>VDFB02373365.1:167477546-167824445 GCA_007258455.2 Sequoia sempervirens | reverse complement strand
TAGAGATGTAGCTCAACTCTTTCCTTTACACTTTTCATCTATTTTGATGATTACAGTAGATTGTCCTCATCATTTTTCATGTAGATCTGTTTGTAACCTTATTTTCTTCCAATCAATTTGCAAACCACTAACATATTAAGGACCATTTCTTACCCAATCTTTGTAGTCATCCATTTCTTCATATGTTGCAGGTTGTGTCTGTGTGCCAATAAATCCTGATGATTGTGAGAAATTTAATCCTACAAGTGTACCCACTCTTTCTCAAGTAAAAGTCTTACTTTATTTTATAGTACTTTAAATGGTTAATTGAAGGTGCTTCTTTAGATCTGAGATAGTTGAACCCTGGATTAAAATATGGTATTAGATGGGAAATATAATGATAAAACTGAGGTCCATTGAACAAAAATTACGAACATAATTTACTAGACTATGAATAGTGTTACAATTATAATTATTTCTCCTTTACCTACCTCTCATTAATGAAAAGATAGATCCCTATAAATCTAACCATGAAAGTGAAATATACAAGATCTCAAGATTGAAACTATCAAACATATTCTTTTTGAATGTTTTTATGCTCAGGAAATTTGGTACTTATTCTGCCATAAGCTAAAGGTCTGGAATAGCAATGGTAAAATTAATTGGCATGATATTATGTTTTGTAATTTCAAGCTCAAGTTTGATTGTAAGCTATTTTGGTATTTCTTATCCAATGAGATCATGTGGCATTTGTGGAAGGTGAGAAATGATGATAAATTTAAGGGTATCAAGAGGGTACTTACTGAGTCTTGCAAGAGACTCACTTTCTACTCTGTTGCTCTGCAGGTTTCAACACTTGTGGAGATCTCAATGGAGAATTTCTTGAAGTCAATAATCGAAGGTGCTGCTAACAATACCAGAGAGGATCTGAGAAGTGGACTCACTTGTAGGTTGAGCTTGGAAGAGACTGTGTTGTTCTAGTAGACATTTGATGAGCTCTAGAGAGCAATTGATGAAGTTGCAAGCCCAGAAAGACAGCACGGCCCCCAACAGTTGGACCCCCAAGGAGAAACAATGGCGAACCTTGATATTGAAGAAGTCAGCAATGAGGAGAATGTAATCAACACTATGTATTATTTACGCTGATTTGAATAGCAATAACCTGTGGTACCGTTAACAACAATTTGTATTGTCTATGCTGGTTTTAAAAACAACTGGTGATTTTTGGTTTCTTTCTTGCTATGTAAAGTACTGATACGATATATTTCCTATTATGGAAATTCTTTGATGTTGTACTGATCCTAATGTCGGATAGGCATTTTCATGATATGTAATGGACCTTAAACTATTTTCAATACAAAAAAAAAAAGATGGCAGATATTGGAAGTTCATTACATGTCTCATGTATGTGTTAGTATTTTAATTTTGTTTAAGTTGTTCAAGAGCTTGATTAGGTCAACAATATGTTCTACAAGTTCTGTTCTCTTGATGAGATCAGTGTGACATTGGATCTATCTTGTTGACGTAAGTCATTGGCAAGACATGGACTATTGGAGTGAGTTTTCTATCTTGTGCCGATGATTGATATCTCACTGATGAGTTGGCTTCGGTGGTCATCGCCAAGAGTCTCCGCGATGGTACATTTCAACGAATATTTTTTTTTAAAAAAAATTGCATTGTTTTGTCGCAATTTCAATGAAAACCACCAACAAATCATCGAAAAGGTCCGACGAAGTTGCTATAGCTGCGACGAAGGCTTCGTCGTAACTCCTTGCCTGATTCATCACAATTTCGATGAATCACAGAAAAGGTCCGACGAAGGCTTCATCGTAACACCTTGCCCATTTCATCGCAATTTCAACGAAGGACACCAATGAATCATAGAAAAGGTCCGATGAAGTTGCTTAGCTGCGACGAAGGCTTCATCGTAACTCCTTGCCCATTTCGTCGAAATGGCGACAAAATTTTTGTCGATATTTCGACGAACATCCAAGTCATTTTATGATGCCGACGACCAACCAATCTACGCCGTTATTTCAACGTTTAATGCATCATTGGAATTTTGATGAAAAAACAACGACGAAATTGTTTTCGTCATTTCGTCGCTTTTCTGACAAATATTTTTCGAACGATCGACAAACATTCATCGGAAAATGGATCCAAATTCAGTAGTGTCTTTGCATATGATCAAGACAAGTATGGCTAACTAAATAATGCCATTTATTTGAATACCAATCTTCTTGGTCTTTTACATCCAAAGTATACTGTTGACTAGAGATTTGAGGATCTATTTCTGCAATAGATTTGACCAAAGATTGTCCCCGAACCAATTTCATGGGTATAATTTCTAAATCAAATTCTTACAAAATCATAACCCATTTAGCTCTTCTTTCTCTAAGCTCACTCTGTGTCAACAACATTTTGACTATAAAATTTGGAACAATAGCTTTGACTATACTCCTGAGGATGTAATGCTTGAATTTTCGTACTGCTTTGACCAAAGCAAAGGCTTGTTTCTCAACATCTGTTTATCTTAGCTCCGCTTCTTTAAATGGAGCACTCATAAAGGAAATTGTCTTTTCTTCTTTGTTATTGCCCTTCTATGTTGGTATTGCTGCACAAGTATGACCAAAAGCAAAAGAGTAAATATAAAAAGGTTTAACGTAATTTGGACTTACTAGTATCGGTGCTTCTGCTATTGCAAATTTTATGTTTTCGAAGGTGAGCTTAGCCTCATTTTTCCACTATATTTTTTCATCTTTCTTTAACATATCATTGAGTGGTTTTACTATCTTAACAAATCCGGTGATAAATTTCTAGACGAAATTGATCTTACCGAAATACGATTTTAATTCTTTTTTGCTTCCCGGGGGCTATAACTTGAGTAGTGCACTCACTCTTTCTGGGTCTATTGAAATACCTCTTTTAGAAATAATATGTCCCAGTAGTTTACCTTCAGTCACCCTAAAAATACATTTTTTAGGAATTAGTGAAACTCTGTAAGTTTCACACTTTTGCAATATTGCTCTGAGATCTCGGACATGATCTCCTTTGTTCTTTGAGAATACTATTAGATCATCCATGTAAATGATAATACATTTGTCCATCAAGTCTCAAAAAGAATAATCCATGGCTGTGTGAAATGTAGCTTTGGAATTTATCAATCCAAATGGCTCCTTTTGTAAGCAAAAGTTCCCTACTTAGTGGTGAATGTTGTCTTCATCCAATCTTCCTTCACTACCATTACTTGATTATATCTAGAGAATCCATCCAAAAAGGACATCATCTATGAACCATTGACTATTTGTAAAACTACTTCCAGTGAAGGTAGTGGATAATTATCTTTCTCAAACACGTTGTTAAGATTTCAGAAATCTATGCACAACCTTATGTCGAACTATTTGATTGATGTCAAACAGTTGTTCCAACTCAATTATCCCTTTCAAAATATTATTATCTTTAGCTTGAGCTAATTCTTTTTCTTGAATCTCACAATCGGGGTGGTCTATTTCTTCAATTATTTATGCTTCAAAGATACCAGAGTTAGTAATAAATTCTAATATGTGCCTATCATCTTCAAACACTTGCAAGTTTGTAACATTATTAGGAACTGAAGTTAACTGTACCAGTTCAACTATAAATATCCTCAAATCTAAGGAATCTGAAGGTTCTAAAGCACTAGCAGTAGTAGCCAAAGCATCAACTCTTCAATTAAATCTTCTTGGAATATGAGTGATGTTGAAAGCATCAAAATATTCTATTAAATCCCACACTCTATGTTGATAATTGGACAATCACTTGTAGTGAAAAACGTATTGTTTTCAAACTTGCTTAACTACCAATTCAGAATCACCAAACACCTTAAGAATTTTGACTTTCTTCTTGATTGCGAGCATCAAACCATGAATAAGGGCTTCATATTCTACCACGTTGTTAGTACATTAAAATTGTAATCGATAAGCAGCAAGAAAAGATTTACTTTGTGGGCTAATAAGTTCAACTCCAATTCCAATTCCTTGTTTTGATTTGGATCCATCAAACTTAAGAATCTAGGATTGATCATCTGTAGTCTAAAATTTTCCATTCTTAAGAGTTGTTGAATTAACCTTTTTTAGCTTGTGTAACTTGGACTTTGTCTCCATACATTTCTGGTTCAGACCTCTTGATCTTATTATGTCCTCGATAGTACCAATTTTTTATTTTGTGAATTATTTCCAAGCACATCATGCAACTATCTTCTGAATGTGCAAAATTGTGTAACCTACACCAAACCTGCAATAAAAAAATTTTTAGTGAAATTTCAATTTTACTGCTCTTTCGAGCTTCTATAATAATATTATTCCAAAATTTATCATAATGACTATTTTCTTCTTTAGAAGAATCACAATCCGATTCAATTAAAACATATGTTCCAGGAGTTATCTGATTATTTTTTTCAGCATTGCATGTAAATACTTCTTCTATTTTAACTCTTGAACTTTGAATTTTATAAACTCCTGGTTCTAGATCAATATATAAAACTTCATTTTTCTAATTGTAATAAGTGATCATGTATTTCATACGTGGTTCTCTTTCAATTTTGATTTGATTAGGAACTCCTTTCCATGGTAACCACATATGTGAGAAATCCATGGCCATATATCCATTCAAATTTTTTGACCAATCCTTTCTTAATAACATGTTGTAAGTATCAGGTATCTCAATGACTTGAATGTCTATGTAATATTGAATCCTAGGATTCAACGCTAGCTGCATGTGAATATTAGTTAACTCTCTGACTACATTTACTTTAGTTTTGTTAAGTTGAGTAACTTTCTTTAAAGAACTTGTTAAAGTTAACCCTAGCATTTGACATATGGACAAAGGCATCACATTAGTAGACACTCCAGAGTATACTAAACAATTATGAAGATTTTACCAAATATTCTCAACATGAGTAAAAATGGTGGGGATTCTAGTTTTCCTTTGTAAAAGGCTACTTGCGCATCCGCCATGGGAACAATGTTCTTGTCTTTTACCTTAATCAAATTATATTTCACCTGGGATTCCTTAAATTTGCTCTCTTTTGGAAGATCTTCTAAAGTATTTAAACTTTCCTAATCACAAGTGTTTTCAGCAATTCTGATAAAGAAAGGCCAATTTTTACCTTTTTGATTTCTTCTGCTAAATAATTAGTCAAGTTGTTTTGATCAACGAGATCTACCTTTTCACTTTGTGAAACATTTAATGAATTATAATGATTGGTTACCTTAGGTAACCCTGGAGTATTGCTTGATTTATCATCTGGTGGAGTATTAAAGTTGTTAGGTAGGATTGACGTGGTCAAAGGCCTATTGAATTTGTTTCCACCATTTGTGTTACTTCTCAGGTTATAACTATGTCCCTTATGATATTGTTGAAAATCATGAATTTCATCAACTTTGTCCTAAGGTTCATTTTCATCTTGATAAGGAAATGTCTATGTTTCTAGAGTCATGGTTGAACTATCTCCTTCATATTCATGAGTATAACTCCTGATAACATCAGATGATTCAATACGTTCATAACTTTCAAGAACCAAAGTAGAATCATATCCTATTGAAACCAATTCATGTCCTTTAGAAGGATGTGAGTCACACTGCTCATTGTAATGTGTATCAGCTAGAAAAATATCTGAAATAGTTTTAAACTGTGGACAATCTACTTCAACGTGAGCATTTGTAATATGAATTCTACACAAATTATTCATCACAAGGTCAGCTAAATTCACCTTTGACGTGGATCTATCATTAGAAAGATTAGTGTTATTTAAAGGTGTGGATATCCCTCCATTATTTGGTCATGTGTTCCAAGGTCTAGGTGGTCTAGGAGCGTTATACACTCGACTTTGCAAATTCTTAGTGTTATTTTGAGAATAAAAATTTTGATTTCTTAATTTTGTAACCTTTGTGGTTAATCTTTTGAGTTGAGCTGTAATTTCTCAAATTTCTTCCTTATCATCTGGAATTTTAACATTCTGACTTTCCTGAGTTTGCGAGAAGAAAGAATTTCCATTAGGATGCAGCTCTATGATGGTTGGACCAAGGTGAGGGACTAAAGCTTGACTATTTCTTGATTGAAAGAAAGTATTATGAGGAAATGTCCCATTCTAGACCATTGAAGAAAAAGTATTAGGAGTCATTAGATGATTAAAAGGAACTCCATTCGCACTTGGGATAGGATAATTGTTCAATCCATTTCTGCCATTTATTAAAGATCCACTTCCAAGGTGTTTAATTTCTAAATTTACACTGATGGCTTCAACATAGGCTTTAGGTAAAGTAGTGGGAGGATTTTCCCTTCGCTTTACAAACATAACAGTTAGAGGATCTACTGTTGTATAATAAACTGCAATAGCAGACAAATTGTCCACTACATAAGGTGCTTGTAACCTAGAATAAGCCTTTTGGAACCTGTCATTAAAAGAAATTATAGGTTCTCCATCGAACCTCTTGATTTGAGAAAATTGATGATATAACAAGGTAGGATCAACCGGTGTTCTAAATCTGGCCAAAAATTAGCTTTCCATATCTTGCCATGATCTAATTGAGTTATGAGGTAAGTTGATATACCACTGGTAAACTTCATCGCTTAAGGTATACGAAAACAACCTACACACGACGTCTTCATGTTGAATCCTTGCTCTAAAACATGTATCCTTAAAGATACTAATATGTTCCTCTGCATCTTTGTCAAGATAATATTTTGGACAAAACCTGTCAATATTTTTCGGTAAATCATTATATATGGAAAATTGAATTGGTGACTCTACATTGAATAAAGCCATCACTATGGGAGGTGGTGGTGGTATTACAATAGTTGGATTTTTCTAATTTGCACTTACACTTCCAGAATTTTGAGGTCTAGATGACATTCGACTACAAAGCTCAACTAAAGTCGCACGGGGATCACTAGACTGAGATCTAGTGACTTTGCGGAGATTTAGTTTCAAATCTAACGAAACCAGAAGAACAACAAAGAGGCCCTCCTTCTAGGGACAGTTCCTATTGACAACGATGTCACTCACAACAATAGTGTAGATAAAGTCCTCATAGGCAAACCGTGAAGAACCTATCTTCTTGAAAGACTTAACCAGGGAAACCTCAGGGTGTCCGTGTTATAGGAAAAGGTTGACTTAGCTCAATCCCAAGTATCCGGTAGTTAGGTCTTGACCATACTAGGTTCACTCTAGGGTATGATGTGATATTGTTGTTAATCTCAAGGGGTCTATGATTAGTCTTGGTTTCATTAAGAACATCTACAATTTCATTAAGAATCATAAACATCATATACAAGATTTCCAGTTTGATCACAAAATAATCTCATGAAATCAAAAGATTTGCAATAATATTTCATGGATTTCAAACAACTTTGCTATCACTTATGTAGATTTAGCTTTAAGCATTCAACAATTTTATAGAAAACAAAAGATTTTCAATAAATTTCCATTCATCTATTTTTTGGAACATTTTCAGAAATTTAAACACCTAATCTTAAATAAAGCAAAAAAATAAATTGAAAAATAAAAAATTTCCCGATTATTCTCCACACATCCCCAAGATTTAATCAAATCAAAGAAAATCACTTTATACTTCACTAGATTTCTTCACAGCTAGGTATAAAACAATGCGAGCTTTTAAAGAAGGGGGTTTTAGTTTGGACACTGAGTAGGTTCTGTATTTACCCTTAAATGATGCAACATATAGTCTTGTTTAGCTGAACTAACAAAACCAACAACAAAAATACATGAGATAGGTAGCTATCAAATTAGCTTCGATATTGATTAAGTTCCATGTGCATACAAGTTTTTAGACCAGAATGATTTAGAAAATAGGAAAAAATAACAAAACTTAAAGAAGTTTTGGATCTTCTGAAATCCACAAATTCAGAACTTAAAATAAAAGTAAAGCAATAAACAACCTTTTATAGGAACAAGACCTCAAGATTTCAAACTTAAAGTCTTATCAAGAGAATCATAAATAACAAATCGAAATATAACACGTGGCATATGCCAGTTGTCATTAGAATCTTCTAGATGAAGTCAAAGCTTTGACTTCTTTAGTAGCAACACGTTTCAACTTCAAACTCTGGTGTTCAACACTCTGCATAAAATAAGGCCATCAACATTCTTTAGAATATCAGACAGGGAACATCCACCGGGACCAGGAACAACTTGCAAAAATCAATTTCAACAAAATGTCTTTGTGACACTTTCGGTATCCAATATCTGATACTTCTTTGTATCACTTAGAGCTAGGGTTTCGAGATCCTTTCTTCATTTTTCTTCAGCTGATACTCTCATAAAGCATTTAATATTTGATGCATTTTCTCTTTTGAAATTCCATGTATTCCTTTCCAACTAAACTTGAGCCTGGTATAATCTTCTGATTTTTGGAGTATGTTGGCATTCCTTTGCACTTTCTTTGTTTCATAACTAACTATAGTATTTCTGAAATGTATGATCTCATCAATAAATTATTGGGTTAACAACTGAACAGGGTCTTTATTTATTCTCTCAATTCATTCCTTGAAAGTTTTTGCTTCTTTACCCTCCTGTCCTAGTGTCTAGGGATCACAATCTTGGCATGCTAACACTTCAATAAAACCTTGATATTTATCAATCAACTTATTGCATTTCGCGGTGACCTTTTCAAATCCTTCCATACAGTGTATTAAAGTGTCACCTTCCCAACTTAACTATTTCTTCCATTTCTCCCATAATGGAATTTCTTGTTCTGAAATTATATTTTCTCATCAATTCTTGGACATCTATTTGCATGAGAGGTTTTTCATTTCACCTCTCAACATCAACCTGCTCTTGATGAAATCTACATTCTCCTTCCAATCTTTTGGATTTTTCAAACCAACGGTGTGCTTCCTTGTATTTCCGAATTGCATCTATAATGAGTTCTTCACCTTGCCTTACCCAATACTCAATCCATTCTTCAAATACATTCATCCTATGGTGAATAGCTTCAATGGAATCCACCTATTCTTGTGACATAAGTACTGGATTCTGAGGCAATTCAATCTATGCTTGATTAGATTGGCTTAATGACTTTACAAAATTCTCTAGGCTAGCAACCCATTCTTTCAACTCTTTTTTCTTCTATTTAATCTTATGTACCTTGGCAATAGTTGCATCTAAATTCATCTTCATTTCTTCTAATTCTTGTGTCTAGGATGAGTGTCCAACATTCATACTTGTTATCTTATACTCCTTAGGCATTATATCATATCTATTTTTGTCTGCTACTAGGGTAGCTATATGAATTGTTCTTCCTCCATCTGCATTATTTTGTATGAAATGCTTCATTTTAGCTCTTTGCTTAGGCTTAGGATTCTCCACTTCTTCCATAAAACTTTTTAGATCCAGAGGTACCAATTCTACTTCCAATGGGGAAGTCAATTCTCTGATTAACCAATCAGGTGCATCTTCATCACGTTCTACCTCTATAACACTTCTTCGTTCCTAGTTTTTAGTATACTTAGGAACTTATTCTCTAACATCTTCAAATTTATCTGTTACATCCTTTGAAATAGGAACCTCTTCAATAATCTCTGGCATAAATTATGGATTACCGAGATTCAACACTGTCTGTTTGGTTTCTATACTTGTATTTTCTTGTCTAGCTAGGTTTTCAAAATTTGTTCCTAGGAAATCACTTTCTTCATATCCTATTACATCAGGATTTTCTTCATCTCTGACATTTTCACCTGAAACTTGTGAATATTTATCATTTTCAATTTCAACCTGGTCCTCCTTTGGTTTCTCAAAGACCTACGGCTGCTCATTATCATTCTGATCATTCCTTAGCGAAGGATAGGAATCAAAGGTATCTTCAATAAAAATATTATCAGTAGGATTATGTCATGCAGTCTCTCTTGTTTCTATTTCAAGATCATGGTTCCCTACTTCTAAAGCAAGTGTTCCTCTTATGAATTATTCTTCTTCAACATTCATAGGAATTGACCCCATGTGTAGAATTTCTTCCATCATTGGTTGTACCATGGGTTTATCTTTGGACTTCTTTTATTTTACTCATTCCCACATGGCACCCCACTTATCCATTTGTTCCTTAATCTTAGCTTCATCTTCTTGAAAAACTTCATCCAAAACCACAAGAGTTTTTCCCAATGCATGTTTCACAGTAGCCATGTTAACTGAAGGGAGAGAAGTGAATAATGTTGCAGCTCTCTAAGACGCAGACCTTGTCTATGTAGCAATATTTTCTATTATCCCTACTTCTTCATCAGTAGTATGCTTGGTTCTTGGTTTTGTTGTAGAAGAATATGCCACTTTTGGTTTTACTTTTGATTGAACTTTTCCTAATTCGACATATTTATGCTTACCAACTGGTTTTAATGAAACTCCTTGGCTTTGAGCCTTAAGGGTTCTTTCTTCAATATGCATACCAGTAGTTGCTTTACTAGGTTTCCTCTTTTTCTTAGAAGGTTCCCCACACTCAGAATCATCTTATTCTCTTTGTTTCTTTCTTTTATCTTGTGAGTATGTGGGTTTTATTCCTTTCTCTCTTAAGACTTTACAAAAATCATTTATCCAATCTTGATTTTGTTGTATAACTGGTGCAAATAATTCCTCAACTGATGTTATTTCTTCACTTGTATAGTTTGGGTCTAGGATAGGTTCATCATAGACTATATTTTCATTGTAATCCTTACTCAACACTTCACCATCATCTTCCTCCATCTGATTCAGAACATCATGAATTTTGAGAATTCACGTAGATTCTAATGATAATCTTTCATATTTTGTTTTTCTTACTCTGTGCTTATCTTCACAATTTAACCAATAGTCTTCTAGATGTTGGACATGAACATGATAACTAGCTATGTTCTTGGCAATATTCCCTTCTGGGTCATAATACTTTCTTTGGAGTGGGAAATATTCCAGATTATATGTTTGAAACCCCTCTTCACACAAATTAGTTGTTCTAATTGCACTACATTTATAATTCCCTATCATAATAGGAAATCTAACAGTATCATTTTTTATGAGTCGTACTATAAAGAGCTTGGGATGGTTTTAACTATCTTACCAATTCTAGTAACACTATTTTATCTGTAGGATACCTAGGCAGCATGAAATTTTGTCCATCAAACCCTTCCACTCTAATGTAACTGAAAGTGGGAAACTGAATGTACCTGCTTCCAACTGGTTTAATGACACTTTGTGCTTCCAAAGATAATCTTTTAGCTTTGTCACCTTCCATTGTTTTGACCAGCTTCATGGAAAACACATCATTAACTCTCTGGTAATGCTCCTTGTATCCATGAATAGTAATTTGAGGTAGATGAGCATATATTAAACTGTTTCCTGCTTCTCTACCCAGAGTACCAATCCTTTTCAACCCTTTCTTGTTTTCCCTTAAGGAGCAAGAATAAATCACATTTGACGACATACATAAACATCTAGACTTGGGGGATGATTTTATTTGATCATGCAATATGTTGCTAATAAATCTCGCCCAATGCATGGGAATAAGGTTTTCCATCAATTTGGATATGATTATAAGCATCCATGATTCGAATTTACTGGCATCTTGCAATCCAACTATCTTGCTTAGCATTGTTATGATATCTTGAACATGTTGGTTGAACAAAGACCTTAGAATGGGTTTTGTTTTCTTTGTAATCTTCTCCTAGCACCATTGTGTGTTCATAATTTCTCTGTTGCATTCTTCAACACTTAGGTAGGTTTTGGTTTTAGCCTTTATATCAATTTGATACATCTAGGTAAATGTAGGAAGCCCAAATGTATATGTAATTCCTTTCTTAGAGAGATCTATATAATTTCTTCCCTTCTTCTCAATGACTCTTTTATCTAGGTTGTAGTAGTTTATACATTCCATAACTAATTCAAGGGCCTAAATTGTTGGCGGAAACCCTCCTGCTAAAAGTAGCCCACTTGCTATAACATTCCTGGTACACTGAGAAGCATTTTCTTGATGTGCCCATGTGAGAAATTTGACATTGAAAGACCATCGAACCGTATGAGTATAGGTAGCTATCCCACCGATTGGTATAGCTTGTGAATTGTAGTATTTGAATTCATCTTCTATTTCTTCTTCAAAAGTGCATTTTTTTGGCATGTTTTGCATTTTCAAATATGTGCTTTATGTGCGAGTTAGGGTTAAATTTAACCAGTTTTTAAACAATTTATAAAACTTTTAATTCACATTTTGGTTAAACTCAAATAAGAATAATCAACATTTCAGTTTTCAAAAGGGAAAATACCATCTTCTCAAGATTTTCATTTGTAAAAATGATTAACAAAATTTTTGTTATTCGAGACATACTTGGTTTTGCTGATGATGACAATCTTTTCAGAGTGAAACCTTGAAACCCTTGGTAGCTATGTTATTAGTTTCTAAAAATTTACCTTTCCTTGCATGTTATAGTATTAGTTTCATTCGTTCAATGTCCTTTGCAAATTTGTAGTATGACATGAAGTAGAGTGTTGTGAAAGCAACTGCATGCTCGAGGTGATGCCAAGTACATGAGTAGTTTTCCACCTTCATTAATTACCTGTTACAATGCATTAATTTCTCGAATAAAGGTGTAATCATGGTGAATTAGGGTTCAAATCACGAACACCTAGGTTTCTACGTGGGCTCACTACTATAGGAAAAGACAACGCAAATAGCTTACATGGCACTCTTGTGTCACTTTGATTTTTGCAAGGAAAAATCCTTTAAGATACATGATCATTTGTGATCACTGAGATTAAAAACCTCCAGTACCAAACCTTGGAAAAAAATTTGGGAACCGGGATACTTACCTCCAAGCTTTAAAGAAAACCGGGAGTAAAGAGAGGAACCGGGAACCAGGTTCAAAAGATATCAAAAGTGATTCAAAAAATTATATAATCGAACCTCCAGTTTCTGACCTTCGAGTAAAGAAAACGAAAAGCAACTATCGAACTCTGATACAGGGAAAACACGATCATTGGGAATAAGAGCATCTGGGTGATGACTTACTAGGCGAGATTAGGACCAATCAAAGATACAACATCCTTGATGCAACTGCAACAACTCTGGGATTCCATTTTTTGGTATATTGATAAAACTTTGTAAAAAAAAAGATCGAGACGCTGAATCTAAAAGAGAACAAGGACTAAAGCAAAGACCAAGAAAATTGAAAATGAAACTTGCAATTTTACCAACCCCCAAAATAATGCCAAAGCAAGCGAAAGCGAGGAAAGGAAATAAAAAAGGGGTTCCACATTTTTCCAAGGAGCAAAATGGGGCGTGTTGTGATACCACACAACACTTAGCAATCCTTTAGGTTCAAAGTAAAATCCCTAGTACCTTGCATCTTGTGGATATTTTATGAGTGACTGCTTAACTTTCTCATAGTACTCATCCTTGCATTTTTGTAACACTCGACTTTCAAAGTCAGTCTAAATTGTGACAATTGAGGCAACATATCATCTTCAACTCAAAGCATCGGCAATCTAATTCTCCTTTCCCTTAATATAGTTGATATTGAAGTCATAATATGGTATCAACTCCAACCATCTTCTTTTCCATAAATTTAGTTTGGTTTGGGTGAAGATATACTTCAAACTGTGATGATTAGTTTACAACCCAAAAGGCTTTCCTAACAAATAGTGTCTCCACATAAGACATGCATGGACAACTGTTGCTAGCTTTAAATCATGCGATGCATAATTTTTCTCATAGGGCTTCAAATTCCTAGATTCATATGCTATAACTTTCCCTTCTTGCATCAATACTCCTCTCAATCCTTCACTTGATGCATCTGTAATGACAATTAAATTTCCTTCAAGATTTGGTACTTTCAAAATTGGAGCAGTTGTCAACCTTTCCTTGAGTAAGTAAAATTCTTTTTGGCATTTTTTTTTGCACTAAAAAATTCTCCCTTTTCTCTGCAATGAAGTAATAAGAAAGGCTATGTTGGAAAAGTTTGCCACAAACTTCCGGTAATATCCAGCTAAACCCATAAAAATCCCGACCTCAAGTACATTCTTAGGTACCATCCTATCTATTACTACCTTTATCTTGGCTAGATCCACTAAGATTCCTTCAATTGAGATCACATGACCTAAGTACTTCACTTTCTTTTGAAAGAATGTACACTTAGAAATTTTTCCATATAATTGATCATCTCTTAAACACTGAAGAACTATCTCCAGATGCTTGCAATGGTCTTCCTCATTCTTGGAATAAATTAGAATGTCATCCAAAAAAACCAAGATAAACTTATCCAGACAATCCCTAAACATGTTGTTCATTAGGTACATGAATGCAACAGGTGCATTAGTAAGTCCAAATGGTAGGAATACAAAATCATAATGCCCATACTTGGTCCTAAAAGCAATTTTGAAGATATATTCATCTTTGATCCTCAGTATGTGATATCCTGATCTCAGATCAATTTATGAAAACAAAGCTTCTCCCAGCATTTGATCAAAGAGATCATCAATGTGTGGCAATGGGTATTTTTTCTTTATTGTAGCTTTATTAAGCATTCGATAATCTATGCACAATTGTAGTGTACCATCCTTCTTTATGAAGATTACGGGTGCTCCCCTGGGTGAAATGTTGGGTCTTATCAATTCTTTGGATATCAACTCTTCTAGTTGTGCCTTAATCTGCATCAATTCCATTGTTTTCATTTGGTAGGGAACATTTGAAATAGGTTTTGATCTTGGTACAAGGTCAATGGAGAAATCAAATATCCTTTTGGGTAGTAATCCAGGTAACTCCTCTAGAAATACATTTGTAAAATTTTGAAGGGTAGGATATCTTTCCATATCCATTTCTCCAGTTTTCATCATTTCACCCTCCTCTAACTCTTGATTGACTTAGAAAAAAATTCCTCGCCTTCCTCCATCTTTTCCATCTTTATTACATAGATCCTACATCATTTCTTCTTGGCCCTATGGATTTGTACTGCAAAAATTTGACGCAACTTGACTTCCCTAGGTGTCCCTTGCAACATCACCTAGTTTCCTAGATCATCTAAGCACTCTATAGTTTTGGTGTGACAATCTACCTTGGCTCTATGTTGCCAAAGCTAGTTCATTTCTAGGATTACATCATATGATCCTAAGGGATCTACATATAGGTTCACTTCAGTAGATAAACTATGGAGTTCAACCTTATACTCGAATAAGCATTGTTCCACCTTTGCTCTTGTTTGATCTGCATATTCAACATTCCAAGATTTTGCCATAAAATTGGATTTCTTAGATACCTAATTTGCTATCCTAGGTGAAATAAAGTTTTTAGTTGCACTAATATCAATAAGTATAGAAATGGGTATATCAAATAAAATACCTAGAGTCTCCACTGGAGTAATTTAATACTTCGCTCAACGATTATCTAAAGCAACATGGATATTTTGTTGAAAAGTAGCCTACTGGGGTGGAAGAATATTTCCATGTGGCTGTGTCCTTGAAGGTTTATTGGGACATAAAGCAACATAATAATTTTTGCCACATGTAAAACATCCAGTTGCTAGTCCTTTCCTTCCCGTTGATCCATCAAATCTATTAGCATTTCTTCAAGTGTTGTTAGGGTTTTTGTTATTATTATTTCCCCTACAATATTTCCTAGATTCACTCCAATTACCACAAGATCCCCTATCTCCTTGCTTTTGAAATTCTTGTGCTCCACTATTCTTCTTGGAGGGTTGGTTACCTTGAGTTCCCCCAAGCTTCTTACGATTTCTATTCTCCCTATAGATGGAGACTATAGATGGAGATGGCCTTGAACTTCTGATCTTGATTTACAACCTTTTCATAGACTAGATCCATAGTAGATGGTCCATGTACATCCACTTCTCCACCAAACTGTCCATTAAGACCCATGATAAATTTCTTAATACGAAAGCGCTCATATTTTTAGTACATAGGAACATACCTCAAAAGACGAGTAAATTTTTCTCAATACTCAGTAATTGACATATCCCCTTGCTTAAGATTTTGGTTGAAGAAGAGTTTGGGTAACCATCTTTTCTGGAATATATCCACAAACTCACCCCAAGTCAACTTTAGAGAATTGATTTCAAGTTCCATTTTCTTGTTCATCCACTAGCTAGAGGCTTTTCCTGCTAACTGATAGACTCCCCAAACGACCTTGGAAACCTATGAGTGGTTCCTTATCTCAAAATACATTTCCATTTGTATTAGCCAATCCTCGACTTCTTCTCCACTGGTACTTCCTTTAAACTTAGGTGGGGTTATCTTTCTCATGTCCCTAGAAAGTTTGGTTGCTAAACACTTCCTACTAGATCCTTCAGAGTGAGAGTGAAAATTCTCATCCTCATACTCTTGGGTTCGACTATGATCATGAGAATTTTCTCCCTCATTTTCATTGTTAGGGTTTTCTCCATTATTTGGAACCTATTGTTCTTCTTTATCTTTTTCCCTTCTTACTCCAAATTTCCCAACCTTGCATTGGTCTCTTGAATGTAAGCCAAAATTTGATCTAGTTTAGCTTCATCACCCATCGAACCTTGTCTGACCTCTTGGCTCCCTTTAGGATTGTTCCTTTTTCTTACCACCCTTCATAAGAAAAAGGGTTACACATGAAGGTTTCATCTTATTATATTCTATTATGTTTCACACAACTTATGGAAAGCATGAAATGAGCATTCTTTCAAACATAAAAGGAAATTTCTCATAAGTTTTCAACATAAACTCTTAATAAACATATAAATCTTATTATTCATAAGGATCTCAATATCCTTTCCATTTACAAATATCGACTATTCAGATAGTTGATGGGATAGTACCCTTCAAACTCACTCTCAAATACATAACTCAATGGGGTATTATAACCCTTAGATTTTTGTTCATCTCTCAATTGCTCATATCTATCCCAAAAGGGGTAGTATCCTTTAGATTTATCTTCTGATACATAATTATGATGAATATATCCTTTAGATTCATTACTTAAGGAAATTACAATCACTTCTGATAGAGGAAGAACTATATGGTCCCTAAATATTAATGCAAAACTAACGCTACATTTCGAGGGCATATCCCTGGAAAGTGACAAAGAATTAGACTTTGCTGGTGATACTGTAGGTAATTAGTTGAAATTAGCTTCTTCCCTCACCCTCTCTTAACTTGACTCACTCAAGAAAGAGAATGATTGATTGTCTCAGTTTCGCTTAACCAGATGTTATTATCACAGTTGGTTCCCTCTATCATATGAACAATGGCTTTTTTTCCTTCTTAGCTTTCAAATAGTGCTCATTCCCGATTACTGACTTTCTTGTAGTTAACCTGAGGCACACCATCCTGGCACAATAATTTCCAAAAATTAGATAATATTGGACAAAAATTATAGTGAGCACATAGGTTCCACAATTAAACCTAGTAGCTCTGCTACCATGTGTAACATGCCAATTGTTCAACAAAGATAAATTCTCTAATTTTTACCTTTCAAGTGATTAAACTAGGTTCATTTCCAAAGCAATAAAAAAAATTCATTCAAAATGAGATTTAATATGCAATCACAACACAATAATATTTCTAAACAATGATTTCCATTCATAACAAAGATATTTACATGTTCTCCAAGATATATCACAAGCGTAACATACATAGCTTCTTAAAGCTTCCATTGGTAATATCAGTAATAGTGGTAAATTTATCTGAGAATATTCCTTCAAACCTTGGCTACCAACTATGGAGGAGAAGCATCACTCAAGCACTTTTCTACCATCTATGAACTCTTATGCGATCCCCTAGACATTTTCCATATATGGCAAATGGCCCTACCCTTCTATGAAGGAGTTGGTTTGATAAGCTCATAACTTTAGCTTAACTGAACTCAGTGTTGTGCCCTACATGACTAGAAATTGAATACATCCTATCTTGTATATCATATACAACATATCTTGTATGTCAATCATGGACTAGCATGCATAAAAGGTACATAGTTAAATTGATAGTATAACTAGTGGCACATTATACTACTTTGGCCAAAGTTTCATATAAAAAATCATCCTAGATCACATACACTTCCCTAGTTTGGTTTGTCTCAAGATCATTTGTACACTATGCATAGGTAATCCCTTCATGAGGTAATCTTTAACCTCATGAATGACCTATTCCCCTATGTTTACAACATATCGTTAAAATACATTCTCGCATAAAATCTAACCTTATCACAAGGTTCTCCATTTTTAAGAGAAAATCATGTTCTAACTCTAGTTTGGAATCTCAAACTAATTGCACAAATAACTTCATAGCTAAAAATGAATATTTGATTCCTAGTATTAATAATAGAGTACACAATCACACCTTACTACGAAGTTTGTACAAACAACAACTCAAAAACACTATGATAATGAGTAAATAGACTCTTTACTTCACCAATATAACAACAATCTTTCCCTCTACTAACATTTCAATGGTTCTCATGCAAAACAATAATATCATACAATCTTTTTTTAATAACAACAAACATAAAAGATTAGACTCATGCCTGTACACACTTTATTCCCAACTGGCAGACTAAATAACACTTTGTTGCTTCGCAAAATCAACTTCCCAAGCTTCTCTAATACTCTCTTAAAAGATAACTCACAATAATCACTCACTCTATTCTCACAAATATACTCAACTCACAAAAATAACAATTCAGATAGCAAACAAGTAAGAAATAATATATGGCGTCAAAATGGGAGAACTAGCTCACCTATTTATACTAACATTAGAAACAAGAATGCCTACAGTTCAACTCAAAATGTAGACACCTCTTAATAACAGAATTTTGACTTAGCATACACAAGATGAAGGTGGCAGCGATTCAAACAATTACTCAACCTATTTGAACATAGATTGACCTCATTTTGTGATAGCAATGGTTTGAATGGTTCATGAAAGCACATGATAATTAACAACAAATCAACTTGCAGCTTCAAAACTCTTTTTGGTTTATGAAAATTCATAGTTTGGCACTACCAAATCAACTCTTTCCCTATTATTTTGGCAACAGTTTGCTTTTGAAAGAATAAGTCAATTATGGTTTATGCAGTAGACTTGGTTTATGTTAAACTTCATAACAGTTTGAAATAGTGTCAAATAATTTAAAGGCTTGCATATCGACTTGGCATACATGTGTTACTTACAACAGTTTATAAATCTTTATTCCAACTCTATTTCATGTATTGATACATAGTACATGGCGTGGGTTTCATTTACATAAATGTGCATACTTTCAAAGAAGCACCTTAATCACTTATTCATATATATGCTTTACCATACAACGCTATCTGTTTAAATACAAATATGAATATATATATATTAACATCGATTCATGATAATAAACCATTTGATATCCACATGTATATTTTATGCTATCATAATAACATCATTACATGTATATATTTATATACATATATACACATACATACATGTATTGATATGTGTGTATGGATGTTCCAATACGCCATTTACATACACGTATGTCAATATGTGTATATATGCATATACCGTATATATATACATTACTTATACAATCATTCATATAATTACCAATCTATCGATAGTCATATGTATATTTGACATATATATCTATATATATGTTGAGTTGTCCATTTGATACCCTTATTCCCATGAGAAACTCATCCATGAGTATGTGGAGGTACGTGTACCTTCGTATACTCATGTACGTATTAAGTCATGTACATGGATTTATCATCGACATATATATGTATACACATATATACATTCTATGTATATATGTATAGCTGATTACATAAAGAGTATAAAAGAAAAGAGCTTTCACCAACCAAGCACTGAACACCAAATAAAAAAACACTTTCGAATGAGATCATAAGCAATCTAACACATGAACAAACAATGTTATGGATAGACTTACCAACATTCGAAACAACATCTAGAATTAACCATTCTATATATGAGTGTGTGTGTGTGTGAGTTTAGTTTAGGCTTTTGTTAAAGGTTTCCGCATAATATCCCTCTCCTGAGTGATACTTCCCCTCCATTTGAAGGCTTGATCCCTGCATCTGCATCCAACTCGACACATTCACAAAAGTAGTCAGATGTTGAAAATATCATCATATAATTCATCATTTTGAAATATCAAATTCAATAAACACCTTCCACATATTCATTTCATTATAACATTAATCGAGTTAACATTCATTTGTTTCTTTCCAAATAATACAATCAACAATGTATATGATTTCTAATCAAAATGGAAAACACATTCATATATTCAATATTTTAACCAATCACAGTAATAGTAAATAGGTAAATGCACAATGGGGTGTAACACATCCCCCCTTGTGAATCATCGTCCCCAATGATTTTATGTAGCAACACAAAAAAAAAAAAAAAACACAACCATTGTTTTCAAGCATTAACAAAAGCATGTACGACATGTGGAAATTTCTACTCAATCTCTACATAGTCCTCCCAAGTGGCAGAATCTTCTGCATGCTGGTCCCATTGGACTTTGCACTGTAGAACCTCTTTGTTACATAAGCTAAGCTTACACGTTCTTAGCACTCTAAGAGGCTCAATGGTTACCACTCTAGGATCTTGTACCTATAAAACATTCCATTTAATTACATGGTTATCACGATGCATATACTTCTTTAAGTATGATACATGAAAGACGTTATGCATTTGAGCAAGATCTTGTGGCAATGCAATTCGGTAAGTAACATGATTCACTTCCTATAGGACCTCAAAAGGTCCTACATAATGCGGGGCTAATTTGGATGACTTTCCAAACTTGATATAACTTTTATGAGGATTTACCCTTAACAACACCTTCTATCCTGCAACAAAGTTTCTAGGTACCCTCTTAGAATTAGCATAGCTTCTTTGCATATCATTGGATTCAAATAACCTTTGCTTAATAACTTTAACCTGTTCCTCCATTTCTGACAACATCTCAGGCCCAAGACTTACCCTATCCTCAAGTTTATCCCAAATTATAGGGGTTCAACATTTCCGACCATACAATGCTTCGAAAGGAGCCATCTTAATTACAAAATGATAGGAATTATTGTAAGAAAATTCCACCTAAGGAAAATAATCTTCCCACTTGTATTGTTGATCCATGCAATACATTCATAGTAGGTCTTCTAATACCTGGTTAACTCTTATGTTTGGCCATTCATTTCCAGATGATATGTTGAACTTATATTTAGATGAGTTCCAAGTGCAAAAAATAAGGTTTTACAAAGCCTAGAAGTTACATGTGCTTCCCTATCCGAGATAATTTTCTCTAGAAGTCAATGCAACCTAAACATTTCTTGAATGAATTTGTGAGCAATGACAGAAGCTCCATCCATCAAATTCCCAGGTATGAAATGTCCTACCTTTGTAATCTTTTCCACTACCACAAGAATGGAATTGTGCTTATTCACTACATGGGTAATCCTTCCACAAAGTCCATACTAATGACTTGCCACTTACTTTCGGGTACATCATGTGGATACAATAGTCCCTTAGGGTGGTGATGTTCAAACTTTACTCTTTGGAATTCCAACCATCTAGCCACGAATCTTGCAACATCTCCCTTCATCCCTTTCCAAAAATATAATGGCTTTACATCGAGACCAACATTTTTGTCACTCCAAGATGTCCAAAGTATGGTGCTTCGTGAACTTCTTTCCACATAAGATTCTATAACTCTTTGGAATTAGGCTCATATATTCTTCCTTTAAACCTTAGTAATCCATTAGTTTTAAAGTAATATCCCTCGTACCTTGCATCTTGTGGATCTTTTGTGAGTGAATGCTTAACTTGCTCAGAGTACTCATCATCCTTGCATTTTTGCAACACTTGACTTTTAAAGTCAGTCTAAATTGTGACAACTAAGGCAACATGTCATCTTTGACTCAAAGCTTTGGCAACCCGCTTCTCCTTTCCCTTAATATAGTTGATATTGAAGTCATAATATTATTTCAAATCCAACCATCTATGTTGTTGTACATTTAGATTGGGTTGGGTGAAGAGATACTTCAAACCACAATGATTGGATTTCAACTCAAAAGGCTTTCCTAACAAATAGTGTCTCCACATTTGCAATGCGTGGACAACTGTTGCTAGCTCTAAATCATGTGATGCATAATTTTTCTCATAGGGCTTCAACTTCCTAGATTCATATGCCATAAATTTCCCTTCTTGCATCAAGTCTCATCTCAATCCTTCACTTGATGCATCTGTAGCGATAGTGAAATTTCCTTTAAGATCTGGTACTATCAAAATTGGAGCAATTGTCAACCTTTCCTTGAGTAAGTCAAATGCTTTTTGGCATTTCTCTATCCACTCAAAAAATTTCCCTTTCCTCTGCAATGAAGTAATAGGAAAGGCTATGTTGGAAAATTTTGCCACAAACTTTTGGTAATATCTAGCTAAACCCATAAAACTCCTGACCTTAGGTACATTCTTATTTTACCAGCCAATCTATTACTACCTTTATCTTGGCTGGATCCACCGAGATTCCTTCAATCAAGATCACATGATCTAAGTATTGTACTTTCTTTTGAAAGAACGTACACTTAGAAAGTTTTCCATATAACTGATGCTCTCTTAACCATTGAAGAACTATCTCCAGATTCTTGCAATGGTCTTCCTCATTCTTTGAATAAATTAGAATTTCATCCATAAAAACCAAGACAAACTTATCCAGACAATCCCTAAACATGTTCTTCATTAGGTTCATCAATGTAGTAGGTGCATTAGTAAGTCTGAATGGTAGGATTGCAAATTAATAATGCCCATACCTGGTCCTAAAATCAATTTTGTAGATATCTTCATCTTTAATCCTCAACTAGTGATATCCTGATCTCAGACCAATTTTTGAAAACATAGCTACTCCCCACATTTGATCAAAGAGATCATCAATATGTGGCAATGGGTATTTCTTCTTTATCATAGCTTTATTAAGCATCCGATAATCTATGCACAACTGTAGTGTACCATCCTTCTTCTTTTCAAAGATTATGGGTGCTCCCCAGGGTGAAACGTTGGGTCTTATCAACTCTTCTAGTTGTGCCTTAAACTCCATCAATTTCATTGTTGTCATTCAGTGGGGCACTTTGGAAATAGGTTTTGATCCTGGTACAAGTTCAATGGAGAAATCAAATATCCTTTTGGGCAGTAATCCAAGTAAATCCTCTAGAAATACATCCACAAACTTTCAAAGGATAGGATATCTTTCCATATTTGTTTCTCTAGTTTCCATCATTTCACCCTCCTCTAACTCTTGATTGACTTGAGAAATAAATTCCTCACCTTCCTCCATCTTTTCCATCTTTATTGCATAGAGCTTACATCCTTTCTTCTTGGCCCTATGCATTTCTACTATAGAAATTTGATGCAACTTGACTTCCCTAGGTGTCCCTTGTAAAATCACCTAGTTTCCTAGTTCATCTAAGCACTCTACAGTTTTGGTGTGAAAATCTACCTTGGCTCTATGCTGCCAAAGCTAGTTTATTCCTTGGATAACATCATATGATGCTAAGAGAGCTACATATAGGTTCACTTCAGTAGAGAAACTATAGAGTTCAACCTTAGCCTCAAATAAGCATTGTTCCACCTTTGCTCATATTTGATTTACATATTCAACATCCCAAGATTTTGCCATGAAACCAGATTTCTTAGATATCTAATTTGCTATCCTAGGTGAAATAAAGTTTTTAGTTTCTCCAATATCAATAAGTATAGAAATGGGTATATCAAATAAATACATGGAGTCTCCATTGGAGTAATTTTATACTCCACTTGATGATTATCCAAAGCAGCATGGATCTTTTGTTGAAAAGTAGCCTGTTGGGGTGGAAGAGGATTTCCATGTGGTCGTGTCCTTGAAGGTTTATTGGGACAAAAATTAGCATAATGATTTTTTCCACATGTAAAACATCCAGTTGCTAGTCCTTTCCTTCCCGTGGATCCATAAGATCTATTAGCATTTCTTCTAGTGTTGTTAGGGTTTTTGTTATTATTATTTCCCCTGTGATATTTCCTAGATTTGCTCCAATTACCACGAGATCCCCTATCTCCTTGCTTTTGAAATTCTTGCACTACATTATTCTTCTTGGAAGGTTGGTTACCTTGAGTTCCCCCAAACTTATTATGATTGCTATTCTCCGTATAGATGGAGATGGCCTTGAGCTTTTGCACCAATTTGTCCATTAAGACCCATGATAAATTTCCTAATACAAAAGTGCTCATCATTTTGGTACATAGGAATGTACCTCAATAGACGAGTAAAATTTTCCCATTACTCATTAACTGGCATATCCCTTTGCTTAAGATTTTTGAAATTTGTAAGATTTTGGTCGAAGAAGAGTTGGGGTAACCATCTTTTCTAGAATATATCCACAAACTCACTCCAAGTAAGCTTTAGAGAACTGATTCTGAGTTCCATTTTCTTGTTCATCCACCAGTTAGAGGCTTCTCCCGCTAACTGATAGGCTCCCCAAATGACCTTGGTAACCTTCGAGTAGTTCCTTATCTCAAAATACTTTTCCATTTGTATTATCCAAGCCTCAACTTATTCTCCATTGGTACTTCCTTTAAAATTAGGTGGGTTTATCTTTCTCATGTCCTTAGAAAGTTTGGTTGCCACACACTTCCTATTAGATTCTTTAGAGTGAGAGTGCAAATTCTTGTCCTCATGCTCTTGGGTTTGAGTATGATCATGATAATTTTCTCCTCATTTTCATTGTTAGGGTTTTCTCCATTAGTTGGAACCTCTTGTTCCTCTTTATCTTTCTCCCTTACTTCTTGCTCCAAATTTCCCAACCTTGCATTAGTCTCTTGAATGATAGCCAAAATTTGATCCAGTTTAGCTTTATCACCCATAGGACCTTGTCTGACCTCTTGGCTCCCTCCAGGATTGGTCCTTGTTCTCACCATCCTTCATAAGAAAAAGGGTTACACCTGAAGGTTTCATCTTATTAGATTCTATTATGTTTCACGCAACTTATGGAAAGGATTAAATGAGCATTCATTCACACATTAAAGAAAAATTCTCATAAGTTTTCAACACAAACTTTTGATAGACATGTAACTTAAATTATTATTCATAAGGATCTCAATATCCTTTCCATTTACATAGATCGACTATTTTGATAGTCGAGGGGAGAGTACCCTTCAAACTAACTCTCAGATACATAAATCAATGGGGTTTAACCCTCAATTTTTTTTTCATCTCTCAATTTCTCATATCTATCCCAAAAGGGGTAGTATCCTTCAGATTTATCTTTCGATACATAATTATGAGGAACATATCCTTCAAATTCATTACTTGAGGGAATTACAATCAATTCCAATAGAGGAAGAACTCTAGGGTCCCTAAATATTAATGTAAGACTAATGCTAGATTTTGAGGGCATATCCCTAGAAAGTGATAAAGAACCAGATTTTGCCGGTGAGACTAGAGGTAAGTAGTTGAAATTAGATTCCTCCCTCATCCTTCTCTTAACTTGACTCAATCAAGAAAGAGTGTGACTGATTGTATCAACATCACTTAACCATATGGCATTATCATAGTTGGTCCCCTCTATCGTATGAACAATGGCTTATTTTTCCTTCTTGGCTTTCAGAGAACACTCATTCTTGATTACTGACTTTCTTGCAGTTAACATGAGGCACACCATCCTAGCACAAGAATTTCCAAACATTAGATAATGTTGGATGAAAAGTATAGTGAGCACATAGGTTCCAAAGTTAAACTTGGTAGCTTTGATACCACGTGTAACATGCCAATTATTCAACAAAGATAAATTTACTAAGTTTTACTTTTCAAGTGATTAAACTAGGTGAACATTTCCAAAGCAATAAAAAATTTTCCTTCAGAATGAGATTTAATATGCAATCACAACACAATACTGTTTCCAAAAAATGATTTTCATTGATAACAAAGATATTTAGATGTTCTCCAAGATATATCACAAGTGTAACATACATAGCTTCTCAAAGCTTCCATTGGTAATATCAACAATAGTGGTACATTGATCGAGGAAGATTCCCTCAAACCTTGGCTACCAACTGTGGAGGAGAAGCATCACTCAAGCACTTTTCTGCCATCCACGAACTCTTATGTTATCCCCCACACATCTGACATTTATAGAAAATGGCCCTACCCTTCGACAAAGGAGTTGGTTTGATAACCTCATAACTTTAGCTTAACTGAACTCAATGTTGTTCCCTACGTGACTAGAAATTGAATACATCTTATCTTGTCTATCATATACATCCTATCTCATATGAAAATCATGGAATAACATGAATACAAGGAACACAATGAAATTGGAAGTGTAACTAGTGGCACATTAAACTACTTTGGCCAAAGTTTCATATAAAAAGTCATCTCAGATCACATACACTTTCCTAGTTTAGTTTGTCTCAAGATCATTTGTATAGTATGCCTAGGTAATACCTTCACGAGATAATATTTAACCTCAAGAATGGCCTATTCCCCTATGTTTACAACATATCCTCAAAATACATTCCCACACAAAATCTAACCTTATCATAAGGTTCTCCATTTTCATGAGAAACTCAATTTCCAACTCCAATTTGAAATTTCAAACTAATTGCAACAAATAATTTCATAGCTAATATTGCATATTTGATTCCTAGTATTAATACTAGAGTATTCTATCACTCCTTACTAGGGAGTTTGTACAAACAACAATTTACAAACACTATGATAATGAGTAAATAGATTCTTTACTTCAACAATATAACAACAATCTTTCCCTATACTAGACATTCAATGATTCTCATGCAAAAAAACAATAACATACAGTCTTTTTTTAATAACAACAAACATAAAATATTAGACTTATGCTTGTAAACACTTTACTCCCAACTGGTAGACTGAATAACACTTTGTTGCTTCCCAGAATCAGCTTCCCAAGCTTCTCTAATACTCTCTTAAAAGATAACTCACAATAATCACTCACTCTATTCTCACAAACATGCTTAGATCACAAAAAGAACAACTCAGATAGAAAACAACAAGCAAGCAAGAATGGATGGTGTCCAAATGGGATAACTAGCTCACCTATTTATACTAACATTAGAGATAAGAATGCCTACAATTCAGCTCAAAATGTAGACACCTCTTAATAACAAAATTTTGTTGCAACATACTGAAGATGAAGGTGGTAGTGATACAAATAATTACTTAGCCTATTCGAACACAGATCGACCTCATTTTGGGATAGTTATGGTTTGACTGGTTCATAAAAGCACATGATAATTAATAGAAAATCGACTTGCAGCTTCAAAACTCTTTTTGGTTTATATAAATTCATAATTTGGTGCCACCAAATCAACTCTTTCCCTATTATTTTTTCCATGGTTTCCTTTTGAATGAATAAGTCAATTATATTTTATGTAGTAGACTTGGTCTATGTTAAACTTCATAACACATTGCAATAGTGTCGACTCATTTAAAAGCTTGCATATCAACTTGGCATACACATGTTACTTACAACCATTTATAAATATTTGATCTAACTCTATTTCATGCGTTGATATCACAATACATGGTGTGGGTTTCATTTACATATATGCACATACTTTCAAAGCAGCGCCTTAATCACTTGTTCATATATGTGCTTTACCATACAACTCTATGTGCTTAAATAAGAATATGAATTTATATATATTTGTATATATATTATTATATATATATGTATATATATATATATGTATATGTATATATATATATATGTATATATGTATATGTATATATATATATATATATGTATATGTATATGTATATATTAACATCGATTCATGATAATAAACAATTTGATATCCGCATGCATATTTCCTGCTATCATAATAACATCAAATTATATGTATATATTTACATATATACATATACATACATGTATTGATATGCGTGTATGGACGTTCCAATACGCCATTTACATACACATATGTCAATATATGTATATACACATATATCGTATATATATACATTACTTATACAATCATTCATATAATTACCAATCTATCGATAGTCATGTGTACATTTGACGTATATATCCATATATATATATATATATATGTCTAGTTGTCCATCTGATACCCTCATGCCCATGAGCAATTTTTCCATGAGTATGCAGAGGTACATGTACCTTCATATACTCATGTACGTATTAAGTCATGTACATGGGTTTATCATCGACATATATGTATACACATATGTACATTCTATGTATATATGTCTAATCGATTACATAAATAGTATAAAAGAAAAGAGCTTTCACCAACCAAGCACTCAACACCAAATCAAACAAAACACTTTCAAAGGAGATCATAACCAATCTAACACATGAACAAACAATGTTATGGATAGACTTATCAATATTCGAAACAATGACTAAACTTAACCATTCTATATGTGAGTGTGTGTGTGTGTGTGTGAGTTCAGTTTAGGCTTTTGTTAAAGGTTTCCACACCAAATCCCTCTCCTGAGTGATAGTTCCCCTCCTTCCAGAGGCTTGATCCCTACATCTGCATCCAACTCAACACATTCACAAAAGTAGTCAGACATTCACAATATCATCACATAATTCATCATTTTGAAATATCAAATTCAATAAACACCTTCCATATAATCATTTCATTATAACATTAATCAAGTTAACATTCATTTGTTTCTTTCCAAATAATACAATCAACAAGGTATATGATTTCTAATAAAAATTGCAAACACCTTCATATATTCAATATTTTAACCAATCACAGTAATAGTAAATAGGTAAATGCACAATGGGGTGTAATGCAAGCCAATAAGATACACCACCACAAACCAAAAAGGAACCAATCCAAAACCACCAAAAAATCACCTGCATAAACAATGATGTCATGAAAAAGTCCCTAAAGCACAAGGAACATCCATGACATCATGATCACCACCAAATGTACCAACAACACAATCCAATTGTGTCACACATGTCTGAATCACATAGTCAACTACATAGGTCTCACATCCTGATTACACTTGGTAATACCATCTCTCTATCTCAACATGACAACCAAACCAACAAAACAAGTGACTAAACCAAGCCACAAATTTGAATCTGTAACAACATTGAAGCATCTATGGGCATAAACAACCCACATCCAAGTCATAAATGCAACATGTAAGTATAGACCACCTACAATATTGCACAACTTGTAGATATAACAATGCAACATACAAATGCTAAAATACATCGATAATCATGCCAAATGAGAATAATCAAAGATGCACATGTGAGTATACAATGACTCGAATATCAAATCACCAAGATCCGAATAGCCATAAGCTCGCAAAATCACCGTAGTCAAAAGAAACCATAAACAAATTAGATAGAAATAATAAAAATAAATCATGCCTAAACATCTCCAAACATGATCCACTGTGTAGTGCTCTGAACAAGCTTTTCGTCAACTATAAGAAGTCCAAAATTTGACTTCGTATGCACAAGTTATGACCTCTCCAACCTCGAAAAGAACATTTGATTCCAACAAGAAAATCACTATAAAAACAAAAAAATCTAGAAAAACCACTGATACCAGAGTAAAGTACATGGAATCACCTTTCCAACGAGTATAAGAATTCACAAAATGGACACCCTAGGAAAAATTTATGCCCTTGAAAAAAATTGTACAATTTGACTATGAAATCAAACTAGGTGGCCCCTTTGGGTAGCCCGTGAATGGTCTGTCGGTGGCGGTGACCCCACTTTGGCGGTGTCACCTGCCCAAAATATAAAATTGGTTGTAATTTCTACATATTAAAGTTTTTAATAAAAATAAAACATGCGGCATCAAAAGTTTAATTTTGGTAGTTTAAAATTTTAAATTGGGTCTCCATAGATTTGATGTCGGCACCACCAATCCCGGTGACTAGTTGTCAGACACGGCTAAAGCTCGCTAGCAAACTAGCCATCAGCAAATCGGGGGCCGACAACCCTTGTGGTATTACAAGGGTGTCAGTACCTATAGTACTGTAGGGCACAATGCTATGGGGGCTTTGCAGACCCCCCCGACTATATATATATAAATCAAGGTTTTAAAATATTAACTCAAGTAATTTTAATAATTTTATTTTTCTTTTGTAGCAAAGTAAACGACCATACAATAGTACAACAAGGGCAGGGGGCAAAATAATTTACATTTTTCTTTAACCAAAATATATCGAATTTTATATCAATCTTCATCTCTCGGGCCTCTTGGATCCAATGGTGAGGTTGGTTTTTTCCTAAGGGGTCATCTACAACAATTCCCCCATAAAACCCTCATTATGAACATCCAAAAAAACTCTTTTTCAAACAAAGATTTATAACCTCAAATCTACAAAAAATAACTACAAATTTGCAACCCGAAAACCCCAAATATTCAAAAGACACCTACACAAAACCCTCATATCTTGCAATGCCTTCATTCTTTTCATTAAATCCCTAGATTCAACTATGCACCAGATCTACTCCAACAAGGGATAAACAAAACCACAACCATGGCTTTGATACCAAATGAAAAGAAAATATGCATCCACCTAAGATAATTTCCACATAACCCAAATAGATAAATCTATGCAAACAAGTATTCAAAATCCATATGGAAAAGAATAGACAACATACCATCAAATATGACACAAGATATACCCTGGGAAAAACCTTAAGAGGGAAAAACCTAGCCTCCAAAAGCATCCATCGCTCGTATTATTCAATAATAAACATTACAATACATCTTCAGATTCCTCCATGAATACCTTTGAAACATCAAGCCCTCTACAAGCACTTGATGTGAACAAGCATGTAACCACACATCCCATGCCATGCTTCAACCCTCACAAATGCTAACAAGATCTAACCTATCAAAAATGACCAACCCTAGACAACTACCCATGTGTTTGATTTTATAGAAAAAAGATCACACAAAACCACCAAGTGGTATTATATAAAATCATGTGGTCCTAATACCATGAGGTTACAAAACCATTAACCCCTCATTTAATATTGGTAGTGAGTTTTTCCCAATTTTAAATATTATTCCCATGTGCAACCCCACATTAAATATTCAACCCAATGTTACATACAACACATAAAATGGCCCCAAGAATGCTAGACCCATATGATGCACGTATCCCTAGATTCCCTCGGTGCATCACATAATAAATAAATAAGTATTACATCATAACATTATGTAAGGTGGATGACACACCTTTTCCTAACATAGGAGATGGGGATTGGGATGGGATGGCTTCAATGGGTTGGGTGGTAGAAGGAGTAGGAGACGGGGATTGGGATTGGATGGCTTCAATGGGTTGGATGGTGTTAGGATTTGGAATATGAATAATAGGTGTGGGATGGAGAATGGCCTCATCAATGATGACCTTAGACATGGTTGAGTGGGGTAGCACGACTCCACAACTTTAGGATGTGAATTTTGTGATGGTTCCTTTTCTTGGAGTACTTGGAAGATATTTGGAGTGATATATGTGTATGTTGTTAGAGTTAGAAGGCAGATATCTAAAAATTAAATGCAAATTTGATCAATAAAATAGAGGAATAAAACACATAGAAAAATTAACACAAAGAATTTAATGTGGTTCACCCAATCTGGGCTACATCCACAAAACCGTAGCCATCCAATGATTTTATTATCCAGTGCAAAACTTATTACAATCTCGTGAATAATCACCTTTTTCATCATACTGTAACTCCCATCCCAAATCCTTATAACAAGCTTAAAAGCTTCCAGATTAGGGTTCTACAAAGTTAATTTTTTTCTTTCTTCTTTCGGTGACGACGCGAACAATAGGGAAAAAAATTCTTGGGGGTTGCCGCCCCTAAACCCCTGCTCGAGGCCCTGCCCGGCCCTGGACCCTGGCAAGGATACATGAAGAATGTGCAGTATAGCAAGATCAGTCACCGCATACCAACATATATTTTAGGTTTAGATGGAGGATTAGGAGTAGATAGAGGATTAGGATTAGATGACCGATTAGGATTATGGATTGGAGGATTGGGATTAGATGGATGATTAGGATTATGGATTGGAAGATTGGGATTATGAATTGGAGGATTAGAATTAGTTTGAGAATTAAGGTGTGAGGGATTGGAAGGTGGATTGACATAGGAGAAATTGGATGAAAATTTGGCACCAATACTAAGGAGGTATCTAAATATGGCATCTTTAACATTTTTGAAGTAGTAGGTGAGAATGAAATTAGTAAGGGTGAATGGGGATAATAAGGATATGAGTGGGATTGGAGGGGAACTTTGGATGGTGGTTTGGTTTCCCTTTTCAAATGAAGGTGGAGGATGAAGAATAGGAGATGGATTGGAATGTGGTGGAGCATTAAGGTATGAGGGATTGGAAGGTGGATTGAGATAGGATAAATTGGATGTTGGATAACATAAGAGGAATTAGATGGTGGATTTGGAGGAGGGGAGAAGATGATGGTGTGGTTGTTCAAAGATGGAGGTTGGGATATGACTAGAGGAGAAGATGGAGGTATGAATATTGGATGAGGGGGTATGTGATTGGAAAATAGGAGGGAGATGTACAGATGGAGAATAAAATGGAGTTCCCTTTCAAAGGTAGCATGAGGATGAATAACATATATGCATGAAGGTGTGATGGGATAGCTCGTGCTAGCTAATTCTTGGTCAAAAGTCATGGATGAGTGGTGGATTCTTGGGGAAATATTGCTAGTTATGATAGCATCAAGGGTATCAATTTCATACTTGTCTTGGTCAATAAGACTTTCATCATCATCCTCAATGTAATTGAGATTTCCCTTCATTACTAGTTTTTGTCATGTTGAGGGAGGATAAGGATTCATGATATTGAATTGTATGGTCATGGATGAAAGAAATGAGAATATATTATTACAAGGTAAATGGAATGTATTAGAAGAACGTGGAAGAAGAGATTGTAAGATTTGTTTCAATACCATAAGTTCTTAGATGTGGATTTATTAAAGCTTAAGTTGTGATTTAGATTAAGATCAATGTAGGATTTAATTTAAACTCAAATTAGGATGTTTTTGATGATGGTGTGGGAAGGTCTCCTAATGTTCAAGGACAGTTAAACTGATAGGGTGATTGTTGGGATAGACTATTGATAATATTCTCTCAACCATGGTTAAGATCTTATGTCAAAGTTTGATTGGATGTATTTCCTACTTGAGATAGGATAAGTTCTCAAGCAAGAGGAGATATTGATGCAAACTATACCTCTGGCTCAAGGTGAAATTGTCTGAACAAGAGATTACTAACTTGGGATAGACTAAGTTCCCAAGAAATCATAATGATGGATGATTTGTTTTAGGATTTAGGATCTTGATTAAGTGTCTGAGGTTGGATATGTGATTCTTGATGGTCTATATGTTCATTAGGTATGTTTAACTGACTCCTTGTTCAAACGAGATGATTGTTTGGATAAGTTAATGGTGATCAATGAGATGGAAGTGATTGTTTTGAGCTGGATATGAAGTAGAAAATTTATATTTGATTACAATTTTGGACTATCCGTGGTAGGAAGGATTTGATCTCTATATTTTCTATGGACGATGGTTTCACCCAAACCAATAGATTTACCCAAAGACAAATTTTCCCAAAAATAGTGTATTTTCCCAAGAGGCTATGATTGGACTGATGAAAACGAGATCATGGAGAGGTGGATTTGCACAAAAAAGGGTAGATTTTCCAAAGGATAGAGTGGATTCACTCAATGAGTAATATGATTGGACTAAGGATTTACTACATAGGCAGATTCACCCAAGAGTAGAGTGGATTTTCCTAAAAAAAATGGTAGATTCACCCAAATGTAAAGTGGATTCGCCCAAGTGTGACTAGATAGAGATGGAAAAAGGAACAAAGACTACAATAAAAAATACACAAGATAGATGATGGCATGACATAGTAAAGATATGCACCAGTAGGCACAAGAAGATATGCCAAGTTACACAAACCTAGATTAATCAAGTAGGATTGACAATCAGTGTAGGCTCACATCACAAGCACTAGTACCATATATCAGTGGTTGTATAGTTAGAGATCACAACCCACAAGGGTGAAGGACCTCTTATCGATGGTGACCAAATGGTGATGCCTTAGTAACATATATCTCAGTACACAAAGGTACATTATGAGTAACTTTGGGGTACGATATGCATCTCTTGCACCACACTGATAGACAATCAAATGGTCTTAAGCTAGGCTAATACAAATGATCTAATTCATCCTCTAAATTCTAGTAGGGTGTGTGAGGCACATCCATGAATACTATCCTATTACAAGCGTGGGTTGGGAATGTCAGCTAAGCTATTTAGACCGACCCTGCACTCTTAGCTCAATTTTCACTCGAGTATCAAATCTTTGCTAAACATGATGTGACTAGATTGGGGTATAAATTTCATTCTCCCCCCTTTACATACCCTACCATTTCACGTGGTTGAGGTCATTCCTTGGGGGGATGAAATCCCAAGAAAACCTCCTAGAGGGAAGGATATGCTAGGTGTTTATGATCTCCAGGCTGACACAAAGCAAAAGGAGAGAGCATACACACAAGTTAGCACACCTAGGCTAACACAACAAGACTTAGATTACTTCATAGTTTTATCCCCAAGCTCACCAAATGGTGCAAGAGCATACGAAAATGAAGAATCCTAAACATGATAGACAAAGTTAATTGAACCTTTAGCAAAATTGAAGTGTTCCTAGATTAGTGGTAAAAATAGTCTTTGGCCATGTCCTATAAGAAATAATAGTAGAGGTTTAATTTGCTAGTCTTTGAATATTCTTGGCTATAAATGAGTGTTAGTGAGATCATAGGTCCAAAACAAGTCAAATTATTAGTACCAAAAGCCTATGATGTCTGCTCAAGAAATTGGAAATTAGACACAAATTTTATACCTTCATATTTTCCTAAGAGTAGGATGCATTCGCCCAAAGAGGAAATAAATTTTCCTTTGTGTGATCACCCAAGAAAAATGCACACAACTGCCCCAAATATTTCATATTCACCCAAAAGGAAGTGTATCCACCTTTGTACGAGCACATAAGAATTATCCACAAAGCCACCTAAAGGTTCAAGTATTCACTCAAGAAGAGGGGGATTTGCCTTTGTGTGGGAAAGGAAGAACTATCTACAGAGCTAACCAAAATTTTATGTATTTGGGCACCAAGAAGAGGCATAATCACCTTTGTGTGAGTGAGGAAGAACTGTTTATGGAGATGCCCAAAAGATTTTAGATTCGCCATTTTGTGAGGACATCTGCCCATTTACAGACCACTTTTGCCCAAGAACCTGCAATACAAATTGTTACAGTCACTTTCGAAGTAGATTTGCCTCTATATATTCTCTTTTGCCTGTTTGCATATCGCATTTTTCCAAGTAGAGGTAGATTCGCTTGCTCAAAACCTAAGAATGTGAAAAACACTAAAACAAGCAAAAAAAGATTAATTTGACTCATGACATGGGTCCCACCAGGCATGCCATAAATGTGTGCATGAAAATATGCTCAATGTGAATGAAATTGCAATAAAATCAAACAAAACACAAAATCAAGAAAACACTTAGATTAGGTGTGAAAAGATCAAACCAACATAGAATCGAACAAGAATGAACTATGTCGACTCACCTCTCGTTGAGTAGGTTTCCCCAAGATTGTCAATTTTAATGTGTTCGATGTGTGCTCACTAGTAATTTTAGTATCATAACAATGCTTCAAGTGAAAATGAGCGAGTCTTTTTATAAAATGGTTGTTGGGTTTTATAGATTTTAGGATTTTAGATGGAGAGTCAAGATTGCAAGTTGATGATCAAGAGTAGAGGATCTCACCTCATGGGATGGTGCCAAGTGGCACCATGAGGTGTGATGTGAAGAAGATGGTACCTTGGAGTGTGAAGGAGGATATTTTTATAAAGAAAAACCTTGTCCTCACACTCCAAATGGGGTGATGTGATGGGAATAAAGGAATTAAAAAATCCTTTGGAGTACTTTAAGGGGATGAGGCCCATGTGACAGGGTACCAAGGCCATGTCAAATGTACAAAGGGTCATGTGCATGATGTGATGGTGAGGGTTGACCCACTTAATCATGGATTAAGCGTGTGCAACCACTTAGGGGGAAATTACGATTAGATTAGGATTTAATGAAAAGAGGTTGGAGGATGTGACATGTAGAGTGGAATTAAATAAATAGAATATATATTTAATTTTTGAGGAAAGGGATAAGAGATGGGGTTAAATAATTAGAGGTAATTATTTACATTAGGCTAGGATTCAAGGATAATAGAAGAAATAGATTAGGATAAAGGTTGAGATAATTGAATATTAACTAAATAATACCTGGTATTATTTAATTAATAAAGAATATAAGAAATTAGTTGAATTAGAGGTAAATTGACCAAACGAAAGTGATCAATTTTAGGTGTCTACAATTGTTATTAAGGAAGTGATATCTTGGTTTATATTTTGAAAGTAGGAATCCAATAACTTAGTCAAAATTTTTTGCAATTGTGCCTTTTGTTGTGTGTAGTTGGCAAGCAATCAACTTGCTGATGGCTTAAATATTTCCTTAGTTCTATCACTCTCTTGGGAATCTATAACATCAACTCTCTATTCCAAATAATGAAGTTCTTGAAGCTATGTCCATTGAAGTGAAGATTGCTATTGTGTTGCCAACATTATCTCTCTTGGCTTTCTCAAGTGTTTGAAGTGATATTTTTTAAAATTGTTGCTCCATCTTCTTCTTAGTTTCTTTTTGTTAGTATTATTGAATTCCCTTTGTGCTTGTATCTTTGGGATTGTGGGGTCACACACATGTTTATTTACAGTAGTATTTTTTTCTATTATAGCACTATTATTTTACTTGCATTATATCTTGCATTTCTCAATATTATTATCAAAATGCATTGTTCAGAGGTTGAAAAAAATATATTTGGGGGCTTGAATTGAAGGAAAGCTCCTCACAACCACCAAAAACATTTTCTTTTCTTTCTTAAGCTACATGCTTTATTGAGAAGGGATATTTTTATTCTTCTATAGATTTGATATCTTTCCCTCTTCATTTCCTTTGTTATTTTGTCATTTATTCTTTAATAAAATAGTTTAAATTTCCTTCTTATTATTTTTTATTCGTCATTAGTAATTTATTGGTATTTTTCTCATTTCATTCTCGTGTCAATATGCCACATTTTTTTAGGCTTATTTAAATTCTAGACTTTTCTACTATATAAGACTACAACACATTGTGCAAACATATGTGCTAAGTGCTAGCATCTAGCCTAGAAAGATCCAAATTTTAGTCACAAGTTCTCATTTATTCTTTCCTATTTTCGTTAACAACTTGTTATTTATGATATTTGTCTTTCAATAATTAGCAATAATTGATTTCATTTTAAGTGATTTAGCTGGATAATAAACCAAAATTATTTTCAATTTAAAGAATTCTGGGTTAATTAGTCTAATTTGTTCTAAAATAGTAGAAGCTTAATTTAAAAAAAAAAACAAATCTAGTTAACCAAACTGCAAAAATTATTGAGATCACTTGCAAAAAAAGCTAGTCTTTCTTTTTGCAGAGTTGAAGTTCATTCTCTATAATTACATCTATAGATCATATTATATCCACATTCATTCTATTGTAAAAGTGCTCAATGCTCATACCTTTTCCCATGCTTCATTCAATTTTTCCACTTTTAAAAATTAGTTATATTCTTTTGATTCCTTATATTATAATAACAACATTTGCTAGATGATCAAGAAGTAGATAGGTTGATCTCTCAAAAACAATTTTGAATTAAACATTATCAAAATTATTAATAGACTACCAATCTTTCAATTCTAACTCCTCCTAGAGTTTCCATTTAGATAGTTAAGGCAACGTCTAGAACTCTCTCATTGTTTGTGCCCTCAACTAACTTCCTTGATAGATAGATAGATAGATCTTTTTAATGTCCACGAGGCTAAAAATAGCCTATGGAACAACCAACCTTACCATTTTGGTCTTTTGCATTTCAATCATTTTCCTATTCAAGAACATGATAAGCATCCCCATCTTCTCAATATTCTCCTTACTGAATAAATTGTACCAAAAAACAACTATCATTATAATGACATGCTTATATTGAATCTTTAAGATAACTACTACAGCATTTCCATTGAGCTTGTAACTATAAACCAACTCTTTATATCCCGAAATTTTCATCAAAAATTGCTTCAAATTTGATTTTTAAGTATTTCCTATGTGAAAAAGACATACATCACATCTTCTATTCTAGAATGGTCCAACCCATTTGACCCCTTAAACATAAACATATAATTATAATAATTATTTACTAATACTCTTAATCAATTATTATTACTATAATTGCTAACATAATATAACGTCAGGGAAACTTTTTCAATAAAAAACACAGAACAGCGGCTTGAATCCGGATTCCAAACCCTCGATTTTTTATAAAATTCACCCGTGTGAATACAAATATAATATAATAATGATGTGGATATTTTCAACAAATACAAGACTGGAAAGACAGGACACCGGACGCCATTCAGTACACGCGTAACCAAATAACCAGGCACTGTAAGGTGCAGATTCATTCCAGAGCTCTTGGAGGGTATGCACACCATTCCGTATGGAAATAATTTGAGACTATAATCCACACTAATCTAGAAACGTCCTAGGAAGTCAAACAAAGAGAATCGCAGGGTTAACTTTTTGGTTTACAACGGGTGGGGTTGGTGAAGGACGGTTTGACGTGGGGCGGCAAAATTGTCGGTTCAATTGGCAGTCAAACGTCACGAGTTCGAAATTTGACTTGTACACAGTTCAACATCTCCTCTTCCTTTCTACTTCCTCCTTCCTCCCTACAGATAATCTCCACGTCCACAAAATAAAGTGTGGTTGATATTTGCTGTTTGTTTCCAGGTAAGCAAATTACAACGTGGAGGACATTCTGAAAACGGCAACGCTGTCAAATCAAGTCATCAAAATCAAATCCGAATTATCACCGAAGGATTGCAGCTGCATTTTTTGAAAAAATTGTTGTATTTTCTGTTCGGCGATAATTTTGTCTGTCTCGGTGTGAAAATGAGCCAAGGGAGGTCTGTACACTGCAAATTTAGCAAAGGCAACTTCAAATCACTGCAGAAAGCAAATAGTTTGTACTTTCACGCACTCGTCAAAGAGGATTGGTGTTAAGGCGCGTTTTTTGCGCGATAATTTTTGCGGAGTAGTTCGCATAGAAACGTTGAGGTACTTCCAAATTTTTAGGATCAAACCATCTGTTTTTTCTACTATTCGATTTTCTGGTTATTATTTCATCACTCAAATCTTAATAGTTCATTTTTTAACCGAAGATTTTGTTTAATGTTGTGCTCTTCTTTGTCCACTGAGTCTTTGGAAGTTAGTGATGCAAATTGTCGGAACTTGATCGACAAAATGCTCATCCAAAGGTTTTTTTTAACTTTTTTGTATAATTTTTAATCGAGAAGAGTTAAACTTTTTGATGGCTTCGGCTTCGGCTAAATGTTATTCTAAGGCTTAATACTAAATTCAATGTAAAATTTCAGAACTTTAATCGATGAAATCTTCACATCAATGTTGTCTTTATTGCTCGGAAATTTCAATGTTTGAAATGTCGACGTATTCAGAATTTTTCCGTAAGATTTCATATGCGACACATTAAATTTATTGTTCTCGTGAGCCCTGATGCAATAATTTACAATGCTGGAGGCATCGGCCATGTCAAGATGTTGTCGTATATTTTTTAGCATTCCCTTTCTCTGCCTTTATTCTCCTATAATTTTTGAAGTTTTGTGTCTGAGAGAGCTGATTACGAACTTCATTTGAATAAATAACTGCGGGAACCATGAAGTAAGAAACCTTTCCTTTGCATTGAGATCTATCGAACCACACGCAATGCTTTATTGTTTGTAATTTGACTTGAAAACCTTAATAAATATGAACTTTACCTCACAGAAACTTAAATTTTTTTTTTTCCAAGTTTATGACTCGCTAAATCTACTGTTAAAATGCTAAAACAGTCATGTTTCATTCTAGTTAGCTAGTTTTGTATGATTGGGTGTGAAATTCAATTTTGCCTATTTTGAACTGGTGAGTCTCAGGGTTCAAACCAAGCTTTGCATTGGGTGTGAAATTCAATATTATTTATTTTGAAATGTTGAGTCTCAGGGCTCAAACCAAGCTTTGGATTATTAGCCACCTTAGTTCAAGCTTGGCTGTTGGAGTTCTCCAACAGAGAATACAAGACTGTGACTGTAAACGGCATTTTGGGTGACCATAGATTGCACCACATCACAGGAGGTATCACCCCAGCTCTGCCAACGGTGGAACTCCAACACCTCATCAGTGAGAGGTGAGATTGTCATTGGGAAGTATTTTGCATCATTGTCATATCTGTCACTGTTTCAGTAGTATTTGCTCCCCAAGAATTGAAAACGCAAAATTATTTGTTGTGGTCTAGGTTACAGTGGATTGTTTTGGAAACTGTTCTCTGGCCATTGCTATGGGCATCTGCATGTCTATGTGTGAAGGATGTGCTGATCCCTTGCCAAAGTCAAGGGAGAAGCCTCTGGAAAAAGAAGATATTGAAGCTTTAGAAATAGAGGCGAAGAAAGATGAGCAGCTCGCTTGCCTTCCAGGCAGAACGTGTATGAATGGATCAACGGCTATTGCGTCAATCTACTCACAGCAAGGAAAGAAGGGAATAAATCAGGACTGTATGGTGGTTTGGGAGGTATTTTGCCACAGTTTTACTTTCTTTGTACTCTTGGTTGGAAATTCAATTATTGTTCTCATGCAAGCAATAAAATCAAGTAGGATGGCCCACTCTCCTAATGAATATCCAAAGGTGTATAGTTCAAAGATGAAATTATAGTCATCAGTCACAGTGGTCTTCTTAATATGCAGGACTTGTAGAATTAGAGCATTTCTAGTTTGTAATTGTGTGCATTTATTTCAATTATAGGATTTTGGGAATCGGGAAGATACAGTCTTTTGTGGTGTTTTTGATGGCCATGGTCCATATGGGCATTTAGTTGCCAAAAGAGTAAGGGACTCTTTACCCTCAACATTAATAGATCTATGGCAAGAGCATATCGCAGCTGACTCTAGCTCTTCAAATGGAAACCAATCCACGGATTCTAGCGAACTAACAGAAAGCAATGTGAAAGATTCAGATTTGGGCAAGGCTGAGTCTCGGATGCATTCCATGTGGAAAGAGTCACATCTAAGGGCTTTCGAAGCGGTGGATGAGGCGCTCCAATTGCATCCTACTTTGGACTGCTTAATGAGTGGGACAACGGCTGTAACTGTTGTTAAACAGGTATAGAAAATTTTGTCCTATTATGATAGATTGAATTTTCTTATGTGTATTTAATGTGTTTGTATCCCTGTCCACAATGCACATGATGTGGTTTCATTTAGCACAAAAAACACAGTAGTTGGTTCGAAATTGATTTTGTGGAAGGTTTGTCTTTGCTATGACAAAGTGTTATTTATTTCCTTTACATTGTTTAGAAGCAAGTGGCTGGTGTTGTGTCACATGAGAGCATGTGTGTGGGAAGAGATATGACACAATTTCAGCTTGTGCAGTCATTATTTGAGACCTCTTTTTTATGTCCAAATCAGGGAAGCTTCTATTACCAAATTTACGAAGTTAGAAAAAGGACATGTTTTTAATGTGTTTTTTTCTACATGCATACATTTCTAGGTTGTACATTTGATGATATTTTTTTAATGTTTAAGTAGGGCTGTATCATTTAGTACTCTCCTCATTTAGACATTTTCTTTGTTATTAGTGGTGAAGGACAAGAAGTCTTTTAATACATAACGTGATAGGATCTCATGCATAACTGAACCCAATTCTTTCATTTTCCTCTAACAAACTTGTAGAAATAAAACTTGGAAATTTTGAGAGACAGAGAGCAAATCTAAACCATGTGGACAGTTATAAACAAACGCAAAAATCAAAATGTGTTTTATTAACTGTTCAACAAGGCTGAAATAATACACACTTCTCCAAGCCTACTACTCACCTAAGTGCTGCCCTTTTATCCTTCCTCACTGCTATCTTAGTTCACTCCTTTAGACTGATTGAATGCATCCCTTATATTAAAAAAGAGCATTAAATATACAAGTGATACCTCATTACATCTAATACCAATACCCAACTCCCATTGCACCAATTGTGTATAGAGACACTAATCTCCCTTCTAATGGCAACTAAAAAATGATCACATGACAATTACATTTCCCATTTGCATGACAATTACATTTCCCATTTGAGGACCAAAACACAATTTTTAGTAACATTGAGTATGGAATAATTGTTGAGCCTCCATGTACAGGATAAGAGTGCAGAACTGTGTGAGGCTGCAGCATTCGTAGATAAACCACAGAAAAGGATTGCAATAACATATTGAACAATGAACCAATATGCAAAGATGACAAGCATCTACTTATCCAAGATGGGCTTCACTTGCAAATCTGAGTGTAACACCAAATCACTCACACAATGGTGGCTCTTTTTATTGCATTCAATAATATGCTTGATATAGATAAGAGATACATCTTTAAGGGATTTCCCTTATTATGTACTTGATGAGAAAGAAAAATTTATTTAACCCATGTCTAAATCATGATTTGATGCTTCATGTACCCTAGGTCGACAAATCATTGAATATTAATTGAGACTAAGGGTTAGGGATACATGCTACAAGAAAAAGAATATTGAGTACACAATATGCCCTCCTTAATGAGTTCTATGAAAAGACAATTAGGAAAGGACCAAATTGCGAGTTAAACTTTTTTGTATAGTGTAGTAGATGTCAAGAATGGAATTTCAATTTACTATCACAAAGTAAAAAATATAATCTGAACCAGTCCACCAAAAGAAGCTAATAGGTAGATTCTTATATGCTTTTGAAAATCCACTTCCCTTGAAATGGGTGATGAATGCCCATGTTGAAGTTTCATTTGCATAAGTATCAATCTCGTTTGGAGTTATATATGATCTTAGGAGAATAGGATGTTTTTGACCAGTCAAGCCTTCCCTCAATTCCTTTTTGCGATATCTTGTATAAGTTGAGTATTAATAGTGTCACTCTTGTAGTCTCGAAGGAGTTCTACAAACCAATTGGGTTGGATTATAGAGCCAACATTAAAGATAGGTGTCATGTCCCCTTTTAAAAACTGAAAGAATTAAATAATATTTTAAGTTGGGCTGAAGCACTTTATTTTCAATTGGGCAACTTAAATATTATTATAAGGCCTATGTAATATTTAAATAAGTGTTTTTCACTTTTAACAGTTTATTTGAAATGTACTTCAAAAAGGGCTTTTGTATGTAGTTTAAATGTATTTTTAAGTACTTGGAGGGAAAAATAAATTAAATAAAAATAAAATAAAATAGAGGGCCCAAAGTATGCGCATATAAAAAAGAGGTCAAACTTAAAACAAATCATCTGATTTTGTCATTTCATTATTTGTTCCATTTTGGAGATTGAAGATTCAAGGACAAAAACCCTTGGTGTTTGAGATTTAAAGGATGGAACCTTCTTGGTTTTCCATAATTGGATTTCGGGATGAAAACCCTCATATCCTTTGAGGCGATTCTATTCAAGGATTGCATTTGGGCTTATTGATTGTAGTTGTTCGAGTCATATTTGGCAAGCAAATTTTATCACATCATCAAATTAGCATTTGTGGCCAAGTTTTCAAGTTTACATGTTGTTGCTACAGTGATTCATTGAACATTTCAGTGTTTGGAGGGTTAGAACTTTTTATATTTGCTATTTGTGGATATTTCAACCCTTGGACCAACTGCTCTTTGAGGTTTTCAACCATTGTTGACATCATTTTTAGCCTTCTAAGTGGTTGTGCCAAAATATTGTGAAATTTTTTAGCCACCCTTGGTGCTGCGCCTAGGGTTTAGAGTGGATGTTTGTTTTTGTTAGTCAAATCAGTCCTAGGTTTGCTGTATCTTGGAGAGTTCAGAGTTTTCAGTCTTGGTGGGGAGTTTCCAAGCATCTAACATTGTTCCAACAACCACTGCAGAATTTGAGAGCCATCATTCAATCCTAACACCAGCCATACAACAGTTATTTTTTAGATCTGCATTTATTACAATCTGATTTCACATTATTCCGGCTGCCATACACAACAACCTTGATGAAATTCATTGATTGGGTCACCATATAGCCACACGGGGATGGATCTCCTCATTTGTAAATGGAATTACATCATTTTGTGTTGGTATTTGAGCTGATCATAAATTGTTTTAGTACCTGGACATTGTTGTTGGCTGTAAACAGACCTTTTATTTCTGCCGTATCTTGTCAATCATTTAAGGTTTCTGCTGTTGCAATATCATTTATAATTAATTGTGAGGTTGCATACGAGTGGTTACATGTTTGTATCAGCTAATAATAGTGTAGATTTGCTATGTACTTGTTTAATCTGCACTTGAGTACCTCTAAAAATATAAATCAGCATTGTGGGATATTGTTTTCATTGTTTGGGAATTGCACATTTGTTTGACAAGGGTTTGCAACGATCATATTTTGCTAATCATCAATAATTTCAGTCACTTTTTGGCATCTGCATTTGGGCATTGATGTTTGTTTATCTTTTAGCTTGCACATTGTTTGAGATTTCATCTGTTTCATAAGGTTGCCCAATTGGGGACTTTACAATAGGTGTTTCATTTTGATGCGACAAAGCATCTACAACAACATTATCTTTCCCCTTCTCATTCAATATCTGAACATAACATTTTTGCAATCAATCAATCCATTTCTATTGATCCTTTCTAAGAGTTCCCAATGACAAAAGATGTTTTAAAGTAAGATGGTAATTCTTGATGAACCAATTATGCCCAAGGAGAAATTTATGCCATTTATCCACTATATGTAGGATGGCCATTATCTCCTTACTATACATAGACATGTGCTTCTCTCTATTGCCTTGTGAAAGTATTGCACCTAGCCTAAATCCTAAGCCGTCACATTCAATTACAAAGAAAAAAGAAGGGTGCTTTTGAATTCTTCAACTAAATCCTATGCCTTCTCCAACAAAATAGAAGAGTCAGATTTAGTAAGATCAATCAATGGTTGTGTTAATGAAGAGAAGTTTCTCATAAACCTTCTAGATAAACTTGCTACTCCTAAAAATCTTTAAAATTTGAGTCTTTGGTGTAGGCCAATCACATATTGCCTTGATTTTGCAGGGTAGTGCATACCCATTTGTAGAAATAATATGGCAAAGATATCAAGAGATGACTTGGAAAACTCAAACTTTAATTCCTTAGCATACAATCTTTCTCTTTCTAAAATTGAAAGCATAGCATTCAAATGCTCAACATGCTTTACTGGTTTTCTACTATAAACATGGATTTAATTAGTATCAACAAAAACGAGGATGAATTTGCAAAGAAACTTATTGAAGACCTTGTTCTTTGATGCTTGGAATGTAGTAGAAACATTGGAAAGGCCAAAAGACATTACTTCAAATTCATAGTTCCTCTGGTGAATCTGAAACATAGCCTTTTCTTGATCTTCTAGTCATATTGGCATTTGACAATAGATAGATCAAAGGTCAATCTTTGAGATATATCTAGCTACATGCAACTTATCTAGTAGATTATCAATCCTAGGAATTGGTTATTCATTCTTTATGGTGATTTAGTTGAGTACATTATAATGTTGAAGGTCCACACTTGGGATCTTGTCCCCCAAACTTGCTTAGTGCAAATGGGTTAGTGGATAAGTACAAGCTATTATTAATTGCAAAGGGTTTTTTGTAGGTGTCGATTGCTCTTGAGACCTTTGCACTTGTTGAAAAGATGAACTCTATTCGATTCACATTTGTTATTGTTGCAACACATTGCAAGAAATAAATTGAATATACCCAAAACTTAGTGCAAGAAACTAGATCAAATAAAACTATTCTAGCAATGATACGAAATCAAAATAACAAAATAGATTAGTTCCCACAAGAAAATGCAAATGCTCAGGGAGAAAAATAGCATGACTAGAGCTCACAATAGCATGAATGAATAACAAGCTAGAGTGGATAGATATATAGGAAAGAGGGGAGGCAAGACCAACCAATGAGAAAAGTAACTCCAACTACCCTTATTTGATTCAATCAATAAAACTTAGCAAGCTAAACTAAAATTGTATGAAAATAAATAATATCCAACTTAGGAATAGAAAAAATCTACACTAACACAATGCAAAAGAGATAAGATCCATCCTTTATAGCCAAGATCACTAGTGAAGCATATAGACTTTTGCTAGGTACAATGGCTCCAGTTTCTAGCAACTCTTGCACAGGCACCTCAATTTCAGGTTTTTGGAAATGACTGTAATCTGTACCTATAAGGACAAACATTTGTAGGTCCCCTTGTTGGATCAATCTCAAAGATATGCTTGAGTCCTCTATTTGGTGGATGATCCTTAGGAAGCTCTTGAAAATAATTATGAAGCAATTGAGGAATTCTTGAAATTTATTCTTGTAAACTAGAAGGGTCAACGTTTGTGCAATATAGGTGGGCCATAAAGCCAAACGCCCCTTCAAGATCTTTTCCATTTAACCGGAGTCAACTGCCTTTATCGTTTTTAGAGGTAACATTTTAATACTGTACTCATGTCCCCTTGCTTGAATGTAATAAACCTCACTTGATGATTTGTGGAATATGTCTTGAGTGAGTACATCCACAGTACACATAAAACAACTTCTACACTCCCAATATCTACCACATTTTTTTCCTTTAAGAGTACAATCATCCATTTTTAGCAATAGGTTATCAATTATGACTAAGCGTTAAATATTTTTGTGACTTGGGACTCTTAGGGGAAAGTTTTTAGGGGTATCCACATAAAGGCTAAATTGTGACTAAAACCCTATATTATTAATATGGGCAAATAACTTTAATTTATCAGGATGGTCTAAACCAATTATTTCCTTTATTGAGACCGATGGTTCCTCTATCTCTACCATAAGAGCAGGTTGATCTTCAAATTCATTCTCAACACTAGGTTGCTTAGGGATTTCTTTGATAAGGAGGCTCAAACTTAGACTTGGAAGGTTGCATTCATTTTATCCATGTAAAGATCTTTTGAATTGTATAAATGACTCATTGTAAGATCCCCTATGTAATCTTGCCCAAATTTTCACTTTTCCCAACTGAGTAATTTCATTAAACAGTTTGCTTGCTTATGGTGATTGACTGTTTAAAGGTTTTCTGTTTGTTTTCATTTTATCTTGCAGAGATACCATTCAACTTTGCAAAGCACTCAAACAAATAGATAACAGCAAGAAGGAAATGTCTCTATTCATAAACAAAGATATGGGAAGATTTACACAATATTATCTATTATGAGAGCAGAAATATAATGCATCAAACCAATGAAATTCTGACCTTGAGTTGACTGAAATAATATTACACATATCTGAAATTCAATCTGAAAGGTTCTCTATTACAAAACTGGAGTAGTACATGGACTTGAACAGCGTGACTCTGAGAAACTATGCTCATTTCATACACAGTTTCCAGTATTGAACAGCAGCAAATAGAATAACAAGTTGCACTTCCCAAGCACACAAATATTAATGAAGCTTTCACAAATATTTCAGTTCTGAAAATACATAGTGCAACACTCAGAAATGTACAGCAACCGATGTGAACCAAAGTTTTCCAAAACACCTAGCAAATCTCACGCCACAATGACCCACAATAGGAACTTGGCATCCAATCCCACAGGAAATCTTCAAACAAATAATCCACACTAAAATAGAAGTTTCAATCTCAACTCTACCAATACCAAATTGCTCAACACCTTCAATGAATCCAAACTCATCCAGCAAAAACCCTTATTTCATAACATGGCATCCAAACATAACTTTCCTGGCAAAACTTTGATCACAACAACAAAACTTGAAAATTATATTTTCAAAGTCTTCATTAATTTCATACCATAACCATTGAAGTACTGATGCAAGATCTGAGTGACTCCACCAATCACCAGCTAGGGAGGAATTTTTCACCACCGAAATTGATCTTCCCCAGAGGGTTTTCGTCTTCCAAAGGCTGAGATGAACTAAGTTCGATCTCCAGAACCACAAGGGTTTCAATTAGAGAAATAGAATAAACTCAACATACCAAATGAGCTCTCAATTCCCCTTTTTATAAGTTTTTTAGGGAACTTTCTAGAAACTTCTTTTTAAAATCACTTTATTAATTTATTAAACCTTTTAACACCAAAAAGTGATTTATTTTATTTTTAAAACATGTCATTACATTGAAAGTCGCTTTTAAGCGTCTCATCATTTAAATCTTTCTGTTCTCTTTCCAATGAGAAGCCTGATTAATTATTTTAATTAAAATGGTAACCTTAGTAAAATTAATTAAATATAGCTCAATAATACACCCAATTAGTGACTATGGTCGAAAAGCCTCAAAATTGAAGATTGACTATGTAGGAGTGATCCCAATGATGAAACATGAGAAACGAACCCTATTGGGTGACTTACTAAAAATAGATGCTCCCTCCAAGCATCTTGGAGCCCAAACTGAAAGCCAGAAATAACATTTGAAAGTGTCTTATAACTCCACTAAACCATCAGAGTTCATTGGTAAGATTAAAATACCCCTTTGATCAAGTTGACACAAACCCAGAAAGTCAGCGCTAACTGCACTGCAAGAGAACCCAAAAATGGGGACATTACACTCATACACCAAGGTTTAAAATCTTTATGGCAAAGGTTTGTATTAGGAAGAAGGATTTGTGTTTGATTGATTATAGGATTTAGAAAAGGGGGCTTAAATCTTCCTTCATCGATACCCTTCTTTTCAAATTAAAAATATTTTGTTGTAGATCCTCCAACTCTCTTCCTTGTAATTAAAAATTAACCTAATTTGCACAATAGATGCCTACTATTTACAATTTTTACAATGTTTTTTGGGTTGTTTTAGAATCATGTTGAATAAAATTAAATGTCTTTCTTTTTGGACTCACCTAGGGCAAAAGGTTAACATGCACTTCCACTCAAGGAAAAATATTTTTTGTCTTTTGAGTAAAAATACCCTACAATTACACTATTGTTCAGCTAGAAAGATTGATCAGTGCAAGCACACATAAGGATTGAATAGGTTGAATGTAAAGATAGAACACATTGGTAAATTAAATTAAGGGTTTGGTACAAAGTCACAATCTTCAACCATCAACAAACTTGCTAAAAACAATTTAAACTCCTTTTGTTCACATAACAAAACATTTCAATAGCAATTTAGAAGTAACATAAGAATAATAAATTTTATTAAATGAATAACAAAACCTAGATTAACAATAATGAATATTTGGTAAACGACAATTTCAGCAACAAGTAGGCATAAGAATTCCCATTAAAAAATCTCAGTGCAAATGACACTTATAACATTTACAAAACACTACATGAAAATAAATCAAGTAAATTGATTGCATTTCTACTATAGCTATTGACTTCTTGCAGGTAATACAAGTGTTATTGTAAAATACTCTCCTCTAAAACTAAATCTGAACTCCAGCAATTTCCAGTTAATTTGCTATTACAAGTAATTATGAACTCCCAATTAGAACTCACATCTCTTATGACATGAGATCTAAAGATAAATAATCTAACAATAGCCAACTTTAGGTTAAAAATAGAGAAAACTAAGATTTGAGGGAAAGAGTAATGTGGGCTATAAAATAACTCCAACTGAAAATAACAAAAGTCATAATATGCTCTTTCCTTTGAAAAAGATGACAGAAAATAGAGTTTTGGATAAATGGCTTTAGATGATTGTGATGAAGCTTTTCTGTTGTTCCGATGATGTTTGGTAAACCTTCTAGAGCTTCTGGAAAATTATTGAAACCTTATGAATAGAAATTTGACGAGTAGCCTACCAATACCAACTTGATGAATTGAAGTTGGAAACCTAAATGTAATGAAATCATTGAATTTGAAACACTAACTGTGATGATTCAATTTTGATTCCTTGAATGAAGACCCTCAGTGAGAGTGATTTGCTTAGTGAACCAAGTTATCAATATCTAAAGCCTTAGATGAGTGAAAGCACTGTCATAGGTGGTTGAAAACTTTATTTATGGCATTTTTCTGGGTTTTGAAACCTTGTAATATCAGTAAGTTTCAACTGTTGTTGAAAACTGTCATTAATGTTCACACACACAAAACAAAAGGTAGTAATGGACTGCTGAAATCTGTTACTACCTGCCTCAAACCCTAGCATCAAGAATCATGCTGATATCCTTCTTCATAATGATTGAGACCTGCACTGAACACTACTGTTTTGAATGCCTATACAACTGATGTATGCTTAGAGACATGGACAGCTATCCCTTTTCCATTAAGTGCTGCTACTACAGGTAACGGAAAAACTTATTTCATGCTGCTGTACGCTGAAATGGACCCATGCTGCTTAGCTAAAGGGAATAAATGTCAATTAAATCTTAATTATCGCAGCCAGATGCTTTTGACAGATGTATTTATTACTTAGAACCGATGTCTTCAAACCTGGGCAGAGATTTTGGGTGTATTCACCAAGTTTGAAACAGAGTTTTTGGATTGCAATGCTATAATAAAAGTGTGCTTGGAGGAGAAAATGGGTGGCATACCCATCTGAAAAAGAGCGCCTTAATTGATTGAGTTTCCCTTTCATGCCTTGGGCGGAAATCACCTTTTCAGGCAACTTAGGGTTTGTGTCAATGAAAAGTGCACCCAGCTGTGACATCATTTCTCTTTCCTCTTAGCTGAGTGCTGATGACTTAAGAGTTTTCCTTTCTTCCTCAAGTTTGGGTGATGATTTTAGGTTCCATAGCCACTGGATTGTGCACCCAGCTAGAGAATTTGTCCTTCGAACCTTTGGGGAGATTACTGAACTTACTGCCACTTTTAGTCTTTTGGGTGGACTTTATTGGATGGAAAAACTCTTAATATATGTGTGCCCAAACTGTTTCCATTATTCCTCCTAAATGCTGGGCTTAATTTTATAATCATTTTGCCATGTTATGAGGTGCTAGGCAGAGTTTTCTAGTGGCAGAGCGAGTCAAAATGTGCACCTGCATTATGACTGTTCCATCTCTTCCCTGAGCACGTTTCACATATCCCATTGCCATCCTTTCCGCCTTAGGTGTGGTTTCCTTTGAGCCTTTCCGTGCTTCACAACTTAGGCGCACTTCTCTGTGGTTTGTGCAAACCAAAAGTGCACTGGAGGAGTTTAAGGGTGGCTTTACTCTTTGTAATATGCACCTGATTTGTATTAGGTTCCTCGTTATGCTAGGTACATGTATTTGCCATGTTTTAACTGTTTAAGTGACACGAAAATCCTGCACTACATTGACAGTTTAACAAAAAATTTCAATCTTGTTCTTAGATAGTGCCTTGGGGAATATATCATCTTCCATGCTTGGGTGTTTAGAAAGGTGGGCTTATTTACAACGAAATTGATATTACCATATGCTTATAAATGCAGACTAGTTGGATCCTCTACAATTGCAGCAAGGCTTCTGCTATTAGTTTCCAGTACAACTGATCAGCCTGAACCAGACCAACAGCTTTGATCAATTTTTTGCCTGAATCAGTTCATAGGATTGCCCAAGTAAAAAGTACTTTGTAGAAGGAAACTAGTGATTTTTTCTTGTTTCTCCACTAGATTAAGTTCCTGTTGTGACCTTTTTCACACATCGCCCCATTGCAAATGGGGACCCCCTAATTTTTTTGCTTCGTTCCCCCCCTAATTTTGGCTTTGCTTTTGGGTCGTTTTGTCGTTGTCTCTCTTTTCTACTGTCTGTCTTTTCGGGGATGTGCTCGTCTTTGAGTTTGAATTGAAGTTTTGGCCATGTCTGAAAATTAGGGTTTCCACCTTCCTTACCAATTTGTGGTCAAATGGGGTGAATAAATTGAAAATAAAGACTAACGTTGTTGTCAGTATGCTTCCAGCAGGCTCTCAGCAAATTTTCATTAGATTTCGAGTACTTACTATTTTTAGTAAGTGTGCAATTACGGGCATTCTGTCAACATTTTTGAAATTCCGACAATCACACTGCATTCAGGACACATCCGGCTACTCACAGGTTAAATTTGAGCTGAAACAGAGGACTTACTATTTTTAGCAGTTCAGCTTCCGAAGCCAATTTCAGGGGCCTATATGCAGAGTTTTTCTTTGCATGTCTGGATATTCCTTCTGGGTTTTTCGAGACCTTCGCGATGGTATAACATGCAAAACGAGATAACGACTTTTAGAATTCAGTCTTCTGAGGCTATTTTTAGGGTTTGCATGTCAGGGTTTTCTTTTTTGCATGTCGGATGATTCCTTATGGGTTTTTCGAGAGCTACGCAGTGATGTGACATGCAAATAGAGATGGTCACTCAATAAGGAACTTACTATTTTTAGCAGGTGTGTCCCGACAACTGCTTCCCAGCACTTCAGAATCACGAGCTGATCGCAATGCAGCAGAAACGAAGACAAACAGAGATCATTTGATATGCATGCAGAGCAAATTAGGGTTTCCAACTTCAGGACCTGAAAAGAATGGTAAAAAGTCAAAATTTTCGAAAACCAGTGTAAACCACCGCGATCAGCATCCTTCAAGCTATCTGCTAGTAAATTTTGAAGACAAACGGAGCACTTACTATTTATAGTAAGTCATTTTGGAAACAGGCTAAAAATAGCAAATTAGTTGCATGCACCGATGTCAGCAGGCAGGTCACATGGTGAGGAGCACGTCATTCAAATTTCAAGTCAATCGGAGCTGTGGAGCTATCAGAAGCAAGCAGTTACTATTTATAGCAAATCACCTTCAGAAATGGGCTAAAAATAGCAGGCCAACTAAAAATAGCAGTGTCAACAGGGAAACAAGGTCATGAGGATCCAGCGCTCAAAATTTCAAATCGTTCTGAGCTTTAGAGATGCAAAAATCGAGAGACTTACTATAAATAGTAGGGCATGGATAAACTGGCGAAAACGAGAAAAAATTGATTAAGTTTGGAACTTCATCCTGCAACACCCAGGAAATGCGCCCTCTTCACAGGCATAAAATGGAAATTTTTCTAAGTGTTGGTAAAATCCTCCTCCACCTTCAAAATGCGCCCAAGGAGAAATAAGATGATGAAAAATATTCTAAGTCATTGTTAAATCTTCCTGCCACCTCCAAATGCGCCCAACAAGTATTCAAGGTGTTTGAAAAGTCAACACTTTTCATCCTCCTGCCTAGCTAAAATGCGCCCAAGGAAGAGCTCAAGCCAAACATGAAAATTCTCTAAGTGTCAAGTTCATCCTCCACCATAGGTGAAATGCGCCCTCAAGGTATTGGAAGCATAAAAAATTTCTAAGTAGTGAGGATATCCTCCACCCCCCTTGAAATGCGCCAAGTTTAAGAATAAGTCAAAGGTGGTCAAGGCGTGGTAAATTTTCATCCTCCATCACCTAGCAAATGCGCCCAGCCACTAGCATGTTCAAATGCGCCCATGCTTGAGAAGCTAGGGAAGAAAGTCAACAAGTCAAAGTTGGGCGTAGGAAACTTCATCCACCTCCCATGCTTGAATGCGCCCAAATGAGGGCATGTAAGGACAAAATAGGGGAGCCCAAAGGCCACAAGGTGGCGTTGAATGTGTTTCATCCCTCATGACCTCCAAATGCGCCCATGTTTTAAGCTTCATCCACCTCACTATGTGAAATGCGCCCACCTCTCAAGGAGGTCAAAGAAGTCAACAATTTTCATCCTTCATGAGGTGCAAAATGCGCCCAAAATAGAGCATGTGAAGACAAAAGTTTTTAAGTTTCCTTGACCCCACCACATATGCGCCTAAGGAAAAGATAAAGCCTATGTGGCATATGAGATTTTTCTAAGTGTTGGAAATTCTTGTTGACTCCCTTGAATGCGCCTAACTTGAAGAGAGGCATGGATAAAGTTGAAGTGTTTGAAAATTCCTGCAGCCCCTTGAAATGCGCCCATGCTTAAAGTCAAAGTCCACATGAGCATCTTAAACGCGCCATGAAGACAAGGTAAAGTAGAGTGGAAGGAAAGGTGATGCTAGGCGTTGAAAATGTCCTTCATGAAGTGAGATATGCGCCTAAGGTAAAGTGTAAAAGGTGGACGGATTTAAAGAGTGCCAAGGCGTTGAAGACTCTTAATATCCTCTTGGAGTGCTAAGGGCGCCTAAAATAATAGAAGTGTGAAGTAAAATGCATAAGCTGGTGGAAATTAAAACGGAGAATATTGATAAGTAAGATGATAATTGCCTAGGCGTTGGAAATTTAGTGGTGAATATTGCTAAGTGTTGGAAATTGCCAGGTGATGAATAAAATATAGAGGGCGTTGGAATTTAAAATCCTCCACGATATGTGCTTTCAGGAAAATTTTCTAAGTGAGTTGAAACAAAAAAATTTCTCACAGGCAAGATGAAGGAAGTTGAATAAAATTTCTGAGGCAAAATTCAAAAGTGCTTAGTGATTTAAAATTTTCTCTAAGGCACAATTTTTTTTTTTTCTTCCTTAGGAAAATCATGCCCAAGTCTGGTGAAGTGATAAAATTTTCTTAAGGCACGAGCAACATTGCCAAGGATGAAGTCTGAAGATGCCAGCTACATAGGATTGATAAAACTTTCCAAGTCAAAGCAACAAGAAATGTTCACAGGGATAAGGAGCTTGAATAAATTTGTTGAAAATTATTTTTCTAAGGTGCAAAATTCAAGAAAATTAAATGAACCCGTTCGTCGTGCACCCATGAGTTCGACGCGTTCTGAAGGAAATTTTCTTCTGGGTATTGAAGATTATCAATGAGGAATGGATTTTAAGGTCTTCCACAGCTTGTCGAGGATTCTGTAATAAAGATTTCAAATGGGCACCAAGTTGATGAATTTTCCTAAGGGAAATTTTAAAAATTTTCTAAGGCAACTGTGAAGAAAATGTGTTTTCAAGGTGAAATCCTCTAGACGATGAATTTGAGAGGAACTGCCTAGGTGAATTTGCTCAAATTCTTCGTGAAGACAATCTTCTTGAGCCGGAGATAAATAAAATCGTCAATAACCCAGCTAATGAAATGAATTTCTCAATGATGATACGCCCTTGAGAAAGATGGGTTGAAAATTTGGCTAAGGCATGAAGAATCATGCAAAAGGATGAAGTTGACTAGCGTGGAGGCGATGAATGCTTGGAAGTTAGAGCGTGAAAATCAAGTAAGTAAAGTGAATTTATATTATGAAGTGTTCTAATACCCTTCTCCTTGCTTGTTTTGCAGAAGAAACGTCGAAGACCAAGCAGTGATGAAGCAAATAGTCCAAGATGATAAATCACGAAGGAGGAAAAGTTGCAAAAATGGCTAAGTGTTGAGACTTAGTGACAGAGAGGAAATGTTTTCAAAACTCAAGATGGAGAAAAGAATGGAAGCTCGAGCGAAGTTGAAGAACAACGTCAAGAAGAAGATCAAGAACAGTGTGAACGCGTTTCAAGACAGGAATCTTCTAGAAGGATGATGGACATTAATGGCTCATTTATTACCCCACCCCTCTTGGTGGCGGTTTTTAGGGTGAATCTTATTTAGGGCTGAGGTTGCACGATCTGAGCCATCCAGCTGATTGTAATCTGAGCCGTCCGTTGGACTGGGCCATCTATAAAAGGGGGAGTCCCTCTCATTTGTATATCATTAGAAGTAGAGTTAGACAGTAGAGATTAGAATAGAGAGACAGCTAGGTGATAGTTTAGAGTAACTTAGTATAGATTGATAGTGTAGTTTGAAGAAGAGGGAAAGTTTTCCCTTTGAAAACTTTGTAAGAAATTGTTGTGAACACTCTCTCAATAAAAGAGTTTTTCATTGATGGTGAATTTCGTCTTTGTTGTGAGTAGCTAGCAAGGTTTCTTCGTCCTTCCGATTCAAATGGTGGCATAAAATAGTTCAAAGTAGTATAATTTTCATTCCATGCAAGTAGATAGTAATTGTGGAATGTGGTCTTCAATTTGAGCAAACTTCGTCTATCCATACCACTAGTGGGCTCGCTGATGGTGAGTTCGCCTTGCGTGGTCAACTGGAATATCATGTACTTAACTTCGATCATGATTTGTGTGTTTATATGCGTCGTTGTGATGGTATTTTCATGCTAAGTTGTGGTCTGAACACCTTGAGCTACTCCTTTGAAGATTGCACCAGTTCTGTGGAGGCTGTCCAAAGCGAGGCAAAGCAGAGCCTGGTTGGAGCTTGTGAGAATTGACCGCCATGTCCCACGCCTTAGAATAAATTAGAGCCTTCTTAACCTTACCCCATTTCATTCAGTACTTTCTGATTAAAATAGGAAACCCGTGCTTCATAGACAAATCTTTCGAGTGTTTGAATTCCTTTCTTTGCTGCCGAACAATTCTGTAAGTCCCCTTGAAATACCAGCAAATCACATCGAGCCAACTGAGCCTATTCGCACTAAAAGAACCTTGGAGTTGAACGCATGAACTTTCTTGCAATCTTAGCATGCAGAATACTTTGATCAAGAGAGAATAGGGTAGCCGTTGGCAACTTTATTCTGCGTTGGTGCGGTCACGAGAAACACATCAACAATTCCCACCAAAAATCTGATCGAATATGTCAACAACTCAAACCCACTTAGGTTCACAAAAGTATGCTAGTTACAAACTTGATCTAGTATTAAATTTGATACTGAATTTATCAAAAAATCAAAATAATAGAAAATTTCATGATTGTCAGCCAAGAGTTGTTGCCCAATAATCTGTGCAACATCTTCAACATATGCAATGTCACAATGAAGGAAGATTATTGCATAAATTTAAAAATTAATGACTTCTTGGTAAGGAACAAATTGCATGATGCCCCCTTTTAGAAGTATCAGTCATAGCACATATTATAGCCTATGTTAGAACAGTAAACCAATGCAACATGCTATTGGGGTACTAGCTTGAATATAGAAATAAAAGTTTTGAATTCTGAGATATGGTCTTTCCTCGATAAGATCACAACACATAGCTGGGCATTGATAATTGAAATTGATTATTTGTGAAATTAGGAAATTAAATGTGAAGTATTGAGATATTCATCTCTAGAAACAACAGGGAAGAAGTAGATCAAAGCTCAAGTATGTAGTTGTAAGTTGGAAACGGAACTTTGATCTCCAAAGGTCATTTGTGAATGTGTATATAGTTTAGCTTTCATGAGAACTAATAATTGGACCAAGTTTTTCCACTCTTGCTCACATACCTGTGATTATAATTGCTACTTTTCTATCACCATCTTCATCTTCCAATTGAGGACACATCTTTTGGGAATCTGGTGTTAGGCTGCACACATGTTCCAACTAACCTGTGTGATTTCATTGAAAAATATTGTTTGACTGGAAATTTTTATGTTTAGCACCTCCGTTTTTGTATGCTTCAATCCCCAAAGAGTGATGTATGTCTATTGGCTGGTTATCTCTTGTTAGATATGAGCAATCACTTCGTTTGAGAAAGTTTAGACTCTGACTAAGAAAATAATTTCATCAAGCATAAAGAACAATGGTTTAAATGAATATATTTTTAGTTGAAAAAGACATTAGAACCAAGTTTTACTGACAGAAATTGCATTGATTTGCTCACACCAAACTCTAAATGTCTGCCACAACCCATATAGTATTCTACATCCAACAAACCAAATATTCTTTATTAGTGGTGCAGACAGATTTTGAGTGTCTTATCAGACGGGTGAAATTCGCAGCCAGTTCAACAATTTAAATTGACAATTTTATTTGTCAATTGAAATTCTATTCCAAATTTACACCGAAATAATGAAAGTAAATTCAATTCAGTTTACCAAATTACCGCAGGTATAACAATTCCATGACTCCAAAAACTGTTTACAAATTTGATTTATTAATTTCTCAATCTCTCTATTCAAAATACATTATTCATCTGCAAGTTTAAATTCTAATTCATAAAATCGTTTACTACACTGTTAATATCTTCCCATCGATTGCCTGTAGTCCTTTGTTTTTATTTACTGTGCACATATTCCACTTTACTCTCTTCCTGTAGTATGACCTTTCCTTCGCGCACTTATTCTATCTGCTATGTGATTTTTTTTCATCTTCTTCTGTAGAAACCCTAGTTTCCCCTATTCTCCGAATCTGATTGTTTTTTCTGATTTTTTTGAAGGTTTTGGTTTTTTTGCTTGTTTTTGAGGTTTTTAAGCAATGAATGAAGATTCCGATTTTTGCAAGAAATACAAAATAAATGCAATAAAATTGTATATCTCTGAGAACTACAAAATCTTTAACAAATATTGAAGCTTGTCTAATATATAATCTTCTGAAGGTGATTACAAGATAACCCAGATACATGCAAATGAGAAAACAATGATTTTTTTATTGAAAACCTGGAATTAGCAGCTTGCTGGTAAAAGATTTGAAATGGTACGGCTGCATGCAAAGTCTCTTCTCCCTCCTTCTGACGTTCCAGAACCAAGCCAGGTAAAAGTGCGCCTCTGTCAGTGATGAGAAACTGAAGAGAAGTAAGGCATTTTTGCATTGATGAAGAAAGACGTCCTTTTTCTGCTGGTACGGCCTGACAGTATGGTACGGCCTACTGACAGCAGCAATTTAGATTTGTACGGCTCTTTAATGAAGTTTCCAGATCTCTAGAAGTTGACGCCTGGATGAAATACTGTCCTCTGGTTGAAAACCCTGACAAAAACCTCTGAGATTTTTAATCATTAGGAAGCTTGAAGATGTACGGCTGTCAGCAATGGTACGGCTGCAGCAGTAATAAATGCTAAAGTGTACGGCCTCCTTGTAATCAATGTCTGGACCTCTGAATATGGTGCGCCATGATAGATGGATGTCTTCTGGACAAAAGCTTCTCTGTAAACCCTGAATGTAAATATCTTTGAAGTTCTGTGATTTCTCCAGAATGAAGAAATCTCTCAGCTGCAATAGATCAGGTGTTATTTCACACCCTCTGAACTGCTTCGATGGAGATGGCTCGTTCTCCAAAGAATTTCGAACTCAAACCCTAAGGTTCTGTTCTCTGGCAAAGACTGATCAATTTTCAATTCACAAAATGTCATAATGGCTCAAAACCCAAGGCAAAACCCCTTTATCATTGAAAAGTGCGATTTCCTTAAAGATAGGGTTTTATTAAAATATTCACTTTTAATTCTTTTAATTTCTCCATAGTTCTCAGTGAAATATTTTATAATAATTTTAATTAATAACTGGCCCCTTTCTGATGATGGGCGCACCCCTCAAGAAGAATCACTTAAGTTATAATTTAAAATTATAACTTTATATTATAATCATTAAATAATTAATATTTAATTAATGCAATTAAATATTAATATTTCCTTCGTTACTCATCCGATTACTGTTCCGTCTGAAGCTGACGAACCCCGAAGTGATTCTGAACGCTGCCAAAGTCATACTGCTAAAAATAGCAGGGGTCCCACACTGCCTGCCAGGAACTGCTAAAAATAGCAACTCTGCAAGAAGTCTCCGAATGAGCCCGAACGAAAGCCAATTGATCAAAACTGCCAATCTGACACTGAGCCGAGCTCCGAAATGACCCCCTATCCGACCTATCAGCCTACGAGGGTCGCATAATAGGCTAACTCTTACGAACTCTGATGCTCGCCAAAAATGGGGACATGACATCTTCTTTCTCTCTTCTCAACTGTGTGCCCCCTTATCCTTTTCTTGTAAATTCCTTTTCATATATTTTAAATTTTTTTGTCATCTTTTATCAGCTGCAGCCTATCGTAGTCATTTATTCACTCTGCATGTATTAATATTTTTTAATCAAATCTTCTTACCTCCTCTCATTCTCTAGCACTGGCTCCTCCTCACTATCTTATTCTTTCTACATTATATCCTCCTTTGAGCATGTGCAGCCTCCTTTTGATGTTGTCCATCTGCATTCCTTTTTTCTGGAAAACATTTTTATTCCCTTTGTGGCATCTTCTTTTTCATTTTGTTTATCTGTCTTTTCAACTTCTCTTCAGAATGGCATCGCCCCCTCTGTATTCTCCTCCTATAGCCCCCTTCCTTGGTCCATCTTCTTTTTGCATTTTTTTTAAACTCTTCAAATTCTTGCTGTAAAATGGTGCGTCCCAATTGCAATCATTTTTTTATTTGTTTTCTTTTCTTTTCACTGCATTTTATTTACCTTATTCCTTTCCTATGCTATGGCTTGCCTTTTATTCACTTTTGGTATTAAAATTTTCAACTTCATTCTTCAGGAAAAATAAGGCGCGACTCATTTGTTTCCTGCAGCTGCAAGCCATTCCCTCGATGCCATTATCAATCATTGCAATTTTAAACAAATTTTATTTCCTTGTGCAAATAAAAAATAATATGGTATTCCAATGTCAAATAATAATTAGCTGAAAAATGAGAATAGAGGAGATAGTTTGTCAATTGAAAGTGACAAAAAATGTCATTACGCTTTTTCCCACAAACCACTAAATGAGGAAATTAACTCCAAGCCAAAAATGAAAGTAAAATGAAAACCAACTAAAACTAAAAATTAATGCAGATTGCCAATCCACCCGGATGCTTCAACATCAAACATGCCAGGTAAGAAATTTGTGAGCATGGGCTCACAAAATGGTATTGAGTAGTAGAACTACTCTTCCAGGTTGGAAACAACTTGCAGCACACTCCGATGCTGTGATTGGTACCCTGCATAATTTCTTTTTTTCCTTTTCCAACACTTGGTTGGAACATTCATCATCCTCCTTTGAAAAATCTGCCCTTCACTAACATATCCCTTTGTGGAACTTCTTCTATCACAAGTTGACTCCTCTTGCCAATTACCTCTTCCTCTCATTTTTCCTGTTGTGGGATTCAACCCACCATGAACCGTCCACCTCCACCAAATTCCACGTTCATCCTCCTCCTTTGCGAGAATTAACCCACCATAACCCGTCCTCCTCCACCAAAAACATTCGTCTTCTTCATCCTTTGCTCTTTCCATACCAACGTAATGGCTTTCCCGAGCTGCACCTCAACCCTTAACACCTCCATGCTTTCCTCTTCTACTCTCTTCAATTCAATTTGATGCAAACATTATACACTTCACAATTACAAAAGTTAGATAAATCAAAATTTACCTCATCTTTTACCGTTGTTGCAATTCTTCCTCTTTCACTTTCAACTACAACACCTTTGTCTTCACCATTCATCACCTCCATCATCTTCATGTCCTCCAAAGGACTCACCTCTATTGCAACTTGTTTCTCTTCTTGAATATTGATAAGTTCATCTCACTCCTCATTCACTGCTACAACTTTTGTGTTGCTCTCTTTCTCCATGCCTCCAACAAGGCATGCTCTATCCACCTCACTCTCTTCTTCGCCATCGTTTTGCACAAGGATCTTCTCAAGCCTCACTGCTGCAACTTGTGCCATGCTCTCATCTAACACACTTGTGTGGGCTTCTCCCACATGTACACTTCTCCACGAATCTTTTGTCAAAGAGCTACAACAATGGCCCTTATTTTTCCCACCCTCAAGGGCATCCAATCTTGCCTGTATTTTGGCCATCTCTTCATAAATAAATTCTAAAAATATGTTTTCTCATTGCTCTATGTATGAAATTCTTAAGGGTCTCTTCATGACCCATCTCGTCCTCTTCCTAGAAGACATCTTGCTCACATCCAACCACTCACGATCTACAATCTTTGCAACCTGCACACAACATGTTAGAGCCAATGCCCTCTGCAATCATAAGTACTCCCTACCACAAACTCACTTGCCATCCTCTACCCAGCAGAGACTCTTGAAGATGCTCCTCTCAAGACTTCTTCTACCCACTTTCCCTCAGTGGAGGAAGTTCACACACCTTCTACCCAACTTTATCTTTGTTGGAAGACAGCTAACACGCTTCGCTTCTCTACAGTTGCAAAAATCACAACAGTTGTTCCCTCCATACCTTCTCCCAGCGAGCTACCTGCTTTGATACCAATTGGTGCATACTTGATTTCAAGTGTCTTATTAGACGATAGAAATTCGCAGCTAGTTCAATAATTTAAATTGACAATTTTATTTGTCAATTGAAATTCTATTCGAAATTTACACTAGAATAATGAAAGTAAATTCAATTCAGCTTACCAAATTACCACAGGTATAACAATTCCATGACTCCAAAAACTGTTTACAAATTTTATTTATTAATTTCTCAATCTCTATTCAAAATGCATTATTCATTTGCAATTTTAAATTCTAATTCATAAAATTCTTTACTCCACTGTTAATATCTTCCCATCGACTGCTTGTAGTCCTTTGTTTTTATTTATTGTGCACATATTGCACTTTACTCTCTTCATGTAGTGTGACCTTTCCTTCTTGCACTTATTCTATCTACTATGTGAATTTTTTTTAATCTTCTTCCTTCTCTCTTCTCAACTGTGTGCCCCCTTATCCTTTTCCTGCAAATTCCTTTTCATATATTTTTGCCATCTTTTACCAGCCGCAGTTTGCCGTAGTCATTTATTCACTCTGCATATATTAAATTTGTTTATCAAGTCTTCTTACCTCCTCTCATTCTCTAGCATTATATCCTCCTTTGAGCATGTGCAGCCTCCTTTTGATGTGTCCATCTACATTCCTTTTTTCTAGAAAACATTTTTATTTCCTATGTGGCATCTTCTTTTTCATTTTGTTTATCTGTCTTTTCAACTTCTCTTCAGAATGGCATCGCCCCCTCTGTATTCTCCTCCTGTAGCCCCTTTCCTTGGTCCATCTTCTTTTTTAGTTTTTTTTTAAAACTCTTCAAATTCTTGTTGTAAAATGGTGCGCCCCAACTGCAATCATTTTTTATTTGTTTTCTTTTCTTTTCATTGCATTTTATTTACCTTATTCCTTTCCTATGCTATGGCTTGCCTTTTATTCACTTTTGGTATTAAAATTTTCAACTTCATTCTTCAGGAAAAATAAGGCGTGACTCATTTGTTTCCTATAGCTGCGAGCCATTCCCTCGATGCCATTATCAATCATTTCAATTTTAAACAAATTTTGTTTCCTTGTGGAAATAAAAAATCATATGGTATTCCAATGGCGAAGAATAATTAGTGGAAAAATGAGAATAGAGGAGATAGTTTGTCAATTGAAAGTGACAAAAAGTGTCATTACACTTTGTCCCACAAACAATTAAACGAAGAATTTAACTTCAAGCCAAAAATTAAAGTAAAATGAGAACCAACTAAAGCTAAGAATTAATGCGTATTGCCAATCCACCCAGATGCTCCTGCATCAATTAGGTTTGAAAATAAATTTGCAGCCATCTATGACAATTTCCACATAACCCAAAAAAAGAAATCCATGCAAAAAAGTATTCAAAATCCATATGCAAAAGAATAAACAACACACCATAAAAGATGGCACAAGATATACCTTGGGAAAACCCCCAAAAGGGAAAAACCCAGCTTCCAAAAGCATCCATTACTCATGTATTGTTTAGCAATAAATATTACAATACATCTTCAGAGTCTCCATGAATATTTCTAAAACACAAACTCTCTACATGCACTCCATGTGAACAAGCATGTAACCACACATCCCATGCCATACTTCAAACCCTCACATATGCAACCTAGAGATGCTCAACCTCAAGCCCCTTAGCCAAAATAGCCAACCTTAGACAACTACACATGTGCTTGCTTTTATACACATAAGCTTGCACAAAACCACCAAGTGGTATTACATAAACCATGTGACTAATATCATGAGCCTATAAAACCATTTCCCCTCACATTTACTTTTTGGTACTAAGTTTTCCCAATATTAAATATTTATTTATCCCAATGTTACATACAACACATATAGTGGCTCCAAGAATATCAAACCCATGTGCTGCACACATCCCTAGATCCCCTAAGTGCACCATAAATAATATTATGCAAGGTGAACAACACACCTTTTCTTAACAAGATTAACATGACCTTCTGGTTTCTGCATATAGATCTCTTTGTCTAACTGGCCAGGAATGCAGGCTTCACATCTTTCTCACAAATTTGAAAATGTGCACATCCTTTGTTGCTGCTATCACCATTAGAAACTTGATAGTACCATATTTATGCCCAGTGAAAGGCATCATGGTAATCTGCTACCAGTTTGGTATTGGGAAAATCAACATAATCTCGGGATCATAAAATTTGCAACCTACCAGAGAAAGTTCACAAAAACACAGATAATAATGGTACAAATTTGAACCAACAAAAAGTGCAATAATTACATTAAACACACTACAATTTTTCTCTTGCATATTCAAAACCAAGAAGCCATGTCCTTATAAAGAGAAGTTCATGAACCTAAGTTTAGAATAAAAGTAATAAAGCAAGCTTGAAAATCATCTCCAAGTTAAGCTTATACTCAACTTGGAATGAAGACAATTTTTTTATATTTTGTGCAATTTGAAATACAGCTAGATACTAAAGTATGAATTATTAATGACATTTACATTGGGATTTATGTCTGCCAATAGTACCATTTGGCCTGTATTTGCACTTGAGTAACCATTTGTGTCAAACTACTGTGATGTCTCCAATTGGACATGCAATATTTTACGATATTTTTCTGATTTTGAGACAAAATTAATCCAAAATTGCAAGTACACAGGCTGATTACAATTTGCAAACCCTTATTTTGTTGATGTCATCAAACCATAAACCCTGGGAGGATAAAATGCTCAATTCCAGCAATATAAAACCTGTAAGAATTTATTTTATTTTATTGCAATGCTGATTGGAAAGTACAGAGATGATAAATGGCAACAAAATAATTTTTTATTGATTTTTTTTCACTAACAGCTGCTGTATGGCCTGGGACAGAGGAATGGACTGCTGCAAAAAGTCAAAGATGCTTAAAACCTCTGTTTGCTGCTGGAAACTGCCACAAATAATATTTTATGAATTTTGTTTGAAACCCTAGATGGTATGGCAGCTGGCTGATGATGCATGGTTGGCTGGTGAAGTCTGATCTGCCCTTGAAACTCTTGCAAGATTGTCAAAATATTCTGGTAGACATCAAATTTGTCTTGAAGGCATTGGAAACATATCAAAAAATGATTTTATCACCATTTTTTCTGACAAATGATGACTGAAATGATGTGAACAGCAGCTGGTATGACTGATCTAATATTCAAAATGACTGAATTTCTCCCTCCCAATGTGGCGCTCAGCTAGGGTTGACAGAAACAACTCAGATCCAGCTCTGTATGATGCTCAAAAATTCACCAAAAACCTGAAGATTACTATATATATTCTCAAATATGCTCGGGCAATGAAATGATGATATTTGCATGCAAAAACTATTGAAGCAAAATGAAAATATCTCCAAATCCTCCACAAATTGATACATTTGTGAATTCTGGATGGAATCAAGTAAGATTGGAAGTAAGGGTTTTTGTCCTTGATCCCAAATGTGGAATTCATGAGGTTTTTCATCCTCTCAAATCTTGAATAAACCAAAGGTTTTCATCCCTAGATGTGTTAGATTGAGAAAACTTCTCAAATTTGAAGATTAGATGCAAAAGGATAACTTGAATGATCATGAAATGACGTCGAATGCTCTTTTTATGGTTGGATTTCCCAACCGTCTATTTATTTTATTTTAATTTTGCTTTCCTCCATTTAAATTTTTTTTTTGTTTTTTTTTAATTTTTTTTTTCTTTCTCTATCCTTATGATGAATTGCACCTTTGGCCTAGGAAAGCCCTTAACCTTCCGCATTTATCGTGGGCTTTTTAGCTAGTCCTTTTTATGGCCTCAAACGAATTCAACCTAGCAGTTCATGCTAGTGTTGATAGTTTGGTGGCTCTGGACAATGGTGCCTTCGAGCAAGTATCCCTAGATGTTTGTTTTGAAAGTTTTTCACAATGTACACACTTTGATTCCTCAATAGATGTGGTTTTACGGTTTACCCATCCTTGAGTTTGATAATGCATGTAAGTGGCTAGAGAACCTTACTTTGATAGGGTATTTTGTTGGAAGAACTCCCCTTGAGAGCATGGTCTAGGATTGGGTTAACAAGCATTGGGCCTTGCATGGAGTCCGACTTGACCCAGTCCAAAACCTCACTAAAGCGGTTTTTTTTCGCTTTGTTGAGCTAGCCATGCTAAGGCTATTCTCAAGCATGGTCCATGGTATGTTTTTGCGTCATTGTTAGTCTTTTAGCTGTGGATGCGAGATTTTTTTGGTCTCAAATGAGATGACGCTTCATGTGCTAGTTTGGCTCAAGTTCCTAGGTTTATCCCTTGTTGGAACTTTTAAACCACCATTGTTGCTTCCCTTGGGAAGGTCATTTGCATTGAGCCTAATAGGTTTTATTAAGTTCATTCACATAAACATGTCTGTGTTGAAATCAATTTGTCCAAAGATTTGAAAAAATCTATGGACATTTAGATTGGACATCTTCATCACACCTAGTGTGTGTTATACCTCAATTTTCCCAATGGTTGTTTCTGGTGCCAATATTTGAGCAGAAGATTAAGGATTTCCCTTTGGTGGCTCCCCAAGTCAAATCACCTCCCCAGTCTACTGAGTTTGCTGAGGTTCTTTAGTTGAAACTAAGGAAAAATGGACAACGATTTCACACCGCAAAAACAACAATGTTAACTCTAGTGGCTCCTAGGTTAAAGCCAAGGCCACTATGGACCAACTAGCTACTAAAGCGTAGCTTGTAAATGTTTTGAACCTTTTCAAGAAGGGGAAAGAGGCTATCCCACCTATTAATGAGCCTTCATCAAGGCCAAAATTTTCTCAAACGCAAATCCAATAGTTAGTGGGGTTAGAACTGTGGTCGACAACATGTTGAAGCCACCTAGGAGAGAGAAAGGTGACAAACCCTCCACAACCAATGTTGTGATTGCTACACAACATAGAGTTGGCTAGCCAAATAACGTGGCAAGTAGCAAAAAGCAAAAAGCAATTATCTTGACTTCTTGTAAACAAAGAACGTCTAAAGCCAATTGCTTTTGATGAACATCCCACATTGAAGATTTCCTGGCGAGGTTAGTAAGACCTCAAACATGCCAAGAGAGAAAATTCATTGATGGGAATCAAGAGGCATTTCATTACTATTTGACTCCCGAAGAGAAGAATAGCGATTTTGCAAAAATCCTTTTGAAGAGAAACTACCCGAGTGGATGTTGGGAATTAAAATTCTTCTCTTTTCTATAGCATACTCTCCTCCTCTAGCTGCTCAAGCAGGTTGCAAGAACTCCGTAGATATTTAGGAGTAGGGGGAGAATGAATAGGCACTTTTGATTGAGAAGAGAGTGGTAGGCTGCAAGAATGCCATAGATATTTAGGAGAAGGGGGAGAGTGAACATGCACTTATGACTTAGAAGTCGGAAGTGCTGTTCACACTCCCCCTTGTCCTGAAATATTCCGAGCCAATTTTTTTTGTTTTTCAATTAACAGATTACTAATTACAAACAGTGCACCCGTTAAGGTTAGATGGATAAACCCAAACGTGCAAGAAAGCAACTCTAACCAGAATGGCGCCGATGATGGCGAGCATTGGTCAGAGGATCTTCTACGCTAAATACAGAAAGGAACTCAACGTCAAGTATGTGCTACCCAATCCCATGCGGAGTGAGGGGCGACCATATGACGGAGTGAATACAAAAAGCAATGCTGGAAAGGAACTACTGAAAAGTGAAACACTCAACACCCAGCATGTGCTTGCTGACCCAGAGTGGGTAAGTAGCGACCATAGGGCGGAGATCAATTACAACAATAACAACTGCTGAAAGAAGAAGACTATTACAACTGATAAGCAAGAACTTTGACGGCTGTTAGTACTACTGCCAGCTTACAATATTAAAACGAAATCTTGCTTATAATACAAAACAGCATATAGAAAGAGTTGTACAATATTCGTGAATGGAATTGCTGAATGTAAAGATCAACTGAAATGACAATGAATAGACCCAACCTCATTCGCCAGATACCCCTGAATTCTTCACAATGCTCTTCAAAGACTTATCACCATCAGCCAAATAAGAAATTGCAGATTTCTTAAAACTGCCCTGTCAGACCTGCAACTTTTAACATAGAAACAGCAGCATAGGAATTCTAAAATTGCTTGAAACTCCCTCTCTCCTCATTCAAAATGCTCAGTATCAATCTCAAAATCCTAAATGAAGATAGGCGCTCAAGAGGACATCACAAAACAGATTTAAATTGCAACTTTCTGAAATGCACGAATCCCAATGGCAAATAAAATGGTACGGCCCAGCCAAGGGCGATTTTGACTTTAAAAATAAATGCCTCTACAGAAAAATCTGCAAACTAGGAAATAATGGCGCCTAGCCTAGATGAAGAGAAATAGAAACTACCCACAATGATTTGTTTTGTCTTTTTTGATTTATGAATGAAACAATGAATCTGCTGTAGCTAAAAGGAGAAAACCAGAAACTTCTAACATGCGAAATCTGAAGCTAACTAGATCAATGCAGATTACAATGCACGGAATCCAATGAATTCACAACTAGACTAAAAATCATCACTAGTCGTTGTCTTACAAACGAGAAGAGATGCCCAATGCTAGGAGGCCTACATTCCCCGAAGCGATTCCAAAGCCAATCCGGCAGCATAACAGTGTATTTGTCAAAAGATCCCCAAAATGATGCACAAGACTCCTCTTTATAAGTTTCGTTTGACTTCACGAAACCCTAAAATCAGCTTTTAGGTCAAAACCTCTCATCTCCTCAAGATGGCGTATTTCTCCTTTATGGCTTAAGATTTGATATTTTAAATAAATATCATGCTTTGATAATTTCGCCCTTCATATCCTTGCTTTGACTTTGCAATAATTAAAATATTCTTTTAATGAGGGCGCCACCCTCAAAGACCCCTTTTTAAAAACATCTTTAAGTCATTAATCTAGGCCCATGGTCAACGTTAAAATATAATATTTAAACGTGACTTTTTTAATTAAATGACTTAGCTTATCCCTCCGGAGGTGCCCTGAAGCCAATACTGAGCCAAACATCTGACCAAACTGAAGCAGGAAGTCAACCGAGCTGAACTCATCTGGAAAGCTGCCAAAAATAGAATTTACTAAAAATAGTAAATTCCAAAAAGTGCTCTGAATGCCGAGATGAACATACCACTGCGAAGCCCTCTGAAAACCCAGAAGGAATCCGCCATTGAATCCACCATCTCTGAGCAATGACCTCCTCAAAAATAGGAAACCCTAATTTTACCTTCCGACTAGCCTTCGGGTTTTCAGAAAAAAGGCCAACGGTCACATGAACGATCAGGTTTGAGAAGGGGACATTACATGTCCTAAATATCTATGGCATTCTTGCAACCTTCTTGAGCGGCTAGAGGAGGGAGAGTATGCTGTAGAAAAGCGAAGAATGTTAGTTCCCAACATCCACTTAGGTAATTTCTCGTCAAAAGAATTTTTGCAAAATCGCTATTCTTCTCTTTAGGAGTTGGATAGTGATAAAATGCCTCTTGATTCTCGATAATGAATTTTCTCTCTTGGAATGTTCAAGGTCTTATTGACCTCCCTAGGAAATATTCAGTGTAGGAAATATTTAGTGTGGGATGTTTGTTAGAAGTAGTTGGCTTTAGATGTTTGTTGTTTATAGGAACTCAAAATTATTGGTTTTTTTATTCTGCTACTTGCCGCATTTTTTGGCCAGCCAACTCTATTTTTGCAACAATCAACAACATTGATCATGAAGGGGTTGTCACCTCTATCTCCTAGGTGGCTTCAACATGTTGTCAACCATGGTTTAGACTCTACTAGTTGTGTGATTCAGATCCTCTTAAATGTTAACAATCATTCTTTTTGCATTATAAATATTTATGCTTCCAATGATGTTGAGAGATCTTTTTTGTGGTGATGAATTGTTGATTCATTGCCTTCCGCCACTTGGGTTATGTGCAGGGAATTTAATATGGTGGAGATGATGTATGATAAAGATGGGACCCTACCCTTATGTTGGATAGCTGGCGAACGAGAGGCAAGGTATTACATGCATAATAAATTGGGTCTTTTTGATCCCAATTTCCGCTGTTGCCATAATCATTCCCATTGGTATACATGGAATAATTTTCAAGCTGGTTCTAATAGTCTTTAAATGCTTGGATTGTGTGATGATTTTTGCACAATTATTTTTTTCCTTTGTTAACTGTTTCTCACTCTCGGTGGAGCCTTTGTCGGATGTCACTTTGTTAGACCACTCTGTCATCAAGTTCAAAATTTAATGGCAAGTGGGAATAACTCAAAGTTGTAAAACTCGGTTTTTTTTTCAAATACTTCTCTACTGAGTCATTAGTCTTCATTGGTCCATATCAAAAAGGTGCGGAACTTAGAAACCTGACCCACTCAACAAACTAGCTAGACAGCTTGGTGGAATAGAGCCATTAGGTGTACTTCTTGTTTCCTTTGTATCTATGGGTGCCAGTTGGCAATCTTTCGACATCATGCATATGAAGCCACAACCTTGGAGCTTCGTCGAGCTACTACAACTCTTGAAGTTGACCCCTTCTTCCCTGCTTTGTAGGTTAGGGTAGCTGAGCTTTGTCATCACAAGCAAATCGCTAACAATGATTTAGCCAAATATGCTCAAATCAAAGCCATACTACATTGGCTTAAGGTTGGGAATAGAGCTTCTAAGGAAGTCATCCAAGCTCTTAGAGCTTGCCAAACTTCACATGGCATCAAGTAGATCAAAGATGGGAAAAATATTCTCAAAGAACTTTTGGATATTCTCAAGGCTTTTGTTAAGCATTATGAGCAAGTTTTCACTACTTAGGAAAACTCTCCTAAATGTGACTAGGCCCTTCAAGTGTGCCTCTAGGTTGTTACCTATTGGCTTCACTCCACTCAACAAGTCTCTTCTGATCAATTGCTCTCCATTTTTTACCTCAAGGAGGTTGTTCTTACCATGGTCAATGATAAGGTCCTTGGTTGTAATGGCTTCCCTCATGAATTTTATAAGACCCTTTGGGATTGTGTTGGTGAGGACCTACACAAAGTCTACCTCAAAACCTTTCACTCCAAATTGTTAGGAAAAGTAATCAACAAAGGAAATATTAAATCCATACCCAAGTCTGGAGACTTGAAGGATAGTTGTAATTGGAGGCCTATCACATTGCTCAATGTCTCTCGTAAGATATTTACTAAAGATTTGGCTTTGAAAGTGCACCATCCCCTTCTTCAAATTGTGAGTCTTGAGAAAAATAGTTTCATTAAATCAAGATATATTTTAGATAATATAATTGCATTTTGGGAAGGTATAGAATGGGGTATGCACTCTCATCAGAAGGTTTTGTTTGTCAAAATTGATTTGCTATGGCCTATGACTGTGTTGAATGCCATTTATCTTGGCCATGCTTCAGGCTCTAGGAGTTGGACCTCGCTTCATTCAATTAGTTACCATGCTTTTTGCAGATGCCTCAGCTTGCATTACTATTAATGGTCAGCAATCTAGCACCTTTGGGATTTTTAGGTCCATTTGCCAAGGTTGTCCCTTGGCTCCACCTCTCTGTGCTTTTTGTTGAAGGATTTGGTTACCTTCTTGCTCATTCTATGTCTCAAGGGTTGGTTAAAGGGATAGCTTCACCTAATTCCTCAAATCAGCTTGTTAATAGCCACTTTGTGAATGATTCTTTTTTCACTCTTAGAAGAGAAGCAAAATATCAAATAGGCCTTTAAGTGCTTGGATGATTTTTGCAAAGCTTTTGGATCTACCATTCAATGGCATAAGACATAGTGTTATAGGCAATCCTTCCTCCTTGCATCATCTAGGCTAAACTCCTACAGTTGGAAATGGATTGGTCATAGAGAATTTTTCAAATTTATGGGCATCCCCTTTTCCTTCTAAGCTTTGTAGGTATCCATATGGCAACTTGTTCTCATTGGAATAGAAAAGAAGTTGGCCTATTGGATCATGAAACCCCTTTTCTTGGTTGGGAAATTTTAGGTTTGTTCCAAGATCCTTGCAATCACTCATGTTTATTATTCTTCATTAAATGAAGTTGGACAAGATTCTGTGTGATTTTATTTGGGCTTCTTCAAAAACTCATAGGGGATTTCATAGGGTGACCTGGGAGTTTTGTTGCCTCCCCCAAGATTTTTGGGGTTTGTGGCTTTTATCCAACCAGTGTTTGGGTTTGGTGCTTTGCACTTAGTGGATCATCCATACCCTTTAGGGCAATGAAGCTTGGAAAATCTTGTGCGACATTGCATCATCTTTGGTCATCCTACTAGACGACCTGCTTGGAAGGGGATTGGGTTTCAAACCCTTCTAACCATGAAGAATTCACTGCAGATCCAAGGGAATTTTGTAATAAAAAGTATTTTGAGAGCTTGGGAAGCCATGAAGCCTTGGCTTCTCTGGAATGGTTCTAGATTCCATAATGGGCTTTCCATCAACCAATAGAATATTTGGCGGTCCCCCATTTTGCAAGCTCATGATTGCTCATTGGAAAGGCTACCTTGGGTTCACGCCTTGAGATTTCACAAGAAAGGAGCTGGAACTCTAGCTTCCATTAGTCTTCTATCATGGAAGGAAGCTACAGCCAAGTTTCACCTTTTTAATTAGGATTGTGAATCTTTTGATACAGTCATGGGGTTAGTTTCGACTGATATGATTCACAAAATTGGTATTAATTCTTCTATGCCTTGGTGGAAATATTGGAAGTGGTGTCCAAACATTGCTTTTCGGAATTACAAACCACAACAAGGATATATTTGGCTCTCTCTTCACTTGCCCACAGTTCCCACTTTGAACTAATGGTGGCATTTGCAATCACCAATCTCTGTTTGACAATGCAAATTGGCTCACTTTGCTTGGTGTATTCTTTTCCAAGGTCTTCTCGTTGGCTCTAGGTTGTCCCATTTGGGAGTTATCAACCCTTGTTGCCCATTTTGTGGGTAGTCAGAGTCTTTCACACACCTATTTTGGTTTAGTCCTAGAGCCCAAAAAGTTTGGATTTGGATTCATCAAATTTTCAAGCCGTTTAGACCAGAACCTTTTACATGGCACATGGTTCGTTTAGGAAATTGGCCTCACATCCCTCACAATTCAACCAGATTTGGCATGCTTTCAGGGTGGAGATTCTCTTCAGCGTATGGAAATAAATTTGGCTATTTTTGCCAATTGTTCAGTTGATCGACATGTTTTTCTTTATACTAAAGCTCTGATATGTTCCAATGTTCTATTGTAAATTCAAGTGCAAGCAAACAAAGTTGCACTTGAGGTGGCCCGCCTATAGGTGCTCCTTGACCATTGGGCAATGCCCCTTGTGTGGTGGCCAAAGTTCTTCCATCTCCCTCTTCCTCTAGGGCCACTCACCTTCTTGCGAGCATTGTTATGGACAAAGTCTTTTTACTCAAGGTACCCAAGAGACTTGCGCCCGAGCTTCTCCCTCGGCTGCAAGAAGGGACCGTGGACAACGGGGTTAGTTGTCGTCTGCTCTTTGGGGCTCCGCTTCCCTGCCTCTTGCATGAGGAACCTCTAGGTGGCCTATTGGTAGTGCTTCTAGCTAGTTTAAGTCCAACAAGTTCTCTCAACTGGCTCTTGCTATTTCACCAGCCCGTGCTACAAAAGAAGAAAAAGGGAAAGATAAAGATGCTGATGGGTGGAACCCTCCCATGGACACCTTGGACCCCGTTGATGTATGGGGAAAACTAGGTGACTAAGATCCTCCTCCTCACTTCTTTGCTACTACATTAGCAACCTAGTGGCCTTGTATTTGTTTCTATGTTTTTATGCTCTAAGATTTAGCCCCATGTGGACTCTATGGGTGTGACTTTTTCCACCCACCTTTTTTTTGTGAATGTGTAATGTTATTGCATAAATGATAATCTAGACACTTATTCTTAAAAAAAATACTTTTATTTCTTTATTAAAATAATAATATTTAAGCTGCCCCAAAAATAAAAGTGACTAGGGCAAACTTAAAAATATATTATTAATTATTTTAATCTGAAAAAATGGGACATGACAACTGCCTATAGAAATTTTTGGTGATTGTAGTTCATTTTGATACTATATTCTTTTAGAGCTACCTTCCAATTGAATGCACACAATTTCCAAATCTTTGTTCAAGAATTGAGGTTTAGAATTGCAATTTGTTAAAAAAGTATATGATTCCAATACATTCTGCTTCAAGCTCATATCTAATGAAAGATTGTCCATACATGACACTGGCTATTATAATAAAGGTTCCTTTTAACTCTTGATCCAAGGCTCCAAAATATGGAATGTCACAAGCTTCCTCGTCTAAACCCATTCTTTCAAACAACTTGTCCCTTCTTGGTCATAAGTGTTGGAATCCCATTGGATAGGTGGGAGTTGACAATTCATCAAAAATGACCTCATTACTAATGAAAACTTCACAATTGGTAATGTCATACAATCCTTATTCCTTCAATAATACGCCATAATGTTTCATCATGTTTGAAATTGTTTCAATCACATTTCTTGGTTTCTTTTATAGGTACATAAGAACTAAAACCTTTTGGTTGAACAACTACCAGATTGATACTATAGAGTGCATCATGAGGTGTTTATAGAAACTTGGTTTTGGATATAACAATTTATAACTATAGCCCACATCCTTATGTTATTAGACAAATGATTAGCTCTCAAAATGTATTTGGCAGATTCTACTTGAGATCTAATTTTTCTCTTAGCAATGGTTGTCTATAGAGAATATTAAATAGTATATCATTAATTTGTGTCATTAGAAGTGCAATAATTCTTGAATATTTTAGAGGTATGTTGACAATGGTTGCCAAAAAATAACTTCTTGAAGGATTTGCATAGTCATATTTCATCTATTGCCTTAAGTTCTCTCTAGTAAAGTCATACAAAAGGTTATGAGATATCCTGATCTCCCTCTTATTAAAAACTATAGTTTATGATTCGTGGGACAACTCAACTTGAAAGATGTTATATACAAGTACAATTTATTGTGTGGCCAAACCGGTGGAATCAACTTATGCTTCCCTTTCTTTTGTGGGCTTAAGGAATGGTAGTCCCTTATGGGGTTGAACTACCAAAATTTGATGTTGTGCCACCTTTTTAGACTTTAGTAACTATGAATAGATGAACCATATCAACTTCATTTGTGATTATTTATTTTCTATTCTACACTTCTTGTATAAGAATTTGTAAAATCCCCTAGGCAAAGAAAATGATGATTCACATTTTTTATTTTTAATGATGATTCACATTTTTTCTTTTCTATAGTTCCACGGAGTTTCAAAGTGGGGGGATGGGGAGGTAAAAGGATGGGTTTTAGGGATGTGGGGACTATGGTCCAAAATTTTGGAATGGTGGAGGCGAGACATATAACATAAAACTTGAAAATCAGTTTAATGTATAAAAAATTCCATCAATAGATCATGCCCAAAAAGTCGAAACTAGAAAAGCTAGTTTCATGAGCTAATTGGAATTATGTTAGTATATTTAACATGTGTGCTGAAATCTTGTAAGGGTTAAATTTGCTGTCATGATGGCTAGGGTAGTTCTGTCCATCTAGGTGGAAACTTTTTGCTACATCTTATTAATATTTAAAACAAAGAAGTAAATGGACTTCTTTATCTCTCATTGATGTTGTAAAGAAGAAACGACTATTTGGAAGGAAAGGAATGTATATCACATTAACTTTTTTCTCTTGAGTTCTTTCTTCACGATGAAGACAATTAGATTAGAGACATATCCATTCATAGGGCTAGTGATTGCATTTGGTGTGACCATGAATAAAAATGAGAGCTCATCATATTGGTATTCAAGCTGATTTTAAGAGAATTGATCATCCTTGTATCTTAGCTAACTTTGAGAGAGTTCATCATCCCTATCCTTGCTAATTCTAGCTCCACTAGTAGAAAACAAACTACTGATTGTGGGAAGCAGTCTCTTGACTCAGTGCCATCCACCCTCATTTGGATAATGATTTGATTTCTAGTTAGAAATGCATAACAATGTGAAGGATATTGAGTATTCAAATCCTAAGGCACATTACAATTTTCTCTATTGACACAACACTAGAGTCACCCCAATATGAGATTAAAGCCTAGGAAAATGAGATTTGGAAATATTTACATGCTATATTGACAAAATAGGGGCATATGCAATTCTGTTGATAGTTTAAATTTGTTAAAAGTAAAAAAAAAAAACAAAAGTGTTTTTAGGGTGAGGGGACTTCTTGCCATCCTTGGGATGGTTGAAGGATGCCTATGCATCCTCTGGCTTCCCCCTATAGGGAGGACCTCTCGATAATTTCCCTATTGCAAGTGTCTTAGGGACATTCCCATCTTGTAAACATCATGGTTCTAGGATGTTCCCTCCTATAGGTGGTGTTGGGGGTGGTGAGGGGAGGTCTTTTCCTTGTCCCTACATCTTGGGGACATTCTTGTTTTGGAAATATAATGTTTTTTGGGGTGATCCATCCTTGTGAAACATGCATTTTGCTTTTCTTCTTAGATATTTTCCATATATTTTCTTGTATTAACACAATTATAATCACAATTGTTAGTGGCAATATAATTTTATATGTCTGGTTCAATTTATATTTTTTGTGTAGTTGAATTATTGTTTGCATTTTCCTTTTGGAGGGATTGGTTACATGTGTAATTGTGATAGTAGTTTTCTTAGGAGGAACAATTATTGGTTGAATAAAGGATGGGATGTCTTATTTATTTAATTAACACTAGTAAGGGTAAGAAGGATTAGTTCTTTATTGGTCTAACTCTTAGAGTTCTCCATTTTTTGCATTGGATGACCTTCCTCTTAGCAGGGTGGATGACCTCCTCCAAGTGTAATAGATGGATGAACTCCTTTGAAGTTCTCCCTTTGTTCCCATCTAGATAGAATCTCCTAGAGATACCCTCATTACATGTATGAAATGTCCATAAGACACTCTCCATCTTATTCTATTGCCATAAAAAATTCTCCTAGCCTTTCCCTTGTGGGTTAGTTGGGTAAATTCCCTACAAGTCCCCTCTTCCACCTAATGGCCTTGTGAGCTAGAAAACTACCTTGATCCCTGACCTTACCAATAACATTATCATGATGCTTGCAAAATGAACTCCCTAGGTTCCTTTTTTGAGATCTGGTCGAACTACCTCAATTCCTTCTCCACCTATGTTGTGATCCTTGAGTTCCTTCAACATAAACCAATTTCTATTAAGCCCCTTAGCACCATTGTAATAATTGGCCTTAATTTTTTTTGAAAATATTCTTAGCTCAAAACAAAATGAAATGCCAAGCACTTCCTTTCCACTTTCTGATCACCAAGCAGTGTAGGTGAGGTGAGAGCATACAATGTATGGGATTACAAATTCTTTTGAACATAATAAGCTTAAAGTAGTATCCACTTATTTAGTGGGGTTAACCAACACTTCCACTTTTCAGTGGTGAGCGAATACAATAGGAAAGAGCAATTCTCCCACTTTTTAGTGGTGAGTGAATACAATAAACTAGAGCAACTCTTTCGCTTTTCAACGGTGGGTGAGAACCAATAAGCCACTTATTTAGTGAGGTGAATAACAACAAAATACCAAGAGCAACTCACTGGTGGTACTACCACTTAGTGTTACAATGGTAGCTCATTTGAAAACTTTTAAATTCAAGATATGCATTTGATGTTACAAGTATGGTCATGAAAGACATTGATAGAACATCTCCATATGTATCACAACAACAAAGAATTGACCATCCATCATGGAATTAACAAATATACCTCAAAGATTAGCAAATAGATGGCTGGTGCAAGTCTGAAAGAGGTATGAAACCCTGCTGTTATAGTCTGGACAGTGAGATATAAACTCAAAAAACTTCACCAAATCACTCCCACATGCACCCACAATGAATGCAAACTCAAAGATTGGAAAATAAATGGCTGGTGCAGGTCTGAAAGAGGTTTGAAACCTTGCTGTTATAGTGTGGACAGCGAGATATAAACTCAAAAAACTTCACCAAATCACTCCCACACGCACCCAAAATCTTTGCAAACATTTACCAAAACATAAATCCCAAAATCTGCAATCAAAATACTTTGAATTCTCTTCTTTTTGAAACCTTGGAATTGCAACTCCATTGAAGCACAATGTGATTCCTGAATCGAACCACTCCACTAGCTAGGGATTATCTTTCAAATCTAAAACTAAGAGTCAAATTAGGGTTTTTCGTCCTCAAACGATTTTTGGAAGAACTTGTAGGTTCAATCTGGCAACATAACAATATATGTAATCTTCAACATATCCAAATGAGCCCTCATCACCTCCTTTTATAGCTTTTTTCATTGCTTTTTCGAAAAATGTTTTTTTGTTTTTTCACTACTTTTTTAAAAAGCATTTTTGGCTTTTTCAGCGCTTTTTCAAAAATCTTCTTTTTTGCTTTTTCCGAAAAAACACATTTTTTCCATTGCTTTTTCCAAAAAAGTGCTTTTTGATTAAATTAAATAATTCATTATGTGCAAACATTTAATCACCTTTCCAATGAGCTATTACACTAAGTTGTCCTTTAATTATTTCTCAACTTTAGAGAACATTAATGAAATATAAATTAAATAACTTAATAACTCACCCAAGTTGTGGAAAGTATTGCAACGTTATCGGAATCCAATTCTAACCATAGCATGATGAAACTAAAGCAATAGGAAGATGATTGAAATCAACTTGGTTACTTTCTAAAAATAACATGCTCCTCCAAGAAGTTTGGAGAGCAACCAAAAGGTCGGAAATCAATTTTGAAAACATCAAAGGGCTCCAACTAACCAACTGATCTCAAACCCAAGAACAATTGCTATACAAGACTGATCAAATGCTTTTTCAAGAATGTTGGAGTTCTCCCTAACTAACTAGTTAGCCTTCAAAAGACTTGGAAACTAGCTAAATGTGCACGAATTGGCTAAGCGCCAAAAGGGAACATTACAACCATCCTCCTTTGTGTCCACCTTAGACCTCCAATTTCTCCAAGGCCCATCCTCCAAGGATGGAAGTGTTGGGTCCTTTCCTTAAAGAACCATGTTGTTTCACACCTATGGTTGGGGTACTACCTCCCTTTGCTAGAATACTACCTCTCAAACAACCTTGGCAAAGTTGTGGACTTCACCTTCTCGTCACATGGGCACCAATATTTTCCCGACATCCCATGGATCACCTCTTCTTCAATGACAACTCCACTCTTCTCTCCATCCCTTGATTCATCCAGCTACTCTACTTCACTATAAGAAGCCTTTTCCAACATGTTGGTTTGCACCTTGTCAACCCCTCTACGTTTGTGGAGGGAAGGAATTAATTTTTTTCACCCCTAAAATCATCTATACCTAGCTTCCCCATACGAGAATCCATAGTCTTCTCCAACCAATCAAGCTTCTCAATTGAACAAGAGAATCTTGCCACATCTCCTTCCAATTTAAGGAATCCATTCTTCTTTGTTGTACATGCTTTTCACTTCTCTTATCCAGTTCTTAGTGGAGATCTCTTGCAACAATAGAATCAATCCAACCTTCTCTCTTGCACAATTTGCTTTAGTAATGGGCACCAAACTGCACAATTGGTCACATGTAATGTCCCTTTTTTAGCCCTAAGCTTTTCAATGACTGTTAGCCTATTTCCGGAGTCTCGAAGGCTATTTGGAGGCATTTCAAGGGATTCCAAGATTCTTGGAGGTTTCTTGCCAGCACTTTTAGGGTGCATTTGCAGAGGGTTGCTAGAGTGTTTTCTAGGTTTTTCTGAAATCCTTGGTGGGTAGTAATTGCTATTTTTAGCGATCTCTATTTTTAGTAAGTCACAATTGCATCTCAGTTTGGGTTAATTTGGTGATTGGACACACTTACTATGTTTAGTAGTATGCTATTTTTAGTAAGTGATATTTTGGCCAGTGGTCTTGGTAGTAGTTTAATGTTGGGTTTTCAGTTTTGGCAGTGGTGGCAGTTTCAGTTGTTGAGTTCTATCATTTTTGGTAGTTTAGTGCATCCATCATCCTTGGAGTTCGAAAAAGGCAAATATTGCAACTTAAGTTATAAAGTTATAAAGTTCAAAAAAGCCCCCTTGCACACCCACGCCTAGCATTGGTAACTTAAGTTGTTTTTAAAAGGTGTTCTTGTGCTTGCTCAAGTTGGATGCCTAGATGAGAGGGAAAAAAGAAATAAAATAAAATCAATATTCTTTTCTCAAGTTGGGCATCCCAATTGGAGGGAAAAGCAATTCAAATTTTTGAGGCCCTAATTTCTATTTAAACCCCCTCTTGTTCTCATTTTCATTATGCAATCTTATGATAACGAAGTCCTATCGGAGTGAGGATTGAATCCTTCAAGGGCTTTGGAGGGGAAAATCTTCAAAGTTGCATCTAGTTTCGGAGTTGAGAGATACTCCCTAGCTGGATATTTGAGTGGCTTCATAATAGGAGTCACCATTGGAGATATGCGTGAAGCTTTTAGTTTATTTCATCATGTTTTGCTTTGATGTTTTCTAGTGGTTGCATTTTTGGTGTGTGTGATGATTTTGTAGTGTTGTGGGAGCCTCTTTGGAGTGATTTTCAAACTTATTGCTGTTGCTGGTCCATATTTTCCTATCCTAGCTGTACCACCTATTTGCTCACACTGATTGGCGTGTTGGAGATTTTTTGTGGGTATTGGATCAATCATTTTCTAGGCCTTGGGCACCCCTTTGCACAAGATTGCAGATTTTTTTGTGGAGTTTCTGATTTTCTAGAGCTGGTCGCCCCTCTAGCTGGGCCATACCATTTGGGGCTGTTGATGCATTGTGTTGAGGTTGCTGTTCATTCGCGTTTGGCTGCAAAGTTTGTCTTCATTTTGACGTCTAGACTTCACTAGGCCTTGGTTGACGAATCTATGATGTTTGGAGGTGTTTTAGAGTGCTTGGAATGAAGTTGTGATCATCTTTGGCTCGCTGGTTGGAGGTGTTTCAGACCTGCAATTTCATATCAGACCTGTAGCAGCAGCATATCAGACCTTCAACTAAACTGCAAACTGTAACTTTCTGCTTTGTAAGTGATTTCAAGTGATTGATGTCCAAAGTTATCGATTCTAATTATGTCATTTTCAATTGGAAGAGCCTCCACGTTAAATGAAGTCTGATATTAACATTGCGTCATTGTACAAGTGATCCTGCTTCTTTGGAGGTTTGGGGGTTTACTTACATGGATCTTGACAGGTTCAGCATCACACATGCAAGCAAATTTTCTCCTTTCTTCTCCTAGTCAGTAGTTTCCTGTCCCTATACTGAATTCAGATTTTAACAAATCCACAACATTGAGATCTCACCCGTTCTTAGCATCTGAACATGAAATCTAGTTTTCATCCAAGTGATTTTCTATCCAAAGATGGTTTCTATTCATATGTATTTCAATAAGCAAATAATCACTACTGAAATAAAATAGTTTTACATGGAATAAAGATCAATGAACTCTGAAATTTGATATCAACTATGTAGCCTATGTGTTCATCAGATGCATAAGTTAAGGACTGGAGAAAATGTAATGTAGAGAAAGTAGGCAATAGGCACAACTGCACATTAGACTACTCTCTATTTTTTCTTAATGAATGGAGGAATCACAGTATATGAATGATATATAAAGGACTTATGCATGTATTGTGACCATAAACAAGGCTGACAAAGACGATCAAGATTCTATCTCAACTCACTTGACAACTGAAGTTCCAGAAAAAATATTTTCAATCAGTCAAATCAATTTGTTTCCAGAATCTCTGTTTCAATGTACCTACAGATTTCTGAAATATTAAAAAGTTCAAATTTGGCACCTAAATGGATAAACAAACAGATTTATTGTAATCTAGCTTCTATATTAGTAGATTATAGGATTGAAGACAAATTCCAGTTACACTTTCTCCCAATCTTGCCTCTTTAAGTCTTTTAATCAGTTTTCTGTATCTGCTCTAGTTTGCTCTTTTGTCCCCACAGAAATTCCTATATGTATTTTACTTCAAAGATTGTAATCATCAACTGAGTTGAAAATGGTATACTTTTAAGCCTAATGCAATTATAAATCACAGGAGGAAATCTTCGAAAAATTGTTCTTACAAGGAATGGAAGGGCTCCTTAATCTTCACAATATAGATATTTACGTCTATTTGACTATGGCCATCTTTATTTATTAACTAGAATTTTCAGTATAGCTAAGGAGTTACTTATTTATTTGATGAAGTGAATATATATAATTCTTAAGGACATTAGATGGTGGTTATGGTCCCATGAACATCTAGTAGCAGTATGGGTTGCTTCACTGGCAGAGTTGGAGGATGTGGCAATGTGAGTGAGGCCTGTAGAAGTGCAACTCTGAAATTTGTGTCATGTTATATATTAAGATTCAATATTTTCAACCCTTACCCTGAGATTTGTAGGTTAAAAAATGTTGCGCTCAATTTTGATGCACTTTGAGGCATAAATACAGGATGGTCAATGGTTCTGCTGTCTCAAACTATAGTAGGAATTTCACGAGGCCAACTTTGGTCTTGTGAGCCTCGTTGATTGGGAAAATGATTCTTAACCTTGTATATGTGTATGGCCAAATTAAGAACTTATTCCTGAACATTGGAGTTTTGAATTGTGATATGTACATGGTTTTTAAATAAATAAATTTGGCTTCCTCTGTTTTTTGACTAGTGTATTGCCTTACTTTTAGTTATCATGTATCAGGATCAGGACCTTGTGATTGCAAATGTTGGAGATTCACGGGCTATTTTGGGAACATTGTCAGATGACAACAAATTGATGGCCGTTCAATTGACTGTTGATTTAAAGCCAAATGTACCTCGTAAGCTTTTGCATTCTACTAGTTAGCCAAGAGATATTTAAAGTGTATTGGCAGTTAGCACTAGCAAAGTAGGTTCAGATGCAGTGTTCGTTTTTCTACACCCCTTCTTTGCCATTAAGGATTCATTAAATTCTACCTACCCTTCTAAAGGTTTTGCTGTAAGAAATCATCAAGATCCAGATGATGAACTGAGAAGGAACTTATGCAGCTGTCAATGAATGTTCATTTCTTTCAAGAATGGAACATAGTTGCTTTCTCTCTGATGCATTTGAAGATGCAGAAGTCGAGTGATTGTTCTGTAAAGTTTTACCACGAATGCTTTCTGTTTTATAGAAATGTTACCACATGCTTTTTGCATAGCTTGCTAAGATTATCTACTTATCTTGCAGAGGAGGCAGAACGGATAAGGCGGTGCAGAGGGCGAGTCTTTTCTTCAGAAGATGAACCTGAGGTATATAGAGTCTGGTTACCAAATCATGACTCCCCAGGTCTTGCTATGGCTCGAGCCTTTGGAGACTTTTGCCTTAAGGACTTTGGGGTTATTGCTGTTCCAGAAATCACATACAGACATCTCACAAGCAGGGATCAATTTATTGTGCTTGCAACAGACGGGGTAAATTCCATAACTTTGCAAGTCCGGCTTCGTGAGTGAATGATTCCTTTTACTGTCTCATATTCGATAACTTATAATTTTCTTACTAAAGGCATTTATCTCCTCATTTGCTTAATATTTTCTCTAAAATTGGCCAAGGATGTGCTCAATGATGCAGGTTTGGGATGTTCTTACAAATCAAGAAGTTGTTCGCTTAGTGTCCCGTGCACCTAGTAGGGAAGTTGCTGCAAAAGTCGTTGTTCAGTCAGCAGTTCGTGCGTGGAGGCATAAATACCCAACCTCGATGATAGATGATTGTGCCACGGTATGTTTGTATGTTGATTCACAATCTGCTACATCTCGGGTTAGGAAGGACAATCATGACCATTTGGAAAGTAAGGATGTAAATGTCAAACAAGAAGGAATGTTGCTAAGCGGGCAATCTGATACCTCTCAAAATAATGTTGAGAGCAATAATACTGGCGGGGAAGAGAAAACTAAAAACCCATCAAAACAAGAGAGGCACGATAACAAAGAATCCCGTCGGAGCCTTGCTGAATGCATTGCTACGGACGAATGGTCTGCTCTTGACGGAATGAGTAGAGTGAACTCTCTTTTAAGCTTGCCCAGATTCATTAAGGGAGATAAAAAAAATATAAATAGTTAAAAACAAATCGCTGATATCGAACATCTGCTACTATTACCTAGTGCCAAATTCGTTGCATGGAGCGTCAAGACATTGTACATCAGTTTTTTGGGTGAACATTTCTCTGTATTTTACAAGAAGGGATTGGTAAGAGCACTGAAGGTGCTATTGATGGTGGATAGGAATAAATATTTAGACTTTTGGCCAACAATTAATTTGATTTGAAAATAAAAGAAATTATAGATCTGTCTATTTTTTACTTGTTATATATATTTATGAATATTTAATATTTATTTATTATTATAATTTATTTGTTTACAATTGCAATATCATTTATATAATACAAATAAGATTAGTGAAAGGTTGATCAAAACATTCTAACCACAAACATAATATTATTATAACAATATGAAAGTAAATAAATGTTACGATCATATTATTCTAATGGTGAAATTTGCATTTCTCCTTCATTTCTCATTTGATCTTAAGTCCATTTTGAAGAAAATGCCTTGATACATAGATATATTTGTGTAAAAATCTGTCTATTATACACTTTCTTATATGCTTACTATTGCCCATCCCTATATTTACACATCTCATTGCATTTTCCTTAATAGTACATTTATTATACCTATATGTACATAAATTTTCATGTATTTGCTTTTCACATTGATTTGACCATTTCTTATGTTTTTAAGTCATTTATGTGGTAGTCAATGAAATATGGTGAAGCCAATTCTTTATAAGTTCAACTCTCCAATTCTTTATATAGAACTAAAACAATAAATATAAGGTTTAACACATATATAAGTAGATTATTTTTCTTATCTAAATATATTTTGTTTGAATAGAATTATGTTTTTTTCTCACTGACAAAACTATTGCTTTTGTTTTTAAACAAGGTAAACAAAAAATATATAAATAAAATGTGAAAGACAACTTGAGAAATTAAAACTTGGATTAAAGTAGAATTTGGGAAATAACCTAGAAAACTATTACCATATTGATATTGATATACTTCTTAAATAGCATTGCACCTATGACAATGACTAAATGTGTTGTAGTCTTTCATACAAAGAAACACAGTTTGTACAATTGATAGAGACCAAAAAATGGAATCAATCATGTAGTGTAAAGAACAAGAAATAATAACAAAATATAGGAAGTGAAAGAACCATAGTATACAAACCCACTAAATTGTTTAGTACTTTTAGAATTTTTTTGTTGGCATAGTACTCACTAAAAACTTGTAGTATTTGTGGGTTGAGGTACTTTGCGAGCCACAATGTTGAAAATTGGCAAGTACTCACTGAAACTCAATGAGTTTGTGTAGAAATATCATTGATGTGTAGAATATGCATAAAACAAATTGAAAAATGTGGAAACGTATAATTTTCACTCAAAAAACATTATTTTTTTCTTTTTAAAGCAGTTGGCCCAAAGACTTGGGTATGCTCCCTGTGGTCGTAGGGTTGACTCTTGCAATGATCGGGTTCGCTCGATGGGTGTGGACTGCGGGTGTCTGAGCCCATCCTCAGAGGACTAGTCTCGCCTCAGTTCGCCCTCCCCCGAACCCCAACTTGGCAATAAAAGTAAGCCCAAGGTTAGGTGAGGGGGCTCACTGGGCTGGATTGTGGGGGGATACCTTTGAGTTAAAAAAAAAAATTATGAAACATTTTATGCCACCCTTGGATGCCCATCATTTATATCCGATTAAAGAGATCCTATGTATGCATCCTGTTGAAATCCATGTTTATTTGATGATTTTGGGTCTTTGAGGTTTTGAAACTCTTCAATTATATCCAATTAAAGTTCTAAATTTGCAAGTTAGGGCTTCCAAAACCTTCATATGCTTAAACCCTAAACCCCCTGGTCTTGGCAGACACTTTTGTTATGTTCCTAGCCAGTTCTCAGTCGTTTAGTTATAACTTATGTCCATCGAAATCATGTTTTGACTGGCTCCTTCATCCTAATATTCTCGGTCGTTGCCTGTTGAGTCATATGAATCTTGCTTCATATTATACAGGTCGTAAATCGTTTAATATTTTCTTAATCCTTTGTAATATTAGGCGGGTTCCATAGAATGCACCTTCTATTGGCTCCCCACTAGCTTGTAGGATTAAAATAATAAAATTTAAAAGCTAGAGGGATGGCGGGTAGGTGACACCTGTCCACTCTTGTGGCGGACCCTACCACTATATTGGGGAGACAATACAATATTGGCGGGAGCTAAAATGTGGTCCCTTTGACATCCTGATGGCTAGTGGTCGTCAAATCAATAGTTAAGATGTGTTCTGACAAATGAATCTCGGTCATTCCCTGCTAGTCTGCGGGGGACCCATTGTCAAATTTGGGTTGGCAGAGGGATAGCGGGCATGAGCCATGTGGCACCATCACCACTGTCTGCTAAACTTTTGAAAACATAGGAATATTTGGTGAAATATTTATTGATGACTATTGAAGGTTTAAATAGTGTGCTACTAAAAGGATAAATGAGCACACGTAAAATTGTTTAGTGAGATGTTTTAATCTTAGTCGTCCATCGGATGAAGGCCTTAAGCATGTGGGTGTAAGCTTGGAAGGTTAAGTAGTGCACAATTCAGGTTGTACTGGTTTGATTTGGGCCATTTCCCACTAGCCTGCGGTTGTTGATCACTATCTAACAGATTTGCAAGGGATAGTGGGCAGGTGACATGTGTCATAGTGGGGCCTGATACTGAGGTTGCGATGAGATATCCAACGACTCAGGTTTAAAGATCAAGATCAACGACCGTGTTTCAAAGTTCATTAAGGATCTGATCTCAGTTGTCCATGCTCGATCTACTGGCCATGATTCAAACTGCAACGGTTAGCTGCACCTGTTCGTGAAAGATTTGCAGAAGTTATGGCTCAGCGACATTCCCAGCTACTAGATCAAATCTGATCGATTTGGATCAATTTTTCACGCCTTTTCAACACTGCTTTTCATTTCTAGATGACACCATTACTCCTTGATGTGTTGCAAAGGTCATATTCTTTTGTCAGGGTATGTTGGCCTAGATTTTGTTGCATAAATCCCTGCATTCATAAGAGTCATCATCTTGGGATGTGCTCGAGATGCTAGAGCCTTTATGGCTTGGTGGTTTCCTTGTCATGGGAGCAATTGGGACATTTTAAATGTAATTGGAGTTCATCTTTTTGAAACCAAAGTTAAGTTATTGTTAGGTATTTGAATTCATCCGTTAGTTATGCCTAAACTATAAAGACAATGCTTGTTTTTTTTAGGGGTTCTTCCTTTGGCTTCTCTAGGATTTTTCTATTGCAGACACTGCATTTTTTGAATTCTTCCATTGTAAAGATTGCTTCTAAGCTTTTATGTTAATAAGTTCAACTATTATCATTGTTGTCTCTTGCATGTTCAAGTAAAATCCTTTTACCTTCGTGTTTGAGTATGTGTTTAGCTGATTTATTGATGTTTTACGTTGTTTAGAAGCAGGAAGAAAAACACTCTAAATTCAGTGCATCACCTTCCTTGATCTTGAAACTTGACTTGAAACAATGCCTTGAATGCTTAAATGGATCTTGAACGCTACATCAACATATTGGCTCAAATAACATGCATGATGCAAGAAGACTTTGACATGATAAAAGGATCTTGATTGTTGCAATAATTCTTCAATAAATCTGTTCTTGAGTGCCTTGAAATACTTTTGAAATGCTCTTGATCTCATAAACTTGCTATAGGAATGCTCTCTTGAAAATTCTAGCTTAAAATCTTCTAGGTGAAACATAGTGAAATGACCTTATATTTATAGGTATGTAACATTAATTTCCCAAAATTTGAATAACACAAGCCGACATGTGAATATAGATTTGAATATGATAAAATACCACCAAAAACATAATAAAAATTTATGTCCTAGGTCTAAGTGAGGACCTATTCGCCCTTGGGCGAATGGGTCCTAGGTCACTCACCTAGGACACACATTATCCAATGATAAGTGCTATGTTATGGCATTAATGAATGTCGGGTTTTCCTCTTCGGAAATTGCAATTAATTAGGCTTGGATTTGAATAAAGGGGGCCAATTAAGGAAAACTAACCTCAATTAATTAATAAATCCCTAGATAAGTGTGAAAGTGTAAAGGTACACTTTACAACACCACATTAATGTATAATTAAGTCCATTTTAATTAATAGGGCCCTAAACTCAATGTGAATATGTAAAATACATATTACAACACTAAATTAAGGCATAATTATTTTCATTTTATTATTAATTCCCAAATTAAGTGTGAAAAAGGGATACTTTTTCCTACACTACATTTATCCCCCACTTTAGTGGGAGGATGACCCCACATCAAACTCACACTAAAGTAGACATTCAAGACACATATATGAAGAAATGATAAATATACTCAATCTTACAACATCAAAGCCTAAAGAAAGGGAGGCAGATCAAGCTTCAATTGTCCAACGCGATGTGGAACACGTCTAGGATGTTTGTCTAGGAATGTTCACAAGCAACACTTAATGTCCACTATGCAAACAATGTGCACGCTCACTCTGGGCTAATGGAACCTCAAGGCATCCACTAGGTGAGCCCCTAGGAAAGTGTCTTAGTGAGAAAGTCACGCCAGGTCTACAGGCTCTCACTGTACTAACCATACCAAAGTTATCATTCTGACAACTCCAATAGGGTGCCACACATACTTAGGATTCGAGCTTCATAGAGCCTAATAAGCTACGTTATGCTTAGAACACTATGAACAAGGGGAAGGCTCTACTGGAAAGCAAGGTGTGTTATGCTCGGTGGCCTTAAAGAGGGGTTCAAGCTTCACAAGGTTAACAAGCTGTATTATGCTAAACACTTATGAACAATAATGTTAGTAAAGATTTGTTCAAAGGGATCTTGCTTGGTTCATGTAAGGTCTCTTCTTAGGGATCATCGTGCCTAATGTCTTGAAGAGAGGACAAGTCTAGAATAAGAGAACCACAACTTAGGGAATGCAACACTTAGTATCACCACTAAGAGGAAAGTTGTACACTAAGAGATATCACACTCTCAGAGGACATCAAACCCAATGACACCACCAAGAAAAGGACACATCACAAGAAGAAATGAAATCACACAATGAAACATGAGTGTTGATGTATGCCCCCACTTTAAAGCAATTTCTAACACCATTGTTGTGAGCAATAGCTTTAAAGTAGCAAATATTCAATGCTAACCATAAAGAAAACATGAGAGCTTATTTGGAAAGCCCTATGCCAAGTCATATGTTCTCAAATGAAACTACATCATGAAAAAGAGGAAGGGGTTGCTCCCAAAATACATAAGGGATCTACAAATTTGGGGTCAGTATATCTTTTCTACAATGTTGTTATAAAGCTTAGAAACACCATCATTCCCCAAATACTTGCAAAATAGAAAGAATGACACATAAAGAGCAAAAACAAAGAAAAATATTTTGGGTCAACATGGAAGAGACCTAAATGTCTCGACGCCTTGCGTCATCCCCAAAAGGAAAACACAAGACAAAAGAAAAGATAAATGTTTACGACATATAGAAGAATGTAGGTACAAATAGAGGAATGCACATAAAGAGAGAGATACATCAAACAAAACATTATGGGGGATCACATTACGCACATGCAATCACACAAAGAAACATGAAAAATAAAATAAAGCAAAATACTAGTAGGGCACATGCAAGTCAACCTATAACATGTCGTCTATATCCCAATCTTGTTTAGTATATATGAAAGGTGGACAACTAGAAAAAGGGACAACATCAAGTGCCAAAACTAGGACAAGGCTATCTAACTCCTTGCCCCCACTAAGTGCAGGACAAGGATTAGCTGAGATAAGTGATGAGAATGATCTCCTTGCAATAAAGAAAATGATTTGCAATGAATGTTAAACATGTAATAGTGAGTATGCTATGATCCTACAACTATTACATGGCAAGGAGCAAAGTACATGCTTTAAGGGATTATCTCCATCATGTTAAGTTGTTCAAGGATCCTCCTTAATGCACGACACTCATCAGTAAGGTGCCCAAGAGTTCTATGATATGCACAATATTTCATGTTCTTAGGCTTGTTACCCTTACTATGAGGTGGCAATGTAATCCATCCTTCATGAAGAAGGTGTTCCATTTTTTGTTCAATTTTTGTTTTAGTATGTAGGAATGGCAGTTTTTTGACTTTGTAAGGTTTGGATTTCTTGGTTGTTTGAGGATCTTGTTGAGGTTGATTTGAAGGAGAAGGACCTAAAGTGATCCTATCATCCTTATTAGGCAATACTACATCATTATGAGGGAGGACATTTGTATCCTTAGAAGATGTGGAGGGATAAGGATTTTGATATTCTAGTCCCTTAGTTTGTTCAATAGGAAGTTGCTCTAAAAGTTTGTGAATTTCATGCTTATTATTTATATCACATCCTTGTTTAGTTAAGATCTTAAAGCCTTGTCCATAACTCTCTTCTAGGTTGATGGGTGTGTTGGGCATTTTGTTGACATAAGATGGATAGGTATGCACTTGGTTAGAAGAGCTAGGTTCACTCATTGTTGGAATCTTAAGCTCAGTTTGTGTCTCAATTTCAGGATTTAAAATGCCAAACATTTCAAGTGGTGGGATGGTAGGGGGTGTTGGTTGTTGCATGGATGCGTAAAAGGATGAATTGTTCTCAAGATTGTTAAGGCAATTATTTATGAAATTGTTCATGCCATCATCATCTTTTCCAATGATGTCAACTTCACAAGGACATTCATTAGGAGTTGATTGAGCATGATTAGATTCAATTGTATTAGGATCATTTCCAAAAACACAATTTGAAACATCAACTAGAGATGTTAAAAATTGGGGAGAAATGTAGTGTCAAAAATTGCATACCCTTGCAATTTCATCTATGTTTTGTGTCCACTTTGGTTTCCATTCCTTTAGTATTTTTGTAGGCTCATTTTAACCCTTGCATAAATCTTCTTTCTTCTCAAGGTAGTCAGGCCTCCTTTCCCATATTTACTTTTTTTGTGTTGCCCTTGTGTTACCCCTATGTTTTTTTATTCTCGTCATTTTTTAGCATAAATTATTTGGAAACTAGCAGTAGACATTCAAGCATCATGCTAGTATCTTACGATAATTTGATGTTTGAAGGCTATTTATAATAAATTTTCCACTTGTCACCTTCTCAAGTAAGTGAAAATGACAAAATAATTCTAAACGACCCATCAACCTCTTCCTCTTCCCTCTTCTTCTAAATTAAAAATATATATTTTAATTTGGTATATCTCCATCTCTCTTAGCTCTCTTGTACTCTCAAACTCCAACACACCTAGTTATAACTCTCTCTCAAGCTCTCTTTTACAACATTACTTTAGCCCTATTTTTCTCTCTTTTTCTTCCTCAAGCCTTGCAAGTAATATTACTATTATTTCATATTACAAGTATTCCACTTTCTTGTGCCATTGATAACCTTGGGATTATCACATCCCCTCTCTTTGAATTTAGTTACACTATTGAACATTCATAGATTTGACTATTTCTATAAACACTTGGGATAGGAGCATATAACACTATTGTATTTATATTTATCTATCTTGGCTATTATGGAGGTAGAAACACCAAAACAGGGTTTTGACTGAGGTAAATCCCTAAATAGCCCCAAACATTTTTCCTCTTCTTTATATTTGTAGGTATTTTGAGGGCACTCAACCACACAAAGGTTTGTAAGTGCTTTCTTATTTTTAAATACATTTGTATTATTCATTTAAATTATTTAAGTCTTAATTTATTTTGTGTTGTATATTATTTTTTGGTCTTTTCTTGTTTCTAGGTTTTGTAGGTGAGGTGAACAACTAAGTTAAATTTTCATGTTTTCTAGTAAATTTAAGCATGTGGTTCATATATACAATAATGCAACACATAGATGCCCATGTGACACCCTAGAGTCCTTGGCACTGACCTCTAGTTTTTAACCCTAAGTTCTTTATCCTTTGTATTTTTCATTTTTGTAATTAATTAGTGATTTTTATTTTTTATTTTTAGTAAATTTCACTATGTTATTTACTTAAGCATTCTAGTTAGTTACTCTTATCTTTTTTGTTTAAAAACTATCTTTCTAGAAAGGGATAATTAGTGTATTTTTAAATAGGTTTAAAGCTCTTGATTCATCCTAATGCAAAAGGTAAGGAAAATCATTTGGCTAATACAGTTTAGCTAAGTGTAGTTCTCCCCTCTTTTACATGATCAAGGGTTGTGGCGACTTTAAAATTTTAAAATTGTATTATGACCATATTAGGCTAATGTGATGCCTATGTAGTTTGGAAAATACTTTGCTGTAAAATATATATATCTTGATAAAAGAGATATATATTTCTGATAACTAATCCTTTATGGCCATATAGACTGTATGGATAGCACATATATGTTAGACCATGTAGAATATTCTTTGGACATGCGAAATATTCTTTGCTAATTTTTTTTTCATGGCCTCAAAAATAGATTTTTTTAACTCAAACATATTCATATTTTATATGTATCCATAGGTTTTTGGGTTTTTTGAAATCAATGGTAAGGTTTATTAATATCTAGGAGGTCTCTAGCAAAAACTCACCCCTAAAATCCTCATAGAAAGATCCTAAATAAAAAACCTACTTGTCAAATATTTAAACCCTAGATCTACAACAATCCAAGTTTTTAAACACACTTGTAACCTTGAAAATACCTCCATTCTTTTCCTATAAGGTTGTGGATTCAACTATGTAGAAGAATCCACTCATAGCAAGGGTTACAAGTACTAGGAATATCTCTTCTCACAACTTGACAACTAGGATCTAGTATTAAATGAAAGGGAATTTGCAGCACTAGTAACCATTTCTACTTAATCCCAAGAGAGATATATAAACAAGTATTCACAATCTACAATGTAAAGAAAACAAACCCAACTTCAAGATGACATAAGATTGACTTTGAGAAAACCCTCAAAGGGAACAACATAACCTCCAAAAGCACTCACACACTCAATGTATTATCTCATGAATAAAGATTACAATAAGCTTGCATAATCTTTGTGTAAGGGTTTTGTAACATTAAGCTCCCCAAATATATTTCATGTGAATAAGAAAATGAGAATCATCTAACTACACATCCCAATCCATGTTTCCTCTCCTCATATATGTAACTTAAAAGAGATACTCAATTTACCTTAGCCAACACGCTAAATGTTATGACAACCAACCTCAACAAATACTCATGTGATTGTTTTTATATAAAAAATCTTACACAAAACCACCAAGTGATAATATAAAAATAAGTCAAGTGCCTCTAAACTATGAACTTACAAAACCATGTTACCATAATTTACTTTTTGGTAACAAATTCTCTTTTTTAGTACTAGGTTTTCCTAATGTTAAATATTTTCCAATGTGTAATCCACATTGAATACTTATCCCAATGTCACATACAACATACAAAGTATCTCTAAGAATGTGCAACCCATGTGATGCACAAATCCCTAGATTTCCTATATGCATCACATTTAAATATTACATTCTAAGCATTATGTAATGTAAAAATACACTTTTATCTAACAAGGCCCAAAGTGATAATCTTGTCACACAAAGAAGAAACCTACCACCAAGGATTCAAATATCATATGGAGGTTTCCATATGATAAAATTATATCTACAAGAGCATGCAAAGCCACCACAATACAAGAGGAACTACCACACAAAATAAGAGCCACCTCAAAGAGAACAATAAAGGAAAACACTTGAATCACAACCCCATTGCAATGAGAATAAACATGTAAAAGGCACATGCAATAACAAAATAAGGCAAGGGTAGGTGATAAAGAGACATAACAAGGTATCTTGGAGCATCACAAAACACAAGGTATGTAAGAAAGAATAACATAAAAGGAAACCAAAGAGTTCCATATGTAAAAAAAGTGAATTTATATAAGTTACAGTGGGAAGAGCACAAAAGAGATGACTTGCAAAAGATACTTGAGAAAATAGAAAAGCATAGCTAAGAGAAGCATCGAGTTTAAGCTTGAAATTTGGACACATGACAACACAAGTCTCATGACATGCAAACATATATTATAGCTCATTAAGTACATGTCAATAATTAATTCCAATCTATAATTTCTGGGAGATTTGAATATAATCATATGTAGTAAATAGTTCCACTTATAAGGGTGATGGTTCAAATTCGTATTAAATCTTGACATCCGCAACATGAATTTATGTAATATCTATATACATATCTTGGTAACTTAGTTTAGTTAATCAACAATAATTGATAGGAGATATATAAGATTAATAGTTGTACACTTTCTCAAGGCTATGCCATGTACATAACACATAGATAAATAAAATACATTCACTATTTCAATTTTATATCCCTCTATCTCTATTTTGCATAATTGTTAAATAAGCTTCCACATATGCCATAACTCATCAACATCCTTGAATAGATAGTTGTTTATCAGGATTCAAGCTAAGGCCTTGAATTAAAGTGAGTGTCAAATGAGAGGAAAATGTGCAAAGTAATCACTTTTCATCTCCATAGAAATATAGTGATACCTCCTCTTGATATTCATACAAATACAAATTCTAACATACTATTCAATTTGTCATTTTTAAAATATTATTTTAGAAATATAAAATCACATTACATGTTTTTAGCTCATCTAACACAATCACATTATACACAATATCATACCTTTATAGATAACATATTATACCATTACAAGTCAAATATTATTTTATGAATATGTATATTAAGTGAATTTAAATATATGATAAAATATTATGATTAACATAAGATAATCAACACCAACACCATCTACTAGACAATTTTTTTTTAGATTATAAGATAAATTAACCTTAAAAAATAAATAAACAAATACTTATAAATTTAAATCCATACTTTGAAAAATTAAAATATATATTTTTATCAAAATCGTTAATACACTATTAGAATAAAAATGAACTTACCCTAATTCACTTATAGTTGATAGGCTTTACTATTTGAGAGATTTTAGTGGGAGAGGTGTCTTGCACTGGAAAACAACTTTTACTTCATAATTAAGCCATATTTAGGTTATTGGGAACTAAAGATTATGACATCTAGTTGTGTTAGCAGTAAACTTGCCATCAAACAATATAGAAGTTGCTAGAAACCTAGAAAACTATCTCATGCAAGGAAAATCCATCAATAATATATTTTAGTTTTTAGTCTATTCACACCAAAAATCTAGTAGCCATGTTATTTTTTCTATGGAATCTAGATATACAAAATGATTTAATATTCCAAAATGTTTGGCTATCCACCTTTTTGTCTTGTTTGTTCAACTTCCTTATCACACAAGGAAGCACCCAACCATACAAAAACATGAGGATGATTCCAATGATCCATCTAGTAACCCATATTTCTTTGTGAAATAATGAGAAATAATAATAGGGAAGGCTCATTCATCATTGCATTAGTATTGCTTGACTTCTAGATCCATTTGAGTCTAAGTTGATATAATTTTTTCCCCTTATTTAGTATCTTATTTTAGATTATTCTTTCTCCCCTTTTTTTTTTTTGGCTCAAAGGTAATTTTATTAATTGCATATCTTCAAAATTTATGTTATTTATATTAATTTGTTAGCTCAATTGTTTTTAATGGATACTCAATTCAATATAGATCTTGAAATTAGAATTTTAATGTGGGTTGTGAATCTATAAAATTTTAATTGTGAAACACTATTACAATGACTAGTAGTTTGGTTATGAAAAATTATTGTCAAGATATATAATTTTCATCGATTAATAAATGAGAGGATTTTGAATGAACCATCTTATAGGAGATAGCTTGTAATAGGGAATGAAATAATTTTAAAATCTTGATTCCAAATTTAATATAACATTCTCATATGTGGATTTTCAAAAATCACTAGTTTATAATAATAAAAAATTCCTTGCAAATGTATGTATGAAAACTTTATGTTTTTATGTTTTTACTCAAAGTTATATAGGATTGTTGCTACACAAACCAATTTTAATGAGCATATGGCCAAGGATTTAACATTCTCCCATCACAAATGCCCTATGGTATTTTCTATGCAAACCAATATCGATGAGAATATGACCAAGGATTTAGCATCATCCCATCATAGATGCTCTGTGGTAGGTCAAGTCTGACATTTTTAAAATTCTATTAGTGTCATTCATTGATTCCCATTAATTCAAGATGAATTTTCAACCATTCTTGGGCTAGATTGGCTTCTATCTAGGTGAAAATGAGATGAAGATCACATGAAAATTAAAGTTGGTTCTATGCTTACCCTCAAATTTAAGAGGTTTTATTACCATTTTCTAGGAAAAAATGAACCAAAAATAAATACAAAAATAAATAAAGGAATGGACATACATACATACATACATATATACATATACATATACATATACATATACATATACATATACATATACACACACACACACACACACACACACACACACACACACACACACACACACACACACACACACACACACACACACACACACACACACACACACATATATATATATATATATATATATATATAATCATTATTCATGGTTTGAGATGAAAACATGAGGGTGCTCATAAAGATTTCAATGAGGGAAATCAAGGTTTTCTCAATTTTATCAATGCTCTTTCCCTATTGATTATTTGATATACAAGAAAATTAATTGTCACTGTTAACTCACAATTGCAATTGGAATTTGGAATATATTTGTATATCTACAATATAAAATCTTCTATATTATGTTTTTATATTTCGGGAGGCATTTCTATCTTCAATACATAATTTAAAAAACACGAGCTACAAAGTTAAGAGTATAAGAAAAGTATTTCTATTTTTTGGGGAGAGAAGTATTCCATTTTAGGCAAGAGAGTTAAAGACTATTATGTTTGTTGCAAATTTGAGTACTTACTCTACATGGAATCAAGGAAAAATAGACCCGAATCATAAATTTGTAATTATATGTTTGCAAACATTTGTATAACACTATTTTCTGTTATGTTAGTCATAGTCATCAATGTATGAAATTATTGGCATCATATTGCCAAATGAGATACATGAATTGTAACATCTCGCTACGCAACCCCGAAGGGTAAGAGCCAAAAGAGAACAAGATAATTTTTTTTTTGAAAACATATAGAATAACTTATAGAAAAAGTAGTTGCCAATACGATATAACGACAAAAAACATGGCCAAGCATGGTCGTACACAACCCAAAGGAGAGGACTAATCCACCTTCTAGAGAAAAAAAATCCAAACAGGAGCAAATAGAATAGCTCCAAAAATTTTGCTCCGGAACTTCCTGCTACGAAAGTTCTAGCTACGAAACTTCCTGCTACGGAAGTTCCAGCTACAGAACTTCCAGCTACGGAAGTTCCAGCTACGGAACCTGCTGCTCTGGAACTTCACAGCAGTGACACAAAACAACAATAGAAAACGACGATGCGCCAGAACTTTTACAGACTATTACATGAAGGGAAATACACATCCCAAGCCCTTGCAAAACCTTCCCAGACACGTAAAAACACTCGCAACACAAGAGAAGGATAACAAAGGATACTAAATTCATTTTAAAACCCAAATGAGATTCCTATACTCATTCAACCAACTTGCAACAATTAGAAAGGAAAAAATGACAATAAACATGTGCTCGGTACCCACACCGAGTCACCAAAACTAAACTAATCAAGCATACCACTATTCTCATTATTATTTGATTACAACATCCTTCATGAGGAAGGTCCCATAACAATATTACAATTACAAGCTTAGGACTCAAGGTCCTAAAATTATACATTTATAACCTTTACACTGATAAAAAAACATGAAGAAAGAGACACATGAGAGAACAAAAGGAGGCGTACAAACACAAAGTAGATCCACCACGCCGAGATCTCTGGTCCCTAACTATGGTTTGCAACGCCACCCAACCATGTGGTACCCACAGGTCCACCCCGCCGTGCTCATGGAGATAGTCACACGACCTAGACACTCAAACAAGATTCAAACACAAGGTAAAGGCTTACACACACGCCAATCACAATGAATACACTTCAATCAAGATAAGGTTGGACAACCCAATTAAGGCAGCTAACATATATGTCAAAACAACTCAATTCACACAAGGAGAAGAGTAGAATTCATGCAACTACATAAATCATTCAATGCATCATCACAAAGTAAGAGAACATTCCAACACATGGAATACGTGGCATACAAACTACACACGCATGGAATGCACATGCCACACACGGAATGCACATGCCACACACGTCACTCATAAGAGGAATCAATGAACTACAAACCATTACAATTAATATGCCAATCACTCATAAGAGGAATTAGATGAGATACAAACCATACCATAAGACATGAACATAGTATTCAAACCCAACACCAAAAGGGGAAGGAACATACATCTTCTAGGTACTACTCAAATAGGATCTAGATGCTAGAGTGCAAGCATAAGGAGAGTCATAACGTGTGCCCAAATGAATGACATCAAAAAAACTTGGCATCCTTTCATACAACAAGAATGTACAACTACACAAGTCCCACGATCCACAAGCGGGCATGTCTTTCCAACCATCCTTAGCCTATAAGAGCACTAAGGGCATGGAGGGTATCCAATAAACTATAAATGACTTCCATGACTCACTCTAGTACTTAGTCCTATGTTTCATCCCATTCCATACAAACAAGGAAATATAGTCAAAATAATAGTGCAACTCACAATGGAATTCACATCCAAAAAGTACAAGGCATTCACACCTCTTATGACACTATTCACATTTTTACACTAAAATAACAAATCAAAAATTTAAACAAGCAAACGGATCCGAAACGATCCCATTCAAAGAATCCATATACATTTTCTATCATTCCCTATTATGATATGCAATCATATACTCAAAATTCCATTTTTAAACAAAGTCCAATTTTTCACACATAATCAGGTTCCTCCATTGATAAAACTTGAAAAAGTTTGAAATTTCAAAGTTCAAAAAATCAAAATTGTAAGAATACCCTTTTGATCTAAATATGCCCAACAACACACTTTTAACATAAAAACAACCATTTTTTTTAACCCAAACCCATTTTTCACAAAAAACCAGGTTTCGCTATTGATGGAGTTTGAAAATGTTTGAAATTTTAAAATTCGAAAATAAAAAATGTAAGAATACCCTTTTGATCTAAATGTGCCCAACAACATTCTTTTAATATAAAAACAACAATTTGTGCCTCCAATTAAAAATTTGGCATGATAACCCCATATTTGGGAAAATTATCAAAAAAATGACAAAATCAATTATTCTCTATCAATTTGATCCAAATAAAATTCACATAGTGATTCTAACATACTACCAATACATTTAGAATCATTTAAACTCTTGTAAATCAAATAAATAGGAAAAAATGATAAAATACCTCTATTCTCAAGCAAGAAATTCATGTGAGAAGAAGTTTGCATACATGTCACGGAAGCACACGAAATCGTAGCCATTATTTCCTTTCCCCATTCCTATCCAAATGCAACTGATCCCATGAAATTTCATGCCCAATTGCTCCCACCATGAACAACAAAAATGAATTTTTTTTTTTTTTTAAACTTCTTTTTCCATTTCACTTTTTGAAAGACCAAATTAAAATTATCTTTTAATATTTACTAATTTATTTCATTTCCTTCTTTTCCCAATTTATAATTTACACAATCAATTTATAGCATAAATTAACATTCAACATAAAACCACAGTTTAGCTTTTAATAAGCACAACTTAAAATTAAATAATAAAATAATGCTTATAATTTCTTAAATAAATTTAATCACACAAGTCATGCAATTACAGTCAAATATAATACACATAAGCCTAATTATCCTTTTTAAATATTAAATTCCCCTATTTAATCATAAAATGCATTTCCTAAATTAAAATTTATGGAAAAATGCAATTTAACTCAAAAACTCAGACACTCTTCACAGACCAACCACATAGGGGATTAAGGTTTTTCCGGAATGTGACCAATCATGGTATTCGAGGTTTGCACTAATTAATTAAAGACAGATCATACCCAACTGGGTAGGACGATAAGGGTTTAGGTCAAGGGTTGGTCAATGTGCTATCTCCTGTTAACCACCGTTAGGGAAGGTACGCTCAGACCTGTGAAGCCAGGTGGAGTCGATACCTAGTACCTGTAACATACACATCACATATACATATATACATAGCCGAAGCACATACTACATCCTGACTGTAGTTAACTACCATATATATCAATTAATTACATCATCATAGCTAATCATGATAACCTTTCACTTAATCAACAATATCTAACTTCATTATAATAGCATTTAACATTTATAATATCAAATAAAAATCAAAATGCTATCTTACCAGCCTAGGTTTAGAGAGGTGTTACATGAATAGACAATGCCCCAATGGCTACAAAGGAAAATTCTAGTTAGAATCAAGTTGCTAATAGTGAAAGAAAAGGACATTCAATCATGAAATTTAGATTTGAAAAGTAATAAAATAACTTAACTTATAAGAAGTCATTTCAATATTTGACCGTTATAATTTAGTCTCAAAGGTTATACAACTAATTCAAAATAATATTTCAAACAAATACTTAAAATATCTCTTTGCTGCCTTTATATACCTACAATCACGAGTTGTTTAAGTACTTAATTTAGAGAGAAATTTAATTTATAGCAACCATGGATAGTTTCTAACACATCCAACTAAATATACCTCTAAACCAAGTTTATATTCATCATAAAAAGTATACCTTATTCCATCAATATATCTAACCCAATACATGATCACAAACACTTGCATATACATATCATGAACAAAGAAGTCCTAAAGACCCTCAATACTATAATATAATGAGAACATCCAAGAAAGGACACATATACAACCTATATCTCCCAATACTTAGGTAATTTCAATTATAAAATCAATCAAGGCATCCAAAAGTACACTAATAGTTCTCACATATAAGGTACAAAAAAATTCGTCCATATCTTGTTGTACCAAGGAACTTCCACAAAGATATGCAAACCTTCACATTAATTGTTGTAAAATAACTTTCACCACACTAGTCTCCATAGATCTCCCAAGTTATCCAAAACATAGAAGAAAGAGATCAAAGAGTGTCCATAATGGTACCTACAAGTAAATAATAAAGTACAATAACAAAAAATGACCACAAACATAGTGATCACGATGGCCCCACACAAACATCAATTCCAAGGTCATATAGAGAAGATGCAAATCAAAACCATATAGCATGCCCTTCTATCAACACCTCTAATTTCTCAAGCTATGACAAGTAAGATCTCATTTATAAAATGCCAAATAAAAAATCCTTATCAATATCCAATCGTTCAACTCAAAGATCAAACATATAATTTGAGTCAATAGACAAACTAATATGTAAGCCTCTCAAACCAAAGTGAGATTGAGCTACAAAATATAATCCCAAAACTATCCTCTACACTCCTCAAATAAGACCTCTAGAACTAACATCCGTAGCTCAAGACTCATTCCCATGAGAAGAAAAAGGAGAAACCATCCATTCCAAGAAATCCTCAAATAAGCCCTCTAGAACTAACATCCATACCTCAAGATTCATTTCCATGAGAAAATAAAATGAATTTAAAAATAAGGTGGGAAATTCCATTCGATTGATTCATTGTCGAGAGGACCAAGAGTGAGGAGTAAAATTGCTCCTCTAGAATACACTAAGCTATAATGACTCTCTCCAAGAATAATCTCCTCAATAGGTCCATGTTGAAATCACATCCAACCTAGGTGTAGGCTCCTTGTTCTTATTGAAACCTCATCAAAGAATAATTGTATCAACACATGATCTTCAAGAATAAGAGAAGTCTAGCCTCATCCAAATCTAATATAGGTGTAAATTATCATCTCATTCCAACTAGACTCCAATATAAAAATGTAATAACTAGAAGATCACATGCAAAATAATCACAATAATTGTTAATAAAATTACCATAAGTCACTACCAAAGCTCAGACTCTAGAATTAGGAATTCTCCATGATGTCATGATCTACATTTCCTCAACAAAGATAAACTATCTTGAATGAAAATATTTTCTCCCAAGGGCACTTCTATCATGCCAAAACTTTAGTAATCAAGATTACATCATAAAAAATAATGCATCCATCCTCTAAACTAAGGATTATTTTTCAAAATACGAAATCATAATAAGCACCTCAACCAAAGAATCTAAGAGTCATCCATGGTCACAAGATGTCTAAATATTCAAATCATAGGAAGATAGGCATGTCCTATCATTACAACTCAAGATGTCAAAGAAATTTCACTACATAGAATAAATGTGATCCAAGTTCATCTTCATGACACTGACAACCATTAAACATGATCATCTATCACCAATTGATGCATCCACATCACTAGAAAATCTCCCATTGAGCCATGATATTGAGCTATGTGGCATCATAATAAGTATTTCCTAAATGAAGATCACCCATGATACACACACATCTCCAGAGGATAAAGTAAAACAAAGATATCCAAACCAAAAAGATGAACTACCACCTACAATTAAAAACTGAGCCAACACCACAAAAAATGCATTCACATAAATAATCACATCATTCCAAAAATCCAACCGTCGAAGGAACCTCCATAAAACCATGATCAACACCCAATCTACCTACATCAAACTCCCACCAAATCTCTCACATATTGCACCATAATCAATAACTGTAGGTCCCACAACATGACTATGTTAGGTAACACCATATTTTTTCCTCATATGAAAACAAACCAATGAATTAGGTGACCAAACCAATCCAATCAAATATAATATATATCCACACTAAAATATATACATGGGCATATATAAACCACCTTTGATTTATTTATAAAACTTGTAAGTATAGACAACCTACAAAACTACTTAACTTATAGATCTCACAATACAATTTTGAAACTCAACATCACATTAGTAACCATGCCAAATAAAGAAAAATACATGTGCCATGGATCAAACACCAAATCACTTCTAACTTTAATGTGTAACAAAACCATAAAGTATCAAAGTAAAATGAACCAATAAATAGCTCAAATATAAATGTAAGTGAACAAATTACATATCATTATCTCTCCAAACTTGATCCATGGAACGTGCTAAAAAAATGATTTTTGTTTCCTATATGAAGTCCAAAATTGGACATTGTGAGTACAAGATATGACATGTCAAACCAATAAAAGGAAAGTTAGTTTCCAACTAGAATTTTCTATCCAAAATAGTAAATTCTACAAAATCTATTGAGACCATAATGTAGTACTTAGAAAAATCTTTCTCTCAACTATAAGAATGCAAACAAAAATAACTCTTTGGGTGAAATTTATGCCTCTCAAAAAATATACAACATTAATGGTTCACAAAGCATAGTTAGAGGCTAGCGGGTGGCCCTTTGGTAGCATTGTTAGTTGAGCAATGATGGTGATAGTGTTTTGGAGATGATTTGCTAGTGGCTATTGGCATCAAGTTCAACCCCCATGGGATATATTTGAAAAAGGTTTAGCTCATGCCTATTATTAGGGGCTAGGCCCAATGTAACTAGTCCACCATATGGACAAGGTTGCAACCATTTAATTTTTTAAAAATCTAAAATTATATTATAATCATACTAGGCTAATGTGATACTTGTAAAATCTAAGGAATATTTTATTTTAAACTACTTGAAATATATTGGTAATAGAGATTAGTATTTTTGTCAACTTAAACATTTATGCCTATATATATTGTATGAACCATACAAATTTGTTGGAACATGTGGAATATTCTTTGCTAAGATTCTTTCATGGCCTCAAAAATGAATTTCTTTTTAAACACTTGAACATAGTCTCATTTTATGTGTATATATAGGTTTTTGGGTCTTTTGAACTCAATGGTAAGGTTTATTTTTATCTAGGAGGTATCTAGCAAAAAATACCCCTAAAACCCTCACAAAAGAGCCCAAATAAAAAGCTTACTTGCAAACTCTTTATCAAACCCTATATTTACAACAATTTAAGTTTTCAAACATGCTTGTAGCCTTTAATACCTTCATTATTATCCTATAAGGCCATGGATTAAACCATACAAAAAAATCTACTCATAGCATTATAAGGAAGCTAAGGCATCAAAACAAATTCCTACACTAATCTTGAGAGGAGAATAGTGCAAAAAATTACAAATCTTTTCAATTATAGAAACTTAAACATAAATAAACATAAATATCATGCATACCACAACACAATGATTTACTTGGGGAAAACCCTTTGAGGAGAAAAACCCCACACACTCCAAAAGTTGCCCAATATATTATTCAAAAATCACAAAGATTACAATATACTTGTAGAGCAAGCTTCTCACAAGAGTATCACCAACCAGAGATCTAGAGACAACATGACCACTATTAGACTCTCAAAATACATCACAATAAACAACCGTAATATGATTCCCTCATAAAATAGGGTTGCCTTCTAGAGAAATTCAAGATAATAAAATATCGACCGTCAGATTTAAGAACTAATAATGAACGGTCTAGATTTACAATAATAAAATATAAATAAAATTTTCCTTTTAGGGGTGCTGCCCCCAAGCCCTCGTCGAGGTGTACTGCTCCCAAACCCCCAATTGGGGGGATGATCCCCTCAAACCCCTCATGGGGGGGGGGGGAACCCCTGTTCCCCCTATCTTTGACGTATCAACAATACCTTATGTAATTGCAAGGTTGAGACACATTTTCCCAACAAGCATGGGTTACAAATACTAGGAAGATATTTTCCCAAAGCTTGACAACTAGGCTTTGGTATTAAATGAATGAAAAATTGCAGCAATAATAATCATTTCCACTTAACTTGAGAGAAAAATATGTAAATAATTATCCACAGTCCACAATGCAAAAGAATAAACAAACATACAATAACGATGACATAATATTTATCACAATGTCTCATACAATATACAAAGTGTCTCTAAGAATGTCTAACCCATGTGATGAATAAATCCCTAGATCTCCTAAATACACCATATTCAAATATTTTATTATTTAAGAATTATGCAAGGTGAATGAAAAAAATATCCAATAAGGTACACAATGATATTCTTGCTGCACAAAGAAGAAACCTACCACAAAGGATTCCAAGATCATATGAAGGTTGCTGCAAGATAAAATTATATTTGCAAGAGCATGTGCAACCACCACCACCACCCAAGAGAAACTACCAAACAAAAGGAGACCCGCCTTAAAGGGAACAACAAAAGAAAACACTTGAATCACAACCCCTTTGTGATGAGGATAAACATATCAAAAATAACATGTGGTAAGAAAATCAAGCAATGGAAGGTGACAAAGAGACATAACAAGGTATCATGGAGAATCACAAAACACAAGGGATGAAAGCAAGGACAACAAAAAATTCTATCAAAGAGTGTCATAAGTAAAAGAAAGCGAACTTATATAAGTTGTAGTGGGAATATCACAAAAGAGAAAACTTGCAAAAGATAAGTTTGGGAAATTAAAAAATCATAGCTAAGAGAAGCACTAAGTTTAACATAAAATTTGGGCACATGACAACACAAAACTCATAGAATTATGAGTCATATTATAGCTCATTAAGAACACACTAATAATCAATTTAGATCGACAATCCCTAGGAGATTACGAGCTAAGAATATTTAAGAAGTGGATCCACTTATAAGGGAGATGGTTCAACTTCCTATCCAATCTTGACATACACAACATGAATTTATGTAATATTTAAATACATATTTTGTTAGCATTGTTTAGTTAATCAATAGTAGTTGATGGGAGATAGAAGATAAATAATTGCACACTTTCTCAAGGCCATGCCATGTATAGAACACATAGCTAAATAAAATATATTCACTATAATTTTTCAATTCTATCTCTCTCTCTCTCTCTCTCTCTATTTTGCATAATTGTTAAATAAGCTTCCACATATGCCATAACACATATAGATCCTTGATAGATAGTTATTTATTAGGATTCAATCTAAGGCTTTGAATTAAAGTGAGTGTCAAACAAGAAGGAAATGCACAAAGTAAACACTTTTATTCTATATAGAAATATAGTGATGCCTCTCCATATCCATACACTTCAAATTCTAACATACCATTTAATTTGTATTTTCAAAATATTATTTAGAAATATAAAATCAAACTACATATTTTTAGCTCATCTATCATAATCACATTATACACACCATGCCATACCTTTATATATAATGAATTATACCATTACAAGCCATGTATTATTTTATGTATATGTATATTAAGTGAATTAAAATATACGATTTAAAAATATGATTAACTTAAAGAGAATCAACACCATCTATTTGATAGACATAAGATTTTGCTCACTAAAATATTTAAATTATTAGAGAACTTAACCCTCAAATATTCATAAACAAATACTTAGACCCCTAGGGATTTTGTAGTCTTTCATAATTGTATTAGCACTAGCTGACTTGTAGAGATGTTTGGATTTGAGTTGGTATAACAAAAATTTCTTCCTTATTTCAACATTGATTTTTAAGGTAGAATTTAATAGTGGATTGTGAATATTGTTGGGATTAAGGTGTCTCAACCTTAGAGTCCTAATATTGATTAATTTAATGTTTTATTCTATTTATTTGTATTATTTAATTGCCTATGGTGTCATGTCATAAATTGGGACCCATCGACTGGGTGGCATCCCCATTGGAAGTGATTGGATGACACATCATCATCCCAAGTGGACATAGGCATCCCAATTTGGAATCTTTGACTTGTGACAGATTCTATGCCGCGTCATAAGACATCTTTATGCATGGAGAAAGTGGCCCAAGTTGGGTTATGACAGGTTGTAAGAGAATAAGATATTTTGGTTAGTTAAATGACGAATTCTCTTATGGATTCTATGACAGATCTTGTGACAAGTTTTATGGCAGATTTATGACAGATTTTATGACAGTTGTAAGGCATTTTTCATAGGCTATTATGAGCACATTTTGGGAACCCAAGCTTGGAGAGAGAATATTGCATGTTATGACGATTGTAAGGGGTGTAAAGGAATATTGTACATGTGTTCAAATGCATGTCTATGGCATGGGATATTGTACCATGTGTATTTGGATGCCCATCCTCTTCTAGATGCTTCTCTTGGCTTGTATTCTCTATTTATTGTATGCCTTGCATTGTAGAATGAATAGTTTGTTTGCAGGTAATGAAGTGCTGTCAGATTCACTCTAGAATAGGTGTTTGTTTCAAAGCACTTGTTGAAGAAGATTTGTATTTGGAGCTACATTGTAACCTCTATTTGGTTTAATATAGTAGTACTTTGCTTTTGGAGGGTGGGGTATTTTATCCGAAAGGGTTTTCCCCACATATATCTGGTGTTTGTTGTTTATGTGTTCTTGCTATTCTATCTCATTCTTTCTATGTGTTTTCTCCTTATTGTAACTGAAGGTGTTAAAATGATTTTTTTTGTATCTCTCCCCTACTTAGATTAGTGTAGGAAGTTGTTTCCACTCACCCAACTTCCTTTTTGAAAATATGTCAAATTTTAATTGTGAAACACTATCATAGTGATTATTAGTTTGGTTACATGATTAATTAATATTAGGCAATATAACTAAAAATATCTACTCTTCATCAATTAAAAAATAGGAAGGTTTCAAATGAGCCATTTTATTAAATATATTGTAATAGGGAATGAAATCATTTAAAAAGCTGATCTAAAATTTAAGAAAATAATGTCATCCATGGATTTTTAAAAATTCTTAGTTTATAATGATGACTAATTCTTGACAAATTTATGCATTCAAACTTAGAGTATTTTGTGTTTAGGTCATTGTTATGCAAATCAATAGCAATGAGCCTATGGCCAAGGATTTAATATTCTCCCCTCACAAAATGCCCTAAGGTAGTTGCAATTCAAACTAATGCTAATGAGCCTATGGCCATGGATTTAGCATTCTCCCATCATAGATTCCCTATGGTGGGCCAAGTCCAACATTTTGTAAATGCTATTGAAATCATTTAATGATGTTTGTTGATTCAAGATGCATGTTTTACCAAATTCTTAGGTTAGATTGGCTTCTATGTGGGTGAAAATGAGATGAAGATCACATAGAAATGAAAGGTGGTTCTATATTTATCCTTTAAATTTGTATTTAAAATAAAAACACAATTTTTTTTATAGTGTCAACTGTTAAAAAAATTACCCAATTTATTTATTTTGTATTGAGAAAATTTTACAAATTTTCAAATGTGTAGGCCATTTTCATAATTTGTGTGTCCAAAATTATATCTTTTCTTCAAATACCAAGTTAAAGTTGCACAAATTTCCTTGTCAAAAATATTGTATGGGATAATGTACATGCACTCCAAGCTCTTTGGATTTAATCTACACCTTTCACATTTGGAAATTTGCTCAAATTTAAGAAGTTTTATTACCATTTCCTAAGATAAAAGTGAAACATAAATAGAATCTGGATCATATAGTATCTCTACAATTTAAAAATTTCTATGTTTTGTTTTTAATATTTTGGGATACATGTCTATCTTTAATACACTATTAAAATAATGAGTTACAAAGTTAAAAGTTGAAGAAAAATATTTCTTATTTTGGAGAGAAGTATTCCACTTTAGACAAGAGAAATGAAGACTAATATGTTTGCAGTAATTTTAAGTATTTACTCTAAGGATCAAGGAAAAAGAGACCTTAATCATAAATTTGTAATCATGTGTTTGTAAACATTTGCATACACTAATGCCTACAATGTAATTGCAGTCATCAATGTATACAATTGTTGACATAATATTACCAAATCCAAGATAGAAGTAGATGCCCTAGTGCTACAAAATAACATTTCAATTAGAATCAAGTTGCTAACAATACAAAATAAAAGGACATTCAATCATGAAATTTAGATGTTAATAGTAATAAAATAACTTGATATAAAAAGTCATTTCAATATTTGACCACTAGTCTCAAAGATGACAGATCTAATTCCAAAGAATGTTTCAAACAAATACATAAAATATAACTCTTTTTTATTGTTATATATCTACAATCATGAATTGTTTAAATACCTAATTCAGAGAAATTTAATTTATACCATTATTAATACCAACATATTAAAGAATTACACACACATATACATATATATACACATACATACACATACACATACACATATACATACACATACACATACACATACACATACGCACACATACATACAAAAATAAATAAAATAATATATCTTCTTATACATTCTTCCAATTATACACTATAACATAATAATTTAGTATAGACATAATGCTTGCACCTTCTTAGGGTACAGGTGCCAGGACAATCTTTCCTCTGCTTTCCCCAAATGTCATTGAAAAACTAAATTTCTTACCACGCAGGGTACATGTTAAATTTAGGAAATAAAATCTTTTTCAAAATTATCTCAAAATAGCTTTTATTTGTCAAACACAGGACTCCAAAATTAAAATGATTAATCATTCAGACAAAATAAGTCACATCATTCTTAAAGCAAAATAAGTCACATTATTCTGAGGAGAAATATAGACTATATTGTGAGCAGACCTTCATGTTTGAACATGGAGTGAAGAGCCTCATTGTTTCCATAAAACAAAACCATGCTAACTGCAATGTTCAAAAGAGGATAAACTCCCTTTTTGGTTGGGCATGCCCACTGCTATTATAACACATAAATATTACCATGGAACAATACTGTTTTGAGAATTCTTTATCAATGGGTGGACTCCTTGTCCCTTAATGAGCATTGCCTCTCATTTTCCAGTATTTTTCAATCTCCTGTGCAGTCCTCCATGGTAACCTCCCTGCAATCAGCCCCCACCTGCCATCTCACCATTGCTATGTTAGCACAAGAAATAAATATTTGACAAGTAACAACAATTGATTGAATTGGGTACCTGTCACCCAGAAGCTTGTGAAGTCTTATTATCAGATCTTCCTCATCAGCAGACATGTCACACTTCCACTCCTCTTTACTTCTACTTGAACCTGCATTCAATATGCATGATTTTGTTTTAATTTAAAAGTGCCTTCCTCTGTACAGTATTCAGTAAAGAGAATGTAGAGTTAAATGAATGCTATTAAATTTTCATTATCAAATTTAGTAGTTTTTTGGGTTTGATTGTGTATCAATTTTTGAATCGGCGTTTTGGACTCACATTCCGTGATCTATTATCAGGATATAGAGCTCAATGAGATGTAAAAATTCACAAAATCAAATCCAGAAAACTAAAAAAATAGAGTTAAATGGATAGATATATATGCACCAGTGGATTCAGAATCTCTCTCTGCTACTGCCAAGGATTCTTTCCTGCCATCCATGGCTCTTTCTCTATCTGTCTTCCTTATCTGAATACCCGGTCAAGAAAAAGCTTGCTACCACACCAATTTCCCCTCGCTGACAGAAGATAAATGCTTTGTATGACATGCAAAGTAAAGAAATGGATGTGGTGTATAAATAGAATCCTTGGAATCTCATTTACTCTCTGCAATCACAACTGCAGACTTCAGTGATAGATTAATCCATTGAAGCCCATCAATTTAAGAGCACATGTTACTTTTTCATAGGGTGAAAGTGTACTTTGCATGTAGCTATCACTTTGTAATTTGATGGCAGAAAGCAATTTAAATGGTAAGAGATTTTTTGGGAGAAAGGACAATTTCATGTGGGTTGTCTAAGGACAATTTCATGTGGGTCGTCTAGACCGCTACCAACCAAGAACAGTAAATTGCCAATATAAAATTTACCGACCGACAGCTGCCAACATCAAAAAGTCACTTTCACCAATTCCAAGATGTTTTGGTGGATGAATCTCCAACACCAAATTGTTCCACCCTAATCCACACGAAAGTGGCAACTCAATGAATGCCTTCGATTTGGAAATATAGGCTATGGCTTTGAAGTAATTTTTCTTCAAATATTAGTCATATAATGCTCCAATATTGATGTTTGATTGTGAAAGTGGATATGTTCAATAAGAATAGTTTTGGAGGTTTTATTTTTATTTTTAAGTTATTGAAGAGGAAAGGGGAGTTTAATCAAGTAAGTATTTCATCTGTAATTAATTTAATTATTCTTTAATTATTCTTTAAATGGGAGGATGGATCAAATTTCTTTTATATAATTTAGAGTAAATAAATATCTTAAATACATCTATCTACTAGCATTTGTAATTAAAGGAGATGCAAGGATTACGTTGATAGAAAATTATATATATGTTAATATGTTAGAAAGTATGTGTTTGTGTATGGGTGTACATATGAATATCATGTGCTACAAATTCTAGTTGCATGTGGTGGATTAAACAATTAATAATAAATGCTAAATAATGGAATAAAATAAACTTAAAAAATCTAAGTTTATTCCTTTAAAAAATCTTTTAAAAAAAGAAGGTATTATTTGATTTTGAAATATTTACATGCATATTTAAAACATAAAGCAATTCAAATGAAAAAAGAAAGTTGCCAACAAATTGACAAAAAAACATTGTAAATAGAAATAGAATATTCCATATAGTTGGCAAATCAATATTTATTTGACTTTTATGTGATAAGATAGATTTTTGAGGCTTTTACTCATATTTTCATATTTTTACCATTAAATGGTAGCTGATTTACCATTAAGTGGCAGCTGAAACTTGTTTTCCCACGACTCAAAAGTTGTTTGCAGGTGAGACTTGTTTCAGTTCAAATCTCACACTATTTGTAGCCTATCGGCTAGAAAGACACATAGAGATATTAGTCTCTATATTGAAATTACTAGCATGCACCTAGAGGAGGTTCAAGGATTATGCCGATAGAAAACTATATGTATGTTAATATGATAGAGAGTATGTGTTTGTGCATGGATGGGTTGCAAATTCTAGTAGCATGTGGCTGGATTACATAATTAATAATAAGTGTTAAATAATGGAATGAAATAAACTTTGGATTAAACAATTAATAATAAGTGTTAAGTAATGGAATGAAATAAACTTAGACAAATTTAGATTTTTTTCTTAAAGAAATTAAGTGTTATATGATTATGAAATATTTTCATATAGATTTAACAATGCAAATGACAAAAAGACAGTTGTCATAAAAAAATACTACAAAAAGAAAGTTGTCATCAAAAAATACTACAAATAGAAATAGAATGTTCCCATCCAATTGTCAAATCAATATTTGTTTGTCTTTTATGTGATAAGTGAGATTTTGGAGGCCTTTACCTAATATTTTGGAGGTTTTTACTATTAAATGACAACTAAAACTTGATTTTTGATGACTCAATAGTGGTAAGTCTTAATTAACTTTATATTAAACTAAGAACATAATAGTACATAATTAAAAAATTGATATAAATATACCCTCCAAATCAAAGGACAAAGTATCAAACAAAGATGAAAAACTATTTTATATTTCTACAACTTATTTACTACATATTTACTATACAATTTTATTTCTAAAATATTATTGTACAATATTATTTATAAAATATATTACTTATTTACAAAAATGCATAGCTATTTACTATTTTATATATTGAATACAAAACATTAAAAAAAAAAAATTATAGCTATTTTTTATTGTTCTATATTTTTCTTATTTTTCTTATTTTTGTTTAAGAGTATAACAAATATGATATTCTATATGCAACTTTTTTTTTATTCAAGGGGTAAACGCTTTTGACCGGAGCTATGAACCGGATACAACCATTCAACAATACCACCCCAACGGGGTTTGAACCTTGGTGGCAAGAACAACAATGCCACCTATAAACCATCACACCATGCCAATACCGGCGATATCCTATATGCAACTTATGTTGTATTTATAAATTACATAAAATCTACTTTTTTATACTATGTACTAAAATGAATTTAAGATATCTCAAATAATAAAAAATTAAATTTGAAATAAATTATTTACAAATTATTTGATGATATAGTTATTTTAAAAGTATTATCTACTATTTTATTTACTAAAATGTATACCTATTTAAGCACACCATAACATATAAAATATAGAATTTTTCTAGATATTTTAGTTTTTTTAATACAATAAACAATAAAAATGCTTAACTAAAAACTATAATAGATAACCAAAAATGTGATTTGCAAAAGTACAAAAAAATCAATGCAACCAAACAAATTCTTTAAAAGTGACAAATGAATTGTTTGTCCTTTTGGTCACATCCATATGTATGAATTCAATAATAGAGGTGTGGACCTAATCTATCTCATGGACCTAGGTCTATAAATTTGATTTTTCTCATGGATATGGTTTGAGTCTACAAATTTGATTTTTATCATAGATTTGATATGCGCCTATGAATATGATCCTTACAAAATTTTAAAATGTCACTTTCACTTGACCTTGATGCTCTCAGTTTGTCTTCACATAACAAATTGGTTCTAGTGTTTTAATGGTTTACCAAAAATAGGAATAATTATTTCCCTTAAGTTAAATAATGTAAGGATAGTTACAATTTATTGAATGGATAAATAATTGAGAAAAATAATCTCAAGCATGCAAGATTCCTTAGATGTGCATGCAAAGTAGTTCCATTAATAAGTTATCTTGATAATGTGTGCAAGTAGTGAATTATTTTTCTCATATACAAGAGTTCTAGATATGTCATGATATTTGGAAGCTCTAAAATGAGCTAGGGATACTCTCTCAAATACAACACTAAGGGTCTAATAGAGAAATTTCCATATAGTTAGTGTCTTAGGGAACCTAAAGAGGTGTAATACCATCCATAAATAGCTTTGAATCATGTGGTAGTTTTGTAACCATGATTAGATAATAGGAACATTCATGACCTTACATGGCCCCTCAAGTTATTTGCATGCAAATAGATTGAAGGGGAGTGGATATTATATATAAAATAAGATAAACCCAATTAATGTTAGTGATGGACTTGAAAATATAGTTTCATATGACACCAAAATATAGTAGCATATGCTAGTAAAATCCTCATAAATGATAGGAATACAAACAAAGCATGCTTTACAATTTCAAATATTCTCTACTACTTTCGAGGGTTTTTTTAGATGTGTCGGCCTGGTGGGGGGGCCAAGAGGGCTCTCCCATCCAAAAATGTTGTTCCTCATTTTGCTGCTACATTGAGGTTTGTTGGCTCTTCGATTGTGGGGGTTATAGCCCATACCCCTAGCAAACTCCCAATATCTCCATCCTACAGGCTAGATTCCTTTTTCTCTCAAGAGGATCCAAAATCTTTTTATGGAGAAGCTAGTGGGAAAAATCTTGCTTGCTATGGCTAATCAAGGTACAAAGACTACCTCCTACTTTGTTGACTGTTTGGACATGAAGAGCTAATGAATGAAGCCATCGAGAATCTAAAGATGTCTTTGGTGGGAAAGTTCATGGCGTACCATCTGAAAATAGACCAGGTAAGGAAATGGGTTGATTCAGTTTGGAATCTTAAGGGTAGTGTTTCTATTAGTGTTATGGATAAAGGTTTGTTTCTCTTTAGCTTTGGAGTGATCCCACAATATTGGTTTATAATTTTGTTGAGGAAGAAAAATTGCAAAAATGCTCCCATAAAAAAATGGGTTTTTAGGGGTTCGCATGAACTAGGGTGTTCGTATGGACCCAAAATGGGTTCGCACGAAGCCCCCCTTCAAGTGAACCCTTTTTAATGATGGGACCCACCTTTTGGCACATTTTTTTAAATGAAGACAAAGGAAAATTCAAAAAATGGGGGGTTTGTATGGACCCCCCCTTCGAACAAACCCCCCTTCACTCGAAAGGGTCAGGGGGTTCGCTCAAAGGGGGGGTCGATACAAACCCCCCCTTTTCCCCCTTCTCCTCCTCTTCTACCAAATCTCTACAAAATTTTTTCTTTCAAAGCTTGGTTTGAGGATGAAAATGGAGACTTCACAAACCCAACTGGATGATGGCAGTCCTTGAAACGAGCTATCCATTGAATACAATTTTAATACATGTTTTGGTTTTATTATGTATTTTTTTTAGTTTGATTAAACATAGGTTTTTCACCGAAAATAAAGCTCTTTGTTCTGCACATATGAAAAATAGCAGACTATCAATTTTTTTTTGAAAAATATCAGTGCACTGGATATTGATGTCCTTGATCCAACAAAAAAATTTGAATTTTGATACATACAAAAAAAGTTATGCTTTAGCTAGTAAATCATGTCTAAATTGTAATTGGTTTGACTTTGAAACTTAATTAAAAAAAATATTCAATGAAATGCTATGAAACCAATTCCATGCACTAGAAAAAAATTTATGTGTTAGCCAGTAACGTCACTCTTTAAAAATGGTGTTTACTGTTAAAAACTAGTTTTTGAAGGAGATGGAAAAACAAGTGCAATCTGATTCCAAAATTTTTGAAAAAAAATATATTTAGAATCTACAGACAAAATGTCACAAATCACTAGTTTGTATCATCTTCAAATTCTTCATGGTTTAGCCGTTATAGGTGCCCAAAAGTGAAGATTTAGTTAAAAATTTTTAGTTCAATGTCCAGTTTGGCCAAAATTGTAAACTAGTATTGTGGGATCACCCTTTATCTTACATGAAGATCTTATTAAGGTGCTTACAGGAGGGCCTTGAGCATTTGACATTGGTTTTAAAAACTTTATGACTCTTTGTAAATGGAAATCGGGCTTTGACCTGTCTATTGACCTAGGAAAGGTTGCTCCCACCTAGGTCCGTCTCTCAGGTCTTCCTTCAAAATTCTTGAATAATGGTATTTTTAAGGCGATTGCTAATTCCTTTGGGATCCTGTTGGCTATTGAAAAGGTCACTCAACTCAAGACCAAAATGGTTTTTGCTAGAATTTTTGGGTAAAATCACAAACCTGTGTCACACTTTATAAAGGAATCGACCAACAACAAATTTTTTTTTGAACTTCGACCACATAAAAGTGGTCTTTATGTTTTGAATTTCAAAATGGTGTAAACTAATGAAATGTAGAACTTTTGGTGTAGTTTATTCCTATAATTTTTAAAATTAAAAAAAAATGTTTTCATTATGTTTTTATCAATTTAAGGACAAATTTTGGAATGCTAAAAATTTCATAAAAGAGTGACTTCACGGGCCGTCAAGAAACAAATTGAAAAAAAACTTCATTTCTCCCTATTTTTTTTTCCAAATAGGTAATTTCAATATCTTGTGCATGGAAAAAAAAATCACATTTTGATGTATATTTTTCTCGTAATAACGTTTTAAAGTCAAACATGTCAAAATTTGTCAGTTTTCACAGACCGTACAAACTAATTTCAATTTTTTAAATCATTTTCAAAAAAAAAAAAAAACCCTTTTGAAGTAGACTTTATCCTCTTGTGCCCCATATAAGATTTAAAACATTTTAATAAGTTTTACTATCTTTTTTTTAATATCTAATCAACCTCTTTTTTATTTTTAAAACCTACTTGCATTATTTTAAAAATAAAATATATTAAAACTAATCAAAATATTATAAAAATATATATATTTGGATTCTACACTTCAAGCTCTACAAAAGGGTATTTTTATTTTTGCAAAAAGATCAATCTGACTAGAGAAATACTCTGTCAAAGATGAATGTTTTAGAAAATTTTGAGAAATGATGAGTTGGCTGCCATGTAGGATGCCAACTAGGCATTTTCAGCCGACAGGGTTTCGACCGAGAAGGTTTCGGTCGAAACCTTCTCGGCCAGTACTAGCTCAATCGAAAACCTATTGGCCGATAAGAACTCAGCCGAAAATGACTGAAATAATAAAAAAAAATCATTCTAATTTCTCAAATTAAGAAAATTAAAAAATAACAAATATTTCAAAATATTCGACTATTTTTTATTAAAGAAGGTTTATTTCGACATTTTAGAAGGTTTATAATTTTAGAAATTTAGAAGACTTATTTCGGCAAAAGAAAAGGCATTTGGACAAGAGGAGATTTATTTTTAAGGTATGTATTGATCTTCAACTTATTTAATTGATTATGTTTTTATGAAAAAATGCATTTGAAATTTGTTTTCACTATTTTTTTTATTAAAATATTAACATCAAAGAAATATTTGTAGAAATATATTTATAAAGAATTATATAGAAAGAAGATTATTTTATTTTATTTACATTATTTATTGAACAATTATTTTATTTATTTAAAAATTGTTTGAATATGAATGCATTTGTTGTTTTCACTATTTAAATTCTTAGATTTCATTATTATTGATCACCAATTCTATGTTCTTCCATTCTTGTTCTTACATGTCCTCCTTAAATACCTATGTTTTATTAAATTTACTTTTGCCTTTACTTTTATTTCCAATATATATATATATAATTAGCATACTTATGAAATTAGTAAATTTATATAAAAAACATCAAAGATATCATTATCAAGAAGTCTATTTTTTTTTTTTTTTTGAGAATTATATATAATTTTAAGTGTCTCTTATGTAAAATTATATATTTATAAAGAATTATTTTAAGAGAATTATATATAATTTTATACACATGTATGTATTATTCAATTAAAAATATTTTATGTTTTGCATGTTTATGTTTATTAAAGACTTTTGTTTAAATATTTTATGTTTATGTTTTGCATCTAGTTAAAAGCTTTTTAAAATATTTATGCTATATTACGTGCACGTGTTTCATGGAAAGCTCACGTGTGTACAAATTTGTATGTAGGCACGAATTCAAATTTGAGTGTAATTTGTGATGGAAAATCCAAGGGCTAGATTGAGGAGGTATGATTGAACACGAGTAAGTCAAAGAAAGAGAAAAGTGGATGAAGGAACATCTACTAAACAACAACCCATGGAAAATATTGATGATCAAGGTGACATACAGGTACAAGAACAAATTGAACCTAGTACGAATATAAAGTTTTTGGACTATGGTATGGAAAATCTAATGGAGATGGATGAAGATTCTCTTTTCAATAATATTTCATCTGAAGATATGTTATCTGAAAGCACATTAAAATTACACTCTAAAAAAATATGGGATAAATTTTTTGAAGAGAAATCTCTAATTGGAAGAGCACAGTTAGTTGCAAAGTTATTTAGACGAAAAGAAATGACCCCTATTTTGGAGTTGTTAGGGGTTGATAATAGGAAAAAGTCATCTAATTTAAAACAAACAATTGTTGAAAACCTGCAAGAAGCATTAGAATGTATTGAAAAGAAGAGTCAATCTAGTGATTTAAGTGTTGCACGTAGAGTGTTGATGACTATAATTTCTAGTAAGAAATTATCACATAGAAGACAAGTTCAAGCAATTTCTGAATTACTAAATGTTTCTAGAACTGTTCAAAGGTATATTGAAAAGAGAAATGAAATAGATGGAAAAATTGGTTAAATATTTGTAGGGTTCCTCAAGAAGATAGAATTTTAGAAGATGTAAAGAAACAGGTAGTTGAATATTGGACCACCCACTCTTGTGTTTCTTCCAATAGAAGGGATACTATACAAATAATAGGTGATGATGGTACAAAAATTTCTCATCCAAAACATTTTATATATACAACACAAAGTGAACTTTTTGTAGCATTTAAACAAGAATTTTCAAATGTGAAGATTTGTCAAAGGATGTTTGAAACACTACAACCATCATTTGTATGCATAAATAAAGTATGTGAAATTTGTTGTTGTCGAAATCATGTTGAATTTGATTTGCACCTACAATCATATAGAAAAGTTATGGTAGCAATTCATCAAAATTTAGCCATCCCTGGAAGCACAACACAATTTGTGAAGTCTCTTCTATGTGAAAAAACAGAAAATTTGGATGAATTCAATGTTCAATGTATAAAAAATGTATGTAATGATTGTGGATATTTGAAGAATCTTTTACATGTTGACAATAATGAAATGCAAGTTACTTGGAAGAGATTTGAATATGAGACATACTTAACGAAGTCAAGAGTTAAGGCCAAAAAAATTGTTCTCAAAGAGAGTGGATTGCCTTACAATGAATTCATGAGTAAATTTTGCAATATCATATATCCACATATCCAACATTGTCATGGTGCAAGATGGCAAGCTAAAAAATTTCTTTATTCAAAGAATTGTTTTCCACTAGGTTGTATTCTCTCTATTGTAGATTTCTCTGAGAACTATACATTTAGTCCTCAAACTAAGATCCAAAGTCAATATTATCGTTCAGAGCAAGTTACAATCTTCATGGAAGTTTGCTACAGGCATGCAGAGTTAGCGGTCGATGGAATACAAAGTAGCAAAGATGATAGAATTATCATCAAAGAGGTTCACTTTTATATCAGTGATGATACAAATCATGATAAAAGCTATGTAGCTCATTGTTTCAAAATGTTTTTTGAAGACCTAAGACGGCGTGGCATAAATCAAGAACAACACTGGATATGGTCTGATGGATGTGCTGGTAAGTACATTGTTTTTTAAATTATTATTTTTAATTTATATTTACTTTTAACTTTAAGACTTCAATTGTTTGATTGCTTAAATCTATATATATAATTACTTTTTTTAAGCTAATTTGGTTTTCAAGTGTTTAATTATTTGTAACTTCATAGGACAATTTAAGTCTGCAAAAGCCTTTGTTTGGTTAAGCAGTCAACATGCTAGACACAACACCAAATTTTTGTGGAATTTTTATGAGAGTGGACATGGAAAAGGAGACAACAATGGAGCAGGAGCATGTGTGAAGCCTGCACTTTGTCAACATGAACTTGCTGGTATGTAAAGTTTTCACCATATATATATATATGTCTAATTTAGCTTGATATTTTTTAAAAGATTAGATATATATATTTAAAAACTAAATTAAATTCTTTTAAGTTCCTTGAAAGTAATAGGTGACAAATTGTGCCAACTTGTGTGTAACTTGTAGGTAATGCCATACGGAATGCAAACGAAATTGTTGAATGGTGCAAAAGTCATTTTTCTACTCGCGACTCAACATACAACAAACGGTATTTTTGGGAAGTTACAGGTACATGTCTAGTCAAAATTTGTTAAAAATTTAAATTTCAAAGTTCAAGTACATACATGATCTCAAATTGAATTTTCAAGTTTGAATTTAAATAGATATGTATCGATCAAATCCTTATAATTGTCAAGCAATTCATGGTATTAAAAATCTGCATCAAATCATGACAACGGGAGTAGTAGGCCTTATGCAATTAATGTGAGAGAAAAATCATGTTTTTGTATTGATTGCATTGAGGAAAATGCAAATATTGATCAATGTGAGAATATTAGAGATGGGTATGTTTCACAATGGGAAATGAAACAATTAATATCAATGCCTCCTTTTGCTGAAGATGACAATGTCAATGTCTACGATCCACTATATTCAATTGATTATGAATGTGTATCTGATTTAGTTGTTATAGGTATGGAAATTGATTAATTTAGTTAAAATAAAGATATATATATATATATATATATATATATATATATATATATATATATTCTATGTTTAAGTTTCAAATATAAAATATAATTTCTTACAACTTAAATGTATAATTTACTTTATGTATATATGTGTTGTGTGTAAATGAGATATTTTTGCTGTAGTTGCAGATCCTAAAAATGCGGAAGGTGTAGATTACTATCTACTAATATGTACGCAAGCAAAAAGAAAATTGGTCGAATCGATGACAAATGGTGATGGACAAGAGTATCCCATTGGATCAATCGTTATTGAAGGCACATATTATCAACAAATAAAGATAGATAAAAATGGTATTATATTTGTTGATTATAGGCCAAGACAAAAGGTTCTACATTATAGTCACTTAGTTTTGGCAACAAAAATAAATTTACAAACTTTACCTAAAAGAGGACGTGCCAAACAAAAGTGGAGGTTGCCTATTGAAGATCATGAAAATGTCTTAGAGATAATTAAAGATAGAGAGGATCTAGATTTTATGTACCAGGAGCTTTAAGTTGTTTTTTGGATATATTTACACATTTATGACTCTAGATCCATAATATATATTTGTATTGATTGGACATATGACATGATTTAGAATGGGTTTTTTTTTTAGAATGTGACATGTATGTTAGATCATATATATGCTTGATACAAAACCTAGTGAATTTAAAAATATTTTCATTTACATTTTGCCTAAATTCCTTTAAATCATCTAAATTTCCAATTGCATTTTTACATGTTGGACATGGTTCATTCTTTTAAGTTCACTCAAGAATCCCTATAAATTCCTTTATATCATCTCTAGATTCCTTGATTGTATTTTTATGTTTGACATGGAATTGTTAAACTTTCACTTTCAAATCTTTGAATTTAAATATTTGTTCAACTCCACTTATATACATGAGCTAGATTGAATATATATATACGTGCAACAATTTGTACAAAACCTAGTTTATGTTCCAATTTTGCATTTAAATTTATTTATGTTCCATGGAATTCTTAAGTTCACATGAATCTTTCATTTCATTTGAACATTCAACTCCACAAACTTATATAATTATCTAGTTGATTTGGTGTTTGAGTGGTGAAGAATCTAGACATAAATGTTGTCTCTAGTTTTCTTTATTTTTTATACATTACTAATGCACGACATTCAATAATTTTAAATGATCATCTGGATTTTCATGTATCCTAATCATCACATCCTAATGTTATTATTTTCATTAGGTAAGCATCCCTCATCCTAATCATCAAGTTAAGATCACTTTATCAAGTAATAACCCATTTAACCATAATCATCCTAGAATCATTTAAAAATTATCCATCTAGATCCATCTCAACCATACATCCATTCTCCATCCTTAATAAAAAATCATCACTTGAACATCAAAATTTGGTTACTTGGTCTCAATCTAGTCCATACATCATATTGTCCTTTCATCATCACCCAAAGCTTTCAACATCTAGGGACCTTATCCTTAATCTAGACTATCATCCATTTCAAATCCAATCTCCTAATAAAAAATCACTTGACCTTATAATTTGATTTCATCTTTAATCCAAATTTTCTTAAGAACATTAGCTCCTATCTTTTAAGTATAGTTATTAAATCCATTTTGTTAATGTTAGATTGTATCCAGGTTCTCTTGGTTTGGTCTTTCTTGTTCACCTCAAGGTGCATTGGAATATATGAACATTGTAGTGAATCATAGTGATGGTGTTTGGGGTGCTTGAGATAGCTACATTTTGGCATCAATTTAACTTTGTTTACCATGTATAGCTTTAGACCATGTATGTAATGGTCCATCTTTCCAGTACAATTAAATATGGATTGATCAATTTTTAATTTATATAGAATTGTCATCTAGGAAGATCTAGATCTACTTATATTAAATGTGCATAACTTTCAAGATTTAAATATATCAATTTCCAATTGCATATATATAAATGTTCCACATGGAATTCTTAAACTTTCAAGACTAGAAATTTGATTTCATTTACATTCAACTCCATTTATAGCTTACATTCTTTCTTTGAATTATATGGAATTCTTACGTGAAAACTTGAATATATATATATATATATATATTTGATTTCATTTACATTCAACTGGACACAAGTATAGCTCATCATCTAGTTCAAGAATTCTTTGCATGCACATTTAAATGAACATGTGTATTAGATTATATGGAATTCTTAGGTTCATGTATAGCATGATATATGCACAATTTAAATGTATTTAACCTAGATTGACTTTAAAAATGAACATTTAGGGCTTTAAAGAATTCAAGAACTATCATCTATTTCCAATTGCATTTTTATGTTCTACTTTAAAATATAGCATTAATCTCAAGCATATTTGCATTCAATTTTTTCTATTTCTTGACCTATTTATTAAAGAAAAATTTATTTGAACTATTTATTTAAATTAATTACATGTGCATGTCCATCTTTTTAAATTTACAAATAGAAACCATTAGATAGTGGACAACATTTTGATTTCATGGTGTAAATAGATATGTACAACAAGTGCATTTGAACAAAGCATAATTTAAATTTAAATAAAGGTACTTGTTCCTTGCTAAACAAATAAAACCATAAACTAATAATGCATGATGTATTCATAGATGTAATGTAAGTGAACATCAAACCATACTAATGCACATATATAACAAACCTAGATTCAAACCATAAAACATAAATGTATGAATGTGACATGTAAATAGTAACAAGTATATATGTGTACCATAAAACATAAGTACAACACATGTGCAAATTTTCAATACATAAATCATAAAAAGTGTCTCGAGCATGTAATAATATGATCTCAAACATACAATACTATAAAAAAAATCTCAAAGAAAGGGATGTCTGGTATGAATAGAATCATCAGATCTCTGGCCCGATCTATCCCTCGATCTCTCCCTCAACCTCTCCCTCGATCCATGGATCGATCTCTCCCTCGATCCACAACCCGATATCTCCCTCGATCCATGGACCGATCACTCTGTTGATCCAAGATGTGTGGATCCATGTCTCGATCCAAGATCTCTCGATCTGTGTCCTAAGCCTCGTCCCAACCCTTCAAGTACATATATGTAAAATTATCTAAAATTACAATGTACTTGAGTTCAATGTGTTCAAACTTAAACATCAAGTAATTAATTTTTTTATTAAATTTAAATGTACCTCATCTGCATACTGTGTGGGATCGCCATCATGCTCCAAATTTCCAAAGTCTAACAAATCACCATACTGCTTAAAATTTTCAAGTACACAATTTCAATAAGGAGTTAAACAACTAGAAGTTTTTAAAATGCATTACATAATTTTTTAGAACACAATTTTATATATGTATTTAAATTATAAATTGAAAGTACCTGTCGTGCTTGCTCGATGGCTCTACCAATGTCACTAAGATCATGCGAATGTAAAGACATCGCAAGGGGATTTGTAGCATGTACGATATTTGTGGCAAAAATAAGCTGACTATATGTCCCATGGACAAGATCAGGTGTCATGGTAGCCTCAATGTGACCTGTAACATCCTGATGACTACCTGGACAAGCTAAAGGATCAATAGAAACATGATGCGCATGGGATCCTGTAGGCTGGTGTGGAATATCCTAAGCTGCATTTTCCACCCTGTGGCTCGTATGTGTATGAGGATATCACTGTTTAATAAATTTTAGTACCCTGTCAAGAGAAATCCCATGGTCCTCACTAATAACCTGATATGCTGCTAGTAAATCCAAAATTGAGAGTCTACACATATTACACAGAGTCATGTGGGTCATATGCTCAACATCTGCAAGAGTAGGTAGATCGACACTACTAAATGGATCATACGATGCAGATGTAGCCTTAGTGGGAGGAATGATCTGCGGGCTTAATAAGTATCTACCAACTCGATCAAATGAAATCTGATCAATCTGCGTCGTAATTGTAGACATCCAAATTTGACCACTTCCATATGGTCAAAGACATCTCCTTATTCATCCTTTTACTCATCTACCACATCCTCTTTGCCAGTATTAATTAAATCATTCATTTAATGAATATTTCATGTCCTACATAAGGTTCCTAAAGCATTTAATTTAATAAATACTTTTACCTTCTTTCCTGTCTAAATTAAATAAATATACCACTTTATTTAATTTAGCCATATAACCTCTTAGAATTTAAATTAATTTTTAATTCCTCATTTTCTCTCTCATTGTCACATCCTCCGACTTTTGCAAGTTGGTCTCTAATTCCTCTTAACCATCTAACCCTCTTCTAATCATAATTAATTTATGGTTAGGATGTGCTCACCCCTAATCATCATTAGGGTCACATCCTCCATAATCTCCCACTTGCCTCTAATATGTCATTAAGTTGTCTAATTAGGTACTTGCACAACCTTAATCACTTAATTAGGTCAACCTAATCCCCATGTCATTTATGGAATGTGTCCTAAGTAAACCCTATCAAAGGCTTTCTCCTTTTGGAGAAGGCACCCCTTTCCCCATGTGAATTTTTAATTCACATTTAATCCCCCAATGTATTTCAAAGAATTTTAAAATCTTTCTCTCATTCCCATGTGGATATTTGAGGAATTTTTAATTCCGCACATGTCCTCTCACCCACATGTGGACAAGGACCTCCTTTATGAGATCTTGTCCAAATCCCAAGGTACTATGTAGTACCTCCATGTCATGTCCACATCATCTTTCTCAAGCCACTTTACATGCCACATTTCAAGATGTGAGGGCTTGTGAGTTATCAACTCACCATAGCCCTACATCTTGGCCATGTTGGTTTAATCTCAACTATCCATTTCTCTAGAGAATTCAAAATTCTCTATAAATACCCCCTCTTTTCTCTCATTTTGGAGGGAGATCATTGTGCTAACCAAACTCTTGCAAATTTTTCATTTGAGCCATACCTAGCCAAATATTTGCACTTGCATCCATTCCCATCCATTCTCTTATCCATCTTGCATCCCACACTTGTATCTTTTTCCATCAAGAGGAGCATACACAACATCGAAAATTAAGGGCTAAGCAAAGGATCGATTCAAGACAAGGTAAATTAGCTCCTTTTGTTATCTTTACTTTGTTTTTGAATCCAACTTGGTCAATCTTGATGTGTTAGGTGTTTAGGTGGTTTCTTGCATATTTTGTGTTGCTACTCATTGCTAGGACCATGTTTTCCCCTGATCACATTTCTGGCACGTCTGGTGGGACCCACAAAAAGGTCTGTATCTTTCACATTTGTTATTTTTTTTTTACTTTTTGCAAGTACAGGTTACAAAGTGGCAGACCCAACTTGCAGAGGGGTGGATTGAACCTGACAGATAGGCGGACCTAACCTCTAGGAGCGGACTCGACCTTGTTTAGCCCTCCACAGACTCCAGAAACTGATATTTTGCAGATTTTTCATAGAGAGGCAGACCCAACCTCAAGGGGCGGACTTGACCTGATAGACAGACCGATCTTCCCTCCAAACAGGTGGATCTTCCCTCCAGATAGGTAGACCCGACCTTCAAATAGGCGGACCTGACCTACAGACAGGTGGACTTGACCTGGACAACATTTTTCAAAAGGTGAAATTTTAGTTTTCAACACTTTTCTTGGTTGTTCTAAGTGTTTCTGACATCCTAACGTGTCCTGTTTGGGTCTGTGCAAGCATCTAATCAACATTTGGCAAGAAGCAAGGATAAGAATCACTAACAAGTTTCCTTGTAGGGTTAGTTATTTATCAACTGCTACTTGTTGTTTTGCATAAGCTAGGCATATAGTTTAACTAGGAGTGTCAATTAATCTTGTGTGTTGTGCTTGATGGAAAGCTATTTGACATATCCAATCCCCTTGCACAATTTGGAAATCCTGGGTGACAAGAAATGGTAGCTTACCAAGTCCTTTTAGTCACCCTTTTTCTTTTCTTAGTGGGACCTGCTTGGGGATTTCATCACCCCAAGGGACGATTCCAATCATGCGTACTAGTAGGGTATATAAAGGAGGGAGAGTGGAAGTTGTACCTCAATCCAACCATGTTGTAATTGGTGAAGCATTGGGATGACGTGAAGAGTTGGTCCGAGCCTCTAGTATCTTGCTAAGGTTCCCGACTCACGCTTGTAATGGGTTGGTGTTCACGGTGTAGGCCTCACATACCGGGTGTATATCGAGGACTCCTTAGCAACCATGCTCATCCTAGAATATGAGACTTTGTTAGCCATACCCCTTCTACTAGTCTTAGGATTGTGTTTTCTGAACTATCTTCTTTGTGCAAAACCAGTATTTTTTTGTTCAGTTGTATCCTTTTGATTGATGCTTGTTGTATTTTGGGTCCTTTTCCTTAGTTATCTTTTCAAAACTCAAGTTTAGACCTATTTAGGGGAGGACCTGTCCTTGAGGGGTGGACCTAACCTATTCCAAGGGTGGACCTGACCTCTGAACCAACCCCTTTTCATCCTATTTTAGCCAATTTCGACCAACTTTTGCTAGATAGGTGGACTTGACCTCTGAACCAGCCCCTTTTTAGCCTGTTCTAGTCAATTTTGACCAAATTTTTTCAGATAGGTAGACTTTCCCCCTCCACAGGTGGACCTTCCCTCCATAGGCAGACTTGACCCATCCCAGGGGTGGACCTAACCCTTGACCAGTCAGTTTTATCATTCGTTTCAGCATTCTAGACACCTGTTTCATCGTTTCATGTGCTCGTTTTGTTGTTCTGATCACTCGTTTCCCCAATCTGAATGTTCTTACACCCATTTCAAAAATCCATTCACTATCCTAAACATTTTTTCCCTCGATCTGAGCATTCATCGCCCTATTCGGTGTGCTCATTTACCCATCTCAAATAGCTATTTTCTGCCTGTTTTTAGTTCAGATAGCTGTTTCTGACCATTTTTAGTTCTAGGGGTGGACCTAACCCATCTAGGGGAAGACTTGACCTTCAGACAACTTTTCTAGTCATTTGTCTAGCCATTCTGGGAGTCATTCCTTCATTCAGGATTGTCGTTTTCATGTTCTGAGTAATCATTCCCTTGTTCTGAATAGTCAATTTCCCATTCTGAAAGTCTGCCTCCACCATTGAGCATCCATTCACCCATTCTGAGTCCACATTCATCCATTTCCAACCCCCATTCACTCAGCCATTTTCCTCATTCTAGATTTCATTTCCTCATTCCAGATCATCATTATTCCAGTAAACTTTGTTAAAGTAGTTATCCTCAATTGACCAAGGTGTTCATCTCTAATCGTCATCTATCAAAATCGACTTAGGATTTCCATCCATCCTAATTCGGTCATCCTTGTCGGCCCAATCAATCCACTTCTATCTCAAGTTGGATTCAGTGTCGTTATCATACACCCATCCTTTAGTCGATTAATCAACACCTAGCGTTACCAAGGATCACTCTTGAACTCAATTTTGGATTCCGATCATCAACATTCATCCTACCGTCCAATCTTATTAATCGGTCATCAATCCAATCCAATCCTTATATCATCAATTATCAAGTCAATCTATCCAATCCAATCCAATTTGATCAATTGTTTACCAATCAATCCCATCTAATCTCATCAAAAAAATCCACTTTGGTCGAATCAATCATCCAAACCAATCCTATTGATCCACCCCCTTGTCAGCTAATCCAACATCGAATCAAATCAATCCTTTCATCTTCAAGATCATCCTAACATCCTAATCCGTTCTATCATCTTGCATGCCCATTTAGACCTAGTCATAGACAAGGAAAATGGCCAAGCAACAAGCCCAAAATTCCCAACCAAATATCCCTCAAGATCCCAACAACACAACTAATGTCTCACAAGATCCCAATAATGGTACGAATATCCCTCTAGATCCTCAAAATGGTACATCATCACAATCCAATATTGATGGTCAAAACACATCACCACTCGGAGATGAGAACATGGTCAATCAACCTGAACTTACACTTGAGGAATACTTTAGTAACCCTACCAATGCGCAAATGGCAGATCACCTTATTGAAAAACATGGGGAAGAAATCTTGGCCCACCTAATTGGAAAAGGTGTCAAACCTCCATTAGGTGTCGACCTATCCAAGTATGGAAGCTCCACATCTAACATACCCCAAGGTTCACAAAACACACCAGGTAGTTTGTACATCCCCAATGTTCCTCCACTAGAAGGTTGGCATCAACCTAAATTCAGAAACACCATTCTGTATCACGTTAACAATCCCCCACATGCCACAATCTCAGTCATGGGGGCTCCTCAAATAACTGATCCCAACAATCCTCTTTCCTACATCATGCCACAAAATGTTCTGCAACCTCCACCATTAATGCTGACAGCACCACCCCTTTCAAATCAACCTCCCATCAACACTGGAGGCAACACTGGAGAAGTTTGTCATTGATGTCGTTGTTGGCAATGTGAGCATGAGGGATAAGCACAAGGTATATTACTATGTGTTGCAGTGTTTTCATTCATGTCAACATTGTATCTTGATGTGGAGATCATGGTGCAGATCATTGTAGATCATTTTGGTTCATTCTAACATGTTTTGGAGTGTGTGTGGAAGACATTTTTGTAAGATGGTTGCGATATAAAATTGACTAAGTGTCAACTCTGTTAATTTTGTGTAACAAAGCATTTAGTTTTTGGGTCCACACTGGTCCGCGAATAAAGTTTCCACTTTGTGCTTCTAACACTATTTTTTTTCTTGTTAGAAGTATCTAATTCTAGAATTTCATCATGTTTTGGCTCTTGGTTTGAGAGATATAAGTAACAGAAGTTTGGCCTGGCAAGTTACAGTCATTTCCTATATAGTGTTAGAGTAATAAGTTATTATGCTTAATTAATTATATCATATTGATTAATTAATTAAGTCACTTATTCCTCTTTGTTACTTAAGCTAAACTTAGGCACATTAATAATTAATTAATTATTAATTATTAAGTGTGCACACTAGGGTTTCATTTAGGGTTTCTCTTTTAGGGTTTCTTGATCTCCTTCATAAGGATTGATCTCTTTTGTAATCATTGATTCTCTTAATGCATTTTACACTTTGAGGTTTATAGAACATCTTCTTTGGTTCTTCATATCTTTTTCATGTGACAGGTATCCATCTTGCATGCAGGTGATCTTGGTTTTCTAACATGGTATCAAAGCTCGGGACCTACAGCTGCTTGTTCATGATCTGAAGATATGGCCTCTCTGTGAGTTTCAAGTGCAAGGGTTTCCATAGGCATCTTTTCTACAAGATCTGGGGGTAGCCATTTTTTTGGGACACTATGGGCTCAAACGGACGTTGCCATCGCATTCGCAGTGTCCCAAAACCCTAGAAACGCCTGTCAAATTGTCCATTTTGGTGCAGTTGATCTAGGAGGCAAAAATTTGTCTGTAGCCTCCCCATTACACACCGAGGCGAAATTTCAAAAAAATTAAAAATTGAAAATTTTCACAGTATGCCTCCTATTCAAAAGAACTCGCGCACACGACCACCGAGGGCGGTTACCAACTGGGCGAGCCACTGGCCTTCGCAGACCGAAGGGTCCTATGGGGACCAGGCGTGCCCCGGCCCCAACCCTCTGCTAAAGACAGTCCTATGGAGGACGGGATCCGCCTGCCCCACTGGTCATGCAAGACCGGGGCTAAATTTTTTTCTTTGCAGGGGCCAATTTTTTGTGGCAACGGCCAGATGGCCGTCAATTTTATGTTCGTGAACCGCTGACATCAACATGACATCAGCGATTGTACGGCCACTCTTTGCCCCCTCCTAGTCCAATTTTCCCTAAAGGAGCAGTTTTTTTGTTTTTGGCATAACTTGGGCATACGGTATCGAAATTGGGCAAATGAGATATCGCCGGAAAGCTGGTTCCGAGCACTTTTATTTGGTTCAGCTTATTTTACAGTATTTTTCTGTTTTACTACATTTATTTCTGTTTGAAGTCAGATGTACTTTTTATGCTTCTGAGCTCATAACTTTTTCCCACAATCTCCATTTTTTGCCTCATTTGAAGCGTTGGAAAGGTATTGAGGAGCTCTAGGTTGCTGTCCATGCACTTTTTCTGTATCTATCTTAGGTTGATCACTTAGTCCATATTTATCCCGATGGGTTGTTTGGAGATTACTTGGATGTTTTGGCAGTTGGGAGGGTGCATCTTACATCTTTGCACTTCGTTTTCAGTAATACATCATTCAACAATTGCTTGCTGCTTCATAGATTCCAGAGTTGTTCCCGTTTGGATTTTTTGAGTGTTCCGTGGCATCGGGTCTGCTGTTGCTTTATCATGATTCCTTGAGTCAATCAGTGACTCTCATCTAGTTTCAATAGTAAACAGAAGAATCTTTCCTTGCTTGCCAGTATCAGGTTCCAGTGTTACTCTACAGAGTTCTTCCAGTGCTTCTTTGCAACATGTCATCTCATTGTAGGGGGGTTTTGTCCCACTAGGTTTTTCCTTCTCTACCTCATTCTTGCATTTGTAAATGGGTACCTGATTAGGCCTAGTTGTCGGGACCCATCTTTGCTTTCATGCATCTTATTCTAGTGTTTTAGCTTCTTCTTAAGTTCATCTTAAGGGGGGGTGTTAGAGTAATAAGTTATTATGCTTAATTAATTATATCATATTGATTAATTAATTAAGTCACTTATTCCTCTTTGTTACTTAAGCTAAACTTAGGCACATTAATAATTAATTATTAATTATTAAGTGTGCACACTAGGGTTTCATTTAGGGTTTCCCTTTTAGGGTTTCTTGATCTCCTTCATAAGGATTGATCTCTTTTGTAATCATTGATTCTCTTAATGCATTTTACACTTTGAGGTTTATAGAACATCTTCTTTGGTTCTTCATATCTTTTGCATGTGACAGGTATCCATCTTGCATGCAGGTGATCTTGGTTTTCTAACATATAGTGCATGTGAGTAGGAGAGTTTTTGCTTCTCCATGGATAAGTTTTTGGCTTTGCAGTCTTAAGGAGATATTGATAGATGTTGATAGAGTATGGATTCTAGTTGATATGATTTTTTGAGCTATACGTGTCTAAATATGGATACACAGTTGAAGAATTTTAGCATTAAGTCTTCTATGGTGTTGATCTAATAGGTGTGAAGATACACGAAGGTTAAATATGTATTGTAGTGTTATATGGGAGCTATTATAGGTCCATGTCGACCCATTTAAAATATTTTTGACATTTGAATATTGGCATGAGGTGTATGTGAAAGGATTTGAGCCAACAAGTTATATTTTGTATGTTACATCTAATTAGGCCAGCATAATTGATGTTATGCTTGAAGTGGATATATATGCTAGATATTTTTTGGTATTTTGATGGATGAAAGGATGTAAGACATGTAAGTGATGAGAATTATGTGAATATTATCGTAATAGTGTGAATTTAAGTTGTGAATGTTGAGTAAAGGATTAGAGTGATGTGAATGTAGAGGAAAACAAATTGTTATATTGGAATCAAATGAAGTGTTTAGAGTTAGTTTATTGAGATTCATTGGAATTGTAATTCATGCATATGATAGATGCAATTGTAATAGTTCAAACTAGGTTGCAACTCACAATCTCTCTTCTATCTTTTTCTTCAGTGGGCAGTGAGTCCACTTGGACAGTGAATCCACCTATAGTGAGAACTTCTATAAATATACTATAACCAATTATAGCATATTGTGAGCTAATACTCACCATGGTTTTTCCCATTTTGGGTTTTCCACGTAAAAATCTTGGTGTTCATGTGTTATGAGCTATTGTTGAATGTTTCATGCTTTCTTTCATTACTACAATTGAATTTTCTAATTGGACTGGATGTTTAAATATTTGAATGGTTTAAAAGAATATTGATTCACCCCCCTCTTAGTATTTCGAATGTTCAAAAATTGGTATCAAAGCTTGTTCCTTGGAAGGAGCTTAACCACTTCGGGAAGATCTTGGAGGTTGAACACATGGTTGTTAGAAGACCACCCACTCCTCTGGAAGAGATTCCTATTATTGGATTCATAGAAGAAGATCACATGCTTGACAAAGATGGAGAACTCAAAGTTTCCCTTGAAGACCTTAAAAGGACCGAAGGTGAAAATTGAGATCTAAAAGAAAATTTCAAAGAAGCAAATGAATGCAACAAAAAATTGTGAGAATAAATCAAGAAGTTCAAAGATTGGCATAAGGAAGTCAATGAACAATTGAAGCAAGTAAATGAAATTGTCAACAATCTGAAAGTGCAAGTTAAAGAAAAGAAAAGAATTGAGGAATGTTTGAATGCAATGGTGAAAAGAAAATCCAAGGAATGCACAAGGCTTGAACAAGAAGTGGTAAATCTGAGATCAGATCTGGAGAAAGCAAGGAGTCATGAAGAAAAACTCAAGATGAGTTCTACAAAGCTTGATGAAATGATTGTAAATCAGAAAGGCTCTAAATGTAAAGAAGGTTTAGGATTTGAAAAGGGTGAAAGTTCAAATTAGACATCAAATGTTGAAGATAAGAAGAAAAATGGAAAGTAGATTTGGAATCAAAGGAATGAAGCTAGAAGACCACAACTCAGACAACCAAATGTACAAAGGTACCCATATTTTAATGTTTTTTGTTACTTGTAATAAATTTGGGCATAAGGAAATAGAATGTAGAAGCAAAATGAATTAGAATGTTCCACCTTTTTCTAGTCAATGTTTTACATGTAATAAATTTGGTCATAGAGCTAGTGAGTGCAGAAGTCAAATGATGAAAGGATATAACAATGGTAGAATGGTTCAATCTTTCAAAGGATACTATTATACATGCTATGGATTTGGGAAAAATCTAATCAATACATATCTAGAATGAATGGAAGGAATATTGGTCAGAATAATGTCACATGTTACAATTACAATAGGCCTGGAAATATTTCTAAGTTTTATAGAAGCAAAAACATGAGGAAGGATAATATGATAAAAAGGAATGAACCAATAAAAATTATTGATCCAGTAGAAACAAAGAAGGAAATGGAAAATATTTGGAGGAAGAAGGAAGAGACTGAGGTTAAGGATGGATTTGTACCAACATTCGGTATAGATGTTTCCTCCAAAAACTAAGTTGAGAGCTTTGGCTCAAGGGGAGATTTAATGAGCATATTTTATCCCCTGCCAAAGAAAATGGTGTTGATGCCTTAACACGAAGATATGTGATGTAGATCGACATGCTTGATCTATTGGTGAAGATTGCAGAAGAAAATGTGATAATGTAGAAGTTGATTGTGTACATAGTAAAATAGTTGCCAACTTTATTGTTTGAAACATTCAATGTGAAATTCGGTTAGACTAGAAGGGTTATAAAGTGATTTCACTTAGAAAAATTAATTTACAAAAAACATTTGAGGAGTAGAGTAGCGAAGGAGTGATCAAGGTGATTTGTGATTCAGTGCATTGAAAACCTAGTTTGACAAGCAAAAGAAAAAGCATTTATGAATCTTGTTTACCCTAGTTTCATAGAGAACCTTGTTTGAAGGAAATTTGAATTCATTTGCAATGGCTACATTGAGGGTAATAGAGGTTATTGAGAAGCCACAACCTAAGTTTAAGAAATACCCTGTAAAATCAATAGAAGACAACTTGTTAGGTGCATTTTCTCATGTTCCATATGGGGTTTTTCCAACTAAAGATATAAGGATTTATATTCATGGAAAGATGGAAGAATATGATCACAGTAAGTTAGGAGATATGTGGATGAAAGAATTGGCTAGAGACAATTTTTCCCTAAAACTAGAATACCAAAACTTAGTCACAAAGAAGCTTGATGTATGGTAGCGGTTTCTAAATTTTTGTTTTGATTACAAATGGGTTAGGATTGCACTAAGAAGAACTCATGATAAGTTTGTATGGACTGAAATTCCTAGAATGATAACAAAAGAGGTGATTAGAAAGGTTACAGTTCTATGCTCCATCGAACCTATTCATGTATTGAAATCGATAAAAAATGAAGTTGTAATGGAACTAATAGGTGCAACATATGATAAGAGAGATCTAGCCATTAATCCCATCAAAAATCCAACTATGAGATATGCAACAATGGTGATTGGCTATAAAATCTACTTCACAAATAGAGAAAACTATGTATTTGCCACCACAATCAATGTGGCATATGAAATGGTTGAAAAAGGTGTTGACTATGATCTTTGTGAGTTTTTAAGGAAAAAATTGATGGAAAACTTGAAACAAAACAAGGAGAAGAAATATGAATTTAATTATGGAACTTTAGTTGTGTGTTTACTCTTTTATTTCCTAAAAGAACTTCCCAAAGCTCAAAGTGTGAAATGGTTGCAAGGAAGACTTGTAGCTCATCAGATTGCAAACTTTATGAGAATTCTTGGTGATGTGAAGGCACAAGATGATGCCCTTACTAATTTCTTTTATATTTTCCAAAAGAGGATACATGAAAGAGACAAGATGCCTAGGAAAATGGTAGAAAAATATCAAAATGATATCACTTTCCTAGCATCAACAGATGAGTGTATGATGGAAGTAGTAGAACCGAGGATAGTGTGGATCCATTCCTTGGGATATGAAATCAATGAACAAGAAATCATTGGTTTGGTTGACATTTTTTTGAAGAGTCTGAAAGACACCACCAAAGCAAGGTATGACACCTATGAAGAAAAGTTTATGGAGGTACACATGGAACAAAGAAAACCATAGATTAAGAATAAGGTTGAGAAGATGGATGAAATGTATGTAGAAGAAATAGGCATTTCAAAGGAACAAGTACAGCAGGAAAGAGAAAAACCTAAGGGAGAATCAAGTGTTACAATAGGTTTAGAAGGAATAAGAAGATCTAGTAGGACAACTACCACCCCTCCTGCTATCCAGAAGTCCTTCAAGACTATGCAGTCTATTGGAGAAAAGAGGAAAACAACTACTAGTCCTCCAATAAAGGAGAAATCCCCTTCGATTTTGCAAAGTACAAGAGATGATAAGAAGAAAACCACTGCAACAACACCACCTGCAACCCCTACCAAGAAAAGATAAAAGAAAAAGGAGGTGAGAGAAAGAAATATAAGTGTCAACATGGAAGAAGAAGAAGTGGAGGAAGAAGGACCACAGTTGGTCTATAAAAGGAGAAGTTAAGCTTCATCAGGTGAAGCAAGTGTTAAAATAAGAAGATTTGATATTATTGACATAGACATCAAAGAAGAGATAGAAGAAGAAAAGAAGAAATTTATTGTTCACATGAGGGAGAAGAAGAAAGAAGCCACCAAATAGGTTTCACCAAAGAAGAAGAGGTCAAAAACAATTCAAAAGAAGACTTTGGATGAGAGCATTTGAAGAACAAAAATAGATAGAACCAGTAAGACCTCACTCTCCCATGAAACTAGAAGCATTGTTCAATAACATTTTGTAGTATGAGATGTCAGGGAAGACTACAACATTGTATAATGAAGAAAATGAGGTGGATAAGACCACCATTGTTGAGCCAATTATCATATTATTGTTTTAGAGGTTGATATAAGAAACATTGAGAAGCAAATTCCTATGGAGCTTTGGAATGCTTTGGTGAATAGTTCAGACAATAATCAATTGAAAAAGAAGGAAAGATAAAGGAATATGCATTGGAGAAATTTGGTGCTTCTATGTTCAAGGAGAATAGAGCCACATTGGCTATGATTTGAATACCACATAATTCAGGGTAAGCAAAGGGTAACTACCCTTATGGGTAGAGATAATAATGAATTCGAGAAGTTGTAGAAGGAAACTGTTGAATTTTTTTTGACATTGTACAAAAATATGGTATGACTTTAGAGGAAATTGCTCTAGAAGTCACCACAGGATAAGAAGCTTAGGAATTTGATGCTCAACATGAGCATGTAGCAAATGAAGAGAACATTCATGACAATGTCCCTTCGATATTGGAAGAACTGGCACAGGGAGATGAAGAAGAAAACAAGAATGTTGAGGGAGATATAGTTACTAGTGAGGAAGTAGAAAAGGAAGATACATACACTCCTCTTCTGGTACTTGAAGCAAACATTACTCTTCTGGTTAACATAAAGAAACCTATAGAGGAAGAAGGAAAATAAGGATAAAGATGAAGAAAATGTTGATGTAGAGAAAGAAGAACTAGAAAAGGAAGATGAAGATAAGAATGAGGATGCATCCAAAGATGCAAAATAGAAGAAGAAAATCCAGTAAACTTTGGAAAGAATGAGGATCAAGACTTAAAGGGAAAAGGTATGGAAATTACAAAGACTTCAGGTGAAACCTTTGGCTCCTCTAGAGATTCCTTGAAGAATCTACTGAGCATGTAGCTTAATTTCCAATCTTTTGTGTCATCACAATTGCTACAACTTCCAATGCCATAGGGAAATGTAGATCTAGATAAAATTTCCCCCCTCCACAAGCTATAATTGGGAGATGTATTCCATGCATCTACTCAGAAGGGGATCATAAAAACACACCAAAAGAGTGGAGAGCTGATGGAGGAAGCAGTGAAGGCATTGCAAGAGGTCATACCTGGTGTGAACATAGATACTTCACTTTCTGGTATGCATAATTTAAAATTGTTAATTGATTCTTTTAAACAATATGCCTCTATTCTTAAAGGAAATTTTGAAAATGAGGTTGAAAAGAGAAAAAGTGATAATAAAATGATAGAGATCACTAAGAAATGTGATATTGCATATAAAAATTTTGTGAGAATTTGAAGGATGCACAAGTATGTGTAGATGAGGAAAAGGATCTTTATCAATATGGCATGAAGTAGCTTAGAGCCACATAGAGCATCAAAAAGGAGATGGAATCCATTAAGTCCCAGATCAATGTTGCCTCCAGTACCTATGATCTGAAACTTGATCTGGTTGAAGATACAAGAAATGTCATAGAATATTTGCATAAGAAATTCTTTTAGTTGCAAGCCTAGAAATAGTATATCATCTACAGTTTGGAGAGATAAGGGACTTGGTGAATCACAAATTCATACTTGTTTCAAGAGCCCTTTTGAGTGATACTAAAGCTACATAGATGAATCTTGTACCTAGAACTCTAGAAGAAGGATAAGATTTTCTAATGGAGTTTGAAACACAATGCAAATTGCTTGCGGAACCCAAGAAGGAACGGGAAGAAGGTAAACAGGTGTGGAAAACCCATATGTAGAAATTACAAGAGTCAACATCTTTCAGTTGATAAACATTTCTTACTCTTTATGCATTTCCAATTTTTAGTTTCAAAATCTTTGTACATGTGTGAAGTATATAGAGTAGTTTCTTGTACAAATTTTTGGTTTTTCTCTAGTACATGACTTAGGGGGAGTCAATTCAATCTTTCCATTTTTACATATGCATATATTTCTCAGATGGAGATCCAATATATGTTAGAATAGTTGTTGTAGGTGCCCTTTGCATTTGATGTCAAATGGGGAGAATTTTTTGGAGATTTTGGAGATGTTTCAACATGTTGCCATCAATGAAAAAGGGGGAGATTTTTGGAAGAATGAGAAGTTTGTCATTGATGTTGTTGTTCGCAACATGAACATGAGTGATAAGCTCACAATGTATGTTACTATGTGTTGTAGTGTTATCATTGATGTCAATGTTATATCTTGATGTGGAGATCATGGTGCAAATAATTGCAAATCATTTTGGTTGGTTCTAATAAGTTTTGGAGTGTGTGTGGAAGAAATTTTTGCAAGATGGTTTTGTTAATTATGTGTAATAAAGTATTCAGTTTTTGGGTTTGCACTGGTCCGCAAATGAAGTTTCAACTCTGTGCTTCTAACATTATTTTGTTGGTTGTTAGAAGTATCTGATTCCATAATTTCATCATGTTTTGGCTCTTGGTTTGAGAGATATAAGTAACATAAGTTTGGACTAGCAAGTTACAATCATTTCCTGTATAGTGCATGTGAGTAAGAGAGTCTGTACTTCTCTGCATATAAGTTTTTGGCTTTGTGGTCTTAAGGAGATATTGAAAAATGTTAATACAGTATGGATTCTAGTTGGCATGATGTTTTGAGGTACATGTGTTCAAATATGGATACACAACTGAAGAATTTTTGTATTAGGTCTTTCGCGGTGCTGACCTAATAGGTGTGAAGGTATGCAGAGGTTAAATATGTATTGCAGTGTTATATGGGGGCAACTATTATAGGTCCATGTCAACCCATTTCAATTTTTTTTGAGATTTGAATCTTGGTGTGAGGTGTATGTGAAAGGATTTGAGTCAAAAAGTTATATTTTGTATGTTACATCTAATTAGGCCGATCTAATTGATGTTATGCTTGAAGTAGATATATATGCTAGATCGTTTTCAATATTTTCATGGATGAAAGGAAAGTAAGACATGCAAGTGATGCAAATTATGTGAATAGTATTAGAGTAGTGTGAATTTAAGTTGTGAATGTTGAGTAAAATATTAGAGTGATGTGAATGCAGATTGTTAGATCAGAATCAAATGAAGTGTGTAGAGTCAATTTATTGAACTTCATCAGAATTGTAATTCATGCATATGATAGATGCAATTTTAATAGTTCAAAATAGGCTGTGAGCCATAATCTCTCTTCTATATTTTTCTTCAGTGGGCAGTGAGTCCACTTGGACAGTAAGTCCACATGTGGTGAGCACTTCTGTAAATATACTATAACTAATTATAATATATTGTGAGCTAATCCTCACCATGGTTTTTCCCATTTTGGGTTTTCCACATAAAAATTTTGGTGCTCACATGTTATGAGTTATTGTTGAATGTTTCATGCTTTCTTTCATTACTGCAATTGAATCTGCTAAGTGCATTGGATTTTTAAATGTTTGAATGGTTTAAAAGAATACTGATTCACCCCCCCTCTCATTATTTTGAGTGTTCAACACACAAAAGGAGTTATAACATACATATTACTCTATCCATAGGAAAATTCCTTAATTCATCATTAAACATAATGAAGTTATGTATTAATTCCCAACACTTAGCATACATTTCTCACTCAAAAACAAAAAATAAAACCCCATCGATGTATTTAATGAGGATCAAAACCTCAATCTGAGAGCCAAAAAAGTTAGGAAAATTCCCCCAACTACTAATAATCACAATAAGACTACATTGGGGATTAACCAAAGTTTTTGAACTAGGCACATATTTTTGAAAAACACACGAAATCTTCCCAAACATCCAAAGTCCTAGATTTTTCAATATTTCCCAATTAACATTGAAACTTCTAAGCATGAAAGGGAGCAAAATAAGGAAAAAACATGATGAGATCCAAGAAATGAATTTAATATTTTATGAAATTTTTTAAGAGTCCCAACATGTGGCACCTTTCTTTTCAAAACAAAGGCAAAGAAATATGAAAAGGGGTGATAATATCTATAAGAGTAATGATTATACAAATTCACTAAACACCACTTAACTTTTATTTATTGAATAACAGTTGAAATATGAATTGTTACCTTCCAAACCCTATTACTATGGGTGTTCTTGTTTCAAGGTTAACTTTGTTATGATTTACAATTTGATGCATGTTTATTGATTTATTATCCTACAAAAATATTTTTACATTTCTTAGTGTCAAATTCTTATTATAATTTGGCTTAGGGAAATTGAAAAACATAATTTTTCTTACATGTTATAAAGATATGTTTTACACTTTTCAGTATAGTAATATTTGTGAAAATTTAAAATTTAGAAATATTGTTTACAATTTATTTAAGAAATTAAAATAGAATAGAATCACTATTCCTATGACCAAAATTTGCAAAACATTGCTTGACTTGATGTTGCAAAGGTGAACCTCATATAAACTTCCGCACAAACATCACTTGACCAATAAAATAAGTCATTAAACCAAGTGTCTCATTGACCTATACATTCATCCTTTGACCTATGACATGTCACTTTAAGATGCAACCAAATTAAATGACTCATAATGGTCATTATAAGATCAACAACAAGGGGAAGATGGGGAGAGAAAAGTTATGGTACAATAAGAAATGAACATGTAGTGTTCATACCACAAATAAAACATCACTTCAAACCTTACTATGTATAATGAGGTGGGCCCACCACACTTATCACCTAAAACCACACAACACCTCTCCATTATTTCAATGTAACATAAACCTACACTAGTGATTTACATATACTATCTAACAAATGGGGTTGCAACATGTAAGGCCAAATGTTCATTAAAAGTAGCCTACACACCCTTTTTCTCTATTTCTTATTGTGTTAAAATGCTAGCACATCTAATGGCTCATGTTGAATTGTTTAAAAAGATTAACTTGTAGCATATGACCTAACACAAAGTCACCATAGGTACCTTGAATCCTTTCATTGCGACAAAATAAATCCATTTTGAATGGACAAAGTAGATCACCAAACTTGGAATAATTTGGCCACCTAGCAATTTACAACTAATTCTTTGTAATTTTGGCCCATGTGGATGTCTACACACCTAACTTCAAATAACAAATGTAAGACACATAAACATTATATCACATTAAAGATGCTTGCAAACCTTACCATCTATTCCGCCTTATTTTTAGATACCCATGGAGGTTCAATGGTACATGTTGATCAACACATGGTCAATAGTGAAGGGTGAAACAACCAAACCGCAAAGTGTGAGCCTACACTTTTTACTCTTAATAACATATTATGTATATTATTTTGTGCACATAATAACATATGATTGATACACAAAATTAAATTCTTAGGAGTAAATTACTCTTCAAATATGAAGAATACACTTGGGAGGTAATTGCTTGTAGTAAATCAACATTTAAATAGACCAAGAAAGCATGAATGAAGACAAAGACTTGATTTTTTTGAACAAGGATACCATGGATGAAAACTTGAAGCTCGATAAGAGAAAGAATTCACATGGGAGCAAGGAGTAAAATACATGAGGACAAGTCATAAAGCTCAGTAGAGGCACAGGTGTGGGAAGGAGTAGATATATATTGCGAGTTTTTCTTTTTTAACATGGAACATAAATGTTTAATCTTTCTCTTCTTCCCTAGATATATATCCTTAATTTTATGTAAAAAGGCACTAGGTGAATTTATACCAACTTCTTTGAAAGATATATATGTTCTTCCATTCAAAACTATAAGTAAATTCAATTATACTTATAATTAGTTTTCTTTCTTTCACAAATTTTAGTATAAAATATTTTACTTATAGTTCTTAACATAAATTGTAGACAATAATTTATAAATTTTAAATTTTAAATTTTTATTAATATTGTTATATTTTTTTGATGAATACATCGTATATTAATTTTTATTAACTAAAAAGATAATTATACATTATTCACAAAAAATAGGTAATTGGTAGAAAGACAAATTAGTGCCCATGAATTACACTGAACCAAATTACAGAAAGAATTTAACACTTGAACAATGAAAAACATTTTTCCAATAGATACAATCGATAAACATACACCAAACTATAAAATCGTATAATGACGAAGTTAACATTGACACAAACACACCCATAACAAGAAGAAATAAAACACCTTGTACATCCCCAACCCAAATAAACTAATAGAAAGAAGACTAATAGTAACAATATATAAAGTTGAAGAATTTTAAGACATTACTATAATTTTATTATACATTAAAGTATTTACTAGCTATTTGATTACATAATTACTTGATATTCTATTTATAAAATCAATTACTTATTATTTTTTACTTATTAAAATACAATTATTTACTATTTTATTTACTATGCTCTATATTTTTTATATTTCTTTTATTTTATTTACTAGCATACATATCCTTAAAAAAATCTATCTAAAAACTCCAAGAGATATCCTTCTTGAGACATCTATTTTTTTTTAAGATGTGATATATAAATAGAATTCGTCTTTCTCAAAACCCCTCTATCACTTTCCACAAAAAAACTTCATAATTGCTTATGTTAAATTAAAGATTTTAAACTTTAGCTTTGGCTCAACAACTCATATTGATCAACAATCAATGATTGAGGGAAAATGTGGAGAGAAAAGTTGCATATGCATACCTTTCATCTTTTTGTCATGGTATAATAGGGAACGAACACATTTCCTTTATGAACATTATTAAGTGGTTTCAAACATGTACTCAAGATTTTCCAAGTAGATTGAGTTGGCCCATAAGAGATGTCACTTAAGACAACAAAATCATTCTGTATTTGTCACCACAAAGATAATTCATGTAAAGAACCACACAAATGATTTACATATTAGTTGTTTGCCCAGTGAGAATTAACAACCAATTTGATATTCTTTGTTTCATCCACTTCTATGAGCAAAGATGTGTACCTTTTACTTTAGTTGTGCAAACCAAATGAATATTGTGTGCATTAATGTCCACCTCATGCCAGGTGGAATATGCATAATTCATTGTCGTAAGGGTGGACCCCTTAAAATTTGTGCACATTATCCTTTTGACCAATAGGAGTTAACTAGTGTTGATACATGTTTGTCATATTCCACTTTTTACCACAACCTTGACTCACTAAGTCTTGAGCATAATCAACAACTCACATTGATCAATAGCTGATATATGGTAAGGGATAAAATGAGGGAAGTTATATGAGAGCACCTACCTTTGGTTGTTCTTTCTTAGTGATGACACATAACAAAAAGGTGTTGCATAAATAAAACAAGACCACTACTCTTGTGACATATGATTGTGTGCCATTACTTGGTTTGATGTTGCAAAGGTGAATGACATACAATCTTCCACATTAACATCCCTTGGCCAACAAAATAAGAGATGCCAAACCAAGTGTCTCACCAAGCTACACATTCATGCATTGATCTTTGACACATCATTTTAAGATGCAACTATACTAAATGGCTAATGGTGATCAAATAATAATATCAACAAGGGGAAAATGAAGAGAGTGAAGAAGTGGATGACAACCTTTTCATTTTCACCATGGTGCAATATGAAACATGAACATGTAGTGTTAATACCATGAAATAATCTTCACTTCAAAACTTGTCATATAAATGAGACATGCCCACCACACTTGCCACCTAAAACTACACGACACCTCTCCATTAATTATATATAATACAAACCCACATTGAAATTACAACACATACAATCAAGTTTTCATTAAAAACAACCTACACACCCTTTATCTCTATCACTTCGATACGTTTAACAGCTTGTATAAATCATGCTAAAGATAAACAACTAATGACCCAACACAAAGTGACCATGGATATACCTTGTGTCATTTCACTCTGATCGTATAGCTTGGTTAATACAATGTATGCTCTACTTTAAACCCATTAGAAAGCAAGTCCACCAACCACCTAACAACTTGCAACTGGTCTTTGCAATGCAGGTCCATGTAGATGTCTACAACCTAGTTTTGATTAATAGATGTGTCACAGTTAAGCTGCTTGTAAACCTTCCAAACTATACCACCTCATTTTTTTTAAGTACCCGTGAGATCCAACAGTGTATGTTGTTCACCACACGGTTAATAGTGCAGGGTGAAATGACCAAACCCCAAAGTGCATGCGTACACCCTCTGCCATTCACTGTGCAAACATGAATAATCAACTCATACTTTTTCTCATAAAGGAGAAGGATATTATTCGGCAGAGAAAATGACTCAAGACAAAATTCAGCTACGTGATAATTTTGTCTCTTCCAATGTACTGGAAAGCCACTGAGATGATATATGATTCTTCCTTATCATGTTGGTAGTTTCCATTTTAAAGGACAAAAGATGGGAAGGAGTATGTGTATCTTGTGGGATCTTCTTTTTAGAGTTACAAACATTTAAAAAAAAAGAAAATGGAAATTCTCAATGATCTTATCCAGTCACACAAGCATATCTACAAGTCATGAAATCTACGAGGTAGAACAAAATCTATTTGAAACACGACAAGTCTCTAGAGTCTTCATCAAATAATAATTAATTAATTAAAAGGATTACAAAGATCTCTTAGTTGGAGAGCACTTTGGCTGGTCCATTCATAAGGATTTACATAATTAATAAAATAATTAGTATGAAAAAAGACTCACTAGTGAAAAAATTGACACTATTAGTTGGCACAAGTCTTCAATTTTATTCAAAACCATAAATGTGGAGAGGAAGATGAATCTAGTCATATGAAAAACTAAACTTTATTACATTTTAAGACTTTAAATTTATTGGTGAAATCCTAAACTAACACCATGATTGAAAAATAGAAAAGAGGAAATGTTATAGAGAAAAGTTAGAAAAAGAAAGAAAATCCAAATTGGTTATCAATTCTCCTATACCTCATTATGCAAATGGATAGATTCAACTCAAAACCTATCTCCATTGAACCCATTACCTACAATCCAAATGTAAGATAATGCAACCTTCAAAGGAAAATTAGGAGCTTAATTTGTAACAAGTGTGTTCATGTGACCACACAAAATACCTCAATTTAAACAATGCATTGGTGGTGTAAACATATGTCGAGCCCATCAACATTTAGTAAATTAAATATATAAAATTCTATGAAAGAAAAATAAATTTAGAGTTTAAAAAAAGAAAGACATGAAAACCTAGAAATGTAAGAGTTGGTATAGAATACTCTATAACATGCAATATTTTTTTGCCCAATATATAAGAGCTTCAATAAAAGCACAAGAGAAATAAAATATGAGAGAATAATACTATTATGTCAAATGATGCAAATGTACAATATGAGTACATGAATATGATGGATGAGGATGATTAGAATAATTGAGAATACAAAGAGAACACCTTTGTTATATAGACCAAAGTGAGACATAGGATTCAATAATATTATTAAATGTGTCTTAATATAACGACTTAAGACATAAAGTGATAAGTATCCTATGTGTACCCTAATTAGACTTAAGCAACTAGTGTAAATAGGACCTAGGTGATGAACTAGTTAAATATAACACCATGTTCACACTGAAACCCCCCTTAAGTGCAACATATGAAGAATGTACAATATGAAAATATGTGAGAAAGGGTCCCAACTACTAGGCCATGTTAGGTTCCCATGTAAAAAATAATCTCTCACAATAAGAGAAAAGAAGAAAACCTAGATGGATAAAAAACCTCCCCAAAATAGAGAAAATACAAAATTCTATCAAAGAATAAGAGAAGAAAGAAAACCTATGGGAATAAAAATTCCCCTCATAAGAGAATACAAATAGAGACCATTCAACCCCCTTCAATGTAGAGTCTAGTACATTGATAGTAGATACCTGGAAATGAATTTGCTAAAGATGACATGATCCCATCAAACAACATTCCTCTCCTTAGGAAGAAATAAAACAAAGAATGTATGGAAGATGTATTCCCATTCCTATAAGGAATTTACTAGGGAACAAAAATCGAGATATATGTTGTCTATATAATTTTCTTAAGTGTCCCCCTGTTGATGCCAAAATATTTCATAATTAATTTAGGTGTTCTAGGCCACACTGATGAAGATGACAATCTAGAACCTTGTGGAAATGGATGTAGAACATAATCCAAGAAAAATATGCCTCCTCTAAATTATGCTCAAAAGTCTTATTCACACCAATGTAGAACTATGAAAAATGATGGTGTAGAGAAGGTTCAAGAGGGTTTAAAGATACCCTCACAACATCTAAATAAGATGATGTAACTCCATTGAAGCTAACATAAAAGATGAGATGAATATCGTCAATTGTTTCCTCCATTTCTATAAGATGGGACTCACAAAATAAACCTAAAATATATATCAAGTACTCATCCCAAGTAGCTATATCTAGAAGACCATGAATATCCTACTACACTAAATCATTATAATCTATAGATGTAGTAACACTAGTTTAATTTGAAGAAATAGTAGATGGAGGATATGAAATGCCAACACATGTCTCTAGAACCTTAATTGATGAAAGAACACCAAGATTCAAATGACCATATTGTATCTCCTAAAAAATTCCACTCTAGATGCCTAAGTGTGTACACATCAACCAAATGAAAATAGGAGAAAAATGTGAGAAGGTGTACACTTGAGATTGATGATTAACCTCCCTAACTACAACTATACCTTTGCTATGAAAATATTAAATAATGATAGAATTTGGTGTGAGCTCAACACTTTTCCTTGCTCCACCATGTGCGTTTTGATAGATATAAGGGATATTGGTTGATAATGATGGAAAACAAAGAGAATTAGTGTAGAGCTCCCCCTATGTTCAATTAATTGATGTATATAGCATACATACAACTTAACAGACCTACAAATCCAAAATTAAGTAGTTCATTGTTCTAGAGGTGCTTCATTAAATTGTCAACTAGGGAATAACAATCTTTATTAATAAGCACAAAATCAAACAATTTTTAGTAGATGGTAGAGAGCTTCAGTAGAAGAAGGGTTGAAAGAGAACAAGAAGAATTTTTTGTTGTAGGTTTGAGGGTGTGCTACAATAGCAAGAAGATTGGCGATTTCATGGTTTGATTGTAGAACTAATTTCTAATGAAGATTGTGGGTTGAAGGAGCTAGAATCGAGTGAAAGATGATAGCTTGTAGGAGACCATTCTACATTTGATATTTGTTGTTATATAGTAGATTTATTTTAGTTTTGTAATGGTTTTTCATCAGCCTATGTGGCTGCAAAATAATGTACTTCAGTTATGCTTTGTTGTTGTATCAATTCATGAGTTTTTGAATGAAAAACATGAAACCTTACTTGTAGATTTTTGGTGTTGATTTAAACAATTTCTAAGTTGCATTTTCAGATTGTTGTGAGTATGTGGATGAGGGTTGTTTAATCTACATCAGTGGTAGTAGAGTTAGTGATCTTGAGTGTGTGGACAGATCATTGAACGTGAGGCAACTGGCACTAGGACCTACGGGTAGAGAAGAGGAAGCGGTTGTGGAAAGCTCAAAAGGATTATTGCAGGTAGGAGAGAATCCCTTAGAAATTGAGAGCTAGAAAGCTATGAAGGAAATGTCTTTGTAGATTATAGAGCATTTGATGTGAGTTGAGGAAATTGTAATAGTTGAGAGGATGGGATGGGTCTTGATAAGGCCCATAAGAATTTTATTCTGGGAACAATATTGGGAATAAGTGGAAAATAGGAAGTATTATGAAGAATTTGAAAAGCTCTAGGCTGAATTAAATGTATTGAAAAGGAAGATTAAAGAGGAAGTGAGAGCGTGGGATGAGAGACATGGGAAGAAGAATGTTCTCATGAAAGAGGACATTGAAAAGAAGAGGGAAAAGAAAGAGTGTTGCAGCCCTTTGGTAAGGGTTGAATATGAAGAATATGTGGGGGCAGCCCACACAAATGTGGAAGATATAGAGGCGCAAGTTATAGTGATTATTGGACTAATCATCAACATCTCCCTTCAGATTTGTGACATGGACTAATTGCCTCCTATGGATCCATTTATCTCTGGTGTTTGTATTAGGCATTAATAGGTCAATATTTTGGCACAATGGAAAAGATGTTCCAAAAAATGGTATTAGAGTTGTGGTCACGGGTTCAAATCCCCTCGAGTGACGTTGAGGGGGGATTGTTGGACTAATCATCAACATCTCCCTTCAAATTCATGACATGGAATAACCACCTCCCATGGATCCATTTGTAACAGATGTTTATATCAGATGTTAATAGGTCGATCTTTTGGCACAACGACAAATGTGTTCCAATAGTGATAGCATGTGGATGGAGTGCATTATGTGAAGTGGATGAAGAAAGTTTGCAAAAAAAATTGTCAACATGGATGGTCCTAAATTTGAAAATCAGGTTGGTGAGGAAGAGGATGATCTCTTATTGAAAGAAGAGAAGAGGATGTTGGATAGGTTATTTGAGAGGAAAATGTTGGATGAAGATGTAGATGGGAGAAGATAAATTCCATAATTTTTCCAACATTATCTTCCATGCATACAATAAAGAAGCAGATGTAGTAGATGATGGTCATTTGGAGGACACAAATACATGGGAGAAATTTGAACAACCTTGTGAAGATGCATACATGGAGGTTTTTGAGGATGAAGAAGATGATGTTGTATTAATGAAGAAGGATGAGGTAAATTCTGATTTTGAGTTTAGAAATGATGATTATTTACCTTCTATAGAAGAGATTGCAATTGTAGAAGATGAAGTTGTAGTTGAAGATTGGTATGTGGATGTTGCATGTTTGTGTATAGAGGTTGCAGATGATGGTGTAGGAGGAACTTGGTGGAGGTGGTCGGTTTTTGGTGGTTTGAATCCCACAAGAGCAGAGAGGAGAATGTATGGTATTAGGAGGAGGAGGACGAACGTACATGGTGGATACAAGTCCGCAAGAGGAGAGAGGAATGGAGTGCAAAGTTGGTAGAGGAGGAGGTTGCTTTTTCTAGCTAAGTTTTGGAAGAGGAGAAAGAAGAATCAATTGCAAGTACAAAATTCAGTGATGGAATTTGTTGAGGATTGCTTGCAATCCGAAAGGGTTGTACTACCACTCAACTCCATTTTTTGAGTCCATATTCACAATTTTTTTTTCTACCCCAAGTGTCTGATGCAAGAGCATCTACGGGTACTAGCAATCTTGCATCACCAAAAATATTGCTATTTAATTTTTGTTTATCTTCAAAAAGGGCTTAAGGATTATGAAAATAAATATTTTTAATTTGCAACTTTGTAATTTTCCTTATGGAAAAATTGTAAATGTAATTTTGGAGAAATTATGCTCTGGTAAAAGTTTCAAAGGCATAAATGGGGAAATATTCTATTTGGTCATCCTATTTATAGGTAGGGGACACTTGGTATGCATGTTCTTGGATGTTCAATTGCATTTTTTGCATACATTTGCATGTTGGGATCACTAGCTTTGCATGTTGTTGCACGTCCGTATTTGGAGTTGTTAGATCTGTAGAGAATCAATGGAGGTGTCATAGTTGACCAAATTTGATTGGCCATGGTTAAGGTGCCCATGTGAAGGCCATGTGAGCATTGAGTAATTTTATTATTTTATGATTATTTCTCCAAATGGCGTGTGGGTTTTCCAATGAGGTGTTTTGCTTGTGGTTTTGGAAAACCATAGTGGTTTTTCTCATTCGGAAATCTATATATTCAGGCCTTGTCATTTGGGAAGATGTATTTAAAGTTTTTGTAGGTTGAGATGGGGAGATGCTGCCAGATTGAAGATAGGATTTGAAGACTCCATTTTTGCATATTTCTATTTGCATAGAAGCCCATGTTTTTGGGAGCTAGTGAGCTCCACATTTTGGAAGATAGTGAGCTAGTGAAGTTCATGTGAAGGGAACTCGATAGCTTCAATAGAAGAAGGGTTGAAAAGAGACCAAGAAGATATTTTTGTTGCAGGTTTGAAGGTGTGCTACAATAGCAAGAATATTCATGATTTCATGGTTTTATTGCAGCATTGATTTCTAATGAAGATTGTAGGCTGAAGGAACTAGAATTGGGTGAAAGAGGATAGCTTGTAGGAAACCATTCTACATTTGATATTTTTTGTTATACAATAGATTTGTTTCAATTTTAAAATGTTTTTTCATCAGCCTATGTGGCTGTAAAATAATGTACTTCAATTATGCTTTGTTGTTGTATCAATTCATGGGATTTTGAATGAGAAACATGAGACCTTACTTGCAGATTTTGGTGTTGATCTAAACAATTTCTAAGTTAAATTTTCATATTGTTGTGAGTATTTGAATGAGGGTTGTTTAACCTACATCATTTGTTTTACTAATTATTTTTATATTTATGTTTTATTTGTATTATATTTTTTTGTGTTCGTGATACATTATTTGTATTGAAAATTTAAAAATATTTATTATTTTTCTTTGTTTTAGTCTATTAATAGTATGCTTGTCATGTATTGATTTAAAAATATGTATAGATATGTTAACCATGCATTAAAAAAATTAAATTTACTCACTACATGAGGCACTTGTATACCACTATATAGTGCCTATTCATACAATTATGCGTATGTATGTATGTATGTATGTATGTATATGTACATATGTATATATGTGTATGTTTATAGTAATATTTATTTTATTTATATTATGTAAGAAATATTAACCTCATATATATGAATAATATTAAATATCTATCTACACATTTATATAATTCAAGGGTTCATTATGTTTATAAAAAAAAATAATACGATGAATTTTGAACATTTATTTTATCTATACTTACATCATATATAAGAGTATATATAAGAAATATTAACCTCATATATATAAGAATAATATTATTTATCTAGGAGCTACTCATGGAGAGAGTGGCTTGGAGTTGCGTCTAGACATTCTTTGGCATTGCATGTTCTTGCATGATTTTATATGCCATTGCATGTGTCATTTCTAAATTATCCTATATTTATTTCGTATATTTTCTTCCATTTATTGTTAGTGCTTGAGATTTTTCATCATTTATAGTTGGTTCTAGTGGGGGTTCAGGTGGACCTTTTCCATTTTCATTTAAGGATGTAGCTCGAATGGATGATGATTCATCTTTTGGACATATTAATGTAATTAATTTTTTGATGCAAGCTACACATGATACCAGTGCTACTCATAGAATAGAAACTTTTTCCCATTTGAATGGATGTTTGCAAAAGAGGGAAGAACAACCTATTGTAGTTATTAACCCAAAAATCATTGCAGAGGATGTGCTTATCTTTCATAACATGATCTCATTTGTAATTTTATGGGTTTTAAAGCTACTTCGCCTTTCCTAGAAAATTGGATGCATACCTAATGGCAGTCTAAGGGAGATATGAAGGTTATCTTAGCTGCTAATGGTTTTTTCTTTGTAGTATTCACTACAATGGTAGACAAAAATAAGGAATTTGAAGGAGGGCCATATTTTCACAATCAAGGAAGATTATTTATTAAACCCTGGCATGTTGGCTTTGACCCTTTGGAAGAGCTTCCATCTCAAGTTCTAGTCTGGGTTCGTCTCCTTTGGCTGCCTATGGAGTTTTGGAGATTTGATATTTTACACTCAATTATTGTAGTTCTTGGTAAGCCTCTTGGTCCTTCTCATCAAACACTTGAGAGAGGTTACTATTTATGCTCATATTTGTGTTGAGATTGATCTCAATAATCCTGTAGCTGACTCATTAGTGTTGAAAGAATGAAGAAGATTGTCATTAATGAGTTGTAATTGATGTCAACATTACATGATGGATGTTTAGAATGATTGTAGAAGAGTTATTTTGCAAGAGAGTTTGATCCACACACATAAATAGTCAAGTATTTTTGCTAAGTGTCTACACCGGCAGATTCAATATACAAAGCCCTCGGGTATTTTGGTTTTGCATTTATTTTCCCTTACAAATTTAATTTTGTGATTCTAATATGCTGTTTATGGATGTCAGTAGCATCTTCATTCATAATTTCACTTGTTCTGGATAAGTGGTTTGCAAGTTGCAAGTAAAAGAAGATCAACATATAATGTTTGCACAATTTTTTGTGAAATGGCTATGAATTAATTGGTCTGCACTCCTCTGTATATTTAAGTTAGACCATGCGGTTTTGGGAGAATGTTAACATGTGTCAAAGAATTGTGTTTTCTAGATGGCATGACTTTTTGAGGTCCACGTGTCCCATGGTGATGATCAGTTGGAGTATTTTTCTTTTAGGTCCTATGCTCGGTCGACCTAATGTATGTAAAGAGTTGTAGAGATTAAATATATGATATGAATGTAAGAGGGAGCTATTATAGGTCCATGTTGACCTATATTACATGTTTTTTGGCACAAAGGAATTTTGATTTGAATTAGGTTCCGACAAGGCACGTTTTTTATGATTTAGAGCTACATCTAATTAGGGTGATATAATTGATGTTTGGGATGGAATTTGATATATATACAAGGTTGTTTTGAGTTTGAGTAGATTAATTTTGAGGATGTACATGATCCGAATGCAAGAAGTGATGTAAAATTTTGTAGAGTTGAGAGAATAAGTTGTGAAAGTTGAGAAGAGGTGTATGAATGTAAAGCAGAGAAAAGAAGTGTACCAAGTCAATATTTTTGAGCTTCAAAGGAACTCAATCCAGCATATGATAGATGCACTTTATATCAATTCAAATCTTGGCTATGAATCCACTTCTTTCCATCTTTCTTTTCTCTGTGAACAGTGAGTTCACTTGGATAGTGAGTCCACCTAGAAATGATCCTTTCTATAATATCTTATAACTAGTTATAATATATTGTGAGTTAATCCTCACCGTGGTGTTTCCCTTTTTGGGTTTTCCATGTAAAAATCCTGGTGTTCATGTGTTATGTGTGTTATGGGTGTTTCATGCTTTTATTTCTTATTGTATTTAGGTATGCTTTGGTAATTGGATGGTTAATGATTGGATGGCTTAATAGAATAATGATTCACCCCCCTCTTAGTATTCCAAGTGTTCAACAATTGGTATTAGATCTTGGTTCCTTGGAAGAAGCTTCAACGCTTTGGGAAGATCTTGAAGATTGAACACATGGATAATATAAAGTTTCCTATTCCTCTGGAAGAGACTCCTGCTATTGGATACACATAAGAATATTGCATGTCTGACAAAGATGGAGAACTTAAAATTACTCTTGAAGATCTTGAAAAAATTGAAGATGAAAACAAAGATCTGAAGGAAAATATTAAAGAAGCAAATGACTACATCAAAAAATTGAGAGAGCAAATCAAGAAGTTTAGAGAAAGGCATAAGGAGGTCAATAAACAATTCAAACAAGCAATTGAGAACATCACTAGACTGAAAGTGCAAGTGAAAGAAAATAAAATAATTGAGGAATGTCTAAATGCAATGGTGAAAATCAAAACTGATGAATGCACAAGGCTTGAACAAGAAGTGGTAAATATGAGATCAGATCTAGAGAAAGTAAGAAGTCATGAGGATAAATTCAAGACAAGTTCTACAATGCTTGATGAGTTGATTGTAGATCATAAAGCATCTAAAGACAGAGGTGGTTTGGGACTTGAAAAAGGAGAAAGCTCAAAAGCAGATTAGACACCTAGTACATAGAAGATCAATGAACCAGAGAAGACAGAAGACAAGAAGAACAATGGAAAGATTCAAAATAAAAGAAAAAATGATAGAGGACCTCTGGTTAGATAACCAAATGCTCAAAGGTATCCATCTTTTAATGGAATTTTTTATTCTTGCAATAAATTTGGACATAGAGCAATGGAATGTAGTAGCATAGTGAAAGAATGTTTCATCTTTTACTGGCAATGCTTTACATGCAAGAAGTTTGGACATAGAGCAAATGAATGCATAAGTAAAATGATGGATCTATATAACAGTGGTAGAATGATTCAACCTTTCAATGGTTACTATTATACATGTTATGGATTTGGACACAAGGCTAATCAATGCAGATCTAGGATGACTAGAAGGAATGTTGTTCAAAAGAATGTTGTATGTCACAATTGCAATAAACCTGGACATATTGCTAAATTTTGTAGAAGCATAAATATAAGGAAGGATGATCCAATAAAAAAGAATGAACCAGTTAAAAAGATTGATCAAGTAGAAGTAAATAAGTAAATGGAAAATATCTGGAGAAAGAAAGAGGAGACTAAGAACAAGGAAGAATCAAAGACTACAAATGAATCTATACCACTCTCTGATGCAGATGTTTCCTTTGGCAATTGAACCTAGGCATTGGCTTAGGGGGAACAATAATAGATAATAAAATAACTCCTAGCCTATATAAGGTTCCATTGCTTGGAACAAAGATATGTGATGGAGAAGGATAGTAATGATCTTTTGGAGAAGACTTCGGAAGAAAATATGCAATTGTAAAGATTTGCAGAGTGTTTTAGGGTTTACTGTTGCATAGAGAAGGGTTTTACTAGCTTTATTGTTTGGTGAATTAAATGTGAATTAGGGTAGAGTCGAAGGATTATATGTGCCTACACTTAGTCAACTTCATTCACTTTTATGCATTTGGAGTGAGTAGAGCATGTTGAAGCAAATTCAAGAGTTCAAAGGTGATTTGTGAAGAAGAGCATCCAAACCCTAGTTCTGGTTGAGCAAGAAAAAGGTATTTATCATTCTCTAAAGCTGATTTTTTTTTTTTTCAAAGCATTTGAATTCAATAGAAATGGCTACATCTATAGTAGTGAATGTGAATGAGAAGCCCCAACCAAAATTTAAGAAATGTCCCATGAAAGTTTTTGAGAATGACCCACTCGAAGCTTTTATGAGTATTCCATATAAAGTTTTTCCTACATAAGACATTAGGGATTACATCCACGAGAAAATGGAAGAGTATAACCACACAATATTTACAGACCTATAGACTAACTAGCTAATTGGAGATGATTACAAAATTAAGCCAGCGTATGAAAACCTAGTGAAGAAGAAACTAGACATCTGGCAATGGTTTCCATGCTTCATTTATGATGATAAAACTAAGTACATGAGAATGGCATTGAGTAGAGTGCATGAAAATGATTTTTTTAGTGGCTAATATTCGCCAATTGGCTAATAGTTGAGATTTGGGAACCCAAAATTGGCTAATAGTTCGAGCTATAACGTGACTTGAATTGCCACATTTTTACAACATTTTATTAGTCTTATTTAAATCGCCAATGAATTTATTTTATTAAAAAATTTAACTCAAAAATTTTCCACAATACTCGATACATAATTAGATTATATTTTCCTAAATTTTATAAATTATACTAGAAATCTATAATAATTCACCAATAGTATATTATAATTATTAGTTTCATTAGGACCATATTTCTAATCTTTAGTTTCCACCATTGATTTATAATATAATCTAATGGCCCTTGTTATGTTCCACGAGGTAAAATGTACCCACAAACTATAATGCTCATGGGGCCCACAATTTCAGGTCTCATGAACATTATAGATAGTGGTACATTTTACCTTGCAGAGTATAATGAGGGTTGTTAGATCAATGATCTAAAATAAATTTTGAGCTCCATGAGAATTACAGATTGTGGGTATATTTTACCTTGCAAAATACAATGAGGGCCATTATATTATATTTTAGAACAATGGTGGAAGGTCTACCCCTTAAATCCATCAATAATTTCCAATCTCGGACCCCTACTTTTCCATTAGAATTATTTTTATATTGGACATATTCGCCATCATAATTAATCCATTTTCTTATTATTTTTCAATATTCGCCAAAATTTTCTATAAAATTTTAGTGATGTAAAAAAATTGCCAATAAAATTAATATTTTGTTTAAAAAAAGGAAAAATTCGCCAATAGAAATTAATATTTTTTCCTGAAAAAATGAAAGATTCACCAAGATTTTATATCTTTTTTTGAGGGGGTTTTCTTAAAGTTATCGTTGGTGCATTACAAATTCATATGGACTAACATATCTGGTTTAATATCCAAGGAAGTCATAAGGGATATTACTGGACTTTATGCCACCAGACCTATACCAATTATTGGTGAAGAACAAGGATGTGATGGAACTAACTAGAGCTACATTTGATTAAAGAGCTCTCACTGTGAATACTATCCGGAATCCTGCAGTAAGATATGTGTGATTGATGACATAGTATAGGTTAACTACACTTGATCCATGAGGATTTGAAGCATATTTAAGCCACTAAGCATCAATCCCAATAAGATCATTCAATTTAAATAAAGACGAAGAAGCCATTAAAACTATCATTCTAAACATGAAAAATTGATAAAAATCTACTCTAAGACATTGAAACTTATCCTATTGGGGGAGTGGTGTCATATTGATGTGGAATGGTGAACCTTTCCCAATCCCTTAGATAATGAGCTTGTTTCAATCAGTTTTATTGAAGAAAACTGATGAAACAAATGAGAGATGTGTCGTAAAAATGATGGGAGCTAATTTAATATGATAAAAGATAAGATGATCAATGTGAGTGCATGCAAAGCTATTCTAGATGTGTGCAAGATTCAAAATATTAAAACCCTAGTTTCAAAATATACTAAATGGATGCAACTAAGTTACCACGGAAGCCATTAATGGAAGCTAAGCTAAAAATGCATGTAAAATAACCTAAAATGCTTTTAAAATATAAAACGTGAGTGCAAATGGATTTTATTTTCAATAGTATAAGTTTGCTCTAACAATTTGGATCCATATTCAATAGATGCAAGGTCTATTTATAGAATAGGCAAAATGAAACTGATGGTCAAGATCAAAAGAATCGATCAATGGTCAGGATGAAAGGAAAATGGAGGCATGGATCATGGATTCTCATCAAGGGTTGAGAATACAAGTTGATATTTAATCAACGGTTCATAATCATGCAAAGAAGCACAATTTCAAAGATTACACAAGAAGCTAGTTGAAATTTTGTTATAAGGAAAAATATTCCTTTTTTTGCAAATGAGTGAAGAGGGAGAATATTCTCAAAGAATATTCTCATGGGTGAGGAAAATTAGCATTTAGTTAATTAAAACCAAATTTTAATGTGCAAAGGGGAAAAAATATTCTATGGGAATATTCCCTTTTGGAGGAATGTGCAAAGGAGGAATATTCTCTTGCAAGTGGGAGAATTAGATTTAATTAATAATTTGATAATTAAAACTAAGTTCTAATTAATAATTTGATAATTAAAACTAAGTTTCAATTATGCAAATTAGGGGAATTATATGATATTCATTAAATAAATGATTTAATTTAAAGGGGGATGTGATAAGATATTTAATTAAATAGCTTAGGGTTATTTAATTAAATAAGAGGACTTAGGGATTAAATTAAATAATTTGATTTATCCAATTTAATAGGATGAAAGGTTAGCATGAAAAATGGTGAATTAACCCAATTAGGTCAATTAGATTAATAGATGAAGATGATGTGATTAATTAAATAGCTAGGCTAATTTAATTAATTATATGAAAATAGGATGGGTTTTAGGATGAAGTGATGTTAGTATGTCATATTTGAGTGCATGATATCATTCAGGACATTTTTAAGTGTCTACAATATGCAATTATGGTTATAGGATACAAGATATACTATACCAACAGAGAGAATTCTATGTCAGCTACAACAATTAGTGTAGCCTACGAGATGGTGGAAAAGGGAAAGGACTATGACTTGTCAGAGTTTCTCAAGCAACAACTCTTTGACAACTTGAAGCAAACTAAAGAGAAGAAACACCCCTTCAAGTTTGGATCTTTGGTAGTTTGTTTGTTGTTCTAATTTCTAAAGGAGCTTTTGGGAAGAAGCAATGTCATATGGGATAAGAACAGACTAGTATCCCATCAAATTTTGGAATATCTACACAGCCTTGGTGATATGAAAGCTTAAGATGAAGCACTTACTACATTATTTACAGTATTCTATAAGAGAATTCATAAAAGGGAGAGGATCCCTAAGTTAGTGGTGGAAAAATATGAGAAGGATATCACATTCTTGGTCACAATAGATGAATGCATTATTGAGGTTGTAGAACCCATAACTGTCTAGATCTTACCACTTGGATATGAGACTAGTGAAAATGAAGTCAATGGTTATGTTGACATATTGTTGAAGAGTCCTAAGGACACTACACAAGAAAGATATGACATATATGAGGAGAAATCCATGGAAGCGCATATGGAATTGAAGAAGCTAGAGATAAAGAAGAAGGTGAAAAAGATGGTGGATGACTATTTCAAGAACAAGGTGAGTTTGAGAAAATGCAGAAGCAAACAGAGGAAAAGATAATAAAAATAGCTCAGAATTATGGCATGATTCCCATTGCCTCCACCAGTACAGATCAAGATTTGATAATTGAAGCTTAACAGGAGCATGTAGAAAATATTGATAATACTCCTTCGGACATAGATGAGCCAATGCAAGGAAATGTTGAAGATGATAATTTTTTTGAAGGTGAAATAGGGACCGAAGATGAAACCACAAAGGATGACACTCCTATTCCTCCAGTGACACATGATAATATAGATCAAGGAAACTTGAAGACATTTGTCCCTCTGGTAGATACAGAATAGGGCATTGGTGAAGGTGAAAATCATGATGCAGATAATGTGCAAGGGGAAGTGAATGAAGAGAATAAGGAAAGAGATAATGATGGTGAGAAGGAAGGAGAAGAAGATAAGAATGAAAGTGAAGAAAATGAGCAAGGAGAGAAGGATAAGGACGAAGGAGATGAAGATAAGGATGAAGAAAAATATAAAGATAAAGCCTCTGGTGAAGAAGAAGAAAAGGCAAAGGAAGAAGAGGACACTGCTACTGGAAAGAATGAAGAAGTAGAGAAATTTGAGGAGTTACCTAAGCCCTCCAATGAATCCTCCTTTGGTAATCCTTTGAAAGGCCTATTGTCTAAGAAGTTAAGGTTTCAACTGGTTGTCTCTTCTCAGTTGTTGCAGTTTCCCATGCAGCAGGACAATGTAGATTTAAATAAGATATCTCCTATTTATAAGTTGTAGTTAGGTGATGTGTTTCATGCATCAGCTAGAAAATAAATTATTGAAACTCACCAAAGAAGTGGTGAATTGATGGATGAATACATCAAGACATTGTAGGAGATCACACCAGGAACTAATATTGATGCATCTTTGTCTGCTATGGAAAATTTTAAATTATTGATTGATTACTTTAAGGAATATAGCTCCAAATTGAAAGGACAAGTGGAACAGAGGTTGAGACAAGGCTTACAGAGAAAAATTTGTTGGATATCACAAAAAATGTGAATCTACACATACCAAAGTTGAAGAATGTTTGAAGGAAGTGCAGGCTTATGAAGAAGAGGCAAAAACATTGTTTTTGTATTACATGAAGTGGTCGGATTCCACACAATGCATAAAAGATGAAATGGACTTGATTGAGTCCCAAATAAGTAATGCTTCAAGTGCCTATGATTCGACACTAGACATAGATGATCAGACCTAGACTGATATAGTGGACTTGCATGATAGATTCTTCACCATGGAAAGCCAGAAGGAAGAGATAATCAAGCAGTTAGGAAAGCTAAGGGACTTGGTAAAAACAAAGCATATACCTATCTCAAGTGCCCTTTCCGGTACTGACAAAATTTCAAAGTTAAATCTTACCCCCGATACCGTGCAAGAAGGAGAGGACACATTGATGGAGCTTGAGTCTTGGCACAAAATGCTTGCAATAGTGAAGAAGAGCTGGGAAGAAGGTAAATTTGATTGGCAACCTATTCTTCAAAAGCTTCAAGGGTCAACATCTTTGGGTTGACTTTTTTTGTTTCTATGCATTTTTTAGTTTTCCATGTTTACAAATTCTTTTATAAATATGCAGATGTATTAGGAGTTTTTGGTTAAGGGGGAGCTAGTACATTTATTTTAGTCACTTTAGCAATTTTAGTTTGTATATATGTTTGGGGGGGGAGCATACAAGGTGTTAATACTAGTACACCCTTTTCCCTTGATGTCAAAGGGGGAGAGATATTTGAGGAGAGATACTTGGAGAAGGAGAGATACTTGGAGAGAAGTTTTGTTTGGCACATGTTGACATCAATGACAAAGGGGGAGATTGTTGAAAGAATGAAGAAGGTTGTCATTAATGAGTTTTCATTGATGTCAACATTACATGATGGATGTTAAGGATGATTATAGAAGATTTATTTTTCAAGAGAGTTTGATCCACACACAGGAATAGTCAAGTATTTTTTCTAAGTGTCTACACTGGAAGATTCAATACATAGAGCCCTCTAGTATTTTGGTCCACTTTTGCTCACCCTTATAGATTTACTTATGTGATTCTAATATGTTGTTTATGGATGTTAGTAGCTTCTTCATTCAAAATTTAACTTGTTTTGGATAAGTGGTTTGCAAGTTTCTAGTAATAGAAGATCGACGTATAAGGTTTACATAGTTTTCTGTGAAATGGCTATGACCTAACTGGTCCACACTCCTCCATGGATTTGAGTTATACCTTGCGATTTTGGGAGAATGTTAATATGTGTCAAAGCATTGTGTTTTCCATATGGCATGACTTTTTTAGGCCCACATGTCCTATGGTGATGATCAGTTGGATTATTTTTCTTTTAGGTCCTATGCCTGACCAACCTAATGTATGTAAAGAGAACTACAGAGATTAAATATGTGATGTGAATGTAAGAGGGAGCTATTATAGCTCCATGCCAACCTATATTACATTTTTTGGGGAATGAAGGAATTTTGATTTGAATTAGGTGCCAACAAGGCATGTTTTGTATGATTATAATATATTGTGAGCTAATCCTCATTGTAGTTTTCCCCTTTTTGGGTTTTCCATGTAAAAATATTGGTGTTCATGTGTTATGTGTGTTATGGGTATTTCATGATTGCATTTCTTATTGTAGTTAAGTATGCTTTGGTAGTTGGATGGTTAATAATTGGATGGTTTAATAGAATACTAATTCACCCCCCCTTCTCAGTATTTCGAGTGTTCAACAATTGTAAATTCAAGTGGGAAATATGAATTGGATTCAAAAGTTTGATTATGAATATCTTCCTTTCTATTTTCGCCTTTGTCATGATTATGTCCATCTTTAGAGGAATTTTCCAAAACATGTTTTTGATAATTTTTCTTCTCAAAAAGGTGTAACTAAGATTCTAGCTTCAACAAATGAGAAATGAAAAGTCGAGCAGCTATTTATGATAAGCCTGATCTGAATGGATTTGTTCCTGTGCGCTCTCATAATAAAGGAAGGATTGATATGTGTTGAAAGAAGGATTATTTTAGAGGAAAATTGAGTAATAGATTTGAAATTTTAGAAAGTTTTTAAAATCTTGATTCTTCTCTATTGAAAACCTTGTATCTCACTGGGATGTAGCTCTTCCTAATATCTCCCCACTACTAGAGGTCCAACCACCTCCACAAAAGGTCCAACCACCTTTACCAGAGTTCCAACAACCTCCTCCAGAGGTCCAACCTCCATCTATCGAGCATGTGTTACTTCAAAATGTGTTTGTTGGTAATCATTTTTCCACTTCATTTGGTTTTTCTTTGAATGTTGTAGTTCTTATTCAATATGTTCTAGAGGTTGTTGGTTCTATTGATTATATTTTTCCTAATACTATGCATGATTTAGGTGCTTTAGATGGGGGTATATCTAAAAAGAAATTTTTTACCCCATAGGGCTTACAAAAAATAATATTAAAAAGAAGAAAAATGTTTAGGAGAAGGGAAAGTTATCAAACAAATATTTAATTGAATCTAGGGTGTTTCATGCTTTAGATTCTAACTTTCCTCAACTTCATCAATTATTGTTTTATCTTGGAATGTTAGGGGTTTGGGAAGTTCTCCTTGTCAAATTTTTTTCATGATCTCATCAATTTTTATAAACTTGATATGGTTTTCCTTTAAGAAAATAAATTTTCTATGGAGGAAATGTTAGTTTTGTCTAGTTTAATTTGGAAAGGAAGTTAATGCCAATGTATAGGTGCATAAGGTTCTACAGGAGGTTCATCTTTTTTATGGAATCCTCATCAAATTACACCTTCCTATCGTCTTTCTTGTAACCATTATATTTCTCTGGTTGGTACTTGTTTTGATTCTAGTAATCTAAATTTATTTTCCAATGTTTATGCTCTGACTAATTTTCTTGGTAAGGTGGCTTTGTGGTCACATATTCAGTTTGTTTGTGCTATAGCTTCTTCTTTTCCTTGGATTTTAGTTGGGGACTTTAATGCTATTCTTTCCCTTGATGAAAAACTTGGGGGATTTCAAATAATTGACTCTTCTTTAGTTTTATTTTGTGAGAATATATCTTTTCTTAATATTCTAGATGTTAAATCAAGTGGATGCAATTATACTTGGAATAATAGAAGATGTGGTGCAACTTCCATCTCTGAATGTCTTGAGAAGTTTCTAGTCTCCACTGATTATATGGGAGATAATTTCGTTACTACTTCAGAAATTTTACAGTGGCATGGTTTTGATCATTGGCCTCTCAAATTTTCTCCATCTCTTTGAATCACAATTCTCAAGAAACCTCCATTTAAGTTTCAATTAATGTGGGTTGATGACCAATTAATAAGAGATAATATGGAAAGATGGTGGTTACAAGGAATTGCCTCTAGTACTGCAATGCATTCCTTCTCTAAACCCCTTCAATTTGTTAAGCTTAAGATTAAAAAATGGAGATAGGCCAAAACTAGGGCAAAGAATAAACTGAACTCAGCTTGGTCTAAATGTCAATCTGGGGATCGTAAGCTTGTGAAAGGTATCGTGGAAATCTGCACAAGGGTTGAGAGTCGTGAGATGAGTGGCTATGAATGCAGCCTATGAAAATAAACTTACAACAAATCAAAATAATTCTAATGACACGAACTATCACTTCCTAGAAATAGTAGCTATTTATTCTATTCAGGCGACATGAATTGTGCAGAAATTATGATAGTAAATTCTAAAACAGAAATTTAATCAACAAATATCAAATGTGAAACCATATCAATTAATTCTACAACATGGAAATAACTAGTAGATCATTAATACACAAAATTTATAAATACATATCAAACAAAAAAACACAATAATGTCAAACGTAACTAACTGAAATCAAAACATACAAATGTATACTCTACAAAAAATAAAATATTTATAGTCCACCAATGGCTGAAAAGTGGGCGCCCTTCCTCCCAATCAACCGATGGAGATTAAGCTTACAAATTCCTTTTGGTAATAATATTAAATATATTTTATTCCTTTTTGGATTGCTTAACTAAGTTGATATTACATACAGGTGTTTATATAGCTTCCATGATGCATAAACATAAATATGTGTGCAGTTTACAAATCAACAATGGAGGTAAATCAATTGGTTAAGGAAAAATTTGTGTGGCCTTGTGGCCACTTTCCTTAACAAAATGAACTGATTTCTTAACAATATATTAATGACGTTGTTACTAACTAATTTCCCAATAATATAATAATCACGCTTTGTTGTCAAAACAATATAATAGAAAATAACCACCACAATTTATTGGTACATCGGATTTAATAATTTGGAGAGGAAATTTAGTGTTGTATAGTTGGTGGTTGAATTGTATCCACCTATGGCACATGGTTGAAGTCGACCTTGTATAAGAGGAAACTGTAGAAATGAAAATGACCCATATTTCTATGAAGAAGGTGATGGAAGTTCCTGTGAAGAATGTCACAGGAAGTTTGTATGAAGATGACAAAAATCTGCATGCTACAAAATATATTTTCCAAGGCTTAAAATGACAACACATTTTTTTAAAAAGTTGCAACACACCCATATTATTAGGGGTAAATGCTTTTGACTGGAGCTATGAACCGGGTACAGGAAACCACAAGTAACAACCAACTTGTGAGCGCAATGGCCCAATGAAAACACAAGGCCAACGGCCCAATGAGGGTTTGAATCCTGGTGGCCGTCACTACGACCAAGCGACTTGACCACCGAACCACACCCTTATCACAAAAATGACAACACTTATTAGTAAAGATAATCAATAATTATTTTTCATATTTTAATCCCAAAACTATATTAAATATCACTCATATATATTTAATCATATGTAGTGGAAAATGGTAAAATGTTATGATAAGAAATGGAAATTGAATATGGGAATGGGAATGAAGGCATATGAAAAAGGATAAAATGTGGCATAAAATGGGATATAAATGGCTCTCATCAAATGGAATAAATTTCACTTTGGTAATGTTTTTTGTAAAAATAGACAAGTGCAAGAAAAGTTGAATGACATCACTTTTCAGATAAGAGAATTTGGTATGAATTTTGAAAGATTACAGGAGAAATTTTCTCTTTCTTGAGAGCTTCATGAATGGGAATTGAGGGAGGAATTTTTTTGAAGCAAAATTTTAGGATTACTTGGCTCAAGGAGGGTGAACATAATACCTCTTTTTTCCATAATTCAATTAAAGATAGGAGAATTAGCAATGTTATTTCCTCTATTGTCTCCTCTCTTGGTACTCAGTTAGTTTGTTTTCAAGAAATTAATGATGAAGCTATTTCTTTTTTTGCTACTTTATTTCATGAAAATGGTCAAGGTTTAGAACATGTTGAAAGAGTTATTCTTGATTCTATTTGTAGACATGTAAAAATGACCTAACACTTATCACACATCCTGAATGATATTTTCTCATCATCGACACCATTATCACCAAATATCATTGCATTTCACATCAATAACATCAAAAACCCTAATTTCCTCTATTAATTGAATAGTAGTACATTATTTCATTAATTCACTTTTTCATCACTTTTGACTAATTAAATAAATTTAATTTATTTAATAAAGTCCTAATCTAACTTTATTCCTCTTGATTAATTAAATAACATCAATTATTTAATTATGTCTCTAATTCACTTTATTCCCCTAAATCAATTAAATTATTAAAACATAATAGTTTAATTAAATCACTTTCCCCTAAACATGAATAATTAAATAAATTATTCAAACATCATTCATTAAGGTCAAAACAAACAAATACAACTTTGTTTGCAAAATTCAAACTTGATTTGCACGCTCAACTTAAAAGGATTAATTAATTAAATCAATTAAATCAATTATCCTCACCCACTTTCATGATTGAGAAAATTACAATCCACCGATTGCTCACTCTGATTGGCTAATTGATCCATCTATTTCCTAACTGATTCATCTATTCTTCAATCCCACTGAAGGCTCAACATGATTTCTTCAATTCAACAGATTATTCAATCTATTTCCTCAATTCCACTAAACACTCAACAGGATTTCTTCAATCACACTAATTACGTAATCAAAATGCATTGATTATTCCTATATATTTCCTCTCAACATCTTTCAACCGTTGATCAAGATATTCTACTACACGATCTTGAGCGTTCATTTTGAAACAAATTTTTTATATAACAATCATCTTCTTCCTTAAAAATGATCGGAGAATTAGCATATTTTACAAGAAGTAATACCAAAATCACAATCAATATTTTGTAAAACTTTACACACATCTTCAATCAATGACATTGCATAACTTTGAAGCTTTTTCTATGCACAAATGGAGGCTTCACATTGATACAACAAATGATCCAACATCATTGTGAATATACTTCGACCTGGGATGGTAAAGCTACATTGTATTGAATTCATTGTTATTGTTTTGATTCAATTGATTTTGTGAATTCATTGTTCTTTATAGTTTCATTGCGTGAGTAATGGGTATGAATCTTAGCTTTTGTTTGGATTAGATTAGTTTCAATTCAAGCATGTTTTGATCTCTTAATGCATATTATTTTCCCCCTTACACACTATTCCCCAATTGGTTACATAAAAAATGAATAATCAGCTAATAGCACCCATAACTCTTGTAGAATTAGAAACACATTATTTTTTAAATGAAGAAAGGTAAGGCTCTTGGTCCCAATGGCTTTCCCATTGAGTTTTTTCAAGAATTTTGGGATATTGTAAAAGATGATCTTTTAGAGGTGGTGTGTGAATCTCAATCCCAAAAATAGATGCTCCATGCCCTTAACTATACCTTTTTAGCTTTGATCCCCAATAAAGTTGGAGCTAATTCCTTTGATTCTTTTCATCTAATATATATTTGCAATTTTATTTACAGGATAATTACTAGGTTGATGGTTGATCATCTTAAGAAAAATTTAGATTATTTGATATCTTCTAAGCAGGGAGGATTTATGAAGGGATGCAAAATTCTTTATCGAATATTTATAGCTTCAAAAAATCTATCCACTCTATGGGTTGCTATAAGAAAAAGGATACGTTTATCAAATTGGATATGTGTAAGGCCTATGATAATGGTTTGATGGTCTTTTCTTTCAAATATTTTATCAAGATTTGGATTTTTTTTAGATTGGATTACTTGGGTTATGAGTTGTGTGACTTCCTCATCCTTCTCTATTTTGATTAATGGTATCCCTTTTTCTGTTTTTTCATGCTTCACCGGGATTGAGATAAGGGGATCTTGTATCTCCCTATCTCTTCATTCTTATGGAAGAAGGTCTTGGTAGATTCTTGACTCAATTGAAAGTTAATGGGTGTATTTAGGATTGGAAAGTTGCTTCAATTTTTTCTCCTCAGTCTCATCTTTAATTTTTTCATGATAATTTTTTAATGGTAGTTTCTACCATTTCATAAGGCACCAACATTAGAGAAGATTTGAATATTTATTTACTTGCTTCAGGTTAGCAGATCAATGAGGGTAAGTCAAATATTTATTTTTTCAATACTTCTTTTGAACTCCAACAAATAATTGCTTCTATCCTTAGGTTTCATATAGGCCAACTTCCTTTGACCTATCTTAGGGTTCCATTATTATTTGGTCTTCATAATCATCTTTGAATTGGAAGAAGATAATTGATAAGCTTAAAATGAAGGTAAATCATTGGATGTTCAAATGGTTATCCTTTGTTGGGTGACTTACTCTTCAATCAGTGTTACAAGCTCTTCCTATCTATAGATCTGGTGATCTCTACTCCTAAATATTTATTAAAGGAATTTGATTCTTTATGTTGCAAATTTCTTTGGGCCAAAAATTTAGATTCTCCTAAATGGAGTCTAAGTAGTTGGGATCATGTTTGTCGTCCTAAACAAAATGGTAGTCTTGGTCTTAGAAATTCAGAGTGTAATAGTCAAGCTTTGGCTGCAATTTTTTTTGGCAATGGTGTAGACATCCAGATCAACCTTGGGCTCAAATTCTTTTCCATAAATATTTGGGTGGTGTTACAGTTGAAGAGGTTCCTTCTATGAATTTAGGTGGAAGATAATCTATTATATGGAATGCTATTAAAAATGGAGCATCTTTGGTTAAGTGTGGCCTCTTTTGGATTGTTTAATTCTAGTAGTAATGCTATTTTCTAGATGGAATCTTGGGATCTTTATCTTCCTATTCTCCAATATTTTCCTCACCTCCTTGATTTAAGTAAGATTTTCTTAGCAACTGATTGGTCTAGAGTTGTTGATTTTAATTCTTTTGGTCCAGTGGGTAACACTTTTATTTTCTCTTGGAAAGATATGAGTTGTTGGCTTGTAGGGGTAATCAAAATGATTGGGTTGCTCTCTATTCTATTTTGACAAACCGACCTTGTTGTTCTTTACATGAGGATGGTTTCCTTGCTTGGGGATATGATCTAAAGGGAGCTTATTCAATGTCAAATGGTTATAAAATTTTATTGCAAGAGAGAAATGGGTATGAGGATTTTCCTTGGTGTAATTTTTTTTTGGAATTCTTATTGTTGGCCCAAGTGTAATTTTTCTCTCTGGCCTCTTTCTCATAATAAATGTGTCACTTGGGAAAACATACAAAAAAGAGGTTTTCAAGGTCCTTCCAGATGTTTTCTATGTGGAGCTAGTGAGGAGAGTGTGTCTCATATTTTCTTTCAATGACCCTTTTCAAGTGGATTGTAGAGACAATGGTGGTCTATTTGGAATCACCCTTTTGTTCATGCATCTTCTTTATCTGAATTTTGGGCTATTTAGGGCTGCCCTCTGACTTAAACCTCTATTATGTTGATTGCATGGGATATAGGACCTTCTTTCATCCTATGGAAAATTTGGTTGGAGAGAAATCATTGAATTTTTCAAGGTTATCAGAGTCTTATTGGGTATATTTGGAAAAAGGTTTTAAGTTCAGTGAAAGAAACCTTACAGGCTAAACTTGCTCTTTGGATGGTGTTCTCTCTTTATAATATAGTTGGTAAATGGTGTTGATAAACTATGTATCAAACTTACTAGCATGTTAAGATGTTTGGGCTTTGATTTTTTAGTTACGTTGGGCATACACTGCATTGTTGGAGGGAGTCTCTAAGAAGTCACGTCAACATCCAGATGGGAGACTAGGAACTCTTGTCGGTAGGAGTGGAGAACTTCACTAGGACATGGATTGGAGTCTCCTTAATGTGCCAATGGTGTTGAACCCATGGTATACCATTAAGGTGGGACTGGTCAGCGTGGAAGGTGATGTCAGTTGTACGAAAATGGTCACATGGATGTTACATCGGCAGTGGGGACCACGGTTAATGCTATAAGCTTCGTCGGTGGGACTTCTATGTATCTATGGGAGCTGCTAAGCTATCGCCTTGATAATATGATGGGAGGTGGTAATAGCAGTAAGCAACAAGCATTTCGATGTGACAGTGAAGAATCAGAGGGACTTGATTCCTTGTCCCTTTGACATTACAATAACTGCAGTGAGTATTGACAATTAAATGGTATTGTGACTGTTTGTCTATGGGATGTGAAATGATTGTATCGTAGTAATGCTTGGAGAATAGAATGATTGGTAATCTACATTGTATTTCGTATGCATTGTAACAATGTTGAGGTTTATTGTAACTATGAGTGTGATCAAAACAAGTTGTAATTGAATGCTGCTAGATTGAAATTGTGAATCAACACCTGTGAAAGTGGAACTTTGTAACTTGTATGTAATTCATTTACTATAATACAAGAAGGTTGCTGCTTTAGTGTGTGGGTTTTTTCTCGTAAGGGTTTTCCCACATAAAATTTGGTGTTCATTTGTGTTGATGTTTTTTAATTGTCTAAATTCTTTTATTCATGAATGTGTATTTTAAATGGACTATAATTGTAAAATTTTGTAAATTTTTCTATTATCTCTCTCCTGAGGTTTAGCATTTGGAAGGGATTTCCACACTTGTCTTTCCTATCAATTGGTATTAGAGACAGGTTAGCTTTGTTATCCTTGTGGGTGAGATGAGTTTTTTGTGTTGATTTTGTTTAGTGGGAGTTTTGCAGAGAAATTTGGGTGTGAACTAATTGTAGATTTAAGATGCCTAGCACATCCAGGAGAATATAAATTTATAAATTCAATGGTGGCAATTTTGAGTTGTGGAAACTCAAAATTAAATATTTGCTTGTTGATCGATAAATCTGGGATGTAGTATTTGGTAATAAACCATCAACAACATTGCAGAATGACTAGGATGGAATGGACAGGAAAGCCAAAGGTCTGATCAAACTATGCTTGGTTGATTCAGTGCTCTTGAATGTCCATGAAGCGAATACATTGAAACTTCTATGGAAGAAACTTGGTGACATTTATCAGGGAAAATCCCTAGTAAATAAGTTATTTCTCAAGAAGAAGTTGTACTCTTTGAAAATGGTGGAAGGGGCATCCATTGCAAATCATTTGAATGCATTTAATATGATAGTTGGTTAGTTGGCGTCTGTTGGTGTGAAAATTGATGACGAGGATCATTGTATACTCCTATTTTGTTCTTTTCCAGACACATGGGATCACCTGGTAATGGCCATTGGGAGTACAACAACCACTTTCAAGATGGAACATGTGGTTGCTTCACTGCTATCAGAGGAAATGTAGAGATAATATTTTGAGATGGCTAAGGAGGCCCTTGATGTTTGAGAAAGTTCAAAGGAGAGAAGCAAGAAGAAAGAAAGAAGTAAAAATCCAAGTCAGAGGAGAGATCAAAGTCTCTTGGTAAAAAATTTAAGGTGAAATGTTGGAACTGTGGGCAAACTGGACATATCTGGAAAGATTGCAAAGAGGAGAAGAAGAAGAAGAAAAAGAAATCTAATTCTTCTGATAATGAATCTTCTTAAAGTGATGCAAATTCCTTCATAGGAACCTTGGAAACTTAGGCATTAGATGATGTTTGGCTGATCGATTTAGGTGCATCCTATTGGAATCAAGAACCACTGAGAGGGGGGGTGAATCAGTGTTGTGCAATTTTTAACTTTATTAATTTGATCCTTAAAGTACTGATAACATTCAACCAAAATAAAAATGCATGCACAGAAGACAAGTAACCACAACACCATAACACATATTTTTACGTGGAAACCCTGTTAAGGGAAAAACCTCGATGCAGGTCAATCCACAATATTGTTTGAGTATACTCAAAAGAAAAGTTTACAAAATGAGAATGCACTTGCATTCAGGCACATTGCCTAGAGCTCACTGCTCAAAAACAGAAAGGCTCACTGCCTTACAAAAGTTTGGAATACTTCCAAAGATTTGAATAGGAAAGTAGCATCTACAAATGCCTAATTACAGTTTCGGTTAGGCTCAACAATCAAATTCTAGACCTTTTGACTGATTCTGCTCTTCTGCTCTGTTATGCTTCAACTTGCATAAAAAATCCTTAATGCACAAGTGAAACTGTACATAATCATTCTACTGACCTTCTGAAATTTGTAACATACATCAACTCACATCAAACATATATCAAAATGATATAATCAATCACTTATATATATCCACTACAAGGGATTTAATCGCTTCATGTCGGCTTCAACAAAATAAGAAATATTGACAAACTGTCGGCTCAAATCATGCATAATATTCAATGCGCATCCACAAAATTTGGCCACAACATAGTGAGGACCCAAATCAAAATGCTCGAACACAGAAAAACTTAAACAATAACTCCTCAAATATCCGCAACACGCTACATCCACCAAGTCGACCGTCATACATTGATGAACAAAAAATTAGTCAACTGGATCTTCTAACTTACACTCAAATAGATACAAGGCACCAAGATTTATAGATAACATAGATAATGCATCGACCAATCATCCCTAAGATCCACAATAAAAAATAATAGCATAAAATTTTCTTATGAATCGAAGAACACAAATCTACCGGATGCTCTATTTTAGCTTAACGGATAATCACTAATCTTCAATCTGTCTTCCGGTATGAGTAAATGACGACGTGTGGATTGACTAGCTGACAAGGGTTGCCATCAATGACAACACCAAAAAACATGTGTAGTGTCTCTTGCCAACAATCTCCCCCTTTGGCATTGATGGAAACACTTAGTGAAAAATGACTAAGTGTCGGATCAATACCAACAAAAATAAACTGCCAACCAAAACTCCAAAAAGATCTTCATCCACAGCTCAAACTACAACTCCCCCTTAGATGAATATACATTTTTCATTGTTCTATTTTCCCCCTTTGACATCAATGGAAGATGTGGAATCGCATACATAACTTCTCTAAACAAACAAAACTTCCAAAATTTGCCTTAAGTATGAACTTGTTTCAACAATTTACACAAACTTGAAAATATCTACGCGAAATTGGTCTTCCAGCAAGTTCGGGCTTGTCCCAACACTTCTTAAGGCTTTCCAAGAATAGTTATGTGACCACAGAGTAAATAAGATTGCATTTCTATTGATTCAAGGTTCACCGGATCACTGATGACCAAAGCATCTTTTGCTTCCTTCAAAGCATTCAACATAGTTTCCATCTTTGGACCAATTAGGCCTCTAAGTTCACAAGCTCTTTCCACAACTCTTTCATTATCATGCTTTAAACTCTTTATCTTGTCAAGTAAGGCTATAAATTGAATTTCTTGCTCTCCAACAGAAACAGTTAAAGGATCAAAGGCAACATAAATAGCAGCTAACTATTTCTCATGATCCTTAATCATCTTCTCATTCTCCTCAGTAAGTTTAGACAAAGACAAACACAACTTATAGATATTTCCACGTTCAGATAGTGCACTTTGAACATTCTTCATATAGGTAGCTAACAAATATTTATCATTAGCTATCATTCCTTTCAATCTACTGAACCTTTTGTCATCAAACTCCTTTTGTACCTTGACCAAAGATGACTTCTCAAGTGACTCAAAATGAGTACTTACTGAATTAATAAGTTTCTTCAGCTCACCGGAGGAAGAACAGGATGGATCCTTAACATGAGTAGGCACGATCTTCTCTAGGATACCAGAGCAAGACTCAATAACTCATTGTCCTCAATGTGAGACTTCAGAATTTCTTCTCTAGCCTTAGCCTATGCAAATGATGCAACTTTCATTTTCTGAATTGGGGACAAAGTAGACAAATGAATAGGACCTTCTCCCAACTCAAGATCAAATTCTTCCTTTTGTTCTTCCAGAAATTTCTTCACTGCCTCTGTAGTGTCTCTTGCTTCCATTGGAACTCCTTTAACTTCAACCTTGTTTTCCTCAACCAATGTTTTCTCAGCCATAGATTTTTTGCTTGTCATTTGGAATTTCAACATCTTCAACTGATATCTCCTTTTCTTCAACAGACACAATTTTAGGAGCTCCAGTCTTCATAAGTATTTCTAAATCATGCACATCAGGAGGAATCTGAATGTCCTCAACTGTAACCTCTTCATTTACCAGGCTAGATGAAGTATCTTCCACATGCACTTCTTCAAAAACAACATCAATTATGTTCTTTAATAGATCTTCCTTCAGAATTTTTCTAGATTCTTTTGCAACTTCTTCAATCCTACCCATCATAAGCTTGTTTATTCCTGTTTTTCTCTTGAATTCTCTTTTTGCTTCTTTTAGGATTGTCTTCATTTCCTCAATAGACATTACCAGACTTAGATTTTCAAGAATTTTTTCTCTCAATTGCTCTTTTTCAGTTCTGGCACTTACTCTCCTCATCTCCAAAATTTCGTAGAGTTCCTTAGGAAACTATGCCATTATCTCAACAAGAGTCATGTTGAAATTGTTCAAATATTGTATTGTAGCCTCTTCAAGAACTCTTTGACCAACACTATCAAAGGTACCATACACTTCACATAGGGGCTTAAGATTACCATACTTGATTATACCTCTTTCAACTTCTTTCAGAGACATACCTAGTTTGTCAGGCTTCATCTTCTTCTTTGCTTTCTCCTCTTCACCAGAGGACTTGTCCTTAGTGACTGTTGTTGATGCTTGGGTGCCCATATGCTTTATTTCTCTAACTTCTTCATCAGATTTTGTCTCTTCATCTTCTGAAATGACTGTATACACTCTTGTGCTCTTATCCTTCTTCCTTTTACCAGATGTCTTAATTTGAGCTTTTATAGGGGCTGATTTCTTTGCATGACCAGATAGGGGTGCAAAGCTCCTTTGGATCTAATTCGGGCAAAGGATATTGTCAGACTAGAAAATTCAGTTTTAGCAGGATCTTTTCCTTTTTTGGCTTCAGCTTGTTCTCTCATCCTTCTAGATTCTCTTACAACTTCTTTTTGATATGTCCATGCTTTCTGCAAAAACTACCACTTCTTTCCTTACTCTCTGGACTATCATTGGTTTCTTCAACTGCTCATGGACTTGCATATTTTTCTCTGCATATGTTCCAAACCTCTCTTCAGACGGATCCAAAGGCTTACTCAATAAATTTTGTGCATATAGTTCCAAGATGCTTTCCTCAACTTCATAACCCATTGGCATGATCCAAACAGTTCTAGGTTCTACAGCTTCCATCAGGCATTGATCAATTTCCACCATAAAACAGATTGTATCCTTATACTTCTCCACAATATAAGTAGGAATTCTTTCCCTGGCTTGCATCACATTCTGAAAGTTCTTGAAATATCCCCAAATTGTAGTTTTCCTGGCTTGCATATCACCAATTCCATACAAGATATCTCTAATTTGAACAACAACAGGCTTATCATTTTTCCAATGCACTTTCCCAACTCCCAGAACTTCATTCATGAAATAAAAGAACAAACATAGCAATAGATTACCATATTTAAAGGAATTCTTCTTGTCTTTCTTGATCTTACCAAGATTCTCCATAAGCTGACTTCGAAGCAACTCACATAAATCATACTTTGCATTCTCCTTCACCATCTGATATGTTGCATATATGGTTGTATCAGATACAAAATTTTCTTGGCTAGAGTGATATATCTTGTAACTAATGACCATCGAGGAAAATTTCACATCTACATCAATGATATTATCAATTTTCATCACTCTTCTATCAAATACGAAACCGGTTGCATTAGTGACTGTTTGATTCTTCACGGACTTCAAAATCGGCAATCCACCAGAGGAATTTAAGCATGTAACAATGCTTATGGCTTCTTTTGTAATCTTGAAAGGTCGACTCAACCACATAAATTCTGCATGAACTCAACTTAAGATATACCAAACCCATTCGCTTTCATCAAACACGGGAAATTTCACAATTTGTGTGAATTTCTTCTCCTCTAGGGTTTTGAACTTAGGCTTAACATAGAAATCCTCTCCAACAATGTGATTTGAATACAAATTCACTAGCTGCAAGCTTCCTAATTACTCAGTATTAGCATGGATGTATGCCCTAATGTCTTCAATATGCAAGACTCCATACGAAACAAACAAAAATGCACCTAAGGGATCGGCCTCAATAGATTTGAAAGGATGCCACTTGAATTTCGAACGAGGTCTATCCTTGACTTCAACTACCAATGGAGTAGCCATTTTCACAAATTCACAGGTTTACAAGTTTTCCTGATAAATACCTTTTTGTCGGATTAGGGCTTGATGTTCGAATCGCCTTCACACTTGAATACTTGCCAAATTTTGCCAAAGTTCGCTTCAAATCTCTTCAAACTTCTTCTTCTCAAATGAAAAGTGACAAATGAAAGATAGAAATGACCTTTTATCATTCGCACACCTAACCTTTTTGACGGAAAAAATGTTTTTTCCCTAACTCATCTAGATACCCTGTTTCCATACACTGTAAAAGATAACTCTTCTGCGGACCTTCAATTCTGTATAAATACTTTCTCCAATTGTTCAACAGCATCTGTAGATCATCAATGCAATCACTACACTCATCCACATCCTGGTGTCAATTACTAGTAGGGGGTTTGAAGGATTTTCTTAACAGCTCCCCCTAGGCCAGAGGCCTTAATCTAATTCTCAAAGGAATTTCCAGAAGCTGATTCTAGTGCTGGCTCATTTCCTACAATAGAGGGACTCTTCTTCACCCATGTCATCTTCTGCTTCCTGATATGATCTATAGTGACTTTCCCTTTTCCTTTTTCATCCTTCTGCATGTTTCTTCTTTGATTTACCAGACCTCTTCTACAAAATCTAGCAATATGACCGGTTTTGTTGCAATTGTAACACACCACATTTCTTTGTCTAGTCCAATTCTTCCACTAATTTTCTCTTGATTTGCATTGGTTAGAAATATGGCCAAATCTATTGCATGCATAGCATCTAACATCTCTGTAAGAGTTGTTCATCATGTTTTTGCATTCATTTGACTGATGACCGTACTTGTTACAATTAAAACACTGACTGGAGAATGATGGACCACTTGAATTCATTTTGCTTCCACATTGAGCTGCCATATGACCAAATTTATTGCAAACATAATAGCTACCATTAAATCTTTGGGCATTAGGTTGTCTTACCAGATACCTTCCAGGTTGATTCATCAGATTTCCTTGTCTAAATCTCCTTTGTCCAAATCTGGGACTTTCTCCTTTCTCATATCCAAGACCTTGTTTGTCACCATCAATCCTTTGAATTTTAATCAGTTCATCAAGCTTGGCTAAGCTAATCTTGAACTTCTCCTTGAATTCATTTGTAGTAGCAAGTTCATCTCTGAGATCAACAATGTGCTTTTCAAGCTCTTCCTCATTGTGTATGGGTTGCTCCAACTCAAGTTCCAACTGAATGAATCCATTAGTAATTCAGTTGCATTCTCTATATTTATCTTTTAGGGATTGAGCAAGCTTTTCTTCATTCCTCTTCCTGTCTTCAATCTCCTTGGTCATCCTCATCCTAATAGATTTTGACTCATGCTTTAGGACTACATTATCTCTGGAAAAAATTTCACATTCTTCTATCTTTTCCTTTAGGGCTTGACTCAGTTGTTCATCTATAATGCATTTGTTGTCTTCCTTCTTGATCTGATCACATAATTCCCTTCTCTTCTCCCTAGACTTGTTGATTTTTTCTTTCAATGACTCAATGAATCTCTCAGCATTCATGAGATTTTCTTGTAATTCCCAAACTTCAGATTTTGCCTAATCAAGATCATCTAGGGCCACCATAATTTGTTGTTGAATACTACTTGAATCCATTGAAACACTTTCCAAGATCTTCCCCAAGCTTTTAAAATTATTCCGAGGAACTAGGCTCTAATACCAATTGTTGGAATCAAGCAACACTGAGAGGGGGGGTGAATGAGTGTTGTGCAATTTTTAACTTTATTAATCTGATCCTTAAAGTACTGATAACATTCAACCAAAATAAAAACGCATGCACATAAGACAAGTAACCACAACACCATAACACAAATATTTTTACGTGGAAACCCTGTTAGGGGAAAAACCACGATGGAGGTCAATCCACAATATTGTCTGAGTATACTCAAAAGAAAAGTTTACAAAATGAGAATGCACTTGCATTCAGGCACATTGCCTAGAGCTCGCTGCTCAAAAATAGAAAGGCTCACTGCCTTAAAATTTTTTGGAATAATTCCAAAGATTTGAATTGGGAAAGTAGCATCTATAAATGCCTGATTACAGTTTTGGTTAGGCTCAACAATCGAATTCTAGACCTCTAACTGATTCTGCTCTGTTTAGCTTCAACTCGCATCAAAAATCCTTAATGCACAAGTGAAACTATGCATAATCGTTCTATTGACCTTCTAACATTCACAACATAAATCAACTCACATCGAACATATATCAAAATGATATAATCAATCACTTGTATATATCCGCTACAAGGGATTTAATCGCTTCATGTCGGCTTCAACAAAATAAGAAATATTGATAAACTATCGGCTCAAATCATGCATAATATTCAATGTGCATCCACAAAAGTTGGCCACAACATAGTGAGGACCCAAATCAAAATGCTCAAACACAAAAACACTTAAAAAATAACTCCTCAAATGTCCGCAACATGCTACATCCACCAAGTCGGCCTTCATACACTGATGAACAGAAAATTAGTCAACCATATCTTCTAACTTACACTCAAATCGATACAATGCACCAAGATTTATAGATAACATAGATAATGCATCGACCAATCATCCCTGAGATCCACAACACAAAATAATAACTTATGAATCGAAGAACACAAATCTATCGGATGCTTTGTTCTAGCTTAACAGATAATCACTAATCTTCAATCTATCTTCCGGTATGAGTAAATGACGACGTGCAAATCGACTAGCTGACAAGGGTTGCCATCAATGACAACACCAAAAAACATGTGTAGTGTCTCTTGCCAACACATCCTTCCACATGACCTCTAATCGAGATTGGTTCTCTAGATACAAAAAGTATGATGGTGGAAGGGTGTATTTGGGAGATGATTCTCACCTAGAAATTTTTGGTCGTGGAAGAGTCAAAATTTGATTTCTTGATGGAAGAGTAAAGGGAATCAATGATGTAATGCATATATCAGGTCTGGCTCAAAATTTCCTTTCAATTAGTAAGCTTATTGCTACTTGTGTACAAGTCTCTTTCTCGAATGGTATTTGTAAAATGACGAGAGGCTCTATGGTGTTGGCTAAGGGTGCAAGAATAGGCACTCTATATAAGTTGGATGCATATGCAATTCAATGTAATAGTGCTTTTGTGAAGTCTAGTAAGTCTGATCAAGTAGAGAAGGAGAACGTTGTTCCTATGAGTGCTAACTCTTTGGAGGTGAAGCTCCCAGTAGAGAAAATAATGTTGTGGCATCAAAGGCTCAACCACATTGGTGAAAAAGGCTTGAAAGCCTTGAAAAATAAAATCCTAGTTGAAGGGCTTGATGATTGTAACCTTGAATTCAATTTTTCCAAACATTGTATATATGGAAAACAACACTGTGTTTCACATTATTCTAGTCCTCATAAATCTTCTAGAATTTTGGATTATATTCATGCTGATGTGTTTGGTCTATTTAATGTTCCTTCATTATCAAAATTTATTTATTTTGTTTCATTCATAGATGATTATTCGAGAAGGGAATTTGTTTACTTTCTCAAAAGTAAAACACAAGTTTTTTAGTCAGTTTAAGGAATTTAAAACCTTGGTTGAAAATTAGATTGGCAGAAAAATAAAAATGCTTGAGGACAAATAATGGAGGTGAATTTTATTCAACAAATTTCAATAAGTTTTGCAAGGATCACGAAATTAAAAGACATATGACCACTCCTTACACTCCATAAAAAAATGGAGTTGTAGAAAGGATGAATAGACCGTTGATGGAAAGGGTGAGAAGTATGTTGAGTAGTACTAGTCTAGAACATAAGTTTTGGGTTGAGGCTATAGCTACAACATGTTATTTAATTAATAGATCTCCCACTTTGGCGCTCATGGGAAAGACACCTATGGAAGTGTGGTCTAGTAAGAAGCCCTCTTTGAGACATGTTAGAGTCTTTGGTTGTGAGGGGTATGCTTGTGTTCCTAGTGAAAAATATCTAAATTGGAGAACAAGGCTGTAAAATGTATCTTCATCGGTTATGGAATTGGTGTGAAAGGGTACAAGCTTTGGAATCCAATTACAAAGAAAGTGTTGTATAACAAAAGTGGGATCTTCCGTGAGCTAAAACCTTCTACTATTGATCTACAACTAGAGATGAAAGAAGCAAAAAAGGAGGTAGTTGAATTTCCCGTTACACTATATAAGGATGAACTACGTACTCCTGGTGGACCTGTTAGTGAGGAGAGCTCTAGCAGCTTTAAAATTTTTGATCAAGAAGAACCTTGAACTCAGCTTGTGAGGAGATCTATGCGTGCAAAGCAACAACCTGAAATGTTTGGGTATTCTATGTTGGATTCTAGTTTTTCCTATGATTTGATTGCTAACACTGATGAGCCTAGGATTGCTAGAGAGGTGATGGGTATGTCTAATTCAAATTCCTGGTTAGAAGCCATGAATGAAGAAATGACGTCATTGAAGAATAATGAAACTTGAGATTTGGTACCTTTGCTTAAAGTTCAAAAGCCTGTTGGATGCAAATGGGTGTTCAAAAAGAAAATCGGTCTGGATGGCAATGTTGAGAAGCATAAAGTGATGTTGGTCACAAAAGGATATTCTTAGGTGGAGGGAATTGACTATGGAGAAATCTTTTCTTCTATAGCTACGCTGACATCCATTATATTTCTATTATCACTTGCAGCAACGTATGATTTTGAGATCGAGCAAATGGATGTGAAGACAATGTTTCTTCATGGTGATTTGAAGGAAGAAATTTATATGTCCCAGCTAGAGACTTCGTTGAAAAAGGTAAGGAAAACTTGGTTTGCAAGTTAAAAAAATCTTTGTATGGTTTGAAGCAATTGCCTAGAATGTGGTACCAAAATTTTGACACTTTTTTGTTGTCATTGAGGTTTATGAGATCATTGAAGTTAGATCATTGTGTGTACTTTAAAACTGAAAATGGTTGTCTTCTTATTATTTCCCTTTATGTGGATGACATGTTGTTCATTGGGAATGGTACAGGAATGATTTCTGAATTAAAATCTCAATTGTTAGCACAGTTTGAAATGAAAGATTTAGGTGCAGCTAAGTATATTCTCAAGATGGAAATCAGAAGGGATAGGGGAAATAGAAAACTTTGGCTCAGCTAGAGTAAGTATATAAATGATTTCCTAAAGAGATTTAATATGACAAATTGCAAGTAGTTAGTTGTTACAGTGTTGCAGGGAATGAAACTTTCTATTGAAGATTGTCTAAAATCTCCTACTAAGATGGAGGACATGACCAGGGTGTCTTATGCAAGTGCAGTTGGCAGCTTAATGTATGCAATCATTTGTACCAGGCCAGACATTCCCAAGCAGTTGGAGTACTTAGTCAATTTATGGCTAATCCAGGAAGGCCGCATTGGGATGTTGTGAAAGAGTTTTCAAGTATTTGAAGGGTACTTCCTGAGTATGCCTTATGTTATCATGGTCACTCTACTGGATCTCAGAGTTCAGTTAGCATTCATGGATATGTGGATTCTGATTGGGTAGGGGACATTGACAGCAAAATATCCACCAGTGGATATGTATTCATATTGTTTGGTGGTGTAGTTAGCTAGATGAGCAAGCGACAGGCTGTAGTCACTTTATCCACGACTGAGGCGAGTACATGGAAGCAACTCATGCCTACAAGGAAGCTATTTGGCTTAGATTTTTGTGTTCTGACATTGGTTTTGATGCAGAAAAATTGTAATTTTCTGTGACAATCAGAGTGCTATTTGTTTGGCAAAAAATCCAACTTTCCATGCTAGGATGAAACATATTGATGTGTACTTCCACTTTGTTCGTGATATGGTGGTGGATGGAAAGGTTAATTTGGAAAAGGTTGATACTCTGGTGAATTTTGTTGATGCATTGACGAAGCCTGTGAGCATAGATAAGTTCAAATGGTGTGTCAATTCAATGGGCCTTGGGGCCTATGATCTTCAGTGACTTCAAGCATTGGGAGGAGCTAGTAACTTCTTCGTCAAGTGGGAGAATGTTGAGAAACCATATCTCAAACTTCTTGGCATGTTAAGATTTTTAGGATTTGAGTTTTCAGTTATATGGAAAAACTACATTGTCAGAGGAGTCTCTAAGAAGTCACCTCAACATCGAGGTGATCCCACAATCTTGGTTTACAATTTTTTGACCAAATTTGGACGAACTAATTTTTCTAACTAAATCTTCACTTTAAGGCACCTATAGCGCTAAACCATGAGGAATTTGAAGATGATGCAAACTAGTGATTTGTGGCATTTTTTGTAGATTCTAAATATATTTTTTTTCAAAATTTTTGGAATTATATTTCCTTATTTTTCCATCTCCAAAAACTAGTTTTTTTTTAGTAAACACCATTTTTAAGGAGTGACACTCACCGTATAACACATAATATTTTTTCCATGAAGGATAAAATTCTAATTATTTTAATTTAGATTTGTAACTACAATATCTAGTGCTTGCAATTGGTTTCATAGTGTTTTATTGAATATTTTTCCTTAATCAAGTTCAAAGTAAACCAATTACAATTCAAAATAGGACATAAACCATATAACACATAACTTTTTTTGTATGTATCGAAATTCAATTTTTATTTTTTTGTTAGATCAAGGACTTCAATATCTGGTGCACTCATTTTTATTTTTTAAATGATACTATTCTATTTTTCCACATGTGAGAATAAAAGAGCTTGATTTTGTTGAAAACCTACATTCACAAGAAATAAAAAATAAATATAATAATAAAATTAAATTTATTTAAAATTATACTTTTTGGAATCTTATAATAAGGAATACATAATTACAAAAAATAAAATTTTAAATGAATTCATTTGATCCCCAAAAGGTAAATCAAAAGTGGTTTTTCAACAGCATTTTGATAGGTGTAAAGGAGACTTAGTTATAGGTATGGTTTAAAACTAGCGGGGTTCTATCCAAGGGGGTTTGATCTAAGGAAGTTTGATCAAACCCTCTTCAATTGGAATGCTTTAAATGGAACTTTTTAAGGCTTAAATCATTATATTTTCTAAAAATATGTGATTTCAGCAAAAATCGGAATTCCCAAAAATTGTAAACTAGCTTTGTGGGATCACCCCATGTCTCGATGGGAGACTAGGAACTCTTGTCGGTAGGAGTGGAGAACTTCATCGGGACATGGATTGGAGTCTCCTCAATGTTTCGATGGTGTGGAACCCATGGTATACCATTAAGGTGGGATCGGTCAGCGTGGAAGGTGATGTCAGTTGTACAATGATGGTGACATGGATGTTACGTTGGTAGTGGGGACCACAATTAATGTTATAAGCTTCGTCGATGGGATTTTTGTGTATCGATGCGAGGTGATAATTTGTCCCCTCGATGATCCGATGGGAGGCGGTAACAATAGTAAGAAAAAAGAATTTTGATGTGATAGTGAAGAATCAGAGGGATTTGTTTCCTTGTCCCTTCGACATTATGATAACTTCAGTGAGTATCGATGGTTAAACGGTATTGTGACCGTTCTTCTATGGGATGTGAAACAATTGTATCCCGGTAATGCTTGGAGAAAATAACGATTGGCAATCTACATTGTATGTAGTATGCATTGTAATAGTGTTGAGGTTTATTGTAACTATGAGTGTGATCAAAACAAGTTGTAATTGAATGTTGCTAGATTGATATTGTGAATCAACACCTATGAAAGTGAAACTTTGTAACTTGTATGTAATTCATTTACTGTAATATAAGAAGGTTGTTGCTTTGGTGTGTGGGTTTTTTCCTGTAAGGGTTTTCCCATGTAAAATATGATGTTCATTTGTGTTGATGTTTTTTAATTGTCTATTCTATTATTCATGAATGTGTATTTTAAATGGACTGTAATTGCAAAGTTTTGTAAAAAAAATTGTATCTCTCTCCTGAGGTTTAGCATTTGGAAGGCGTTTCCAAACTTTTCTTTCCTATTAAATGGTCTCTTCCACCTTTAAGATTTTGTAAAACTAATATTGATGGTTCATCTCGAGGTAATCTGAGGGCAACAGGTATTGGTGGAATTAGAAGAGATAGTACTAGGTTAGTTCACTTCTTTTTTCATCTATTATGGAGATTGTTACAAATAATCACATGAAGGCTCAAGCTATCTTAGTAGCTTTGGATAAATCATTTGAGCTTAGTTGGAAAAATATTATTTGTGAGATGGATTCAATGGTGTCAGTTTCCCTCTGGAATAATGGGAAAGCTTCTCAATCTTCTTGGAGGTTATCTATTTGTGTGGCTCAAATTCTTTGCATGGCTCAAAATTTTGATTCCATCTCTTTTATTCATATTCCTTGTGAGTTGAGTGTTGTTGCAAATTGTCTGGCTAAATGGGCTTTTGATGTTGATTGTAGATGGAATGTTATGGATTGGGGATCTCTTTCTTTAGTCCAAAGCTCAAAACTTATTTCACTCCTTCATCATGATTTGGGTTGATATTCTTCTTTCATGTTCTCTTGTGAGGCTCGTTGGGGATGGTTTTGTAACAAACCTCCTTGGATTTTTGTTCTTTGGGCTTTAATGACAACTATTATTGCTTGGAAATCCTTATGTAACTCTTTTAGTTTAATTAATTAATATATATTCTATTTTTTTTGTCAAAAAAACTAAAATATTATTTATCTATCTATACATTATATAAGTCAAGGGGTCATTATATTTATAAAAAAATTAATAGGATGAATTTTGAATTAAGAGACATAGATTATAAAATAGCATAAAATAATGTTTTATTTTGATATCAATACATTTTTAAAAAAAATAGTAATAAATTATATATAGAATGTGTATTAAGGAATAATAACTTCTAAAAATTATGTAAAAAATGTTAGTCTATTTTATTTACATAGAATTTTTAAAGATAGATATGCTAGTAAATAAAATAGTTATGTATAAATATATTATATTTATTATATTTTTTAAAATAGAATAAGCATAAAAATATAAATCATAGTAAATGAAATAATTATATAATTTAGTAAAAAAAATAGTAAATAGTTATATTTTTTAAAATAATAATAAACAATATCTTTTATAAATAAAATAGTAAGTAATATTTTTGAATGTCAATAGTGGCATGGTTAATTTGTGTTCTTCTTGCTATCAAGGTTCAAGTCTCATTGGATTTTTGTTATATTTTTACTTATTTATAGACAAATTTAGCTCAATTGACTTATTTGTGTGCTTATTATTCTCTCGTTTGGGTCTTGTTTTATTTGGGTCACCCCTAATTGATCTTTCTCCCTACCAATTTCACCTCTCTCCTCTCTCTTCCTTAGAACTAACTAGACATTGTTGAACTCTTTCCTACTCTATTCTATTTTGAGATTAGTGTCCTTCCATCCAAAATGTTGGTATAAAAAAATTAACACAGATAAATCTAGAAATTTCATTACATTAATATTTTAGACTGTGAAAACTTCATATTATCAATAAAAAGATATTTTTATAATATTCAAGTGTCTAACATCCACTTTTTTAATAAATAATATACTATTATTTTGTAATTAATAAAATTAATATTTTATAAATTATTGTCTACCAATTATTTTAAGAACTGTAAAAAGAAATATATTAAGAAAAACAAATTATAATTAACAGTGAATTTAATTACAGTTTTGAATGGAAGAGGCTATCTATCTTTCAGAACAGTTGGTATAAATTCAGACATCCTTTCAAACATAATTAAAGAAACAAATCTAGAGAAGAAGAGACACAGAAAAAAACAAAGTTATGATAAAAAAGCAGATCCCACAAGATGTATATGATCCTTTAAAATGGAAGCTACCAACATGATAAGGAGGAATCATTTATCATCTCAACTACAGTGGAAGAGACAAAATTATCTACGTAGATGGCTTTTGTCTCAACTCATTATCTCTTTCGAATGATATCATATTCTCCTTTTATGACTTCATTCTTCATATTTGCACAGTGTCTTTAAGTAATTTTATTTTGTTCACCCACCATATATTCTCTGTGCTCCTCAATCAAATGGCAGAAGATGTACGCAGCTTTAATATGACACAATGTTTATGTGTCTCACATTTATTAATCAAAACATCTACATTGACCTGCATTGCACAGACCAGTTACAAAATGTTAGGTGGTCAAATATTTCAAGTTTGGTGGGCTTGCTTTGTCTATTTGGTATGGGTTTAAAGTAGAACATACATTGTATTATCCAATCTATATGTCTATTTGGTAGTTGCTTATTTTGAATTGATTAATACAAGTCGTTAAACATATCAATTGAAGAGATGGTGGGTGTGTAGGCTGCTTTTAATGAAAATTTGATCTTATGTGTTTCAATCCCATTAGTGAACAAGTGTATAATCACTTACATGGTGGTTTGTTCTATATAGAATTAGTGAGGTATCATATGGTTTTAGGTGGCGAGTCTGTTGGGTCTGCTTTGTGGTATTAACATTAAATTCTCATTTCTTATTGCATCAGGGTGAAAATGAAAAGGTTATGGTCCAAAACTTCAACTTTTTTCATTTTTTGATGTTATAATTTGATCACCATGAACCATCAAATGTAGTTGCATCTTCAGATGATGTGTCAAGTGTCAAAGGATGAATGTATACCTTGGTGAGACACGTGGTTTGGCATCTCTTATTTTAATGGTCGGGGGATGTTTATATGGAAGATTGTATGACATTCACTTTTGCAACATCAAACTAAGCAATGATACACGATTTTATGTCACAAGAATAGCAGTCTCATTTTATTTATGCAAGCAGAGCCTCTTGGCTATGTGTCATCAATAAGAAAAAATAACCAAACTTAGGTGCTCTCACATATGCTTACCTCATTTTACCCCTTACCATATATCATTTGCTGATCAATGTGACTTTTTTATTATGTTAAAAACTTAGTGAGTCAAGGTGGTGATTAAAAATAGAATATGATAACATTTTGCAACACAATTTAACTCTTATTGGTCAAAATGATATTTTGCAAAAAAATGTAAGGGGTCCACCCTTACAACAATGAATTGTGGATTTTCCACCTGGTATGGGTGGACATTGATTGGCACACTATTTGTTTGGTCTATGCAATTAAAGTAAAAGATACACATCTTTGTTTATAGTAGTGAATGAAAAGGAGGATTAGCATTGGTAATCAATTCTCATTGGCCAAAAGACTAATATGTGAACTCTTTGTACAAGTTCTTTAGAGGACTTCTCTTTATGGTGACAAAATATAAATGATTGTATTGTCTTAAGTGGCATACCTTATGGGTCCACTCAGTATACTTGGCAAATCTTGACTACATCACTTAATAATGCTCATATAGGCAATTTGTTCATTTCTTATTATTCCATAAAAACATGCTAAAATGTATCTATATATGAAACTTTGCTCTCACCATTTTCCCTCAATCATTGATTATTAATCAACATGAATTGTTCAGCCATAGCTAAAGTTTAAAATATTTAATTTAGCATAAGCAAATGGTTTTTGTGTGGAATGCGATAGAGATAGGGGTTTTGAGAAAGACAAAATTCATTCTCAAGTGGAGTGAAGAAGTTGAAGGAAATGATTGCAAGGTTGATAAAAGTACTTTTGTGTGGTTTCTTGTGGCATGGTGATGACATGACAAAGATTTGCATATGCAAATCCATTTTTAGTGTCAAGTTCTTGATTTAAGGAGTTAGCTAGAAAATTGATTAAGAATCGATGGAGCTCATCTTCTCCACTAAACTTGATAAGGATGATGACCTTATTAAGCATGGGCTATATTGCATCCATTTATTCACACTAAAAATTGATGAAGTTAGGGCACTTAGTGATAGTTTGTGTATAGATTTGAAAAGGTTTTACCCTTGTTTGCATAATAGAATAAAATATCTATTTGAGAGTAACATGATTAATGGGTGTAGTTACTTCAATATAGAGGTTGTTGTAACCAATTTTATGGAATTATTTTTTACTTTATAAAGATGCAAGTTTGGGAAGACTTACACAAAGAAATAAAGAAAAAACTCTTGATTGAAATCAAATCTTCATACCATCATCAAGATTGGATAGAACCATGTGTCAATAACAAAATCTTTCCTTCTTGTCACGAACATAATGGTAAAATTGCAAGATGCATTAGCTACATAGATAATCTAGTGCATACTTGTTAGGTATAAATGTAGGTTCCTTCTATGGAATTAAAAGAGAGTCTCTATGTTTATTTGAGAAAAAACCCTTATATTTTGGCCAGTTTTTTATAGGGTCACCTTTAAAGCATCCTAGGGTGATCAAATCATGTATGTCAAGATTGAAAGGTTTGAGGGATAGATCTGTATTAAGTATAGAAAAGGTATTCTCTTGTAAAAATCTTCTCTATGATCCAGATATTTATATAATTGGCTAAAAAAATTTAGGTAATAAGTTAAACATTTAATAATTTTTTGTTTGTGGTTAGTTAACTAAATTATAGAAGTTGTAAAATTTCCTCAAATATTTTAAAGGGTTATTTTAAAACAACACATCAGATTCTTTGAGTAGTTATAGACGACTAAATTAGATCTAGTTGTGTGAAATTTCTTGATTCACAATGTTGCATCTAAGCAAATAGTTATTGGTTTTATAAACCAATATGAATATATTTCCCTCTTTTTAAATTCTTGAGTCTATTTCCCAATAAGAGAGGAATTAGTCATAAGTGGCTAATGATAATTCTTTATTTTAATACCATCATCTGTCATGTTTAAAAATTTGTGTAGGTTGGGTATTTTTATTTTAAATAACTCTAGAATACCTACTTTTGTTATATTATCTAAGAGCTCATTTTTTATATATCTTTAGAGAGTTATGCATGTTGAGATCCTAAGTTGTATATTTTAGTTGCATGTATATCTTGATTTTTTATAAAAGATGTATTTACATTTGAAAGACTAGTAAGCCAATGTAAGGGGTGTTGGAAGTTTGAGGAAATTGTTGGTTTGCTTGTCATTGATATGGTTATTGGCAACATGAGCATGACCATATACAGTGTTGTCATTGATGTCAACATTGAAGTCTACATTGAGGTATAGTTGATTGGTGAGGCATGAGTGAGTATGGTGATGGTAATCCATTTTACAAGTGCAAGAGTTCTAATCTAGTGCAGAAAAAATGTATTGATATTTGGCTAAGTCACATAATATAGTTTTCAGTGTACAAAGTATTAGTTTTTAGGTCCTCTGATGCAAAAGTTATGATTAACAATGTATTGGGTTTGCCAGTGACAGTGTCGTTGGATGTTTGGAGATGTTGGAAGCTTGATATCTTTGTGAGTTGATTGGGTGTTGTAATTAATATCAACACCTTGTATAAAGATAATGTTGGAATGGTTGGTATTGATGTAACACATGTTGGTGTTGTCATGATGTCCTACTTTAGTATAGTTGTAGGAGTTGTTGGCCTAACTTGTGTTAGAGCAGATTGTTGTAGTTAGAAAGTGTTGCATGTTTTAGATGCTATATATGTGTTTCAAAGATGTTAGTAATGTTGATGATGAAGTTGGTTCACTTGGTTTCCAAATTCTTTTGAGAAAATTTGAATAAAAGAGAGTTTAGTGTGACAGAGTGGTGTTCATTGTTTTACTCTGCATTTCTTCATGATTGAAGATATGCTCATGTGGTTTGGATGTGATGAACAAAGGTTTTTAGAGGTCACATATCCAAAGTTTTAGGTTCTAGATCATACTTCAATGGAATATGTGTTTGAAAATATGTCTGTCTAGTAAAATAGGGTGCCTAGGAGAAATGAGATTGCTCTACATTTCTCTGCATTGAAGGTTCTGGTCTTGTAGATCTGGGAACATGATTATATCATTTGTATTTACCTACCCTTGAATTTTCAAGTGTTGAGTTGTTTCACAAAGTTGTTTGGTGTGTTGGATGTTTGGTTGCACAAAATGAAGGTGTTCTTGAGTTTCAGGTGGTTGCAGCAGTTGTGCAAAATATTTTGATGATGCTAGAATATTCTAATATGTTGTATGGATATTGTGGATTGTTGTTGTGTGGTCCATGAGATGTTTTTGGACCTTGAGAGGTGTGTTAGGAGTTGCTTTCTAGTGTTAGTATAGGTTTGGTCGACTTGGCATGCTAGCGCTAATTACAGAGGATAATTGTTGTTTAAAGAAGTGTTGAGAAGCATGTTGGTGTAGATTTGGGTCCCAATTAATTATTGGCATGGTTTGGCTTCACTTCTTTATATTGTGGAAGTGTTTGGTGCTGACCTATCAGGTGTTGCACGATTGAGGTGCATACATTTCCTTAAGGCCAACCTAATTGAGATTGTTTTAGGTTGCAAAGGGTATAAATGTAAGGAGAATTGTTGTGTGGATTAAGAGCATAGTGTGAGATGCAAAATATGTGAAAGTGATCAAGTGAAAGTGATATGAGTGTGAGCCTTAATTCCTATAACTTCCTAATGTAGTGAGTAGGTGTCTACACTTTAGTATGTTTAATGAGATGTTTGTGCTTTAGTGGAACTGTACCTTCAACATATGAGAGATGCATTATTAGCAGCTCAAATTGGTGGTAATCCATCCCTTATTCTATTTGTATTTCTTCTATATAGTGAGTCCTTTGGCAGTGCGCCACCGACAGTGAGCCCTTAGCAGTGAGCCTTATTGTATTCAGTGTTACAATTCATATATTAGTGAGCTAATACTCATCGTGGTTTTTTCCTTGGTTTTCCACGTAAATATGGTGTTCTTATGTGTTTGGATGTGTTTGCATTACTGATTTACATGTTTACATTTAGTTATTGTTGTAGACACCTAAAAATGGTCTGGAGAATCTAATTAATTAAATATGATTTATTTGATTAATTAATCTTAAATTCATCTACTTAGTAAATAAATAGAAATATTTATTTATATTAAGTTCACTATTAGTTCTTCTATTTTATCATATTATTTCCCTCTTAATTAAATAAACAAAATTAAATACTTTGTTTTATTTAATTATTATCATTATTATTTCTTCTATACTTTATCCATCAATTCTATCTTAAAATTAAATACTTTGTGTTATTTAATTATCTTATCGTATTTTCCTCTTAATTAAATAAAGATATCCTAAAATCTTTAATTTAGTTATCCTATTCCTTCAATTTTAATTTAATAAACAACTTCTATAGTTTGTTTTATTAAATTATTTATCTCTCTTTTTGCTAATTTGAATAAATCATAAAATATTCAAATAAATGCATAAATCAAATCTCTCTATTCACTCACCAATAAAATTAGATTTTTCAAATCTAATTAATGCAACTAGCATTCACGAGAAAATCCTCGGGGACAAACCTGCAGGAAATCCTCTCAATCTTCTTCCTCAAATCTTTCCTCTCATCTTGCCTAGTGTTTTCATGGGGAGGAACAATCCTCCATGATCAGCTCCACCTTCTCATCTCATACCATTCAAATCTCCATATTTAATCTCAACCTCTGTTGTGTTACCCCTGTGCAAAACTGTTGCCGGAAATCTATATATACAACCTGAATTGAAGCATCAAAATGATCCGAGAATTATCATCTTTTATGCAAACTTACTCTGCAAGAATTAGTACTCAAGCAACCAAGCAATAAATCATTAGCATTAGCATTTTAGTATCATCATAGCATCATGGCATCGGTAGATTTCATATCACGCATCATCATTAGTTTTTACTGTAGCTTCCATTTAGCAGGTTTCATGTCAGGATAGTTTACAGTAGCTCCATATCATCTAGGAATCATTAGCAATCATCACATCATTTCATTTAGTATCCATTTCGTTCTCTAGATAAGCATTTTAAACAGTTACAGTCTTACAAATCTGAGAGCCTCTATAGCTTGATAGATCTTTGGAGATAGGAGACAATGAGACGCTTTCAAGCTTTTCAGTGTTTTAAATTAGTTTAATTGTTGATTAATCTTGATACAATGTTTCATTAAGAGGTATTTAATTGTATTTAGTTTATATTTTCCACACTTACATTATGGTGCCCACCGTGGGGCCTAACCCCATATTTTACAAAAAAAAATCTAAAAAGTGTCATACAGGATTTTGGTGTGTTTATTTTAGCGCAATTGAGAGTTTTTTTAGCGCTTCCGAAGAAAAGTATAGCACTTTGAAGGACTTTTTTAGCGCTTCTAATAAATTTTGTAGCGCTTTTGACCTCTGTTTTAGCGCTTCTGATAAATTTTGTATCGCTTTTGATCTTTGTTTTAGCGCTTCTAATAAATTATGTAACGCTTATGTAGTCTATTTTAGCACTTATGATGAATTATGTAGCGCTTTTGACCTCTGTTTTAGCACTTTGATAGTCAATCTTAAAATGGCCATATCTTGGTCATACGGAGGTCTTTTTTGAAATGGGGTAGAATTTCATAAGCTATGCAATGGTGTAGGTATTTCTAACTTTTTGTATAGTTAAAATTTTCAATTCTACATTTAAAGTCAAATCACATTGTAACTTGGTCTAAGTTTTAGGGTTTTTATGCTTAATCATTCATCTAACCCTTATAGCTTCTTATTTCTTGATCTCATCTAACATTTTTGAGCATTTATTGCAGGTTTTAAGAAGAACATGGAGCATTGAAGTGAAAGAAAATATTCGATATCCATTGTAATAGTGTTTTCAAACACTCATGGGAAAATAACCCATCATATGTTACTTTTCATTCATGCTTTAGGACCAACTAGCATTACTTTGGGCCTAAAATTAGCCATCTACACAAGCTTTGTCAAAGTTGGTTAAAAACAATATTAGAAACTCACTGGTTTTTGGATTTGGACTTAAAATGAATCAATCTAGGATAGACACTTCTTCAGTTGGTTTTAAAATGAATCAATCCTAGGATAGTCACATTTTCAATTGGACTAAAATTTATCAATTTAGGGTAGTCACCAAACTTTTCAATGTGGATTTAAAATTTACACCATGTCTTTTTGTGAAGCAATATCTTCACATAGATAGAAAATTGTAGTTTCGGCTCTAAAAATTGAACTTGATTTCTATGTTTGTGTGGTGATAGGCATATGCTCTCCCCTTAATTAGGTGATCCAAAAAGCCAGACTCATCCTTTTTATGCATTCTTCAATTTTTATTACATCCTTTAAAAGGCATGTTGTAGTGGGAAAAAGTACTCATCCTATGGGAACGACCTAAGTGGGTTCAAACCAAAGCCAGGTTTTTCCACCCCACCATAAAATTTAAAGCAAATCTGGGGAAACCCACTTTTTTCAGAAGTGTACAAGATAACCATCCCCAAAACCTTTGTTCTAAAGGTTGGGAGGTCTCTTGAGGGATTTTATCACTTGCCGCTCTGAACGGAAACCCTTTCTAAGAACCATAGTGTAATATCCAGCCGAGTCAGTAACCAAACATTGTAATACTCGCAATGCAAGGGGAGGGAAGAATCTACCCCCAAGACACTCACCATATAATTTCCAAGGACCGTTTGCTCAGGGGATTGAGAAATCTAACCTTGAGTATGCACGTGGAAAAGACAAAAACATGGGCGCCCTCTAGGGGGTGACACGGCTGTGTGAGTCGACACAATTTAAGCTATGGGTTGTTGAGTATAACAATGACCTTTTGACTATTAAGAGTGAGTCTATCTGAAGTGATTTTTGTTATCAAACCAGTGAAAATAGGACCATGTGTGGTTCTTTTGAACATACACTATCTATTTAGATTACAACTCTTAAAAAAAACTGTCTTCATTTGAGTGTTGTGTATTTCAAAATCATTAAAATCTAGATAAAGATCATCCAAAAAAAAAGAAGCAAAACAACACAAAAGAGTCAAAACAAAATCAAATAGTGAAATTTATGATTAGGGATTGGAAATCCACAACGTTTTTCAAGAAATCCCTTACAACAAGAGTCAAAAATCTAAAGAACAGGAAATTGAAACTCAAACCACCATGGCGGAAATAAATAAGGATCAATTGAATGCTTTATCTCATCAAATGAAAAAACTTCTACAACAAATCTGGGATATGCAAAGGGAAGCAAACATAGAAAGATATCTACTTCCAGACATCTACCCATATCCTCTTGACCAAACAATGAACATGAGACCTTCTTCACCAAAAACTACATCATCCAAGTTCAATGTCGTTGAATTTTTGCAAAAGTTCAATAAGCCCAAATCTAAATCCTCAAACACAAATGATATTGAGCAATCTTGTCATGTCCTGCATTTATCTCCATCCACCATAAGCCAAAATAAACCTCAAGATTCTTTCACTCAAGCTAACAATTCCATCGAGTCATCCTCTTCTATCATATCTTCAACATCCAATTATTCATGTCAATCTCACAATCCAAATCATGCTAGCATATACTCCCCTACACATCAAGATCAAAATATTCTTTCCACTCCATCCAATGATATCAAATTCCACAAAATATTCCAATCCTTGATCAAGATTCCATTTCTCAAGAATCTTATGATGATCCCCTCCTTTCACTTTTCATCCAAAATAATTCCCTTCCATCTCAAGAGACAAATATCCTTCCAAGTTCTTCTTCCACATCATCTAATCAATCCATACCATCTCATGATTCTATTGCATCACAAGAGCATGATATTTCTTCCATCCTATCTATGATGTCTTACCAACTGATGATCAAGATATGCTTTGTACAAAATATCACGATTCCCTTCCTCATCAAGACCAATATATGCTTCCATTCAAGGATACCCTTTCATCCCATGAAGATGATTATCCTTGTCATGATCAAGATATGCCTTTCATACCACTTCATAATCCTTTTCCAAGTCAAGATCAAAACACCCCGTCATCCCCATGTCAAGAGCCTATCACACCTATTCAAGCTATCCATGAACCACACACCTATAAATTGGGATCCTCCACCTTTATCCATTCTGGTTTACTTCCAATACATATCCTCTCATCCATATCATATCCTCCTCAAAATGGACTTGCATCTTGTTTCACAAACAATACATATCCCATTGGTAAACGAATGTGTCAAAGTATGAATTACAAAGGAAAAGGATTAGGCCTTCATGAGCAAGGTATCCTAGAACCCCTTTCTATTCAAAGAAACCCATATCACCACGGCCTTGGTTATACACCTAAGTTTCCTAGTCCATCAAACCTTCCATCTATCCTAGGTCCTCATTCTAGTTCATCACACCTTCCATCTATCCTACGTCTTCATCCTAGTCCATAAAATCTTCCCTCTATCCTAGGTCCATATCCTATTTCTCAAGAACAACAAAGGCACACATCCTTGATGCCCTTTCAAAATTATATCCACATTAACTCATCCATAATACCTCCATATCATTCATCTCAATCCACCCCTCCCATTGCTCTTGGAAGCAATTTGGGTGCCAAATATCAAAAGCTTCTATATCAAAATCCACATGTATCAAAGGATCAACATGTCTCCTCGAAGAGACATGCAAAAATAAAAGAAAATTTGATCCAAAATCAAAAGAAAAATCTAAAAGGCCACAAAGGCCCATCAAAGCAAAAAGGAAATTTTCATAGACCACAAAGGTCCATAAATCAAAAAGAAAAATGTCACAAGTCACAAAGGCCCACAAAGAAAAAATCAAAGTCAAAATTCATGTGGATTCCTAAAAGTCTCATAGAAGCAATAAAATCTAAATTGGCATCCAAATTTGCTAATCCAAAAGCTCCTCCAATTTTCCATCTAATAACATATCACCTTCCAAATCCATTTTTCCTCCAACACTCCACCACCCTTCAAGGTGTGTGCCAATTTTGATCTTGCCATCCTTTCCATCTATCCATCAACAGGCCTTCCAACCTCATCCATTATCCAACATTCATCCCCCATCATTCTCCTTTAATCCAAACCTTTGCATAAGTCCTTAGATTCTTCCATCATATCATTAATTTTCCAACATCTAGGAGTCTAATTCCCATTGCCATGGTTTATTAGAGGGATATTTGGTTGTGAAACTTGTTGCTTAAGTCCTTCCTCCATCTCCTTATCATCCATGTATCCTATCTTCCATATTCCTCTTGCACTCTACACTTAGGGAAAAAATTTCGTCCATCTTATCATTCATGGTCATTATCCTTTCTATGCTCATTCCTTACATTTCCACCTTTGATCTTGACAAGGTTAAGGATCTTCTTGAACATCATATATCTTATCCTATACACTTTATACATATCTTCCATACCATATCTTTCATCTTATCCATATTCCATAATTCTGACTAAATACATCATTTCTTCCTTTCCTCGGTCTTGATGAGGAATTGGGGCAAAATACTTGGGCCTTGTGTCTGTATCTTATCTAGTTGATCTTGATCATTGCCATTCATTTATTTTTATCCTTTCTTTCTTCCATTACATATCTCCTAGCTTATCAAAATCCATGTCACCATGTCCCTTTGCAACCTTGAATCTTATCATGCACATCATATTTGAGCCTAGCTACAAAACATTATCCAATCCTCATATCTTTTGTCAATCAATCATCAAAAATCATCAATCTTATTGTACTTAGGGGAATCAGTGATCCTAAGTACTTATCATCATCATGCCTTATGGAATCAATCATTCCTGGCATCTTAATCAATCAACCATTATCATCTTTTGACAAGAGATATGTTGCTTCTGTGACATGTTTTGCAGTGAATCTTTCATTTTGATCTATCATTTATCCATGGTTTCATTGCCCCTATTGTGGGGCATCCTATTCCTTCAATCGGTCATATCATATCATTCCATAATAGAAAAATACAAAAAAAACATACAAAAATACAAAAAATAAATAAAAAAAAAAATAAAAAAAAAAAGAAAATACAAAAAAATCAACAAAGAATGAAAAAGTGCAATAAAAACATATAGTGAAAACCTAGAAAGAGGCGCTATTTGTGATTTGAATCAGCTCTCCTATCTATTTGGACATATGTCATGGTTGTTACTTCCACCATCATTTTACATCTATTATCATATCATATCATGTGGTCATGTCTCACCCTAGCTTGGGGGCAACATTTGAAAAACATTAGGGAGCAACATAAAAATGGAGCTTACTCAAATGGACAAACAACGGTTGGACAAAAGCAACAAAAACAACGATCAAAACACAACCCAACATGGAATATCAATCACCATCGAAAACGCATCAAACATCCATATCACAACAGAAAATCCAAAAACAAGTCAAAAAGTTAGTCTCAACAAGTCAAAAACATGTGTCTATGTTAGTTGAACTACGTGGTCTCTGCGTGTATAACGTAGGCAAGGATAATCTTTGATCAGCCCCCAAGGCCCCTAGGATAGGTCTTTAGGTAAGTTTGATCCAAAATCTTGAAAACACAAAAATATCATAAAATCAGGATGGATGATCTAATATGAATAAATGATTGAATACTATAAGTAAATGTAAGATATGTTGTACTTTTGATCATTGTTATTATTTCTTTGGAGCAACTCAATGATGTATTGAACTAGAGAAGCCAGGAAGAAGAAATGGTATTTTCTTTCTCTGTTGTCTGTGAATAAATCTTAATTACTGTGTGAATCGTCGCGGGAAATGCTCTACAAAGTATCATGGATGACATTCCAATTCACATAGGAAAGTGGTTAATTCTTGTTTGTTTATGCAAGAAATTCTTAGGTCATCTCGATTTAATTATACCTCGATGCTTGTGTTCCCTTGCAATATCAAAAATCATGAAAGTAGTACTCAGGTCATCATCGGTTTATATTATACCAGTGATGCTTGTACTCACTTTCAACATTTTAAAGCTCAATGATGATACAAAAGCACAAAATTATTGTTAAATTTCCTATGTTTACATGTAGATTTGCATAGTAAAAAGTAGACTACATCCATAATAGTGTCACATATGCAGAGTATTTGTTACAAAGATTGGTGAATCATTCCTTAAATAATTATCTTTTTTCATAATAGACTGAGTATACTTGACAATTACAAAAACAACATCATGATCATATAGTTACATCATCATAATCATTTACATATATTTAAAACATTTGCATCATCATTTCATCATTCATACATTTCTACATATATCTATATCATTCAATTATCCTTCAAATACATCATCATCATAACTCATCCATTTATTATATCCTATTCACATATAATCCATCTATTTTGATAATAATATACATCAATTTATTACATCATGTATCATTCCACATTTTCATCCATATATTTACATTTACATCACATATAGTATATCATTTAAGCACATCAATCCATAATCATAAATCCATATACATCATGTATCCATATAAGATGCATCCATACATTACCATTAGTTGCATCATAGATAGAACAACATCATCAAAGCATACCATCATGACAATAAAACCATCACATAGCATATAGAACATCAAAAGAAAATGCATCCATCATAGAATCATATAAAACACATAATGGACCGTAGAATCTACTGCATCTCATATATATCAAAATCACAATGTCAAGTATACAATGATGTCTAAAATGAAGAGAGATAAAACATCAATAATGGATGTATATCAAAATAATCAAAGTACATCACAGGCACAATCATGTGTTGCTAGCTCCAGATGGTGTAGGCATAGCAGGATCAAGACCCCTACCACTAGAGGAACCGAGATATTTGGGATCTCTAGATAGAGGCTGGGTAACACCTGCACTAACAGTCCTGGATCGTGACCTAGCAGAACGGGACCTCACATAGCTCACTCTCTACTCAGAAGGCACTGTGTCATAATATCTCACTCTATAAAACTCAATCTCTTCACCAATGCGAGTGACCTCTCACATATAATCTGCCAAGGAGGTACCATTTTCCAGTCTTTGTAATCTATCGGCAGAAGCTTGAGCACCCTCTACTACAAACCTAGCCGCATCTCTCTCGGCTGTCAATGAGGTAACCTAAGCCTAAGTTGTCTCGGTTGTCTATCTCTTCGCATCCCTCTCAGCTGTCAATGTTGTAATTTGTGAATGAGATGTGACTAACTGAGCCTGCACAACTGAAAGAGTCTCTGCATGCAACTCATCCTGTACCTACATTTGAGCCTGAGTCTGCTCTAGTAAACCCTGAGTCTGAAGAAGCTGCTCCTCAACAGTCTCTAACTGCACCTGAAGATCTACTATCCACAGTCACTCTAAAACATCCCCCACAACCTGCCTCTTATGAGGCATGGTCTCACCAGGAAAATCTAAGGCAGGGCTTGACCCAACTGCAGCCTCTCCACTATCAAATCTCTCATCGCTGTTGCTCTCATCTCCACTGCTCTCACCACCAACATCCTCCTCACCACCAACATCCTCCTCTACCCCAACATCAACCTCAGGCTCAACATCTACCTCACCAACCACACCAACATCCTCTACCTCAACTCCTTCAACATCCTCTCTCCTTCGTCTCTGACCACGAGCGACAAAAACATCCTCCTCTATAGGTAATGGGGCAGGCTCATCTAGAATGGTAAGGCGTGGAAATGGATGCAAAGCACAATACTCAGCATAATTTGATGTAAGAGGAGCCTTGACAATATTTGGCTGAATGTCCCACACAAATGGTTGTAAAGCCTAAAACTCCTGAACTGTCACAACATATGACAAACAAGGCCCCCAATCTGTTGTATCCAACTGTCGACAAGCGTACTAGACATGTTGAAGCATACCCTGTACCATCCCATACTGTCTGTAGACATGTATGATCAAGAATCTCTCTAAAACATGATGAGCACGACCAATCAGGATCATCAACTGACAAAGAAATGGTAGTTAAACATCATCATCATCCCAATGATCACAATCTAGGTAGGGATGCCATGTCATAGACTCTATGTTGTCAATGACTCTCCTCCAATACTCTAACTTACCCAGTTTAGAATGGGTAAGCCAACCAACATATCTGAATACATAAGCTCTCATAGGTGGCCTCTGTCCAACTGGAACTGGATGTGTGACAACTGTGTGCTCCCATGCCCATACCTGAAGCAAAGTAACACCGACCAATAAACTCCAACCATTGAGATACACAACTGAATGTAAATTATGATACAACTGGGAAAGCAAACACATGCCCCAAGCAAATCAGGTGCCATGAACAACCATGCTCTCCAAAACTCAACCCCAACCAACTGAGAATCCCTTAGACCTGCGATCAGGACTAAGGAATCCACCAATGAAACCAACAAGTACTATCAGAAAAGTGGCATATGCATCAACCATATCACACCATGGAATCCACTCTCCTGCAATACGATCATCCTGAAACACTCTATGAAGAGCATCGGTCCCACCCTGCTCTCTTGAATCATATATGGCCACATCTCCAACAATCGGAAGTTACAATATCCGCCAAATATCCTCCGGGTTGACTATCATCTCGCTAGTAGGAAGGTGAAAGGTGTTGTGCTCGCTATGCCACCTCTCAACTAAAGTTGTCAACAAACCCTGATTAATCCTAATATGGGGCATATAAAGAAGAGGAGACAATCCACAATGTGTGACGATAGCCATCTCAGGGTGTGCCAACCCAGGAATGAGATCAAATGTCTAGGGGAAACGCTCTCGAATCTGGAGGTTCCTCAATCGCTCCTATTATCATAACAAGATCAAAGTCAATAAATTCATGTCAATCATCAAATAACATCAAAATACCATATCAAATCAAGTCAGCTCTTGGTGAGAATTCTAATCAAATCTCATGAGCACCATCATTGAACCTTACCTATCATGAGGTCATCATCAATGCATCAAATCAACCTCACCTATCATGAGGTCATCATCAATGCATCAAATCAACCTCACCTATCATGAGGTCATCATCAATGCATCAAATCAACCTCACCTATCATGAGGTCATCATCAAGACATCAAATCAACCTCGCTTATCATGAGGTATACGTCAATTCTAATTATTCCTCACCTATCATGAGGATAATTATCATCAAAACAAACATCAGACCTCACCTATCATGAGATCAAAAAATCATGTATTTGATTAGACAAATCATTCCTATCAAACCAACAATTGATACAATTAGAAATCAAGAAAATCAAGAAAAAATTGAAGAAAATCACAACACTTTGATTTAAATGCGCTTAAAAGGACATTAAAAGTGCTAAAACAAAGACATGCATCATTTCATTAGATAAAAGCACTATTACATCTAAAAAAGTGCCATTTTATTTGGTCAGCGCGCTAACATTTTTCATAAAAGCGCTAAAACTCGAAACGCGCTAAAATAGGGAGTAAAAGCGCTACCGAATCCACTCAAAGCGCTAAAAAACTGAAAGCGCTAGAATAGACCCTAAAAGCGCTACAACAGCTAACCTAAGAGCTAAACTATGAAAAGCGCTACCATAACTTATAGACGCGCTAAAACAGACCTAGGAAGCGCTAAAAGTCTAGAAGCGCTAAAACAAACCCTAAAAATGCTACAACGGGATTGAAAAGTGCTACAACGGAAAATAAAAGTGCTAAAATGAGTTTAAATTGAAAAATCTAAAAAAATACACAAAAAAACAAGGAAATGCACGAAAACTGAGGAAAAATAATGGACATACTGGAGGTCCAAACGCAGCCAACCATTGATGTCGTCAAACACGCTCAAAACGGTGGGTGTGATATGGAATCGACATCTTGCTCCACGTAGCACAAGTATCTCTCTCACAAGTTTTCAAAGGTCGCAATATATAAATGAAGTTGAAAAAGACCTTTTTAACCTTTTATAGGTTATTTGAAAAGGGATTTTTATGGGATTGATTTAATTTTTTAAAGGGGAGATTAATTGAAATTCATCCAGGACCACTTTCTACATCAATTATCAAGAGATAAATTATTTTATCATCAAATCATCAGAAAATCATAAAAAATTGAAATATTCTGAAAATTCCAAAAAATCAAAAATTCATTAATTTTTCTCCCGAGGGGGCATATATCCATCAATCACCTGAAAACATGTCTGGGGCATTCTGAATTTTTTTTTCGTCGATACTAGCAGCAGCAGCACAAAATTTTCTTTGAAGCAATGCGTAAACACATCACTTCAAAGAGGGGAAAAATGTAGACACCTAAAAATGGTCTGGAGAATCTAATTAAATAAATATGATTTATTTGATTAATTAATCTTAAATTCATCTACTTAGTAAATAAAGAGAAATATTTATTTATATTAAGTTCACTATTAGTTCTTCTATTTTATCATATTATTTCCCTCTTAATTAAATAAACAAAATTAAATACTTTGTTTTATTTAATTATTATCATTATTATTTCTTCTATACGTTATCCATCAATTCTATCTTAAAATTAAATACTTTGTGTTATTTAATTATCTTATCATATTTTCCTCTTAATTAAATAAAGATATCCTAAAATCTTTAATTTAATTATCCTATTCCTTCTATTTTAATTTAATAAACAACTTTTATAGTTTGTTTTATTAAATTATTTATCTCTCTTTTTGCTAATTTGAATAAATCATAAAATATTCAGATAAATGCATAAATCAAATCCCTCTATTCACTCACCAATAAAATTATATTTTTCAAATCTAATTAATGCAACTAGCATTCACGGGAAAAGCCTCGGGGACAAACCTGCAGGCAATCTTGTCAATCTTCTTCCTCAAATCTCTCCTCTCATCTTGCCCGATGTTTTCATGGGGAGGAACAATCCTCCATGATTAGCTCCACCTTCTCATCTCATACCATTCAAATCTCCAGATTTAATCTTAGCCTCTGTTGTGTTACCCCTGTGCAAAACTATTGCCGAAAATCTATATATACAGCCTTCTGAAGCATCAAAATGATCTGAGAATTATCATCTTTTATACAAACTTACTCTGCAAGAATTAGTACTCAAGCAACCAAGCAATCAATCATTAGCATTAGCATTTTAGTATCATCATAGCATCATGACATCGGTAGGTTTCATATCACAACAACATCATTAGTTTTTAGTATAGCTTCCATTTAGCAGGTTTCATGTCAGGATAGTTTACAGTAGCTCCATATCATCTAGGAATCATTAGCAATCATCACATCATTGCATTTAGCATCCATTTCGTTCTCTAGATAGGCATTTTAAACAGTTACGGTGCTTACAAATCGGAGAGCCTCTCTAGCTTGATAAATCTTTGGAGATAGGAGACAATGAGATGCTTTCAGGCTTTTCAGTGTTTTAAATTAGTTTAATTGTTGATTAATCTTGATACAATGTTTCATTAAGAGGTGTATTTAATTGTATTTAGTTTACATTTTCCACACTTACAATTGCATGTTCAGCTTTTAATGGTTGTTAAGGGTTTAAGGGTCAATGTAGATCTAAATGATTGATGAAGGTTTTTGATGTTTTAAAGTATACAAATGATTCAACCCCCCTCTCAATTGCCTTGTGCATCTAATAGTTGGTATCAGAGTTGTGGTTCCCAGGAAGAAGTTTAACCATTTGAGGTAGATCCGGATGGCGCACAGGAAAGGTTTCAAAGCTCCTTTGTTTGATGGAACAAATTTTACCTACTAGAAAGCTAGGATGGAATCCTTTATGATTTCTCTTGGATTTGGGTTTGGTAGTTTGTTGAAAAAGATTATACTATGCTTGTAAATGGTCCAACAAGTGATGATGAGATCAAGGATTATGAAAATAATGGTAAAGCAAGGAATGCAATCCTTAGCAGTCTTTCTGATTCTAATTTCCTCATAGGTACCACACCTCTCTTCAGAGGTGTCTTTTGGTTTGCTCAATATAAAGTCTACTGAGCTGGTGATTTCTTCCTCTGTAATTTCATATCTCATTTTTGGAATCCAAACAATCCTAGGCTCAATAGCTTTTATAATGCAATAGTCTTTTGCTACCAAGAATGTGATATCATTCTTGTATTTCTCCACCATGGTCTGGGGAATCCTTTCTCTAGCTTTCATATTCTTTCTAAAGGTCTTGAAGAATCCCCATAATGTTGATTCTTGAATTTCCACATTACCTAACCTCCTTAGGTGGTCCCTAATCTGATGAGCTACCATTTTTCCCTTCAACCAAACTATATTCTTTGTATCGAGAACCTCATTCAAGAAATAAAACAACAAACATATGATCAATGTGCCAAATTTGAAAGGATATTTAGAATCCTTTATCTTATATAAATTATCAATCAAGTATACCCTCAATAACTCACACAAGTCATAATCTATACCCTTCACAACCATTTCATTTGTTGTGTAATGACAATTGCTGATAAGATTTTTTCCAATTAGTGAAATACATTTTTTAGCCGATCATCATTGAGACATAAGTTTGACTGTCGGATCTCTAATGTTCTTGATTGTTAATTCCCTCTTGTCCTATGTCACTCCTATTAGCTCCATCACCACCTCATTCTTTATAGACTTTAGTGTCGAAACTAGTTCAGTTTAGCATAAACCTGTGAAAACCCTAATCGCCTCTTTGTTGATCAAGTGGGGTATATATCAAGCCAGATGAATCTATCATGGATAATGCTTAGGGTGAATCTTACCCATGCATCATCATGGCTAAATTTAGGAAAATAGTGTCATGCATCAAGCTTCTTCTATTCCAAGCTCTCAAAATTCTATTTTTAGTTCAAAGTTGTCTTATGTGTACCCACACATTACCCATTTTACCATGATCATATTCTTCCAACTTCTTATGAATGTAAACCCTTATGTCTTATGTGTATAGAACACCATATGGGTCATCTACTAGAGATTTTTTTGGGATTTCATTTGAATATGGATCAGGGATGATCCTATACCTCTACAACTTGTGGTGTATACATTGTACAACAAATTCAAACCACTTTTGAAACTTAGGGCAAGATAGAATTGTAAATACCTTTTACTCACCTTTCAGTTAGGGTTTCGCACACAAGAACTTTTGAAAATTATTCAAAAACTTTACTTCTCTCCTTCATTACTCTACTCTTCTCAAATGCTCATTTGAAAATGACTTAGATTGTGTATGAAATCACTTATAAACCTTTTCGCACTGACCTAATTTCGCATTGAATACATAATTCGAAAAGATGGTAAAAACCTTAACTGTATGCATAATCAAATTTAAATGCTCCACAAACTTCCACAGCTCAATATTTTCCACCGGTGTTTTCTCCAAAAAATAAAGCATATTGATTTGAACCTCATATCCATGTACTTAATCATTGGCACTAATTCTTTGGAAGGGGATAAAGATTTCTTTGTTAATGTTCCCCCTATGCTAAAGCTTTCAACTTAGTTTTCAGAGGAAACATATGCACTAGATGTTGGTATAGACTCAAGCTTAGTCTCACCGTCTTCCTTCTTTCTCCAAATCTTATCCATCTCTTTCTTCATCTCTACTGAATCAACCTTTTTTACCGAACCGTTCTTCTTTTCTATATTATTATTCTTGCTTCTACTTGGTCTTTTGCAATTGTAACAAGTGACATCATTTTGAACAAGCTTGCTTCCACCCATTTTGGATCTACATTGATTAGCATTATGCCCAAATATTTTGCATGCATAATAGTAGCCATTAAAATATTGAAACCTCATACCATTTTTATAGACATTCATCATTTTACTTATGCATTCAATAGCCTTATGACCGAATCTTTTGCATGTAAAGCACTGATTGGGAAAAAATTGAACAATATGATTCATTTTTCTTATACATTCCAAAGCCTTATGTCCAAATTTATTGCAGGAATAATAGAAACCATTAAAAAATGGGTACCTTTATGCATTTTGTTGTTTGATTGGTGGTCTTTTGAATTATTTCCTTTGATTTCAGACTTGCTTTCCATTACTCTTCTTGTCCTCAATCTTCTTTTCAGCCTAATTTGTAGTTTGATCTGTCCTTGAGCTTTCACCTTTCTCAAACCCTAATACTTCTTTTTCTTTAGATCCTTTATGATTTGCAATCATTTCATCAAGCTTTATAGAGCTCATCTTGAATTTTTCTTGATGACTCTTTGCTTTCTCAAGATTTGATCTCAAGGTCACAACTTCTTCAATTTTTGAACATTCTTCATATTTTCTTTTCATCTTAGCATTCAAGAATTCTTCAACTCTTTTTCCTTCTTTAACTTGCACTTTTAGATTGGTAATTGTCTCATTGGCTTGCTTCAACTTCTCACTAACCTCCTTATTTCTTTCTCTAAATTTCTTGATTTTCTCTCTCAATTTTCTAATGCATTCATTTGCTTATTTGAAATTTTCCTTCATATATTTGTTCTCACTTTCAGTCCTTTCTAGATCTTCAAGGGTTATTCTAAGTTCTCCATTCAAGTCAACCATGCACTCTTCTTCTATGAATCCAACAACAGGAATATCTTTCGGAGGAGTAGGACATCCTTTGAGATCCATGTGTTCAACCTCCAAGATCTTTTCCAAGTGGTTAAGCTTCTTCCAAGGAACCAAACTCTCATACCAATTGTTGAACACCCAAAATACTAAGAGGGGGGGTAAATAAATATGCCACGAAACCACTTAAACATTTAAAAATTCATTCCACATAGCACATTTAATTTGTTGTAAGGAATTAAAGCATGAAATCAAGATTATCAACATCGCATAAGACATGAACACTAATTTTTTACATGGAAAACCTAAAAAGGGAAAAACCACGATGAGGACTAGCTCACAATATATTATATAATCAGTTATAAGTTATTATAGAAGTGCTCACTGTAGGTGGACTCACTGTCCTAGTGGACTCATTGTCTACATAAAGAAGAAAATATAGAAGAGAGGGGTGGTACACGACCAAAATGAAATGTTACAAATGCATCTACAACATGCTAGAATACAACTCCACTGAAGCTCAATACACAAATTCAACACACTTGATCACTTTTCTCTAACACTCTTCTCTTCTCTACACTTGCATATTCACTAACACCATCTCCAACACTGAAATGAACTCATACCGATTTCATCCCAACATCAATTAGGTCAGCCTAATTGGATGTATTGTGCAAAGTATAACTTGTCGGCCCAAAACATGATTCACATTACAAAAACATCTTGTAACAAAATCAAATAGGTTGGCATGGACCTATTTATTTCCAACATAACGCTTCAACACTTATTTAAACTCTACAATACTCATATCATATTAGGTTGGCATCGGTAATGACCTAACATCGAAATTCACCAATTGTTCAACCAAAAAATGGACACATGCACCTCCAAAATTTATGCCACTTGAAACTAAGATACACCTGACACCTTTCAACACTCCCATAAATCCACAAGACAAGATGTCGATCCATGATGAAGTGCAAATTCACCAATACATACACCCTGTACTAGCAATCACTGTCACTAGAAAACTGAAACTTCTTTCTTTCATAGCTTCTTCACTAGAAAACAAAACAATGTGAAAACCTGGAATTAGACTCCTCTAATATCCAATAAAATTACCTTAGAATTAGAGAGCATGATTCTTTGAGGAAGACCAATGCATACCAAAATATCAAATTTCCTATACACTGAAAAACACTAGTCTGATACCTAGACAATTTTCCACTTCAACTGTCTACATGAGATCAAACCTTCTTGAAAATATACATTGGATTATAATCTATATACACACTCATGTTTCACCAAATGATCTGCATATCAATCTTCATACAATGTTGACATCAATGACAATACTGCATACAACTCATGCTCATACTCATGTTGCCAAAAAGCATATCAATGACAAAACTTCTTATTCTTCCAACAACTATATCAATTAAATGCCTATATCTAGTTTATTTTTGGGCCCTACACCATAGTTACTTGATTTTCATTTGGAATAACCTAGCCTCCCTTGATTTTCCTATCCTTTTCGTATATTCCTAATTTAAAACCAAGTCACATGTCAAAATCATTTTATATTCTATTACTTTGAATCTATTTGTTAATTATGTCATTTTATCTCTCTTTCACCTAATTTTCTTGTGGTAAAAATACAATAGTATGTCCCACTAGTAATATAGCCCTAATTTTTTCTTGAAAAATCATGCCATGATTGAAAAATGAACAAGTTTGATTTGAATCCCCTAGGATTAGATTGGACTTCCCTTTGTTGAACCTCCTACATAGTGTTCTTTTCTCCTATCCATAAGATAATGAAATATAACAAATCATGTCATATTTTTTAGGGTTAAATAAAGTCACCCAAAGATACAAAGTTGCATGTTCATATCGCTCACTATATATTTCATACACACACATGTGCACTAGTGGAAAAAGCCTAAGTTTTGCTTGAAAAATCATGCCATGATAATAAAAAATACATGAATTTGACCTAAACCCCTTAAGATTATATTTAAAACCCATTTGTTGAACCTCCTATGTAATATTATTTTCTCCTATCCACAATCTTATAAAAGATTGCAAATTGCATCATACTTTTTAGGGTAAAAATTGTCATCTAAAGACAAAAAATTATATGTTTGTAGCCCTCAATACTATCTTTCATATTTATTTTTTCAGAAAGATGCTAATACAGGGGTATCTCCTTATCATTAAACATAAAAATAGAGAAAATAAATTTCTTATTATAGAAGTGTAAATGTATTTACATTATTTCCTAGTTTACATTTAATTAGAGGAACAACAAATCCTGTTTTAATTCTTGTAGTATCACCTTCTACCTCTTTGAAATAATGTCAGCATGACTTTCAGAGAAGGATTGAAACTCTTCAAATTTTCCTTTCAACAAAAATAATTCAATATTCTTTTATGATTTTAATATCCCTTATTAACAACTTACTAAAAACACCTCCTAAGTCATGCAAATCAACTCTTCTTTCATAGTTTGAGATGGAAAATAGATATCCTTTTTCCAAGATCTTTGAATAGACATGTTTAAAGCCAACTTTCCATATTTCTTATTCCTAGGATGATGTTAAAAGTCATATTGTGTGAATGTTTAGCCTCTAGAAAATTCCTTCCAATTGTTGCTTCAACTACTTTTCTTATTATTGGAATGAAAATATTAAAAAGCTTCCCTAACTACACAAACAACTCTTCATTTTGACAATCACACTAGCACCCTTTAATCAAAATCCTTTTCTCCTATATTTAAAACACATTACCCCCTTGCTAAAGAATATTTTATGATCTTATTCTAACTACTAGACATAAAATTGACTCACCTTAGGATAGTCATGAATATAGGAACCTCCAAAATTAAACGACTAGACTTGAATCAATAGAATGATCTAGATCTTGAGAATCTTTTTGAAATATATCCACTTATTATATTGAGTAGTCAAAACTATCTCCTCACCCTTCTCAATAGCATGATTGTCTAAGAAATATGCTATTGAGTTCAATTAATAATAATATTATGGATTAAAAATGTCCAATTAATAATAAATATGATGGATTAAAAAATATATCCTTTATATCAAAGGTATGATCACATCCACTTTTAAATCTTCTACCAATATGCTTTGCATGACTTAATTGCATTGATGCAAATCATCAAGTCTCCCTCAATATCCACACACCACAAGTTCTTTTGGTCGAGATTTAAACCTTCAAGCAAAGTTCCAAAATTTAGTTTATTATTGGTTTCATGTGGTATATAATTTGAAACTACCCAAAGTAGAGCTCTTGCCTCATCTCTAATGATCCAACTAGCACCTAAATTTCTAAGATTATCTCTTAAGATGCCATCAAAATTTATTTTTTAATCTTCCCAATGGGGAGACATCCATTTTCCTTTCTTTCTTTTGTCTATAAAGTCAACCATAGAATCTTAAACAAAATTTATAAGTTTAAGAAAGTTCTAAACCTCCATTATTCAATTATCCTAGTTGGAGAATTTGTTTTGGTTGGAGTTTAATATCTTTACATTTAGGAATTCACAAATTTCTACTTCAATATTTTCATTACATCTACAATTGAAGAGCTCTTGTGCTTAAAAATCATATAATTTGTTTCTCTTCAAAGGTGCTAGATGACAATGGAAGGGCTCAAAAGCCAAAAACCAAACCAAGAAGAACTACTCAATAGGTGTGGTTACTTACAAAATCAATCCAAGATATACTTCAGGAGAGGATGACTAATAGGCCAAGACTACCATAATAACAATTATTTAAGACACTAAGAAAATAACAAATTATTTCAATAAAATCTCAAAAAATTGTAGTGCACTATGTTTTTTTTTTTTTATCGGTAATATTTGTTTTTTATTGAAACTGAAAATAAAGCATAGGTTACAACAATAGCATCATAATCAAACTTCACAGTATACCAAAAATTTGATTAACCAGCAACAAAACAAAAATCCTACCCACCCCTACACGACTACGCCAGATATCCACCCTAACAAACTATTCCCGAGCCCCAGAGAAATTTCAGAACTTTTACAATACATTGCTTCTCCAGGATAAAAACCAAAAACTGACACATAGACAATAGGAAATTCAAAAAAATGGAATGCACATAGACAAGTTACTCTTTTTTCTGTGAGTTTTCATCTGACTCCATCGACAAAATTTCGTTCAATGGCTTGGCTTTCTTCCACAGACATAATCCTTTCCTTCTGCGCATCTCGTCTCTAGAAATTTCCATTAGGTTCGCAATTGTCATCTCTAATTCCGCTAGCTCCGCACAAATTTTTAGTGCTTTCCACCCACGCTCCACATCATCATGCCACTAGTCCTTTGTGCGTCCCTCTGACCATCTTATAAAAAGATGGTTCAAATCCTCCATCTCCAGGCCTCTGCCATCCCATCCTTCCTCCTTAACTAGCCCTACACTAGGAACTGACCGCTGCAAAATGCCTTCCATATCAATCAAGAATTCTTCTGGCACCAGCGTTCTCATAACATGCCTCACCTCGTTCACCAAATCACCAACATCTAATCCCCACACCATCACCAACGAAAAGATGTCCATATTCGTTCGGTATCTATGAGTCATCTTTTCAAAGCCATCTCCCAACATAATTTCACTGCTTGCACTACCTGTTTTTCCTTATAAAGGAATAAACATTGCAGTCTTTGCATTGAAGCTTTCCCCATAAAAGGGTCTAGCTTCCTCTGTGACGACAATTTGAAACTAGCCTCCATCACCGTATCTCTTCACCAGCTCCCACCTTGTAACACGCCACCAAAAACAAACACCACTTCTTACTTCCACGTCCCTAGAAACATTGAAGGTGGTGAGGTAATTAAAACTCCCCGCATTGCCAACCTACTTCATAAATTTTGAATGTACGTTCGGTGTCGGAAATCCACCTTCATCAATGTTTTGCTCCTCACTGGGAACTCCACCCCAGCTTATTCGATACGCAAACCTTCCACCGTACTTTTTAAAAATCTATGATCAAGTTCCTCCGCATTTACGACCTTGAAGTCTTCAAAACTTATAGTGTCTAATTCTAAAAAATAAAGTGCCCATTTCGACAGAATATCTTCCTCCACATTCCCCGTATGCCGAATATGACTCACCTTGAATTCTTTAAAAAGGACTAAATCTTCTATTATCCGCCTAACCACACCCTGCAAATGTCATGCTTCGATTTTCCATTTAATGATAGCTTGAATTATAATTAACGAGTCTCCCTCTAGGTGAATCCTTGCAACTTCTAACCTCCTTGCTAACTTGATTTCCATTAAGGTTGTTGCAACCTCCGCAACGTTATTGGTTCCATCCTTCAACCTCATTGCTCCTATCGCTAACACATTTCCTTTCCAATCTCGAATAATACATCCAGCCCTAGAGGGGCCTGGGTTACCTTTTGTCGCTCCATCAAAATTAACCTTCCACCACCTTTCCCTTGGTTTCTCCCATTTGTCAACTTCTGGAGAAGACTGAGATGGATTAACCCAACCTAGCCCCTTAACGTGCCTAAGCCAAATTCCTATCCATTGGGACTGCTTTTATCTTCATTAGTAAAGGGAGTCTTTGGGTTAAAATAATTTGAGGTTGCTACTCCCACTACTTCCTCCAAAGAGTGATTGATTTTGTACAGTAATATGTCTAAATACTCCCTTTTATCCTTAAAGATCCTCCTATTTCTCTCTTTCCAAATCTCCCAAATAACAACTGATGGGCTTACCCTCCAAATACATGAGAAGGTAGATTTCACCTTATGCATCGGCCACCCTTCAAAAACGCTCTTTAATGTTTTAGGTAGAGATCCATGCCATCCCAAGGATTTCAATAACATATCCCAATAGGAAGCAGCCATTTCACAGTGAAGCAGAAGATGGTCGACTGTTTCCTTCGCTTTTTCACACATAACACATCTTGAAGGACCACAAAACCCCAGATGCCTTCTTCTTTCCCCTGTCAAGATTCGCCCTCTAACTGCTAGCCAAGCAAAATTCCCTGCTTTCGGCAAGCATTCCTTTCCCCAAAAAGGGTCCACCAACCAGGCTTCATTCCTAGCTCTAGCATCTAAAAAATAATAACCCAATTTCACAGAGTATTTTCCATCCATAGCTCCACACCAAATAACTTTGTCTTCACAGTTCAGCCTCATAAACTTTCGAGAGCTAAGAATCTCCTGCATGATATCATGCTTCCTTTCTGGGAGCTCCACATTCTGAAGAGACTTCCACCCCCAATCTCCTCCAAACTCATCATTTCTGAATTCCATATAATCACTAACTTTTTCACCCCAGTGTTCTTTAAACCAATTTTTGACCTTTATGATATTATCCTTTTCCTGCAAAACTGGGTAACCGGCCCAGGAATCCTCCCAAAACTTCACCCTCTGGCCATTCCCAAGCTGCCAAGTAACATGGTCAACTACCACCTGCCTACAAGAGATAATAAAATTCCAAATAGCTGAGCCAACTAGTGGGTTACACATTGTTAGAATCCTATTATCCTCCATTGTATCAAGATACTTTTCTTTCAAGATGTGAACCCACAGCTAAGAGGGTTGAGAGTATATATTCCATACCAGTTTTTCCCCTAGTGCCTCATTCATTATATTACAGTCTCTCAAACCAGCTCCTCCTACCCCTTTTGACTTGCATATTTCTTCCCAAGCCAAGAGGGGGATCTTATCCTACTCTTGTGCACCATTCCAGAAAAACTTCCACACCCTTTGACCAATTACACTTATAACCTTCTTGGGAATCCTCAAGCACATCATTGAAAAAATAGGAATTGTAGAGATTACCAATTTTAACATCAAAATTCTGACTGTTGATGTTAACCTTTTACTTCTCCACCCATTCATATGTTTCAAACAACAATCCACAAAATCCTTCTAGATGGTTGATTTGCTAGCTCCCCCAAAAAGAGGGATTCCTAAGTATTTCCCTCGCAGCATACCAATCTTCATCCCAAATATGGAGCAAATCTCCCTTTGCTTCTACACTTTAGTAATAAAGAAAAAAATTATGATTTACCCCAATTGGTACATTGACCAGAGGCTGCCCTATATTTATCCAGAATACTCTTGATCACCCTAGCTTCCCTAAAAGTGGTTTCCCCCATCAACAATGTATCATCTGCAAATTGCAGATGTGTAATCCAGTCTATATCTTCTGCCACCTGAACCCCTTTCCATGCTCCATCGCCCCTCTTTTTAGCTATCAGACGACCCAAAGCCTTCGCCATTATTATGAATAAGAAAGGTGAGATCGGGTCACCTTGTCTTAAGCCTTTTTTAGTTTCAAAAAACCCCTGAGGACTACCATTCACCAAAATTGACAGTCAAGGAGAATTGATACAACTTTCTATCCATCTAACCCAATCCTCACAAAAACCAAATTTCAAAAGAAATTTTAGAAGAAAATTTCTATTCACCTCATCATAAGCTTTCCTTATATCCAATTTTATCAACATTTTTTCTAAATGTTTTACTCTGATGGAGTGTATCACTTCATGCTCCACAATTATGTCTTCATAAATAGATTGATTTGGAGAGAAGCCACTTGGCTATGGAGATATAACAGAATCAATAACTTCCTTCAACCTGTTCACCAAAACCTTTGAGATAATCTTGTAAATCGTATTACATAGAGAAATAGGGCAGAAGTCACCGAAAGAAATTGTTTCCTCTTTTTTTGGGACAAGGGCGATGAAGGTATTGTTGAAGTATTTTAAAACAAACTTACCTCTCCTGGATTCCTCCACCACTTCCCAAATATTATTCGCAAGAAAACCCCAACATCTCTGAAAAAACAAAGTTGGGAACCCATCTGGCCCCGATGCTTTGTCACTTCCCAGACTAAATAGAGCTACTTTTACTTCTTCCATGGACACTACTTTTGTCAAAGCAACATTTTAAAAATTTGAGACACACTAAGGGATCACTTCTAAAAGGTCATCCACCTGAGCAGGGTCAAATTGTGAGACCCTAAAGGACTCCAAAAAAAAGCGTACAACCTCCTTGCATATATCTTCCTTATCCGTTAAGGTGTTACCATGCAAATCCTGTATTGAGAGAATTTTGTTAAAAGATCTCCTTACCTTTGTCGAATTATCAAAGAATTTCATATTTCGGTCTCCCTCCTTGAGCCAAGACTCTCTAGATTTCTGCTTCTAGAAGATTTCTTCTCGAACCAGAATCTCAACATATTGCTTATTTAGATCTTTTTCTCTTCTGAAATCATCTTCTTCCATACCCCCTTCAATTACTTTTAAATGTAGCACTCCCAACTCCTATTCTAACATGATTTTCTCTTAGAAGATGTTCTTGAAAACCTCTCTATTCCATTTCTTTAATTTCTCCTTAACATACTACATTTTTTTGGAGAAAGTACAGGCCTTATTGCCCTCCCTTGCAGGAGCATTTTCCCACCAAACATCCACCATATCCAAAAATCCATCCGCCCTTAGCCACATTTTTTCAAACTTAAAAGGGCATCTATCAAGAACAAAATCCTCTTGAAATCTGACACATATGGGATAATGGTTTGAACCAGTAACTGGGAGTATTTCTTCTTGGACAGTCCAGTGAAAGTTAACCCAATTGCCCGCTAAAAAGAACCTATCAAGTTTTTCAGCTATATTCAAGAAACCACTTCTCCAGTTGGTCCAAGTAAAATTACCCGACTTAAATTAGATGTCAACAAGACCATTCTCTATGACAAAAGTACTGAAATCTTTATGTTTCTTATTAGCCCAACCCACCCCACCATTCTTTTCAAAGGGATGTAAAATAGCATTGAAGTCACCACCCAAGAGAAACAAAAGATCCCCATTATTTTGGAGAATTTTCAAAATTTCCCTCCAGACACGCTTCATTTTTGCAATAATGTTAGGCCCATAAATATTTATTATGTTTATGTTTTATGCTAACTGTCTTGAGAAAACATAGACCCATTGCCATGAATTACCCAACCTAACCTCCTGAGCCACCACCACCACTTCTCTTGATAGCAAGCCTAAGCCTCCAGAAGCACCTTCTACAGCCACAACAAAAAATTTCCATGATCCAAAACATCTCTTAAAAGAAATTATATCCTCCCCACTAATCTTTAGTTCCTATAAAAGCACTAAATCAAGTTTTGTTTGATCAAAACATCTTTTGTTCAAACGGATTTTTTTAGGGGCATTGCAGCCCTTGACATTCCACGAGAGGACCTTCATGGCTCCCGGGAAAAGGTATAGATCTCAGCTTTTTTTGGCCCGAAGCACTTCCGGCCATCTCTAATTTTTCCCTTGCAGATTTTGGACCTCTTTTCTTCTTCTCCCCTACCTTCACTCTTACCTGCTTTGCTAGCGATTGATCCAAAGTTCTCTTCTCACTAATACCCAACTCTGAACTTAGGCCTAATTCATCTCCACCTTCTCCTATCACTTCTATTGGGGATTCAATATCTAGATCCTCATACAAATTCCCCTCCTCTCCCATCTCTTCAAAGGAATTCTCTAGGTTGCAGATTGGGGAGATTGGAATGTCTTTAAAGTCAGGATCTTCTAGGAAAAGGTTTTCCTCCTCGTGAATAGATTTTTCTTCCAAACCAGTCGTGTTTTGAGACAAATTATGTAATGGTTCAGCTTCTGGGCTTTCCCCTCTTTGCTCCCAAGAAGATTTCTCCATGCTCCTAAAAGTTGTCAGAGTTTTTTGACCCTCACCTTCCACTGGGCTCTGCTCTTGAGCTATTAGTGAACTAGAAAGTTTCCCAGCAGAGTTGAAAGAGGCTTCCATCCTTCGATTTTGATCAAAGCTTTCAGCTTCCTTTCCTGGAGTGACTAAATTTTCCTTTGGCAGAGAACCCATTTTTAAATTGTTTTGTATCTCTCCTGGGTTTCTTATTTCTACATTGCCACTTTCTAAAATTTCTCTAACAACCCCAAAAGGAGTCGTTTCCATGAGAGAACTCTCCGGACATCTCTCCTCGCTCTGCTTCCAACCCACATCACTTGATGCTAGATTCTCTCTTCCGGTGACCCACATATTCAAGAAAACATCTGGATATGAATCATTCCAGGATAGCTCATCAGAGAGCTCCCGACGGTTCGAAATGACCTCCATAAACTCCACATTTTCACCTTGATGTTGATTTTCTTTCATAACTAGAAGGTCGTTTAAAGCATGTAACCCTAAACTTTTTCCTTTTTCAAGATGTGTACATTCACCAAAAGGATGCCTTAAGCCATTACATGTCAAACACATTTCCATTGATTCTTCTACCTCTAAATCTTGTTTCCAGGTACCTTCCCTAGATTTCAGCTCTACCATCCTAGGAAGGGGATGTGTCGCTTGCCACATAATATAGATTCTTGCATACATATTGTAATCTTTATTCGTTATAGCCTTATCTGCTGTAACAAAGGTACCCAGCTTGTTACCTAAAACTTTAGGGTTTCCTCATTCCAATACTCATGAGGAAGATTGTATAGTCTGATCCATAACGACACCTTAATTATGGCTTTTGTTTTAGGGTTAAAATTTAGAGTCCAATCCTTCAAGAAGAAACCCTTACCACCCATTAAGAAAGTTCCACTATTCAAAATCCACTCTTTATCTCTTGCTTGCGGACATATACAAAGATAAAAACCATTTGGGAGGGTTTTCAGCACCGTTGATTTTCCCCAATGGTCGTCGCACCAGTTTCTAACCCTTTTAAAGGTCGGCCATGGCCCACTCCACTTCATGAAGAAATCCCTTTCCTTAAAATGGCTCACTGAGTCATTCCAAGCTTTCCCATCCACCAATAAAGAAACCACAGTAGGGTGCTCTACATTAGGGTATACTTGCTTAGACAGTTGACTCGCTTGATTCTTTGGCTTCCATAATTTCTTTTCCAAACTCTCCATATCCACTGGACCTATCATCCGCATTCTAGCGTACCCCCATCTGGTTCTTGCATCCCGATCCAGGGATATAGGGTTTTCATTTTCTGGTCTAGAAATATTCTGACCTCTTTTTGTCAGAGCCTTCCATGCTTGTTGTGGGGCTTGCCATCTTGGGTTATGCGATCTTCCCCCATTTTGTTGATTGAAAGGTCACCTGCCTAGATCTCTACCACAAATCTCCTGCCCAACAATTATTTTTTATAATTTGTAGTTCAAGCTATGCATTATAGTGAACTATCACTAGATGAATAAATAATATAAATATAATAAAAGAATTTTATATTAATTTTAAAGAAATGATAAATTGTATTTGCATAGAAAATGTCACAAATGATTAATTTACATAATCTTTTTTTTTTTAATTTTGTTTATTAGAAAACATTATTATATTATAACGTACATGGTTATTTATTTTCTTCATGCTTTATCTTTCCATAATGAACATCGACTTTAACTTTTTCTTTATGCATTTCTCATGCAAATAAACAATTACTTCAAAACCATAGCAAGGAACAAAGATGAGGGGCAAGACCCTTACAAATAGAATTGTTTTCCAAATTTTAGGGTGATTAGAAAATTCACTTTAGTAAATTATATCACTTAGTATCATAAGCCTGTTAATGTAGAATATAAAATTGTTTATTTTTTGATTTTTATTTGATGTAATCACATTCACGTTATAGAATTCATTAATGAGTATTATTAAAAAAAAAACAGCATAAATTTGTTTCATTTCTCATTCTATTTTGTCTTTTTCAACTGAAAAAAGAAAAAAAATTCTTAACTAGTAAAATCTCTCCTAAAAATATATCTATTTTTTACTTATTGTTACATGCTTACTTGTTTGGGTATGAAAATTTCCCGTTATTTGAATCTAACTAAAGTAACACTAATTGTGAATTATTATTTTTTAATTACATGAAAAATCTAGGAAAAATTTAAAAAAACCCAAATTTGGAAACTATTGGAATAACAAGAAAATACTATTTTGAGGCCTTAGACGGATGAAAACAACACCAAAAAAGTGTTGAGACGTGTCTCAATCATTGGACTCAACTCTTTGAGATCCTACTCCACATGAAATTTCAAATCAAGCAGATATGGGCCAAAAATTATGACCTCTAGAAGTCCCTGAATCATCATTACACCTATTTTAGTGTTCATACCCTTACTATATTTTTTAATAGATTTTAATATCTAAGAGGCTGAACTTAATTAGTTAAATCAATGATTTATCATTGTGGAAACTCAAGTTCAAATGTTAAAAGAACATCTAATATATAATTCTAAGTTGTGTCTCTTAGTTTTCTATAATTGAGTTCTAATTGAAGATGGTTTCTATTTTACTTGCTCAGAAAAAAGATTGCATTGATCTCATCTTGGTGTTCATATAAACATAATATTAAAAGAAAATTCTTTAACCTTTTAAGTCATTATCAAGATGCCAAATAATACATGTTTATTCCAATTTTATTTCTAAGTTTCTAAAAATAAATATTCTATCCTAAATACTAATGCAAATAAAATAACAACCACATGAAATGAAAAAAAATAAAAAATCAAACAATCAAAATCTAACTGTTTGACAATTTTTGTTTTTATAAGCATTATTTTCATGTCAACTACTTAAATAAACCATTTCAAACCTAATCGAATCGTTCATCTGTTGGCTTCTAAATTTTTAGATTTTCAACTTTTCTTTTCATGAAAGTTTCCTAAAACTTCTTCCTCCCTGCTTAAAAAAACTCTATTTCTTTTTCCATATCCTCTATGTTAACCTTTTGCTGCCACCTTAATAACTCCAAAACTAAACTTGTAGCCTTACACCATTACTGCTTGGCATCTTGGCAATTAATCATTTCATTTTATCTCCTCCATTATCATGCAATAGGCCCACTCAACCATTTATGTATCATTCATCCATTACTTAAGACATTTCATCCGATTTCAACAACTGTGGAGTACAAGCAAGCCCAAAGCCATTATACAGAGGGCCCCCACCATTATCTACTTCTTTTAGATTGTGACTTGTACTTGATTTTAATGCAGCAAGTCTTTTGAATTTTTCTGTCATGCATCAGATATTCTTATGAAAAACAAGAAAAAATGTCTGAATCACAAGCAAGCCCAAAGCCATTATAGAGAGGACCCCCACCATTACCTAGTCCTTTTAGATTATGACTTGTACTTGATTTTAATGCAGCAAGTTCTTTAATTTTTCTGTGCATTTTCCTGACTTTTCACAAGGTGTACAAGAAATACAACCAGCCCAAAGCCCAAATGTTAGTCTCCCTGTATTACCTATTATATATAATGTATAGATTGTAAGGCCAGTATTGATACACCTCATCAAAAACATTTACAGTTTTACATCTTTTAAGAACTGCCCTGTAGTAGGGGGGGATTAGCTCAAGCAAAGACATTTTATTTTCATATGAGTCCTCACTACACCAATTTTGTGTTTTGAAACAAACTCTTGTTAAGGGTGAGAGTCAACACAGTGCTTACTTACTTTTAAATTTAACTTGGTTTATTAATAACAATTTTTTCAAATATTTATCATTATTTTATATGGGGGTAATTAATAAGTTTTGAAAGATTCTGATATTCTTAACAGCAATAAAAATGTCAGAAAAAACTACAGCTGATCCACAACAAAATATGGAGTCCAGACAGAAAGAAAAACCAACAAAAATACATAATGCATTTCTTTAAGGGTATCACTAGCTTCTAGTTCATCTTGAAAGGATCTTTCTTGAAGTTCTCGATGGTCCTAATCTTGTTTCTTGTCACCCTCATCATTTTTCCTTTTAGTGTTTTTGGTTCTATTGCTAGGACTAGCGTCCCCTTTGGTAGTCATCACATAAACTTTACCAATAGTCATCATTTTTTCTTTTTAGTGCTTTTGGTTCTAGCGCAAGCACTAGCATCCCCTTTAGTAGTCATCACATGAACTTTACAAATAGTTATCATTTTCACCTTTTCTCTGAGGCCTTTAATCTCCATAGCACTACTCCTAACAACCTTGTTTATGTTTTTCTTTATCCTTACCATTTCCTACTCCAAAGTTATTAGCATATTATCCTATTTATCCTATCCTTTCATAACATCCTCCTCCAAGACATTAATTTTTTCCTTTTGATTACAAAAATCCTCTAGCTTATTCACTAGGGCATGGCTTCCTAGTTTTGGAATATCCTCATGTCCTCCGTAATAGAAACCTAGGTCTCCCCCCTTTGCTTCTTAACCATGATCTCCATCTTGATATTTAGCCTCATTATACATAGGGCAGTCTCACCCCACAGATTTTTGAGAGAACACCTAGCATAACTAGAGTGATGTTTAATTGGCTCCTCATCTAATTTCAGGATATTTTATCACATTTTATTAATTATAATAAATAAATTGTGGAGATTTTAATGACAATATAAATTAAAGATTTATGAATTTTTTTATATAAATTAAATTTATATTTTTTTAATTTTATAAATATTATTTTCCATCATATTCATTAATTTTCAATATAGTGTTGAATTATATTTAAATTATTTGGTATTGAATAACATTTTTCATAGCACATAAGTTGAATTGAACTATCAAAAACTATTATTTCTTACACATATCCTTTTTAATAGATTATTTAATAAGATTGGTAGCAAGGCACTCACTACTTACGTCAATAAGGATGCCACTTTTTAACTATCACTCTACTTATAGGAATATCACTTGGCTTACAATTCCATTAGCATGAATTATACTTTCTTATAATTCAACTTGTGGGTCCATAATACTCTACCCTACTTGCCTTACCCAACATCCATATTAACTTCCCCCTCTTGCAAGACTACAAATTTTCAGCTCCTCTTTTTAGTAGGACTAACAGTCTACTAACTTCTCTTATGTACTACCATTATTCTTTTCCATTCCACCAACTTCTCTTGTGGGGCTACCACTATCTAGCTTGTGGGATTTTCACTCACTCCATTAGCTTCTCTGATGCTAGTCTATGCATAGGGTGCCAAGCTAATTATTTGAATAGGGGAATAGATTTTTTCTATCCTAGGTAATCTAGTGATGGATCTAAGAATATTTTAATTGTAGGTTTCCATTTTGGCACATTGATTAGATTTAACTAGAAAAACTTTTGTGTTGCCTCTAAAATCTCAAGGCTACCACAATGCACTACAACAAAGGGGTATGTATGTAAGGTTGATTTTTTTAGTAGGAATTGATCATTGAGCTAATTTATTTTTATATACATATCTTAATCTAGTCTAAGGAATCAAATGATGAATGGCCAACTTTATAAATTATGAGACATGTTTGTAAATTAGGGGAATGGATACTCTAGTAGAGTTTTATATATAAATTTGTCTCAATGATGAGTTATAGTATCTTGGGAGGGGTTTTGAACCTAGTTATTGTCTCTCACTTGCCATAGTTGATAGCATGATTGTAATATATATTTGATTAATGTATGATAATAATTCTAAAGCATTACAAAATATTTTTTGGCCATCTTATTTTGTTGCATGTGAGGTTTTATTGATCTAATAAGGGTAACTAAGAATGATCACTTGAAAATTTCCTTATTTCATAAGTTTGTATGCATGTGCAAGATTTGTTCCATTGTTATTTTGTAGGTATTTCTCCATCCTCTTTCCTAGTTGTGACCTTGTTCCCCAATGGAGTAGGCATTGATCCAAGTGGTGAAGGAACACACAAATGTATTTTAGTCATTCCTATGTCCTTGGTATATATTAGGATTAGATTAGGTTTTTACATACTTTCATAATTCAACTGTTGAACTCAAGGACCATTCTAAGTGAAATAAATTAGACCAAATTGTTAGAGAATCATATTGTAATGTCATAAATTGTACATCCTATGCAATTTCACATTACATACACCTTCATCTTTAGATAAATTAAGATAATTATGCTCTCTTCCAACCCAAAACAATCTCTCACCATCTGGCATGCCCAATTCCTCGACTATTGAAGTCTAATTTTCTCATGAACCTATGTGCATCACGAAGATTTCTGCAAGCCACACTCACCTCCCACAATAATTCGTGACTAAGTTAGCCATTGGGACGTTACACCTTTTGTATTAAATAGCAGTGTAACGCCTCTGCCAACTTGCAACCTCATCAAGTATCGATCAGGAAGGCTTTTTAGACCAAAAAGTCCCTCTTTCTTGAGAATTCAAGGAAATCATTCAATCTTGATCTCTTAAGTAAAAACACACACAACTCTATTCTTCTCTCATTATTCACCATTCTACAACACTTCTTGAGCATTCACAATATTCTCCATCTCTTTTTATGCATATCTTTCAAAGAAATCTTCTACAACTTCCAAAGTAAACTCTATTGTTGCAAATGTGAGGTCAGCTTGCAAAGAAGCTACAGTCATCTTGGATACTCTTGTTGCTTTCTCACTACACCAGCACACTACCTAGCTTATGTACTTGGGAGTGGTAACCATTTAATTCTCTTCATTACAGAATATTATCTATTTTGTTAGCATACTAATCTCTTTATCATTTTACATCTATTTCCATTATCTCGTCTAAGGTTATCTGTGAAGGTGGAAACACCAATACAATGGTTTGACTACGACAAAATCCTATACAGTCATCCAAACATTTCTCTTTGGTCTTTTTGTGTGTAGTTGCAAATAGAAGAAATATTTGGAGAAAGCTTGGACTTCATCAAGTCACATTTTTTGATAATATCTTAAATCTCTCCTTTATCATTTCCATTTAAGTTGCACTTAATATCTTTACTTCTGTCATTTTATATTTGTTGTACATTTGTATTTCACACCCCTTTCACATCTAGAACCTTGTGTGGAACTCGTATTCTAAGTTTTCCTTTGATGAATCCTATTTTATTTCCATATGGGACACTAGCGTAGCACGTTGTTGTTCAACAACTGCACGACAGTCCTAGACATAGAGATTTTCGAGTTGTCTCGAAGACCTATGTACCCTACACTTTCGGTTTTTGATGTTTGAAAGGTCTAGATAATTTATGCACTCTATTAAAACTCCTATTTCTCTATTTTTAGTTCACTTGAGTCATGTCAATTGAGGTAGTTGAGAGATAACTTTCTCCTCGATATCTTGTCATCCTGAGGGTATAAAATTCCCTCTATATTTTGGTGAACCTAACGTGAACTCACCTTCTTGCATAATCTTTCCAAGCATCATTTAAATCTTTCTATCCCATCTTGCATTCTCTTCTCTTGTTTTCTAGATTTTGTAAGGTTGTGCATTGTGAATACTCCTCTATGAGCTTCATGGCCTAGTCCACAACCTCTGGATATGTAGTTAGAAGAATTTCAAGAGCTACCATACTTCTAAACTAGTATAGTCCTACTAGACCAAGTCCAGTGTTTTTTAAAAGTCCCAATCCTTTTGGAACCCAGCCATTCTTTAAGGAATCTTCTCTTTTCAATTCCCCCCCAGGTCTCCTCCTTTGATAGATTATGAAACTACTCTTAGGGTCCCCTTTGAACAAGTCTAGTCTTTGGAGGAGAACCTAAAGCATTTTGAAGATTTCCTTAATTGTGACAACTTATTTTCTTGAGCTAGTCCTATTGTCAATCATTTAAGGAACCTACTCATCTTAGATCGCAAGGGCCTTGAGTTTTTTCATGCATTAATGAACATAGTCAAGACTCATGTACCTTTGTACACATCAGCCTTGAGTCAGCCTCGCGATGCTCAATCTAATGTCACTTGCACCTAGTTGAATCTCCCGATGCCTAAGGTGTTTGTGCATATGGTAGATGCAAATCCTATAGTACCTCCTATGTCTTCTATTAATAACACAAATGTTGTGTATGTGCCTCCCATCGCTCCTAGGGCTAATGTATCTCATAATCCTTTGGATTATAACATCCCTTCTCTACCTAGCTTTGCACTCCAAACTCCTACAGTACAAGTCTCTACTGCAATCGCTAATCTGCCTCCCTGCCATCTGATCCCGTTTTAAACACCATGTTGCCAAACATGGATCAAATGCAATCTCATCTCACAACCTAACTACTACTTCCACACAATCCACCCTTACTTTATATTATCATCGTATCCCTCTCACTTTGAACATCTTGAATGCTCCCTACCCCAAGGGACTGAGATACCAAAATTCGATAAGTACAATGGTAAGGGAGATCCACAGACACATGCCAATTTATTTACCACTTTGTGTAGTGACTTTTTACATCAACATCATTTGCTAGAAAAATTGTTCTCGTGATCCCTTAAGGAGACCACATTGGAGTATTTTTTCTTATTAGGTCTGATAATTCCATCTTTTATTTTGATCAAATTATGAATTAGTTCTTACAACAATTCCAGGTGAACATTAGATCCAAGATCACTATCATTGACCTTGTCCATTGCAAGTAGTAACCCAATGAGAAGTTAACTGATTTTATTTCTCGTTACCAATTTATCTCCTTGAAAATTCCCTATGCCTTGCCTAGCCATGACGTCTAGAGGATGTTCATGGGAAGCCTCCTATCGACATTAAGGGAATGAGTATCCTTGATGAAATATCCTTCCTTCTCTTATTTGTGTACTATGTTTTGATACTTTCAACAACGTTAGCTCAGTATGGGGCTTCGGCCTCATCCTCATGTCCTAATAATTTTGGGGTTGCATCTTCTTCTCGAGGGTTGAAGAGAAATAAAGAAATAGCTAATGTGGTAAAAATAAATGAAAATAATACACTTTGATCACAATGTAATCAGGTCTATACAAAGCTATCTGACTCTTAAGTGTACAAAAATTATTAAAAGATACACCCTTCCAAAAATTAGACTAAACAACAAGCCATACCCTACGCTAAATTTTTCCAATACCATCAACATGACACTGAACATTGTGTATTCCTGAAACATATAATTCAAGACCACATAGATAGCGGTAACAACCTAATAAAAAGGTTGCTAAAGCTACTAGTTGTAAATCTACACAGATGATGTCGCATATGTCTATCACTCCAAAAGTCATACTTGAATCACCTAAGTAATATTCCCCTCTACATATCAATGGTACATTAAATTATGGTTGATGCCAGAAGGGTAATGTTATAACCTCTTCATCAATGGTCTAAAAGGGTGAGATATGACGAGTGTAAGGCTACCAACACACATGATAATGGTCCATTTCTCTATTAGACCTATATCTATATCTATGACATTTTTTGTGATATCAGAGTCCAACTTGTTCAAAGTGAATAGGATTATGAATACAGTTACTTTTTTGTCCATGTCTAAAATTTTCTCATGAGGATGTGAAAAATATCCAAGACACTGGAACAAGTAGTGTCACATGGGGGCTTACCATTTTTGTGAAATGCTACCTCGTGATGACTTGTTGTAAAAGGGACCAAGGGCTTAGCTGATTCAGTTCCATATCCTTCTTCTTCTACATTTTCAACCTACTCATGTAATGCTTCATGATTAAAAAGCACAGTTAGACCTCCCCATTAAGACCTTGCAACCTCCACAATTCCTTCTATTCACCTAGCTTGATGAAGTCATCCTATATCTTCAAACCCCAGTTCTTCCTAGCATCGACCTTGAACTTCTTTAATTGGGACATCTTGAAGGCCTCATAAAAATTCATAGGAGGATCCCATGACCGGGTGATCACACCCTTGGCCTCTCCGAATGGAGATCAATATGCTATTCACCAGTTGGATGTCCCAAGACTTAGTCCCCATCTATAGGCCTCGATGTGCGATGGCAGAGTGATGTCATACTGCCGAGGATAAGTATGTCAAAACTGTAGAATAGATTGAACACCTCGATAACCTATCAACAAAAGAGATCAAGAGGTAGAAGCAAAAAATCCCAGTATAGATTGGAGATCCAAACCCTAGACCCTAATGGTGCCTAAGTTTAGCTCATTAACAACCTATTAGATGAGAGAAGCTAAAAAACTATGAATGAAGGCCTAATGAGGTACTGTAAAATGAAAAGATCTCTCACAACAAGAGAAAAGGAGAAAACCTTAAAAACTCATCTCCAAAAGAGAGAAATACATGTGACTAAGAAGCATACAAAGATGACCATGGCTATCAATTTTAATGCAGTATTTTTGTTGTGACGGCCATATGGACTTCAATTTTTTTCAAGTAAACTGTGTAATTGCCCTTTCAGGGCAGTTTTCTTCTAGGGGCCATAACTTTTTCCCATAGTGTCAAAATCGGGAAAACGAGATATCATCAGAAAGAGGACTCAGAAAAATTTCTAGTGGTGCGGGTATTTTTTGGATATTTTTTCTTAGGTCCCTGTTATTTCTAGTCAAAGTTAGATCTTCTTTTCTAGAGGTTCCTTCAGTGTTTTCGGCATAACTTTTGCATATGATGTCAAAAATGGGAAAACAAGATATTGTCGAAAAGTTGGTTCCGAGCTCTTTGCAGTGATGTAGGTGGTTTCCAGATTTTATTTTTGGTATTTTCCAAAAATATTTCTTCTCAGATGTAGTTCTTTTTGGACCTTATGGGCTCAGATTGCATGTATTTATCATCTGTAAACGCATTGAAATAAAGTGCCTCAGCTTTGTATGTGTAGTATTGGGATTCTTGCATATCATATTGTTCCATTATTTTCTTGCATTATTCTATAAAGTGCCATGGGGGTTGATGTTTTCCTTTGTTTTCCATCATACCTTTTTCTAGTGAGTGTTCCTTCCACGACAGCAGTGAATCACATTGATTCTTGACTCATTCGTGTGTGCCTTTATTTGCACAACCTTTATACTTTGCTGGTACTTTCATGTTTTCACATTCATATGTTCTTGGTTCTTATTCATGCACTTATTTCTGGCATTCAGTTTCAGTGTACATGTCATGAGTCTCTCTTGTCAGCATTATGGGGGGTTTCTACTATTGGTGATATTGCTTCCTTGGTTTCGATGGAGTGAGCTATGTATACAATATTTGTTACTATGTACTTTTAGATGCAATGTACATCAATGGTTGGTTACTTGCATTTTGGTGAGATGGATCACTTACCATATGGACACTCTTGCATTCCTATTTTCGGCATTACAACAGTCATTCTTCGACAGTGTTTGCAGCTTCTTCATGCTTCAGTGGTGTTCTTTTGTTTATCCTTTGTTCCTATCTTTTGGGACAACCCTTGTTTGAAGGCTTCTTCAATCCTTCACTTGACTTTCATCTCTTTTTGGAGTGGAGTTTTTCCCATGAGGCTTTCTCTATTTCTCTGCATTATAGAGATCTTTTGTTTGTACATGGGTACCTTACATGGCCTTGTTTGACAGGACCCATCATGCATTCTTTTTAGGGTTTTTAGCTAATCCCTAAGTTCATCTTAAGGGGGGTATTAGAGTTATCATACATTAGCTAATAATTAATTAATCTTTAATTGATTATTAGTCTAATTTATTCTCATGCACTTAAGCTAAACTTAGGATTGCTTTATTAGTTGAGCTAATATTAGATCATTTAGTCTCATCTCATGTGATGTTGAAACTTGTCATAATCTGATCCCTTTCTCATTCAGGTTTTTGTGCTTATAAGCACTCAACCCTCATTGTAATTATATCTCAAGCTTTCATATCTTCTTGAGAGTTTCTTGCTTCTGTAGATTTTTCTTGTTGAGGAATATTGCATATATTGTTTGCAGAACTCTTGAGTAGAAGGTGTCTTTGTTTGTTGTTTGATCCTGTGGCTCGTGGTTTTGTGCTTGTTTCACAATTCTAACACTAATTTTGTCTTAATTTTAGTCCCTTCAAGAGAGGTGGATGAACCTCACCCCAAAAGGGTACAGGTATTCATTGATCCCTCTTTGGAATTTACTCTTATCACTTCTCTACCTATTGTTCCTCAGCTTGTGCAACCCATAGACATGCCCCATACAAAGGCCATGCCTAGTGTGGCTTTGTCTGCTCCTCCTACCTATCAATACTCTAGCCTCCCATCCAAATGCAAGCTTGAACAAGGCCCTATCCCCAAATCTCGCCACAAGAATTTTTCTCCTTTAGTTCCTCTTTCTCCTTATGTCCTTATCATTGAAGAAATTCCTTCTTCATTGGAGTTTGTCATTGCTCCTCTTCCAAAGGTTCACAGTGAGGACCCTACTCTTCCACAACCTACAATTGAGTCACCACACACCTCTTTAGAGAAGTGTATGTTTGAATCTCTGGAGGATATTCTCAAGAAAAGCTCTGTAAGCACAAGAGAATGTTAGCATCAACCAAGTCTCCAAGTATTCATGAGTATATGAAACTGATCAATCCATGCTAAGCTCCAAATTCAACATCACACTATCATGAATCTCCCAAGCACATGACCAATATTCTCAATACCAAGAGAAATAACAAGATCAATGCCAAATCTCTAACCACATAATCAACAACCTTCCATGACATCATGATCTAACATCTCCTCCTAGGATATCACATACAATAATACAAACATCCTAGTCTCAAGAGAACTTGTATCATGCCTATACTAGAACCAGTATCTAGAGTAATCCAATACATAATACCAAACACACTCTAAACCAAGAATCAACATCTCCAATCACATGAAGATAACCATATCCTAATAGTGAGTATGAAAATGTGAAAGAACTCTTTTGTAGCAACAAGATCTAAGAGCTCTTCCAAGACATCCACAAACACTAAAAAATATTATCCATCACCAATAATAAATCCACATCACTATCAACAACTCCCATTGAATTGTGATACCAATCTACACACATTGGAATTGTGACAACCATCTCCTAAATCAGGATCATCCATGGTCCACACACACTCAACTACAATCCCAGTAGCTCCAGAGAAGAAGTAGAACCAATATATCTAAGCCAAGAAGATAATGTAACTTCCATTAAAATATCTCAAGAATCAATCCTACACCACCAAATCATCATTGTTAAAACCTCCCATTGAAATGTGTAACCAATAAAATGTAACCAAGCTATCATGACATCGTGATAAAGCCACATGCTACAAGTCCTAATTACTAACTATCCAAACACTCTAATCATTCATCCTCTCATCTCAAAGCAGCAAACCAATGCACAAATGACCACATACAAGTTCAACTAAAATGTTTACATTGACATTGAATCAATCTCATAGATATAGATAATCCACATCTGAGTCATCCCACTACAACCAAATGGGTGATTATCACACACAATTGCATAACTCATTGATCCCAAACACTAAAACATGCAAACTCATCATCACATTAGTAACCTGCAAACCGAGATATCAAAGAAGATAATCTTATAGACATCAAGACTCAAACACCAAATCAACCACATATTTGATTTGCCAAACATGTCCACAAATGAGTAACCATAGTTAAGGAACCAATCAAGCATCTAGGATATAAGAACAACCTCCTAACACCAAAACAAAACACCACCAAACAATCACATACATGATCATGTTGTGTCAATGCATGTGTACCTACATATCCATGACACTGTAATCACCACCAATGTTCTACCTACACTCAAATATCACCAAAACAAGAATCCAGAACTACGCCTATACTAGTGTGTAGTGCTCAGATAAATATTTATTTTCAAATAAGACTATTAGAAGTCACAAATTTGACATTCTGTATGGGTGAAATCTTCTATGCTACATTTGAATTATTTTTAAATCCAAATTGGCTATATGAGTGGCTAGTTGGCGGCCCTTGGGCAGCTAACCGATGGGCCCAATGGTGGCAGTGGAACATCAGTGACACCTAGGTGGTGTTGTGGTGGCATGTATGAAAATATTTTTAAACTGGTTTAAATTTCAAGCAGTTTTCAAACTTTGACCCTTGGGTTGGGAGGGGCAATCCCACATAGTACCAAGGGCCCATATTGGGGTTTAACCCCACCGATGATGGGACCCACTAGTAAGAGCAAGGTGACTTCCACCCTAAAAATGTTGATAGCATACTAATGACCAATCTATCACATCAACATACGCCAACTAGCAAGACCAAGGGCGATGGTCTGGGGACCCCACCTCACAAGCATTTATTATTGTTTTTTATTTTATAATTTTTTTGTAAGTTTTAAAATTTTATTTTATTTATTTATTCTTCATCTTTGCAGACCTGTGTGGCCATATGACAAGTTGTGGGAGCAAGAAAATTTGCATTTTTTGATAATGGCCAAAATAGGGAAAATTTTATATCAATTTTCATTTATCGACCATCCTGGATCCAATGGTGAGGATCATTTTTTCTCGAGAGGTCATCTATAAAATTTCCCCTATAAAACCCTCATATGAAAGCACAATCCAAGAAACCCTTTTGACCCAAATTTCTCAAACCCTAGATTTGCTATAAACCCAACAAGTCTACAAACCCCAAAAGCCCAAATTTGAAAAACAACACCTACACAATGTGTTTATACCTTGTAATGCATAAATTATTTCTTTCATTTCCATAGATTAAAATTTGCACCAAATCTACTCAGAAAAGGGTTATAACAAAACTTGAGAGCTCACACCTCCCACAACCATGAAAGCTTTAATACCACTTATTAGGAAATAATGCATAATACCCACAATATTTAATCCATTCCCTACATTTAACCCCATGAGATAAAAGCATGTATATGTAACCTTACATAATAACCATAATGCAAAGATCAAATAGACAAGCCACAAGATAACACAAGATATACCTTAGGAAAACCCTCAACATGGAAAAACCAAGACTCAAAAATCATCCATACTCCATCTATTATTCAAAAAATAAACAATGCATGCACTTACAAAGTTACAATGAATACTTTTGAAACGTCAAGCCTCTTTAATGCATCCTTTGTGTGTCCAAGCATGAACCCACACATCCCATGTAATGCTTCACATATGCACTCCTCAGAAAGACTCAATACTATCACAACTCACTCACCCAGCCAACCTTAACCACTAAACATGTGTTTGTTTTTTAGACACAAGATCACACAAATACAACCAAGTGGTAAGATAAAATCATGTGCCACAAAACTATTGATCCTTAATTTCATATTGGGTACTAAGTTTGCACATTATTAAATACTTTCCCTAAATATTAAATCATTATCCTATGTCTCCCACACATAAAATAATTAACCCAATGTTACAATACAACTTTACAAGTGGCCACAAATAATTACCTAGTGTGGCCAAACACATCTCCTAGATGCACCACAATAAAATAATTATTTAATTACAACATTATAATATAAAATCTTATGCAATGGTGTACAACACCAAATTCTAACATTGATGATGGGGTAAAAGGGAGTGAGTTAGAGGTATTAAAGAGTTCAAGGGTTGTTGATTGGTTAAAAGTGTTAGGTTTAGAAAAGGAAAGGTAGGAAGAAGAGTGTAAGAAGGATTATTCTAGTAGGCTTAGAAAAAATAATAAAATGATGGAAAAATAATGGTGAGGAGAACAAAGGTGATTTATAGTAAATAGGAGTGGAAGCACTAGGTAAGGGAAGGGGAATTTGTTGGAAATATGTAAAGAAGAGTTGCATAGCATGGGACTTAATCTAAAGAGAAATACACACAATGGAAGAAGGGGGAGAAGAGAAGATAGTGGAGGAAAATACCTGAGATTGGTGAGGAATTTTATTTCATATTTACCAAATACCCTTAAGAATTCCCATACCATAAGTGGTCGTTAGAAGAAGATTACAAAGGGTGTCCATAAGGAGGAAGAGTTGGTATCATCATTAAGTTTTTCTATATCATCTTGGATAATATGAAGTTTATGGGTAATGTCATGACATGTTTGATATTCAATTTGTTTTAAATACACATCATGCTTGAAATTATCCTTTTTGTTAAGGTATTAAAAATTACTTATGTATTTAATACAAAGATTATAAATATTAGCCATAATAGAGGATAGGTTAAGCCTAGGGTTGTGACTTAGAGGGATAGTGAAGTAGGAGCTTGCTTTGGCATTCATCCTAGAACACAAAAGTAGCAAGTTTTGAAAAGAACAAGATCTAGTGAATCTTAATTTATCTATTTTTGTTGTTGTTGTTGTTTTAAAGTGTTTGAAAGCTAGCAAGTAAAATTTATTTACTAATTATGAATTACAACAAAGAATGAAATTAAAAAGAGAAGTTTTTTGTTGTTTTTATTTGTGTTTGTGAAGAAGGATCTTAATTCATGTAAGATATTGGGTTCATCAAAATAAAATATTAAAAATAGAAAACTAGTGTAATTTCATGCAATATTTTGAGTGTTTCCTACTTTTAAACTATCAATATTATCTTCTTTATAATCTGACTTAAAATATAATGGAGTGTTGAAATCAACTTTGAAATTAAGAACTAGAGAAGAGTGTGACTATAACAAGAAATGCAATAAAAGAAGGATGATGTAAGTGTGTTTGATTTTGAAGTTTGATGAAGGTTTTGACAAACAATGAAGCTCAAGAAGACTAACAATAGGTTTTTATTTCCATTCTCCATTTTCTATCTTTACGCCAATTATGATGAGAACATGAGTAGTGGTGTCCAACTAGGGGTGGTACTATCTGTACAATCACAAGAATGCCTTTTTATGCACTATCATCCCATAAAACCATAGTTGGATCCTTTGCAGCCATCACAACTTTCTCTACAACTCTAACAACATCCTCTACAAATATTGTAAACCTATACCTACAAGTGCTAAAACTATTGTTTGAGACAAGATGGTTCCTTAGGTGCATTTTAGGTTTTACTTTAGTTAAATCCCCAAATGTGAATTAATAAGAGTATTAAGGTTTGTTTGGGACTTGTGCAAAACTTGTGTAGATTGAGGGTTGATGCAAGAAGTTGGGTACACAAAAAGCTCAAAAAGTGGAAATGTTTTTACTGTTTTTCATAATTTGTCACACTTGGACTGAAAAATTGAGGCACTTCCACAATTAATCTTAAAAAAATTCAGTAATATGAAATTTAGCATGAATCTAGTTTCCAAATATATAAATTATTAAAATACCCAGTTTATAGAAATCACATTTTGATAAGGATCTATAAAAACCACTTTTTAAAAGTCCCTATTTTTTTACCATACCAAGCAGGTGTACGGACAACACTTTTTGACCCAAATAAAATTATTTTGCTAATTCCTTTTAGGAAAAGAGACCTAACAACATGAAGTTTGGTCTGGATTTTTTTTTATAATTTTTGGTTGAATATATATTTTTTTATTAAATTTTTATTGGCCTTAATTGATGTTTTTTCAAATCAACGTGTACGGACAACATAATTGGACCTAAACAAAATATTTTTTGACTCTTTTTTTTTCATTGTGTAGAGAATTGTCTAAAGTTTGGTCCCATATAATTTTTTTTACAAGAAAATCAACCAATAAAAAGTTATTAAAAAACCAAAAAAACCTAATATTTTAAGTTTAAGGACTAGTTTGCTTAGAAATTAATTAAAAAATAGAAATAATCCAATTTTAACAAAAATTATATATTTACAAAGTAGACATTGTGTTCTCTAATGGGTTTTAATTTTATAGACTCATTCAGAAAAAAAGTCCATCATCTATGTTGTCAAAGTTAGACATTCTTCTTCAATCTACCTTAGTTTTTTAGTTGCAGGTCAAAGGCTAAGGCTCGGATTGCCAAGCCTTTTCCGAGCCTAAAACCAAGGCAGCATGTGGGTTGGGAATTTTGAAAAAACAAATATTTTTTAGAAACGCGTACGCGTTCTAAAACGCGTACGTTGATTTCAAAACGCATATGCGTTCTAAAACGCGTACGCGTTTTGATTTCAAAACGCGTAAGTAAAATATTTATTTTTTTAAATAATTAATTTTCATGTGTTATAAAACGCGTATGCACTATCAAACGCATACGCATTATAACGCGTACGCATTTGATAGTGCATACGCGTTTTTTAGGATCGGGTACCCGATCCTAAACGCATACGCATTTTTTTAATAACGCGTACACGTTTTCTGCGAGATTTTTTTTTGGCCGAAACTTCCCCTCTTCGTGTACCCAACTTCTTGCTTTTACCCTTGAGTCCTAAGTGGTTTTACATGGATAGGTAATAGATGTTGTGCTATGAATGTGCTTATTGTCTATGGTGGCTTATATTGCTTTGTGTGTTATGTACTATCTATTGTGCTTCTACCATGCTTTTACTTTCATTGTATGAAATCCCACTTTAACATAATCAAGCCAATACTAGCTATTTGGAATGTCATAAAGTTTACACTTGAAATGGGCTAGAAAAGAAGTGAAATATGGAAATCAATTTTCAAACATTGGGGATGCAACCATGCATAGTCTTTGCAGCAAAACCAGTTTACAAATCATGATTGTGTTCATGTGGCAAAATGGCTGGGGGTGAAAAAGAATAGGCATTTAAATGTGAGAGGAGCTAAATTTAATGTATGATGAATGCTTAACACAATCACACTTAGTAGGTGAAGGCACCAGAAGTAAGTATTAAATGAGAGATAAAATTGTAAAATTGATATTTTTCATCTCTATAAAACATAGCAATACCTCCACTCCATACCCATACAAATATCAAATATTAATGTACTATTTAATTTGTCTTTTTAAAATATTATTTTAAAAATTTAAAATCAAATTACATATCTTTAGCTTGTCTACTACAACCTTATCAACACCATATCAATATCTTTATATACAATACATTAATCCATTACAAATATGTCTACTAAATTTTTTATATATAACACAAACCCTCAAAAACTCATAACCAAACTTTGGTACATTTAAATCATACCAAAAAACTATAATACAATTTTCATCAAAATCCATTCTAAACTAAAGCATATTTTCATCTATTTTCTGTAACTTTTTGTTTTCACCAAATGATGTAAAAACAATTTGTTCACATGCAGGCTACATAAAAAATTTAGGAAATAAACACTTTCTCAAATTTTTCATACTTTTTTATTAATTATTAAAAAAAAAATTTGTTTTAACAGGTGTGTTTCAATGATCTCAAAGCAGGTTTTATTGGTGAAAGACATGACAGCTCCAAAAGTAAAACGATTAATCATTTAGAAAAGGCATCGCATCCTTAAAAGCAAAATAAGTCACATTATTCTAAGGAGAAATATAGACCACATTCTGAGCAGACCTTCATCTGTGAAAATGCAGTGAAGAGCTTCTATTTTTTCCACAAAATAAGACCATGCTTACTGCAATGTTCAAAACAGGAGAAACTCCCTTCTTGGTGGTGCATGCCCAATGCTACTGTAAAACATAAAGCATGTTTAAACAACAGTTGGATTCCTTGTTCCTTAATGAGCATGGCTTCTCATTTTCCAGTATTTTTCAATCTCCTGTGCAGTCCTCCATGGCAGCCTCCCTGCAATCAGCTTCCACCTGCCATCTCACCATTGCTATGTTAGCACAAGCAATAAACATTAGACAAGTAACAGAGACAATTAGTTGAATTGGGTACCTGTCACCCAAAAGCCTGTGAAGTCTTATAATCAGATCTTCCTCATCAGCAGAAATGTCACACTTCCACTCCTCTCTACTTCTACTAGCATCTGCATTCAATATACCCAAAATTAGAATTCTTTTTTGCCTTCCTCAGTAGTGAGACAACATATAATTAAATGGGTAGCCATATATATGCACCAGAAGATTCAGAATCTTTCTCTGCTACTACCAAGTATTTTCTTATACCACCCATGGTTCCCTCTCTGTTACTTTGTCTGGATACCCACTCAAGAAAAAACTTAATATACCAATCTTCCTTGACTAATACAAGATAAAATGCTTTGAATGACAGCCCAAGAGAAGAAATCGATGTGGCGTATAAATAGAAGAGTGATGAATGGCTGCACAAGTATGACCAGCCGTTGGTTATGTTCCAACTTTGAATTGTAGTTTGGTGGTGGGTAACCAATCTCTTCAACTCCATAACTGCATATGAAGATTCTTCTGTCAGTTGACAGCATATAATGTCAAACTGCAGTAACCTCTTTGTCAAACTTGGCACTGCATGGTTGGAGATGGGAAATTGCAATAGATGCCAGATTAAATAATACAACCCAGTAGATAGACTCCTGGTTTCCCACTCCATTTGGTCTTTTCAATCCTTGGATTCTCAGTTCCTCTGTGTAATAAAAAACTTCAATGGTACAGAAATCCATTGAACAATCATATTAAAAAGGCACTTTGCATGAAGATATTTCAAGTCACGCTATAGTTATACTACATAGGACAATTTCATGTGGGTCGTCTGAGTATGCTACCAACCAAGAACAGGAATTATCCATTACCAACTTTTGGTAACATCGAAAAGCCACTTTCCCAGATTCCAAGATAAATCAATGTTTTAAAAAGTGTACAGAAGGATGATCTTTTTGGATGGAAGCTTAACTACAAAAATTTTCCAACCTAATCGAGACGAAACTGGCCATTCAATGAATGATTTCGATGTGGAAATCTGAGCTATGAGCTTTGAAAAGTGTGTATGGTAATGGGCTACATTTGGGAAATAATCATTTTTCAATATATTTAATTATAATCAGATGTTCCCAATCCCTTCTTAGGATAAGAATGAGGATTTTATACATAATTTTTCAGGTGTTTTTCGGGGAGGTTTTTTGTTTTAAAAGATTAGGGATAAAAAATTCAGATATGGATGAAAAAGAAAATGTCATTTAGTATATACATTTACAAGTGTTAGTTGGAGGGATACTTTATTGAAGAGAGGTTTTTTGTTTCAAATTTGTGGGGATGATTTTTTTATTCTGAAAATTCATAAAAGAAATAGTGGCCAAATAAATATATTCATCTACAACTGACTAATCATTAGGTTAGTTGGAGGGATACTTCTATTATGACATCATCCTTATTGACTATCAAAAAGGTCAAATAAAATCTCTTATTTTAATGAGAGGTTGAATAAAATCTCACATAAATTTATGGTAAATAATCTAAAAAATTCAAAATATACTTTAGATTAATGATTTGTGGAAAATATAATAATTGCAAATGAATTAAATACTTCAGGCATTAAGTTAAATAATAAAAGTACTTAGATCACGAATTATGACAAATGAGAAAATGTGGTTTTCCAATAATGCAAAAGTATCAATGAATACCAAATGAATGTGTTGGAATTTAATAAAAGAAAACTATGATGGATGATAAAATGTGATTCAACAATGTAAAAATGTCATGAAGACCAAGTTAATACATTAAATCAATGAATGTTTTGCATGTTACCTTAGGTCACTTCTATAACAATGGATTTGATCTCACTCTAAGAGCATATACCTTGCATATATTTGGTTTGGGCCTATAGATTTGTGGATTTGATCTATTCAAACTTTTAAAATGTTGCTTTTGAACTTGACCTAGATGTTCTTAGTTTGGTCTCATATAAAAGTGGTTTTGGTATTTGATGGTTTACATGTGGTAAGGGTAATTGTGCCGCTTGTGTCAGAGCATATAAGTATACCAATTTTTAAACAAATAGATAACTAATCAAGGAAAACACTATGAAACATACAAAATACCTTAGATGCTTGTGCAATGCAAATTCTTTGATAAATGTTCCTAATAATGCATACAAGTAGTGAATGATAAATCTAAGGTACAAAGGATTTAGATACATCTTGATAATCAAAAGCTTTAAAATGAAATAGTTCTATTCTATTAAATACAATACCATGAAGTAAGAAAATCACTTATATAGCTTGATTCAATGCATAATGATCACAAATAGAGGTAAAGTTCACCCTATATATGAATTTGAATCTTAAAAGTTAGAAGGTCATTTGCATGTGTTTGAAAGTGATGCAAATCATTGTCATGATTATATATTTGAGCTAAGGTAAGAAAGGGGTAAACTAAAGTTCAAGACCAATCCCTAGGAATAAGTGCAAACAGAAATAGGAACGTATGCACAAAGAAAGAAAAATGTGAGTGTGTTATAATGCACTCACATTATTTGTTAAAATAAAAGAAGGCTAAGTTCATTTCATCCCAACCCCATTTTTTTAAGCCCTAACGTGAATGAGAAAAAATGTGAGTGTGTTTATGACATATTTGAGTAGATGGAAACTAATGCAATCTTTCCATGTGTGCTTGAGGCTGAGAAGGTAAGGTTTTTAGGTTTTTAAATAGCAATTTAAAGTAGAATTATTATTTTTTGCATTTTCTTTTTATTTCAAGAATTGAGAATCCCCCAACACCCCCAAACACTAATTCCCTAAACCATGTGGATGGAATACTTTTCAAAGAGAAAGAAGAGGCTAACCCTCTTGGAACTCCCCCATATATCCCTAGACCTCCTCATGACACATAAGAAAATTTATTAGGTCAAACTGAAACCAAAGAAATTGAACTTCAAACATTGACTGATATTAAAAATCCCAATGCAACTACTTCACATCAGAGATCCCTTGCATCATCATTGGAATCTACCATTCATTATATAAATTATATTAGTGGCCAAATAAACATATGGTCCAATCATATGGAGAACACACTATAAAATCATCATATAAATAAGTAGAAGAAAAAAAAATTAAATCCAACTTTTGTGCATGTTTATTGATCTAAGAACCAATGTTCCATGGAAGTTATAAAATATTTTCTATTCATTGGTTCCAACACCAATGAATAAGGAAAAAAATTGGGATAGGTGGTGGATAGCTTTTGACCATCCCCATCCAACAACAATGAGGTCACATAATATTTGTGAGGAAAATCTATTGTGAGAAAAAATATGAAAACTTACTAGCTCTCAAATATGACCCCTACAAAGAGAGAACACATCATAAAGGCCAAAGAGAAATTTATTAGATCTTAAAGATTATAATACTTGACTCTAGAATCATTACTCAAAACTAGGGAAAGGAATACAAGTTATTCTAAACAAAGATAGGGGTTTGTAAAAAAGGAGAGGACAAACTTGGGCCAAGTGATATTATAGGGAAAATCTTCTTATCCTTTAGGCTCTACAATATCAAGGATGATGATCCTTGAGATGTCATTAATAGGGAAATTAGAGAGAAATGAAGAAATAACAAATAGGATATAACTAGCCATCCCCTAATGGTATCCATAAGCAGACCTTGGGTGATCCCACAAAACTGGTTTACAATTCCCTTCATGAAGAAAAATTGTCAAAATGCTCCCATGAAAAAAAAAATTGGGCTTTTAGGGGTTCGGGGGTTGAGCTAACCTAAAAGAGGGTTCACTAAACCCCTTCGAAAGCAAACCCCTTTGGTGATTTCATCCCTTTCACACCTTTTTTAATGAAAACAAAGGGAAATTCAAAAAAAGGGGTTTGAGTGAACCCCTTCTTCAAATCAAGGGGTTCACTCGAACCCCCTTTTTCCCTTCTTCCCCCTTCTACCAATTTTTTGCATTTTTTTTCCTTTTGAAGCTCGGGTTGAAGATGAAAATGGAGGAAACTTCACAGACCCAACTGGATGATGGTAGTCCTCGGAACAAGCTATCCATCAAATATAATTTTAATATATTTTGGTTTTATTATGTTTTTTTACTTTAATTATTTACATAGGTTTTTCACCAAAAATCAAGCTCTTTGTTCTGCACATGTGGAAAAATAGTAGATTATCTTGAAAAAAAATCTAAAAAATATGTTTGTGCTTTGTATTGATGTCCTTAATCTAGTGAAAAAAAAAAATGAATTTCAATACATCCAAAAATATTTATGTTGTTTACGATCCACCTATGTCTAAATTATAATTGGTTTGACTTCAAAACTTAATTAAGAAAAAAATATTCAATAAAACACTATGAAACCAAATGAATGTGCTAGATATCATAGATACAAAGCTAAATTCGAAGAAATTAGAATTCTATCATTCATAGAAAAAATTTATGTTGTTTACAATGAGCATCACTCTTTAAAAATGGTGTTTACTATTAAAAACTAGTTTTAGAAGGAGATGGAAAAAGAAATGCAATCTGATTCAAAAAAAATTAAAAAATATATATTTAGAATCTACAAACAAAATGTCACAAATCACTAGTTTGCATCATCTTCAAATTCCTCATGGTTTAGCAGCTATAGGCGCTTGAAAGTGAAAATTTAGTTTAAAAAATTCAATTCAATGTCCAATTTGGCCAAAAATTGTAAACCAATATTGTGGGATCACCCTCAAGGTTCCTTACCCAAACATAAGTGGATTAACATAAGCATGCACATGCAGCAATAAATGAAAGACAAGTTTATATCACTCTTGATGAATATCCTTAATATATATTTTATATGTGCATCTTGGAGATCAAAACAATATAATTGTATAAATATTTGTAATTTATTGGATTTCTAATGATACGTATGACTAAATTTTTTATAAAAGATGAGGATAATTCCAATTTTCTCAACAACTTGAAAGTATTACTTGAGTGAAATACCTATTAGGATTTAATAGAGGTCATTAATCTTTAACTAAGCACATAGGAATGGTAGAAACTACACCAGAACCAAGAGAAAGGAAGTTTATTTAATAGTATTAAGTGTGGTAGGGTTGTCACGACCTTATCTGAAACATCCACACAATTGTAAGCTAATTTATCACCACTATTTGTATCCATGCTATAAAATAGATTTAGGTCATGTATACACTCATATTTGATACTAAAGCATGATTATTTCATATTGCGTTGTAGGTTGATTTTTGTTCTAGAACTAGCTCTATATTGCTACAATCATATAGGATCTAGAAAAAAAACCATTAAGTGATTAAATTTTAAAGCACAAAAATATTTCATTTATATTTCAAAAACATCCTTATATATCATATTTCATGCCTTCTTTTATATTCCATCATTTTTATCATCATTAAATTGAACCACAATGAGGAATGACCAAAATAGAAAAGAAAACCGGCCTAATCAATAAAGCTCTCAAAAACGTGTTTATTGACATCAATTTACTAGACATAGCTACCCTAAACATATATCATGCCCATCTATAGGTGGGGCCTCACAACAACATTGCAAAAGGGAAAATATTTCACAAAATGCTAAAAAATTACCATTAAAATTATAAATGGAATTTCATTTATTTTAGTGGGAAATAATTTCCTCCAATTGTATTTCTAATAGTAGAGCTTTAGAGAAAGAATTATATGTAAAGTGCACTTTGCAACATTATCAATGTACCATAATACTGGGGAAAATGTCATACATAGAATATGCATACAAACTTGAGTAAAGTGGATTGAACTTAGCAATAATAAAAAATCAATGTATCCCAAGAAAATGAAAATAAAGATTATGCATAGCTATTTTACCAAGAAGCATGAGATGAAGATAGTTATTGTAATGTCCCAAATTAAAAATAAACTTGAATTTGATCAATTTGTGACACCCTTCAAATATGTGACACAATTCTAGAAAATCTCATGATTTTTACCAAATAAACTTATTGGGATTTTTATTTTTTTATCAATTTTATACTTGATCAAATCGGGTAATCTAAAAAACAACTCCAAAATGCATTAAATGGAAATCGAGTATGAGAAACTGATGTAGAACCACTATGTGGAAGCGGTTGCATTCTATCATGGTCTAAAGTTGGCACAAACAAAAGGTTACAAGAAAGTATGCCTTGAGGGGGACTCTCTCAATATTTTCAATAATCTGAAGAATTGTGCTACCCCTTCATGGACTATTGAATCTTTGATTAAGGATGCTATTGATATTCTTAAATCCTTTGATGAGTATTACATTTCTCATATTTTGAGAGAAGGAAACGGATTAGCTGATGTTTTCGCTAATCTAGGAGGTAGAGGTGTTAGGGAATGGGGTGTGAACGACACACCCTCCCTATGGAAGCAATTGCAAGTATTAATCATGATTGCCAAATTTAAATTGATTGATAATTTATTAAGGCTCGGGGCGTGCATGACTTTCATCACGTGGCAAGTTATTATGTCGAACGATGGTAAGCTAGATATGGATCGAGTTGATTGTACCAGGGTTGATATCCATATGAAGCAAAACTCTAGGCTCATTATTCTCTCCTGCCATAATTCTATTTTCACATGGATTGTGGGAACTCTTTGTATCGCCTTCTCAAGGTTTCTCCTCATTGTGTTCAAAGTTCTCAAGCTTCTCGATTCTGCAATTTTTGTAGCCATGGGAGGTGATAGGAACCACGCAAAACCTTTCTCTTGTGATGTTGTCAAGAAGAAGTTGGAGGTGTGGAGGATTTTAGAGAAAGGTGGGCTAACTCCGTACCTGGAGAGATTGCATGGTAACAACCCAAAGACGACTGCATTGTTTGAAAAAGCATGGAACAATAGGGTTTTGAAGTTGGGCAGAACAAAGTTTGATGTGAATGAATATTTCATAGCCAATATCACTGGGTTGTCTACAAAGGGTAAGAAAGTCTTCAGAGACAAAAAGGAATCGTAGGCAGCCATGCAATTTTTTTTCAAAGGGGATGAAGCTCAAGACGTGAGGACGGTGAAGAGTGTTGGTTACCAGAGGAGCTCACTCAAGGCTATGGGGGATGTGGTCGAGGAACTCATGTGTTACATCACCCTTCAAGGACACTTCTCTGTGGTAAATGCCTACCATTTTGTTATGCTCAATCACTTCCATCATAAAAAGAGAATTTATTTTCCCTATTATCTCTTGGCATCACTGGATTTTGGCCTCAAGGACCATAAGAAAAACCCCAAAAATTTAGTTTTGCATGTGGGGCTCATTCTTCTAATATCTGATTATGCTAAAGCATTTGAAGTGGCTAAGCCGATTGCTACCTCTAAGGGTAAGCAACAGAAGCTGGTGGAGGAATATGATACAGTTTCTGAAGAGGAGTCGATTAGCAAGAAAGGGAAGAAGAGGAAACTTATCTTGGAAAAGGAGTCGAAATCTTAGGACCTCGGATGTAGAATATTTCCTGGATTCTCTTGCTTCCATGGAGGTGGACCCACAACCCCCTACATCGGGGAAGTCTAAGAAAGGAGCACTGAGCCCTAATAAGGGTTATGAAACTTGCAATGAGGAGCTAGCTGATGAAATGTTGAGTAGAGGCCTGAAGGAGAAGAATGAATTGGTTGGTGAGGCGTCTTCGCAGCCCCCTGTTGTAGGGACAAAGTATAAAAAGGAGCTGGAGGTGGGAAGTAATAAGAAACTGGTTGTAAGGTCTATGAGCCAATTGCTTAAGATAAATTCTCCCCTCAATATTTTGGGCGGACAGGGTGTTATGGATTCCTCGGTTGAGGACCTAGATATGCAGATGAAAAGAAAGGTTGTGGTTGAGGTTGGACAGGGTGATGTGGATTCCCCAGTTGTGGACCTAGATTGGCAAAAGAAAAGAAAGGTTGTGGTTGAGGAGATTGCAAAATATATTCAAAAAATCAAAACACTAGTTGTTGCTGGGAAGGGTAAGGAAGTCTCTGCCAGTAAGGATAAGTTAAGCTCCTCTCAGTAGGATGATGTTGTGGGTAAGGCTGTTTTCAACTTTGATAGGGAAGATATTTCTGATGTTTTGGGAACTACTAGAGAGGGTTCCATTGTTTTTATTCAAATTTTTTAAATGGGTGTTCCATGAACTTAACATGACCAATGTTAAAGTTCAGGGTGCGATGAGTAAATCTCAAGAGTCTTCAATTCAGAACTAGATTGATGAATTGTTTAACTCTTTGAAAATTGTGGTGGATGAAACACTTAAGATGAAGCAGAATCTTGAAGGTAGAGTTCTCACCCTGGAGGACCAACTGGAGAGGATTTTTGCTAACATGGACAAGGGTGGGGAGGAGACTAAATCTATGGTTAATTTTGAGTCTATTGGTATTACCTCTCCTTTTGATAGTGTCAAGAAATGCAAGGATAATGTTCACTCTGAAGAAATTGGTGTTGGCGGTAAGCTCCTAGAGGAAGAGGTGTCTATTGATAAGGGTGGTGATAAGAATAATGTTTTGATTAGTGAGGTGAATGTGGATGGGCCTGGGGCTCGAACGCGTAACAAGACTAAGGATCAGGTTGGGGCTCCTGTTAAAGAAATGTCTGATGTCCTGGATGATGGTTAGAAGGTTGTGGCGTGTGATGTGGATGTTGTTGATATCTTGAAGAATATGTAGTGATGTTGTTTGTGTTCCTCCTTTTTGGCTGATGTTTTGTTGATGGTGTATTCCATTTGGGTTGATATATACTTTATGTAGTTTTCTTTAGTTTCAGCTGCTCTTTTTTGTAAAGGGTTTTGGGCCCCTTCAAAACCCGTTTTTTACCTATAATCAAAAAATGATGTAGAATGATTTAATAAACTTATTGGGTTTTTTTTATATCAATTTTTATATTTGAGCAAATCGGGAAATCTGAAAATAACTCCCAAATGCATTAAATGGAAATTGGGTAATGAGAAACTGATGTAGAATGATTTAATAAACTTATTGGGATTTTTTTTTATCAATTTTAGGGTGCTGCCACAATAGTGGTTTACACTTTTTGGGAGATCCTATTTTTTTCTGAAATCACATATTTTTAGAAAATATAATGATTTAAGCCTTGAAAATTTCCATTTAAAGGATTCCAATTGAAGAGGATTTCATCAAACCACCTTAGACCAAGCCCCCTTGGATAGAACCCCGCTAGTTTTAAACCATGCCTATAACAGAGTCTCCTTTACACCTATCAAAATGCTGATAAAAAACCACTTTTGATTTACCTTTTGGGGGATAAAATGAATTCATTTAAAATTTATTTTTTGTAAGTATGTAGTCCTTATTATAAACTTCCAAAAGAGTATAATTTTAATTAAATTTAATTTGATTATTATATTTATTTTTTATATCTTGTGAATGTAGGTTTTTCACTGAAAATCAAGCTCTTTGTTCTGCACATGTGGAAAAATAGAAGATTATAAAAAATCTACAGACAAAATGTCACAAATCACTAGTTTGCATCATCTTCAAATTCCTCATGGTTTAGCCGCTATAGGTGTCCGAAAGTGAAGATTTAGTTAGAAAAAATTAGTTCAGTGTCTAGTTTGGCCAAAAATTGTAAACCTGTATTGTGGGATCGCCCTTTATAGTTGAGCAAATTGGGTAATCTAAAAACAACTCCAAAATGCATTAAATGGAAATCAAGTAATGAGCAACTGATGTAGAATGACTTATCATTGATAACTTCATGGATTTACAACATTTTTGTTGACACGTAAAAAAAATAATAGTCATGAACAACTACAACAAGTTACACAAAATATCCCTACCTAAAAAGCCAAACAATCACTAAAATTGAAGCCAACTCCACCAAACTCACCAAACTTCACACCAGCAATTAGGTACAAAAAAGATAACATAAATAAAATGCTTAACATCTACATATGCTACTAAAACAACATTTACAATGTAGCAAACCAAAATTTGGAAGAAGCATACCAAACTAGATCCAAATCTAGAATTTGGAAGCTCCAAAACACACTCCAAACTAAAAGGTATCACCACACAACACACCATTTAACTAAAATACCATTGATCTGGGTAACAAAATACATGAGAGAAATAATTCCAATACAAATATATTTGTTGCATTCAACAACTACCCAACTGAAATCCAAAACACAATCTAAATTAGAACAAACCCTAGAAATAAACTAAAGACAAATTACCAAATTGAAGAGAATTCAACACAATGGAAATCTCTAGATGAAATTGCACCTGGAGACCCTCAAAACCACTGTCTTTGAGCCTCAATATCTTTGGTTTAGCAGCCTTGGAGATCATTTCTTCATTGGAAGAAAACAATAATCCAAAATAATACAAACTTGTGAGGGAAATTACATTATATTCAATTCTCTTTTCCAGCACCAATTTGGGCGCCCAAGTTGGGGAATCATGCATGCCTTGAAAGTAACTCATGTCATAAAGATGCCCTATGTAACTTGCCAAGTGTTGACCGAGATCTTGCATCAAATAAAGCCACACCCCATTTAGTCCCATAAAAATAAATTTAAAATATTTATTATTTTGTCCCCCAAAAATGATTTAATAAATTTATCTTGGAAATAAAAATTACTAATTCATCCGCAAGTCCTAACTAGCTATTCTAAAGTCTGAATTTATTAAAAATAGTAATTTTTATTTTTAGAAAAGGGGACATGACAGTTATTGTGTTGGAGTGAGAAGTTTGAACTTTAGGGGCTAGATTAAACTCATTATTTTAAGCTAGAAACATTGCATGAGTTATATTTACCTTTCAATGGATCATCAACTATGTTTTATAGCCATGACAACTTGCCCAAAGACCATGCTTGTAATAGATTTCCAAAACCGTATATTTAAAGAAACAACACTAAAGCTCTCTATTATCTAGCAAATTTCTTAGGCCACCAATGCAAGGTGGTTGGTTGTTGAAATAGTGTAGAAAACTCACTAGGTTGTTGGATAATGGGTATAGCTCTTTGTATAATTATCAAGACTCAAAGACTCAACAACAAATGATTATTGTTACAAAAACACAATCACTAATAGCAACCACTTAGTTTGTAGAAGATCCCAATGTTTAACAATTGAGACATTCATTATGGTTCATTTCAATAATAAAATATAGGACAATTATAGCAAGACACTTAGCATACTCAAATGATATGACAACAAGCAATAGGGAGATAACTAGTTTTTATGATGGTTTCAATAGAATTTACTAATTATTCGCAATTCAAAGATTGGAGTCAAAAGATATTTATCATCTAACTTTGTAGCACAATAACTAGTATCTTAAAATGATTGCATCAATAACTCTAAGACACCCACTCTAATTTGATAAAGAATATGCCTAGCTGATTTCTTGCAAGCTAGTATGATAATAATTTCTAGGCAATCTACGATAGCGATAAAAACCCTTTGTTGCATCAAGCTATACCATTAGTATTTTTAGACTTTTTTAATTGAAAAAAAGGGTTCAGGAAATTTCATTGTACATGAAATTAAGACATTAGATATTTATTGCTAGAGTCTTATTATTCAATTTCATAGTTGTAACTATATCATTGGCATTTTTAGATTTTCTTAGATGAAAAAGGGATCAAGAATTTTCGTTGTACATGAAATTAGGATATTAGAGGTTTGTTACTAGAGTCTTATTAATCAAGTTCATAGTTATAACACCGTTAAATATTATTTAGATGCATTTGTAGGATTTTAAAATAGTTTTCAAAGTTTAGAAAATGTTGTAGAGTTTAGTGTTGAGTGACTAAATTCCATGAGACCATATTTCTTGTAAACATTTGTTTAAAAAATATTTAAACCTTCTCAAAAAATACTAATTTGAACATATGTTATAATGATTTTAGTCGATGAGAGAATATTTTTTCAAGTGCTTTGTCAAATTTTTCATGTTTCCTAGGTATCCTTTTATATTTTGCACACATGTCCACTAGAGCACTAACAACCACAATAACTAATAGAAATCAGTATCTTTTTTACTACCTATCAAAAGAAATTAAGTATAGAATTTAGTGGCTTCTCTTGCCTCATTAAACTCTAACTTCCTCCTAAAAATTTAGGATCTCATAATAGAGCCAACCATAGCTCACCAAATTTCTCAAAATACAAAAATTAAGCATGTTAACACTGCAAACCTTTGGATGGAGAGGTTGCAAAATTATGAAACTTGATTAAACCTTTGCTATCATCCTTCTATTCTATAAAAAAATTAGAGCTTTGGAATAGGGGCTAGAGATCTATCACAACATAATAAAAAACAAATAGGGCCTAGAGCTCTATCACAACATAATAAAAAATAAATTTAATATGGTAAAATATTATGGTTTCAAGTGGAAATGTCTATCCAGCCTCGAGAATGCGTCTTTGATTGTATTTATTAATTAATTGAAAATAAAAAATCTGTTGTATTATGATTTTCAATTAATTAATAAATACGGTCAAAGGTGCATTCTTGAGGCTAGATAGACAATAGCGTTTCAAGTACCCACTTTGACTTCAACTTTGTGAAAGCAAAGTTACATGTTTTGCACATGAAAGTAGTAGTGTTTTTACTTATCCCATTTTAAACCGCATGATAATGAAATTTTTTCTTGCTTACATATATATGCCAACTTCTCCTTTTTCAATTGTAAAATATATTATTATAAATACATGTTGATTTAAAACAAATTTCCCTTAATCAGATAAATCGTTTGAAATCTTTTTGTATTTACTTATAACCTGTAAATGTCAAGTATTAGTTGTAAAAATGCATTGTGTTATAAATTGATATGTGAAATGTCTAAAAAATGTGGTACCATGGATTACATTGATGGTAGCAAAATACAAAGATGCCTTTTGAATATTTGTATGGTGGATTGATAAACAGATCCATAGATAAAGATGTGAAAAAGGAAAAAACCTGGCAGAAAAATAAGCCTATAAATCTTAAACCTGCATAAATTCTTCAGCTAAAGGATACCTAAGGAATCTTATGTGACATGAACTATCGGAAAGATTTACAATGTGTTCCCACCTTCCAATAGCCTAAATTTTAGATATGAGCAAGCAAAGCCCTGCAAATGGGTCAGTAGCCCGAACACAACCAGTCCCCAATACTAAATGTTACAGGAAAAAGAGGCAGTGTCTGCAAATATAATTTTCCTAGTACCAGTCACAAGATCCAAACCCAAAAACTTCCAATTACTCAGATTTACAAAAGAACACTGAATAAGAAACAGAGAATTCCCATAGTCCTACATTTAAGTTAGAATTCCCATGGTCCTACATTTAAGTTAGTGTCCTGCAAATGGGTCAACCACCCTCACACTCCCATCCCAATACTAGGAAATAAAAAGTAAAGACTAAAAATGCATCCATCCCAGTCCTGATCACAAGCCAAATTCTAAACAGATACACAAATTTGTAAAAGCACATTGAAATAGAAAAAAAAATATGTATAATGAAATTCCTAAATCCCAAATTTACACCGCACATAAGCAGCATCCTACAGTAAAACAAATCTGTAACGAACAGGATGAGTCACGTTGCTATAAATTCCAAATAGGCACAAGCATATCCGAGATTGTAACTACTTCATCAAAGTTGAAAGGGAATCACAACATGTTACAATTAACCATGTCCATGAAACATCAGAATGCCACCATCCAAGAAATCTGATCTTGTTCTAAATGGTTGTCATATCTTGTTAATGTGTCAATCATTAGGAGGGTTCTATCTGATTAATGTCTTAATCGTTAAAGTTAATACATTTGGAATATATTTATATTTTTCAGTTTAGAGAGTTATGGAAGTTAAACTGATAAGAATGTAAACATTTCTATATGACAATGAAAGGCATAAGTAATCTCAATCTGTGACTTTCTTCAAAGGCATTGAGCCATGAATGCTCGAGAACCAACATGGGGATTCCCCGCTTTGGGAACAAATTGTCATTCTTTCCCTTACCTCTTCAATTGTCTTGAGGACTGCTTACATTGTTGGACTCTACTTTTGAGATGGAGCTACACATAACACTGATATATCTAGAAGAATTCATAAGTTTCACTTGCAGAAAAAGAACCATCAATAGTAGCCCCTGCTTCAATTTCTTCTTCCCTTACAGAATGAACCCGTCCTCTGCACACTAATGTCTTTAACTGATCGACACATTTTCTATATTACAATTCCTTTTTTCATTAAGACAACTTAAATTTCGTATCCAAATCTTATGTAAAAATTTCAAATCACTCTCAATTTTTTACAACAGCTGACTTGGCAAGTCCTCTGCTTATAGCTTTCGTTTCGGGGTCACACATCATCAAATAGGATGCCACATCAGCATGATTTTTGACAAGATGTAGTTGACCAATATTTGTGCATTCACATCATGAGTAGTTGAGCGCTGATGTGGCATCACATGATTGGTTGCTTTTTAGATCAAATGAATACATTTTGTTTAATTATGGATAATCATGTCACAACTATTGTTTCAATATTGATAAAAATATTAGACATTATATAAACAACTACTATCACAACTATTGAAACATGCTCAACTAGTGAGTCCTCTCCCCTAACCATGAAAAGAAAAATGAAAATATCCTTCATAATGCTAACAATAAAACCACTTGAACTGCATTGTCTCTATGTTAGTTTGAATGGGTTGATATGGAACAGGACATAATTGATTTGTTTATTGATAAAATGACAGATGTGAGAATTATTACCATTAGTGAACCCACTAGACTAGCACTACAGATGAGTAGATCAAGGGCGTAAGAGTAGATCAACCCACTAGACTAGCACTACAGAGTTTTGTTTTTCAGGTATTGTGGTAATCTCGCAAAATCTATTGGGTGATTAGAGATTAGAAGAGTTTAATCTTTATTCAAATGTCTTAAACTAATAATGGTTCTATCAAATAAAAGGGAGAAAGAGATCGATTCTTTCCAGACATTGAAAATGATTCATTTGGGTCAAACTTCACTCGAGAGCTCTACGGTTAGATTTGACTTCAAACTTTCTTGACTGTGTTAGCTGTTTTTGTGCTGTTGTACAGCTGTTTGGTTTGTTGGAGTCTTTCTTGTCTTAAGACCAGTTTCTTTGTGTTTCTTAGTTTCATGTTGATGTAGCCATTTTTGTTATTCAAGATTTTTTTGGTCCTTTCAAACCCATCTCTGTATTCATAACTCTGATAAAAAATATTTATCTTAATTTAAGAAAAAAAAACAATATACATTATAAATTACAAATATTAAAACTACAATTTTTTTTACAAGAATACAAACTGTTTCAAGATTTTATTTTATTATAATAAAAAATAAAACAAAAAATGCAATAATGTGCATCACATATATTAAAACTACAATAATGAAAACCAAGGTGATTGCATTTTTCCAATTCAAATATGAGTGAAATCATAAAAGTAAAAAATATACTTTTATATAAGAAAAATCTATAAATGCAGCCCTACCATATATCTCAGTAAAATTCACCAACATATAACTGAACAAATATAATAATAGGCCATTGTTAAAAAAGTAAAAGCCTAACAAGACAGGAGTTAAGCAGGGTTTACAATGTTGATAAGTCCAGTATGCTCTCTTTCCACAACTCCAATCAAATTATCAACCTGTGATGCTAGGAATTCAATAACACAGATTGTAGTAAGGTCACTAAAAGTGACTAAGATTAGGTTAACTATACTGGTAGGAAAATGTCATTCATTGATGATAACTTCCTTATATGAAAGGCTCACATTCAATTCATCCATATGGTTTCCTTGTTTGTAAAACATGATCAATTCTATAAATGCTAGATTGCAGTTTAAATCATAGACAATAGTTTGCAATATATTATTTTCCCTCAAACCAACTCTTGACATATGCAAGCATTAAACTTGTGGCAAACACTTCTCAGCTAAACCTATAAAAAATGACTGCCATGAAAGTTCCTTTCACCAGTTTTCTAGAAGTAAAATGGTGATCAAATCATACGTCAGCAAGCAAGCCTATGATGAACAACAAACTTCATAAATTCTAGTACTGGCTAAGCAATTATAATTAAGTTGCAAAACTTGTGTGTCAACTAGGGTTTAAATTTGACTCTTTGAATAAATTTTTCATCATAGTTATTTATAAATGTAATTATGATTTAAATGTTAAATATTTTTTTTTAAAATAATAAATTAGATATGGCATACAGTAAATTCATCATCAACAATTCATTAAGGAAAAATTCACCATCAACAATTTACTGTGGAAAATTCATCGTCTTGACAATTCATTTGAAAAAATTAATTGCATGAATTTTTTACAGTTAATTTTCCATGATGGTGAATTTTTGTGACGGTGAATTTTCCTAGAACCATTAGATATATAATTATAATCTTTAAAAATTTATGATAAAAATATATTGTACTTCATTTTTACTTTTAGTGATTCTATCATCCACAATAGATAAAATTATAATTACTATATTAGCAATATTATTATGTTTTGAAATGTAGAAAATAAAAATCATTCAAGAGAATATATCTTAGTCTTAAAATATAAACATCGAATATGATAGAGTACTATTGTTTTTGGTTTTCAATATATGATAGAGAATTACTTCTTTATTTTGGTTTTCAACATTCATCATAAGTTTTAATGTTCAAATCTTTTTATGTAAAAGATAAAGAATGTCCATATTCTATGTATATTCCCTTCTAATTGTGTGATTTTTTTCAATGTTTAAATGTTCCTTTTGATCCTTAATTGACAATGTAAACCTATTGATAGGTATGGATATAGTCCATCTGATTTTCGTTGTGTTTTTTCTTTATCTTGTATTGATAATGAACCTAGATCTATGAAAGAGGCCTTATCTTCAAATGAGCATGACTATTGGTTAGAGGCAATGAAAGATGAAATAAAGGCCCTGGACAAATGTGACACATGGGATCTAGTTGAGCTACCTAAGGGGAAGAAAACCATTAGATACAAATGGGTATAAGGGGAGGAAAGCCATTAGATGAAAATGGGTATTTAAAAAGAAATTTAAAGTAGATGGTAAGTTGGAATGATACAAGGCCCGGTTAGTGAAAAAAGTTTACTCTCAAGTTGAGGGAGTGGAATTTGGCGAGATTTTTTCTCCTATGGCTAAACTAACCTCCATTAGATTCCTTTTATCTATTGCTTGTGCTTTGGATTTGGAAGTAGAGCAAATGGATGTTAAAACAACTTTCTTACATGGGGATCTTGATGAGGAAATATTCATGAAATAGCCTGATAATTTTATTGTGAAGGGACAAGAACACTTGGTTTGCAGGTTAAAGAGATCTTTGTACAGTTTGAAGTAGCCACCAAGAATATGGTATCAAAAATTTGATTCTTTTGCATTGAATCATGACTTTATTAGAAGTGAAGAATATCATTGTGTCTATTTTAAATTAATTGATGATAGATTACTAATCATTGTACTATATGTTGACGATATGTTATTTATTGGAAATGATAAGGGAATGATTAGGGAACTTAAGAGTCAGTTATCTGGTACATTTGACATGAAAGATTTAAGCGATGCAAAATATATCTTGGGTATGGAAATCAATAGGGATTGGGTTAACAAAAAATTATGGTTAAATCAAAAGAAGTATGTTAACACTATTTTGGAGCATAAATTGGCATCCATGATTGTAAACTAGTTAGTATTCCCTTTCTAGTTGGCACTAAGCTATCGCTACAACAATGTCCTAAAACAAATGATGAACTTGAAGATATGTATAAAGTTCCATATGCTAGTGTTGTAGGAAGCCTTATTTATGCTATGATTTGTACAAGACCTGATATTGCCCAAGCAGTGGAAGTTCTTAGTATATTTTATGGAAAATCTTGCTAAAGACCATTGGACTTATGTGAAAAGGGTTTTCAAATATTTACATGGGACTTCTAATCATTGTATTTTTTATCATGTGTATCTTATGATATGAGTAGGGCGATTGATTTGCATGGTTTTGTTGATTCAAATTTTGTTGGTGATCTAGATTTTAAAAGGTCTACAGGTGGCTATGTCTTTACTTTGTTTAGAGGAGCAGTTAGTTGTATGAGAAAAAAACAACCTATAGTTGCATTGTCCACTATAGAAGCAGAGTATATGGCTACGACACATGCTTGTAAGGAGGCAATGTGGTTAGAGAGATTTTGTTCAAGCATTCGATTTTAGTGTAAACAAGTAAGAATTGGATGTGATAGTCAAAGTGCCGTCTTTTTGGCTAAAAAACCAATGTATCATGCCTACACAAAGCACATAGATGTTCAGTATCACTTTGTTTAGGAAATGGTTGAGAGTGGTAAAGTCATGTTACATAAAATAGACATTGTAGAAAATGTTGCAGATTCTCTTACTAAACCAGTGAGCACAAAAAAATTTAGTTAGTGTAGAGAGGCTATGGGCCTCACATCTTCTCAAGCTTGATTTATTTAGTTTCCCTTTAAATGCTCTTTGCAAGGTGTTTGAAAAGTGGGAGAATGTAAGAACACTTTGTGCCCTTGTTTTTTAGACTTCTTTGTTTGTTTGTTTTTTGTGTTTTATGAGGGTTTTTTGCTTTTTTTTTTGAATTTTTTGTGCAAATAATAAACAATGTTGGAAATGAAGAAGGAAATAATAATATTCTAGAACTAACAGGAAACACTCCAGAATGTTGGTTTTTATTGAGTACTTTGCAAGAAAATCATATTACAAGCATACCCGAGAATGATGAGCAAGTATTCATGGCTACCAAGTAAATTTCAGTCAAAAAGCACACACTTGATTAATTCAATCCTCCTCCAATAGGCTACCTTTTTGCTACGAAATGGTGTAGAAGTCTTCTAGTATGCTAGGCGCCCCTCCTTAATTTTTATGGCAATTTTTAAACCCCTCCAAAACTAAAATCACCCTTGGTCCCTAATCCCCCAATCTACTATGATAATGGCTGCTAAAAAGCAAGTTGTCCTTCCCTCATAAGTTGATTCAACAATCACGGACAAACCACTGAAGGTTGCTACTCAAACTTCTGAAATGTATAATTGATATTCGTGCACAAACCCTTTGAATATCTCCTCCAATATTCTCAAATAGAACACCTATATGATGCCCTCTTGTATGCCTAATTCAATAGATATTTCACTACTTCAAAAGGCTGCAACAATGGAGAGTTAACGTTCTACAATGGCTAACTGATTCAAAAACCCTTGGCTTCCTTTCTTAGAAAAAAACTCATCAACACCAATGCTCAATCCAATGCCTTATTTTCTTCTTCAATGAATATTTATAACTCTTCATGAGGGGAAGTCGATTTCCTTCAAAAAATCAACATTAAACATTAAAAATGAAATTATAGTACTTCATTTAATTCTCTATAGTCTCCACCTTGGGTTGAGTGCCCAAAAATTAATTAAATGAATGGCCCCTTCTTATGACGCCTTGACCCTCAGTATTAAGTTAAGTTATAACTTAATAAATTATAATCTTTTTAAATAATTAATGTTTATTTAAGCCAAATAAATATTAATATCTCCATAAATACTCATTATCTTTTAGCGTCATTTGAACTCGAAGCTAAGCTAATGGAGCTACATACAACCACACACCTTACTAAAAATAGTAAGGGTCCCTCTCTATCCATTCCTAACTTACTATAAATAGTAAGTTGAGCATACAAAGTCCTGGAGACTTCAAACAAAGGCCAAAGTTGCTAGTTTCTGAACACTGGAGACGATACAATCCCTAGAAGACCCCATAACCATCCTCATTAACCTACAAGGGTCAAAATTATAGGCTAAACCATCCACAAACCTGAGCATCCTAAAAAGGGGACATTACAGTCCATCGTCCCTGAAATTGCTTGTCCCCAAGCAATCTCAACTACCAATCAATACTCCTTTGTAAAATTGCTCCACCAGGATCCCATTGGTAGAACTATGCAATGTCCCTGATATCATCAAACTACACTTGTAGCCCCCTCCTCAAAATAACTAGTTGAACCCGTTGAGCCAACTCAAACTCGTCATTTGGTGTTGCAGGAGTATAAGTCTCAAGAGGAAGCAGTTCAAAGAATTGACCATATTTGCTTCCAAACCATGCGCAAGGCAAACTGTCATAACCATTGTCAAGTACCTGCACCATGAAGTTGTGCATCTGAAATTTTATGCACTCCTCACTGTGTATACCTCAGAAAACTCCTTTGCGAGCCTTGTCTAAAACCTCAATGCATTGGAAGGATCCCAAACACTATAATCAATGCTCAACTCAAAGTCGGGGTCAAGAGTGGGATCAACATCTAACCTTAAAAGTAGGTTATCATAAGATGATGTAGCATCTACCTCAAACAAGGGGTTGTTCACAAACTAGACAACACCACCTTGCTGATCCAAAACATACAACTCTGAACCCCTGGAGTCATCAGCTAACGCGAACTCCTCCTAAATCATCTCCTACTCTCTCTCCCTTTTCTTCTCTCTATGGAGAGAGATAGAATGCAAGCTCCCATCTGTGATTCCCCTCAACACATGTTTTTTTTCATCAACCTCAAATGTCATCTCCACCTTAGGTACATCGAGGGTAAATACTCCCAGGTCCTAGAGCCATTTCATGCCCAAAACTATATTCATCTCATCCATGTTGACTACATAGAAATTAGAGTGTAACTCATAGCTGTTCAACATCAAAGTGAGATTAGAAACCTGACTGGTGCATGTGAGGGTGTATCCATCAGCCACTCGAACTCTGGATCGATCAAAATCCTTGGCTTGTAGTTTGCATCTAGCTACGAAACCCTCATCAATCAAATTATGTGTTTCTCCTGTATCCAGCATAGCAACACATTGTTGCCCATTAACAATCCCCCTGAACCTAAATGTGGCCTCATCCTGAACATTAGCAAAGAATGCCATAGGAGCCAAATTCCCATCCACAGATGTCATCACATCCTGGCGATCCTCTAAAGTTGACTAATCTGAATCTGAATCCTCATAATATGCCCACATGATTCAATTTGCTTTGCCCTTAGGTCTCAAAGGGAAATCATGATCAAGGGTGTATGGTTCCTTACACCAAAAACATAATTTATTTTTCCTCAACTCCTCAACTGCCATGGTTTTTGGTTTCTTTTTCTTATCATCAGTTTGTTGAGATCCTCTTTTCTGGTTGAAGGAACATCCTTATGTGCACTTCTGCTCTTTGAGGCAGCAAACTCCATACTTCTTTCTTTCTTCATTGCTTCCTACAGTGTCAGTGGATCGAAAGCCTTAATCCACTCTCACAACAGTTCCAACAAAACCTCCATGAAGAGCACAACTAGCCTCCTCTCTGAGATGTTTGTCACCATCACGGATAACCTCTAGAAATCGTTGATATAACTTTCCAAGCTGCTAGTCTACCTAAGTTGTGCCAAGTCCCTAAAATAAACTTCTGGATCCTTTTTATCAAAACGTTCAACCAGTCTATCCATGAACTCCTAATAAGAGGTGATACGATCATGTTGTAGCGTCACCATCCTGTGATACCACCAATCATGGGTTGCTCCTTCTAAATGCATCATGGCAAATTTGATTGCTTCTTCTTCAGACATAGGTTGAAGTGTCAAAAAGGTGTCAAACCTATGGATCTAGGACTATGTTGTTACATTGCCACTGCCATCAAAATAGGGTAGCGTGATCTTGCTGGTAACATGCTTCAAATCTTTGTTTTGGTTTTGAGGCCTATTCCCTTGTCGAGACCTATAGTAATCCACCCTTGATTGCACAAATTGGTCAAAATGCATGAGCTTGTGCGTCTCTAGTGTTAATTGTTGCCACTCATCATGGGAAACCATAAATGCATCAACATAGGTTGGTTCCTCAACCTCTTCAATATTCTCAGCTCGCTCTTCCCTTAGAAATGTGGGTTGAGTAGGCCTATCTATAGTGCAGGAAGGCACTCTCTATGACCTAGCTACACTCCTATCATCATCTTGATCCCTGTTGTATCTCATCCTATTTCCCTCCATACCCCTGTTCTACTACAACTGCTATTGCATGGTTTATGTGAATCCCTCAAAAGCATGGGTCATTCTTTCAATAAGTTCTTCACCCCTATCCACATCTCTTCTTTCATTCCTCTGTGGAATCTCTTCTGCCCTATCACCCATCTCTGCCAATGGTACCTCTACAAATGGATTGTCCTCTTGCCACTCTTCTTTTGGTTCTCCTTTACTGCGAGTGTAATATTTTTGGTGATTTCCCATGTGAACCTTCAACCCTCCAGGATGGCAGGATTAAGGCTTTGATACCAATGTAAGAACACTTTGTGCCCTTGTTTTTGAGACTTGTTTGTTTGTTTGTTTGTTTTTATTATTAGGATTTTTTGCTTCTTTTTCTAATTTCTTTTGCAAATAAAAGACAATGTTGGAAATGAAAAAAGCAATAATACTATTCTAGAACTAATAGGAAACACTCCAGAATGTTGGTTTTTATTGAGTACTTTGCAAGAAAATCATATTACAAGCATACCCGGGAATGATGAGCAAGTATTCATTGTTGCCAGGTAAATTTTAGTCAAAAATCACACACTTGATTAATTTGATCCTCCTCTGGACAATAGGATGCCTTTTTGCTCTGAAATGGTGTAGAAGTCTTCCAGTATGCTAGGCACCCCTCCTTAATTTTTATGGCAATTTTTAAACCCCTCCAAAACTAAAATTACCTTGGTCCCTAATTGCCCAATCTGCTATGATAATGGCTGCTAAAAAGCAATCCATCCTTCCCTCGTAAGTTGATTTAACAATCACAGACAAACCACTGAAGGTTGCTACTCAAACTTCTGAAATGTACAATTGATATTCACGCACAAACCCTTTGAATATCTCCTCTAATATGCTCAAATAGAACACTTGTATGATGTCCTCCTATATGCCTAATTCAATAGATATTTCACTACTTCAAAAGGTTGTAATAATGGAGAGTTAACGTTCTCCAATGGTTAACTAATTTAGAAACCCTTGGCTTCCTCTCTCAGACAAAAACTCATCAACACCAATTCTCAATCCAATGCTTTATTTTCTTCTTCAATGAATATTTATAACTCTTCATGAGGGGAGGTTGATTTCCTTCAAAAAATCAACATTAAACATTAAAAATGAAATTATAATACTTCATTTAATTCTCCGTAGTCTCCACCTTGGGTTGAGCACCCAAAAATTAATTAAATAAATGGCCCCTTCTTATGACGCCTTGACCCTCAGTATTAAGTTAAGATATAACTTAATATTATAATATTTTTAAATAATTAATGTTTATTTAAGCCAAACAAACATTAATATCTCCATAAATAATCATTATCTCTAAGCATCGTTTGAACTAGAAGCTAAGATGATGGAGCTGCAAATGACCATACACCTTACTAAAAATAGTAAGGGTCCCTCTCTATCCATTCCTGACTTACTATAAATAGTAAGTTGAGCATACAGAGTCCTGGAGACTTCAAACAAAGGCCAAAGCTGCTAGTTTTTGAACACTGGAGATGATACAATCCCTAGAAGACCCCCTAACCATCCTTATTAGCCTACAAGGGTCAGAATTATAGGCTAAACCATCTGCAAACCTAAGCATGCTAAAAAGGGGACATTGTAGAGAATTTTGAGAAAGTGTCTCAACCTTGCTTTGTTTTTTAATTATTAATTGGAGATTTGTAATTATCTTTTAGTTGTCATGAAAGTTGCTAAATGCAACTATGACAACTTGCAAAGTGTTTTAATTGTCAAATTAGAAAGAGCATGAAAAAAGGGGAAGATAAATGTGAGTTTGGAAAAAGATAAAATAGTTTTTTCAGTTGTATGTGCACATTACTAAAAAGTGGATAAAATCACAAGTTGGAAGAGAAAGTTTCTTTTCTTTGTGATTTATGACTAAATGGTTTTGGAAACCATTCTTGATTTATGTTTTCTCTCATGACTATATATTTAGTGCTTAAGTTGAAGAGAAAATAAGTTAAGTTGTAGATTGTTGAAGCCATGAAGTGGTGTAGTGATTCAGAGGGAGAATTTGTATTGATGTAACTCATTTGAAGGATTAATGCAAGTCTTGGATCTCTTTGGGTATGTAGTTTTTTTCTCGAAAGGGTTTCTCCATGTAATTCTTGAGTTATGGTTTGCATCTTTTGTAATCTAGTTTCACCTATGATTTATTACTCTGTTAATTTGGATGCATGAATTTATCTACATATTTTCATTGTAATAATTTATCCTATTTTTCAACAAAGTTGATAATGACCCTCTCTAATTTTAGCAAAGGAATAAATAGAGAGTTGGCAAGATTCTTAGGGAGTTTAGAATTAGATGAGTTGTTTGATTAGTTGATAGAAATGGAGGAGTGTTTCAAGTATGATGAGGTCAACGACCCTAGAAGAGTGAAGGTTTCTCAAACTAAGTTGAAAGGACATGCAACACTTTCATGGAAGGAGGTATAATCTAAAAGAAGGAGAATTAGTAGGGAGATTATCAACAAGGATAGAATAATAAGTAAGATGAAGGATAATTTTTTACCAAGTGACTATTAGGCCGATCTACTCAATAAATTGCAAAAGTTATGACAAAGGGAACTAAATATGAAAGGCTACAATAAAGATTTTTATAATTTTCCCATTACCTCAAGTCATAATGGGTTAGAACATGAAAAGATATCCCAATATGTCAATGGATTGAGGATGAGCATACATGATAGGCTAAGTATGATGAGGCTACAAGCTCTTGAAAAAGCCTCATATAATTCAACATTAAAAATCTCCATTGAATCAAAACCAATTACATTCACCCTCATATCATTCAACATTAAACATCTACTCAGTGCATGAACTAGCTGATTATATCTACCACTTTTATGCTTTGAAACAAAAGAATAGCTCTATAGAAACTTAGCCCACTTCATATTATTTTATGTGTGGTGATCTATATAGAACACACACTCCTTAGGCAATAGCTACTAGGTCCACTTCTTGAGTACTTTCACTATGGCATAAAACTCTTGATCATTCACAAAATATTTTATTTTTCTTCATTCAAATTTTCATTGAAATAAGCAATGGGCCTTCTTTATTGACTTAGAGCTATATCCATCTCTATTGGAATTTTTGACATAGAGGGATTACAACTCCCAAAATTCATAAATCAATCTTCAAATTCACAACAATTACCATTTAAATTGACAACTTCATATGTCAATTAAAATAACCCAAAGAAACTTAAATGCAATTCAAAAAAACAATTCTATATCCAATTTATTCATAGGCCACTGATGGTTACAATTCACAATTGCACATTTTGGTTCAAATATCTAAACACTCCCAAAATTCTTTTCCTCACTGGTGCTCCAAACTTGCCTATTTGCAATTCAAAAATGTTATTCAAATGGTTGTAGTTGCCCCTATTCTCCCTTCACAGCCTCTCTAATCTTTGTGCAACCCCTTAATTTTTCCCACGCTACTCCTTTACTTCTCTCATCTGCATTTCATTTTATAATGTTAAATATGCCCTTTCTCCTTCCAGCATAGACCATTTTCCTACTCTGCATTTTATTGTTTATTAATTATTGGCATTCCATACTTACCATGGCTCTTGCATTCTATCAACTTGGGTTTTTTTTATATTGCTCCCCACATGAATATTCTTACTCTTTTTCTTTCAATCTAGAAAATTAATTAATAAACATGAATTCTTGTTGCTTCAACAATTTGGAGAAAAACTAAATATGCCAATTTGACATAAGTGGGTGTCGAAAGGAAAAAAAATTAAAACATCTCTAAATTGAATAAAAATTGGTGAGTACACTTGGAATGATGTCCCCAAGTTCCCTGCAAAATGATTTCACTTCATCTCTCTAGAATCTTGATATTTTTAATTTTTCATAAATTGTTGATATTTTTTTAAAACAAAACTCCAACTTTAAAATATCCCAAACTGGGAAAGATATTACTTTGATTATTTTTGTACATTTCATGTGGTACCTCCAAGAATTCCCTTGCAAAAGTATTTTACTTAAGGCTTTATACTATTTTCCAGAAATGGCATTTTGGCAAAAACTTCAAATTAAAAATTTGTCTGCACAATAAAGTTCTTTGTGCTTTGAGATTCCAAAACAAATCCTAATAAAACAAAAACCAAAACAACCAACTAAATATATTTTTGGGCAATGTAGGATCACCTATGGACTCAGATACTCCTACATTAAACATGTCAGGAAGGAAATTTGTGAGCATAGGCTCACAAAGGTGGAGTTAGTAGTTGAAATACTCTTCCAGGTTGAATTCAACTTGCAATGAACTCCATCACTTTCCCAAATTCCCAATATTAATCCTTCTGCTTTTTCCAGCATTGTACCAGAACACACACCACCATCCTCCAACAACACTGCATCTTGTGAGCTCATGCCCACCAAAGCCCGACCTCCTTCACCAAATACCCTCTATTCTCCTCTTCTCACTCATGGAATCCATTCTACCTCTTACCATCCACCTCCACCAAAAAAAACTTGCAATATCCTTCACAACCTCTATATGTGAATATTGATTCATACATCAATCTTCAACTTCATATTCTCTCTTACTATCTACTCGAACTAGCTCCTCAACAATATGAGATTTCAACTCAACTTCCTCATCATTGAATTCAAAAAAAAAATTACCTCTTCCTTCACTATCATAACTTGGGTTTCCTCATCATCTGGTGCAACACCTTCAAGCTCTATCTCAGTAATTTCTATTGCATCTTCATCCTTTGCTACCATTTTATTTTTGCAGTTCACTTTTTCACTTTCATTCATCTTCTCAACTTCACATACTTCTATAGGAGTTTCTCTTACTTCTTCCTCCTTCATTGTGATGCTTGTCCTCTTGCTTTCAATCGTTGCAATCTTTTCCAACCATTCATTCTTCACCACCAAAATCTATGATAGTAAGTCGTCTCTTCCTCATCTTTCGCTACAATATTTTTGCATTCCATCACTACATCTTAATTTTTCTCCTCTTTAACTACCTCTATTGTAGGCTCTTTTTTGTTCACTCAATTCTCATCTTCTTTTCTCATGTCTTTTTGTTCACTTGGCTATGTCTCTACCTTATCCAATTGCTTGTTTATATTTTATATTGTCCTCCATGTATTGTTTTCTTCATAGCATCTCTATGCTTCGCAAATCATGGGCCTCTTCCTTATGACTATACCCATCTTGTTTGTTGCAATCTTCCATAATTCTCACCACATGCTTTATAATCTACATCACATTCTCAATCTATAAAACAAATTCTTCACGACTTCAAGCTATTTCCCTGCTGAGGACTCCTCTTACCTACAACAGCCCTCACGAGCTTCTTCTCTATCACTTTCTCACTCTCCTCTACCCACAAGTCCTGGTGGATCCTCTCCACTCTCAGGACTACGACTTTGATACCAATTGACGTAGAGGAATTAAAACTCCCAAAATTCACAAATCAATCTTTAAATTCACAATAATTACCATTTAAATTGACAACTTTAGATCAATTAAAATAACCCAAACAAACTTAAGTGCAATTCAATAAACAATTCTATAATCCAATTTATTCATAGGCCACTGATGGTTACAATTCACAATTAAGAATTTTGGTTTAAATATCTAAACACTCCCAAAATTATTTTCCTCACTGTTGCTCCAAACCTACCTATTTGCAATTCGAAAATGTTATTCAAATGGTTGTAGTTGCCCCTATTCACCCTTCACAATCTCTCTAATCTTTGTGCAACCCTTTAATTTTTCCCACGTTGCTCCCTCACTTCTCTCATTTGCATTTCATTTTATCCTTTTAAATCTTCCCTTTCTCCTTCCAACGTAGACCATTTTCCTTCTCTGAATTTTATTGTTTATTAATTCTTGGCATCCCATACTTACCATGGCTCTTGGCATTCTATCAACTTGGTTTTTTTATATTGCGTCCAACATTAATATTCTTACTCTTTTTATTTTAATCTATAAAATTAATTAATAAACATGAATTGATGTTGCTTCAACAATCTGGAGAAAAACTAAATATGCCAATTTGACATAAGCAGGTGTCGAAAGGAAAAAAAATCAAACATCTTCGAATTGAATAAAAATTGGCAAGTAGGCTTGGAATGATATCCCCAGGTTCCCTCCAAAATGATTTCACTTCAGCTCTCCAAAATATTGACATCTTTTTTAATTTTTCATAAATTGTTAAGATTTTTTAACAAACTTCCAACTTTAAAATATTCCAATCTAGGAAAGATATAACTTTGATTTGTTTTGTACATTTCACGTGGTACCTCCAAGAATTCCCTTGCAAAAGGATTTTAATTGAGGCTTTATAGGTTTTCCAAAATTAATTTTTGAAAATTGCTTGTGGTGCCTAAAAATGACATTTTGGCAAAAACATTAAATTGATAGTTTGATTGCACAACCGAGTTCTTTATGCTATGAGATTCCAAAACAAATCCTAATAAAACCAAAACCAAAACAACCAACTAAAAATATTTTTGGGTGATGTAGGATTGCCTATGGACCTAGATGCTCTTGCATCACTTTTAGAGGCTACCCATGCTTCCTTGAGATATGTATCCTCTTCATATAACTTCGTTGAACCAAAACCAACTAAATTCACCCTCACATCATTCAATATTAATTATCTCCTCCATAGTGCATGAACTAGTTGATTATATCTACCACTTTTGTGCTTTAAAACAAAAGAATAGCTTTATAGAAACTCAACCCACTTCATATAATTTTTATTGAACTTACCTTGGTTGTTTATTATGTCGAAAGGTGTTGTATATTCATAGCAGGAGTGAAAAAATATCGATTCAAGTTTTTGGAGCTACATTTAAAATGACGTGCAAGTGGCAGTATTGGGAGAGGAGGAGGCACGAAGTTAATCATCGATGTTGATAGTTGTTTCAAATCATCGATGTGGAAGTTAATGCACCACAAAAAAATGAGATTATATATGATTAAGAATTTTGAACCATTCGGAGGGAATTTGTATCATCTTTGGGAGGTAATCCCACTCAATAATGGTTGGCAAAAAACTATTTTTATTTGTGAATAGTTTTTAATCACTTACTATGAAGAGGCATAGTGGAGTCATGGTGGCAGGGTAGTGGAAGAGTGGTGTTGGGTCTTTAAAAGAAAACAATCAAAATTCAATAATGGTAAGCTTTGTACAAGTTCTTTGTGGTAACCAATGCCATAGAATGCAGGTATTTAGCCCATTTTCACTGCTCATACCCAAGACTCATGTTGCTATCAAGTTTGTGGTATTCTTTTAGATTTGGTAATGCCTTTACTCTTTACATTTTTCAATTTTAGGACAAGACTCTGAAATCTTGATGTGGAAAAATCATAGGTTTATCAAAAAAATTAAGATTGGAATGTTTTCCACTTAATTCAACACAGTTTTAACCCAAAAATTAATATAAGAGAGAGTGATGATGCAGGTAATGGTGGTTTTGGTGATGGAAAGAGCATCGACAACAACAAAAATCACATATGTTGGTCACAAGGGAAATTCCTATACTCAATGGTTACCCATCTATAATCCTTTTCACATATTTTATGATCACATAGGCGCGACATAGATAGCATTTTTTTAGACCTAAACAAAGAAGCATAAGGTAGAGTTTAAGCTTCCAAAGTACATTGAATTGTAGTAATATTTCTTGTCTCAAAACTCCTTGTTTTCAAACACCAAACACTTAGCAAAAAGCCCTCATTACACAACAACATGCACCTTAACTTTTGCAGGTCACAAACTAAGTTTTCTAGTAGCAATAATGCATCCCCAACAAAATTTTGATATGCCCTTAAAAATCCAAGACTAAAAAAATTTCAATCTTATGCTTGAAATAATTTACTTGAGAAGGGGTTTCAAATGAATCAATACCCATTTTGAAAGCTTAGTCCATTTCTGATTTATGAGAAAAAACGTGGGTTCAAGTCCAAATAAATATTGCCCAAAAACTGATTAGAAACACACCAAAACCTTCATAAAATTGCACCAAACTAAAAGCTAAACAAACCACACCAAAAACTCCTCAAAAGAATTGGAAAATCTTCATTTTCAATCACCAAAATCTCTTGAAACTGAACTCTGATAAAGATTTGTGTGATCCCAACTATGGAGACACTCACAATCTGACTAGGGTGGATATTTCACCACCGAAATCAGCCCAAACGGCATGGGTTTTCATCCTCAGTTCACAACCCAAGCAATCTAGAAGAAATCCAACAACATTTTGTTATGTTGCCAAAGTGAAGATATGAAAATGAGAGCCAAAATGAGATTATAAGAAGTTAGGGTGACTAGACTTGAAAAGCTTCTCAATTCCCTCCTAAAATCCATGCCCTTCCTTGAGCCTTTGAAAAATTTAAAATATTTTAAATTATCTCCCCTTCCTCTCTAGGCGTCCCACTCATGGAGAAATAAAATATTAATAAATCCTTTTAAAAATAACTTTAAGTTGTACACCTAGACCAAGGTACTTTATGAATGACCACTCACCCTCTCAACTTAAATTTATAAAATAACTTTATTAGCAACTTAAGTGACTGAATAAAAAAATTATCAAATACTTCAACCATAGGCTCTTCAAACCATTTGAGAAAATATAACTATTGCATACATACTAGCCTAGCACCAACTCCCCAAAAAGACTTACTATAAATAACACTGCTAAAAATAATAAGTATACACCAAACACCAAACTGAGCAAAACTGAAGACCATTAGAGAGTACTATGACCAACTTAAGATAGCAAACACCATTCACCGTCCACTACTATAAATAGAAACCCCTCTGAAACCCAACACTAAACTCCAATGTTGGTCACTGAGTCCCCTAACCACATCAACTAGCCTATGGGAACTTTAGAATAGGCTAATTGAACACTACACTGCTCAAGAGCAAGAAGGGGACATTACAATCCATCCTTCCCAAGATTTCTTGCCCTTAAGAAATCACAACTCAGGATGTTACAATATCTTCTCACTCTGACCTCTAATATCCTCCACTAGCAAATTCTTCTACTTAATCAAATACTCCTTAACCACCCTTCTTCATAGTGTACACTCTCTGACCTCCAATATAGCCTTAAGGATCAAAATCAACATGCCTTCCTCATCCAAAGGAGGCAACTCTGTAGAGGGAACCACATTTTGACCAAGTGCCTTCTTAAGACAAGAAACATGAAAGATGTTATGCACCTTGTTGTTCTCAGGTAGCTCCAACTCATAGGCCACCTCTCCAATCATCCTGATAACTCTAAAAGGACCATAAAACTGAGGCTTAAGCTTTTCTAACTCACTCTTCTTGAGAGTGAACTGCCTATAGGGCTACAACCGCAAATAAACCATGTCTCCAACCTCAAAACACGTTCAACGTCGTGCTGATCAACATATAGATTTTGTTGATTCTGAGCATGTTGTATATTGTCTCTCAGAGACCAAATGATGTCCTAACTCCTCTGAAGGATATCTCTGACTCTAGGCACCCTACAATCTCTGAAAAGTAAATCAACAAACCTGGGAGTTTGTAACCATATAATGCCATAAATGGAGACATCTAAATAGACATATGGAAGGTGGAGTTATAGCAATACTCTCCTAGGTGTAACCACTTAACCCACACCTTCTACTATCTTGAAACATAGTTACATAGGTAGCCTTCCACCAACTTGCTCACCACCTCAATTTTCTTATCAATTTGGGGGTAGTAGCTAGTGCTAGGGGTCAACTCCATACCACATAATTTGAATAATTCCTACCAAAACAAGCTCATGAACTTGTTTTCCCTATCACTGATGATGGTCTTGGGTGTCCCATGAAGCTTAAATACCTCCTTGAAAAATAAATCTACCACTTGCACTACTGCAAATCCTATTGATATGGGAAAAAAGTGAGCAAATTTAGTCAATCTATCCACCACCACATAAATATTGTCCTTCCCTTACACTTTTGGAAGCCCTGTGATGAAATCCATTGATATGCTTTCCCATTTCTAAGTAGGAATGGGAAGGGGCTGCAATAAATTGGTAGGATAAGTATGCTCATTTTTGTTTTGTTGGCATACTTGGCACTCACGAATGTACTCAAGTATTCCATCTTTCATCCCTTTCCATGAGAATCTCTCATGGATCTTCCTATATGTCTTATAATATCTAAGATGACCAGCCATTGGAATGTCATGGAAAGCCTTAAATATGTGCACTCTCACCTTAGAATCAGGAGTCAACCATATTCTCTCCTTGTAATAAATGAGGCCATCCCTCAGCTGGTATCTATCATCCTGTAAAGACCTATCAAGAATGTTGTTTGCAAGTGCATTCTTAGCATAATCAACCTCTATTTTTTCCTTCCAATCTACTGCTATGACTGAAATGGAGCTCAAATGTGGTCTTCTAGACAAAGCATCAACCACTACATTCTTTTTCCCTTTGACATATTCAATGTCAAAGTCATATCCCTAAAGTTTACTCACCCATTCTACTACCTCTCATTAAGATCCCTTTGATTAAGAAAATACTTAAGGTTGTTATGATCTATTTTCACTACAAATCTTCCCCCAACAAGGTATTGTATGAACTTGGCAAGTGCATGCATGATTTCCAGCATCTCCTTGTCATAAATAGAGTAAGCTCTCTCACCACCTCTCAACTTCCTGCTCTCAAAAGCTATAGGGTGTTTATTCTGCATGTGGAATGCACCTATGCCTTCACCTAAGGCATCGCACTCAAGCTAAAAAGGCTAAGAGAAGTTTGGAATAGCTAAGACTAGGCACGTGCTCATCAATTGCTTAAATCTATCAAAATTTTGTTGTGCTAATTCAGACCATTCAAATGCCCCCTTTTTGGTCAAATTGGTAAGTGGGGCAGCCAACTATGAAAATACCTTGACAAACTTTCTATAGAAATGACAAAGCACGAAAAACCCCTTCAACTATGTAAGGTTTGTAGGTGGAGGAAAATCAAGAATAGCCTTGATCTTTTTAGGATCAATGCTAACTCCCTTTGAGCTAATAATGTGTCCAAGATACAACAACTCCGTCATACCAAATTCACACTTGGACTCCTTGGAAAACAAAGATTCACTTTCCAAAATACTCAACACCTCATCTAAGTGTCTCAAGTGCTCTTCCCATGATCTGTTGTAAATAAGAATATCATCAAAAAATATCAAAACAAACTTATGCAAGTGTTGTTTGAAGATTCTATTCATGCAAGACTAAAATGTAGCAGGGGCATTATTCAATCCAAAGGGCATAACAAGGAACTCAAAATGTCCATAGTGGCATCTGAATGCTATTTTCTTGATGCCCTCCTCTCTAACTCTGATTTGGTGATAACTAGACCTCAAGTCTATCTTAGAAAAATAAACGGCTCCATGTAGCTCATCAATGAGCTAATCAATCCATGGGATGGGATAACTATTTTTAATAGTCTTCCTATTGAGTTCCCTATAATCTATGTACATGTGCATAGTCTCATCCTTCTTCTTCACTAACACCATTGAAAAAGCAAATGGACTGTTACTCAACCTAGTATGCCCCATGTCTAGAAACTCCTTGATTTCCTTTACTATCTCATCCTTGTGTCTCTTAGGGTGCATGTATGGTGTAGTGATAACTAGTTTAGTCCCCTCCTCTAACTCAATGATGTGCTTTATACCTCTGTCAGGTGGCCTCCCAAGAGGTATACTACCAAATACCTTGATTTTCTTAGAAAGCAAAGCCTGTACGTTAGGTGGATAGGAACATTTCTCCTCCTTTGTAACTAAGGGCATGACTAGACACTTTGTTGCCCACTCCACCTGATCATGTTTGAAAATCTCTCCATACGCTTGTAAGAGACAACATGAGGCCCTCCATTAGATATCCCTCTCAACACCACGTTCTTACCCTCTGATTTAAACTTCAACTCTAAGGTCTAAAAATTGAGTGGTCTCTCCTAGGGAATGTAACCACTGGATGCCCATCACTACATCTATATCCCCAATGCCAGCCACATAGAATTCATCCTTGAACTCATGGTTACCCAACTAGATGCTAAGTTGTGGAATCATCCAAGTGTAGTTAATGGTGAAATCATTTACAACCATCACTCTAAATCCATCAACCTCCTATGTTTGGAGTCCCCTACATGCTACAAGTCCCTCATCAATAAAATTGTATCCCCTGAGTCAATCAAAGCTATCATCTGCTACCCCTTAAGGACTTCTCTAATGTGTAAGGATTCATTCTTTTGAAATCTATATAGTTGGGCAAGCTTACACTCCTTTGATTCCCATTTTTCAACCTCTCCTTGAGGCTCTTCTTCCTCTTTTTCATCAAAATTAGATTGTTAGTCTAAACTTTCTAAGCCACTTTCCTCTATGAATAGTATTATATCTTATATATTTTACCCCCTTTAGCACATATATGGTCCTTAGACCAAGGCTCTCTACACCTGAAACATAAACCCTTCTTTTTGAGGTCATTTAATGTGTCTCCATCAAGCCTTGTGACTAATTTTTTCTGCTGAAAAGTGTCCTTAGTAAAAGGTCTCTTATCCTTTTTATGCATAAAAGGTTTGGACTGAAATTTTGTTTTATGGGTAGCCCACTCCATACTTCTTTCTTTTTTCATTTCCTCCTGCAAATTTGGTGGTTCAAATGCCTTAATTCATCTCTTAAGTGGCTCCATAAGACCTTCACTGAATAAGACCACCATCCTCCTCTCTGTAATCCTTGTAACCATCACTGAAAGCCTCTGAAATTCTGCTATGTAAGCCTCTATTATACCATATTGCTTAAGTTGGGCCAGCTCTCTAAAATGAATCTCAGGGTCCTTCTTGTCAAACCTTTCAATGATCCTAGTGGTGAACTCATCATATGTAGTAATAGACCTATGACCCAATGTAACTAGGCCATGGTACCACCACTCATGTGCTACCCCATCCAAATGTAAAGTGGAAAACTTAATTGCCTCTTCCTCTACCATGGGTCTAAGGGCTAAATAATTATCAAGCTTTTGTACCCAAGGCCTCATTGTACCAATTGTCACTCCCATCAAAGTGGGCAAGTGTTACCTTACCAATAGCCTACTGCAAGTCTCTCTGCACTACTGGTCCTCTTTGATCAAATTTATTTCCATTTCCATTCCTTTTTCTCTTCTGGTCTAGGAATTCATTAAAGATAGGTTCATCTTAATGGCTTCAAAAAGAGTTTCATACTTAGCATATCTTTCCCTTAAGTTGTCCACAAATGGCAAAGAGGTATTTGGATTGGGTTGAGGTTCCTCCTTAGATAAGAAAGTGAGCCAAAAATGCCTAGAAAAAATGTGTGAATCAATTGTAGTATGTTGTCCCCCATTACCACTCTACTGATTTGAAGCACTATGTTCTCCTGTATGCATTGAGTTGACCTGTGGATTGTTAGGAGTAGTTTGCACCACTATGTTTTCCCCAATCTTTCCCAGTAATTGAGACATCATGTCCATCATCGTGTCAATTTTTTTTTCTCCATCCTAGCTCCAGGGCTTTGTGACCTTGCTCTCCCTTTTCCTCTTTCAGCCATATTACTTTCATTCCTATCCTCACCACCTCGAGATTTTGGCTGCATTTTTGGACCCTATGAAGACTCCCAATGAACCTTAAGAACTCTTGATATTGTCTGATAGTCCAGAAAATGTGGGGGCTACCAATGTCCTTTTCTAATCTCCCTATGTATATATCTTTGTTCTCTTGTGCTCATAGAATGAAGAGTTTTTATTTCATATGATTACATAGGATGGCATGAAGGATTTGGCTCTGATACCACTGTAACATACACCCACAATTTTTTTTTCTTCTTTTTTTTTTCCAATTGTTCATTCAAGGTTTCCTAAGTTTGCTTGTTTAATGTTTTCACATATCATTTGAGTTTGAAACATGCCAAGATATACATAACAAATTTCAAAGAGAAAAAACTAGATAACTCGCAAGAAAGAGAAGTTTTATGCCTTCAATAACATTTTGATTTCATTATCATTAAGTTCATATTTAAAAGAAAAATATCATAAAATAGATAGCATTTTTTCAGACCTGGACAAAGTAGCATAAGGTAGAGTATAAGCTTCCAAAGTACATCAAACTACAATAATATTTTTTGGCTCAAAACTCGTTGTTTTCAAACACCAAACGCTTAGTAGAAATCCCTCATTACACATCAACAGGAACCTTAACTTTTGCAGGTCACAAACCAAGTTTTCTAGCAACAACAAGGTGTCCCCAACAAAAGTTTGATCTTCCCTTTAAAATCCAAGACTCACCCAAAAATTATAATCTTATGCTTGAAATAATCGCCTTGAGAAGGGGTTTCAAATGAACCAATACCCATTTCAAAAGTTTAGTCCATTTCTGAGTTATGAACAAAAATGTGGGTTCAAGTCTAGATAAATGTTACCTAGAAACTGATTAGAAACACACCAAAACCTTCATAAAATTACAACAAACTGAAAGCTAAACAAACCACACCAAAAACTCCTCAAAAGAACTAGAAAATCTTCATTTTCAATCACCAAAATCCCCTAAAACTAAACTCTGATAAAGCTTTGTGTGATCCCAGCTATGGAGACACTCACAATTTGACTAAGGTGGATATTTCACCACCGAATCAGCCCAAACGATGAGGTTTTTCGTGCTTAGTTCATAGCCCAAGCAATCTGGAAGAAATCCAACAACATTCTATTATGTTGCCAAAGTGAAGATATGAAAATGAGATCCAATCTGACTAGACTTGAAAAGCTTCTCAATTCCCTCCTAAAATCAATGCCCTTCATTGAGCTTTTGAAAAATTTAAAACATTTAAAATTATCTCCCCTTCCTCTTTAGGCATCCCACTCATGGAGAAATAAAATATTAATAAAGCCTTTTAAAAACAACTTTAAGTTGTATGCCTAAGGCCAAGGTACTTTTTGAATGACCACTCACCCCCTCAACTTAAGTTTATAAAATAACTTTATAAACAACTTAAGTGACCAAATAAAATAATTATCAAATACTTCAACCATATGCTCTCCAAACCATTTGAGAAAATAATACTACTGCGTACATACCGGCTTGGGACTAACTCCCCAAAAAGACTTACTATAAATAGCACTGCTAAAAATAGTAAGTGTACACCAAACGCCAAACTGAGCAAAACTAAAGACCATTAAAGAGTATTGTGGCCAACTGAAGATAGAAAACACCATACACTGACCACTACTATAAATAGAAACCCCTTTGAAACCCAACACTGAACTCCAATGCTAGTCACTAAGTTCCCTAATCACATCAACTAGCCTACAAGAACTCTAGAATAGGCTAATTGAACACTACACTACTTAAGAGCAAGAAGTGGACATTACACTATACTAGAAAGATCATGGGAGCATATAGGTATGGAGATTATACAAGATTCTATCAACCATTGCCTAGATACTAGAAAGATTGTGGGTTTGAATAATGAGAATAATCCTTGCACAACAACATTCAATAATATTTGTAAGTACCAAAGTCTAGATATCAAAGGTGAACAAAATTTAGGAGATCAAGAATGTACAAATTAAATATATATGTAGAGGTCAAATTATTAGACTAGAGGGTGTATATATAATAATGAGTTAGAATATTAATTGAATACACTTCATAATAATTTTTTTAAAGTTATACATAAAATTAAGTCCTTATTCCCTCTTTATTATTTAATAAAAAAACATATTTATATTTGTGCACAAATACATAAATTATAGTGTAATAGAATAGATATATTCACAAAAATTAAATAAAACAAACATTAATACTTTAATTATAATAAATAAAATAACTTACTTTAGTAAATAACATAGTAAAAAGCTACTAACATTAGTAAATAAAATAATATGTATCTATACACTTTGCTATGTTAGAAGAAAACAATTTCACCTATATTACAATATCAAATCAATTTATAAATAAATATGGATTAATTTTTTTAGTTGATTTTATACATGTAGATCCCCAACACATATCATATAAAAGAAAAGAGTTTGGATAAATAAAATTGAATAGATATATAAATTAAAAAATATTTTAAAAAAAATACTTTAAACATTTTTTTTTTCATATATAATCTTACGTAGCATTTTCTTTCCATTTATTTTCACATCACTATAAAATTAAACATATTAATCTAATATCATTTTCCTCTTTTATCCTTTACAATCCATAATATTTTTGAAAAAAAGTGACTAAAAAAGTCAAAAGAACTGAATGGTATGAGCCTTTTTTCATAGTGATGCACTAACGACTATATATGTCACTCAAAAACCTTGGCATATAAGATACTCATCCTAAGCACACCAAATATTGAAATGGGTCCTAATTAGAATGGTTATACTATTACATTAATCATATTTAACAAATCTAACTATATAGAATAATCTTCATGTATCCAATTAAATTATTTGATATTTAAATTAAAATAAAAATTTAAAAAAAATAATAAAAAAAATTTGAAATATTTTTTTATCATTTTTTATTTAATTTATTGTTCCTTTCTATTGAATATGAATGCATAGTCTTATTTTTTAATATTATTTTAATTCAGCCAAATGAACTTCATTCAAAGGTATTTATATACAAATATTTTAATATATATTCTTTTAGGTCAACCAAAATGACCTTCACTAGAAGGTATTTCTATAGGAATATTTTATAAGTTGTTCAAAAGACCTTCATTCAAAGGTATTTGTATACAAATATTTTAATTTATATTCTTTTAGGTCAACCAAAATAACCTTCACTAGAAGGTATTTCTATAGGAATATTTTATAAGTTGTTCAAAAGACCTTCATTGGAAAGTGCCTTCAAATGAAGGTCCTTTAAATGGTAATTTTCTTCTAGTCACAGAAGAAATTTATGTTTCAAACCCTATGTTGGACCATCAAAGTAGGTCACTAGGACATGAGATTTTGTAGGATTGTAGTCCTCAAAATCAAATTTCTAAAAAATATAATTTTAAAGATATCTAATAAATTTTCTAGTTTCTATTGAACATAGGTTTTTTTCCATACATTAAGCTCTCTATTTCATACATATGAAAAATAGAAAAGTAGAGAAACAAATTCTAAAAAATATCTAGACAATATGTATTGATATTTTTGTTTCAATTTTTTTATATATATACAAAAAAGGTTATGCATTATGGAATAAAACTATGTCGAAATTATAATTAATCTCACATAAAGAATAATAATAAATAAAACACACAATACAAAATTATGAAAAAATATGTGCAGACTAGATACTAGTTTTACCAATATATATTTAATTTTTTTAATTTTATCATTTTTGTTAAATTTTTTATGAAAATGTCACTTTTTAAAATATTGTTAACTATAGAAAAATAAGTTATTAAAAATCATGTAATTTAAAATTTCACACACACACAAACTCACATATGAATGAAATCTCAACGATCACTAATTCACATCATCTTCAAATTCTTAACAGTTTAGTTACTATAAACCTTATAGAAACTAAATATTTAGTTATAAATATTTATTTCAATGTCCTACTTTGGCCAAAAAATGGGACATGCTATTGAGGGGTCACCCTAGTCCCACCATCACATAGACTTATGAACCTACTAACATTTTAGTAATAAATTATTAAGCTACTTATTTATCAAACATATATTTCAATGTACCCAATAATTGATAGGTCACTAGTTATTGTTGGTGCCACCATAGTTTATAGTTCCTATATTGTTCTTTCATGTTTTATTTTATTTTTGTTTCTAAGAATTTGTATAGTTGTTGGAGGGTTTAATGGAAAAGATGAAGAATATGATAAAAGACACAAATAGATAATTATAATTGAAAGATACTTATTACATTATCTTTTACCTTCTCATCTCATGGATTGAGCTAGAGTAGAGGCACCCTTCTCTACTTGATGTGCTCCTTTGGATAAGTGTAGTATGGTAGAATGTTAATGCTTATAATGTTAAGATTATGATTGATAGATGAGGAAAATGACATCATAAGGATATGAAGAAGGTGAATAATCAAAATAAGAGAAAAGGCCTCAATTTATAGATTTTTCATGGAGAAAATCAATGCCCAAGATGTAATGTTTAATGGTTGGCTAGGATTTGAGAAAGTTAGAGGCATGGATTGAAGGATTAGCCTTGTGAAAAATGTCACAAGGTGGAGACATGATAGTAATATGTGTCATCGATGTAAGAGCTAGGTGTGCTCACACATGTGTGAGCACACACATAGGGAAGACCACGAAAGGGACAAGTGAGGGAAGTAGGGTGGCTACCTTATGACATGTGTAAGAGGTAGCTTGGTTTCAAATGTGTGAGATATATGCTCACACATGTGTGAGAAAGGGGTAGGGTAGGTAGGTTAGACACTTGTCACATTATGGAAAGTTTAGATCTTGATCCATGTAGATGGATTCAAGGGTTAGGATTGAATGGACAAGGATTGAGGGTAAGGTGAAATTAATTAGCTTAAATCAATTAATTAAGTAGATATTAATTTATTTATTTAGTTAGAGGATTTGGGGGCTAAGGTTAGAACTAATAAATAAATATAAGTTTATTTAATTAAAGGAGAGGGATAAAGGTAAATAATTTAATAAATTTAATAAATATTTATTTAATTGGGTAGGATGGGGTGAGGCCAAGTGTGTTTAAGAATGGACCAATTTAGGATCGTTTATCCTTTTATTGAAGTATTTTTTTGATCGATAAATGCTTTTTACTAGAGCTATGAACCAATGAGGCCACATACAGGGGACCTCATCCTCAATATCTACATTTATCCTCCTCTCCTCCCTCCTTCCTTTGCACCTTCGACCTTCAAACCTCCATCTTCCACTCCTCCATCATTACTCCTTCTACCATCCTCCACCAATAGTCTGTCAAGTGCCTACACACCATCCACACACACAAAACTGCCAAGCTCCACCACATCTTCCTACTGCCTTTAACCCCGCAGCCAAATCTGGTCATCCTCCATCCTCCATTCTCCAGCCTCTAGTCAGTGATTCCTCTCTGCACCAATGTATATCCCAACCAATGTGGGATTTGAACTTGAGGCAGTTCAACTACTACCCTTGCAACTTAACCGTTGCACTACGCAGTCAACCCCTTCCTTTTACTGAAGTATTGCTTGTATTTCTATAAGAAGTAATAATTATTAGCTTCAAATTACTAAAAAAATACATACTTTAATTTTTAACGCCTTTAAATGTCCTCTACATTTTTATCATGGTTTTATTTTTTCTTAAAAAAATTCATAAGATTTTATTCTAGACACTCCCATTTGAGAGCAACATGATTTAATAGAGCTTTGAGTGCGGTCCATGTAAAGAGGTTACAAATTTTAATGTTGAGGTAAACATGATCTTATATTATTGTGTAGAGCCAGTCATATCTGTAGATGCTCCCATTTGAGAACAACATGCAATATAGATTAGGATTATAGTTTTTAATATTGATGCACACACAATCTTATAATATTTTATAAGAATTATGGCTTGGGGAGCCATTCTCATAAATGGAAGATAAAAAATATAGAATAGGATTGCTCTAAAGGAGGGCCATACATAAAACCTAACTTTGATCACTATATTTTGAGCATATATAGTTTTTTAATCTACTATAGAGATATTAAACATTTGTATAAATAATACTATGCAAAAATTAAATACACATCTAATTGTGACCATTATGAATACCACCATCTCATGCCATGACTTCACTTGCATTGCCACTCATACTAGCATTCTCCTCACCCGTCACTGATACAATAGAGATGAGGGATAAGGACCAATCCACCTCCAACTCTCTAGACAACTCTACCACCACCTTCAAAAAATTTACACCCCACCTTGCTTGTTGTTTACACACATTCTCATCATGGCCCACTATACCAATCATGAAGGGAGATGACAATCCATTATATCATTGATAAATAATATGACGATTGCCATTATCCATTGCAAAACCCAACCCTAACACTGTGACATCCAATACCTCCTTTAATCCACCACACTGTGGAAAAACCAAAGCCTCCATTATCACCCTAATTACATATTTTTCCTCCCCCAAATCCAGTAGAATAATAACCATCATGGAAGAAATGTCTAGATTCACTCGATACCTATGTGTGGTGGAGAGAAAAACATCACCAAGAACCATAAAAAATGACATGCAATATGATAAAAAATAGGTTCTAAAGATCTTCTTAAGTCTATGATCCAAAACCTTGCCCTTGAAGGTAATCTACCTCTTCTTCAAACCCACCATTGAATTCACATGTTTTTCTCTATTACAATTGATAGAGTGGAAAAATAAATTCATTCACTTCGTTCATCATCTAATGATATTAATACTTTGTCCCTTCATGATGTCACCCCTAGCCTCAAGTGAGTCTTCCTCGACGACTTCCTTATTAATAACGATTTTATCCTTTTCAATTGTGTGGAGATGACAATTAACCCCACACCAATATCTTCCTATTGTCCACATTATTTACATATAAATAATTTCAAAGCATGGTAAATTCCATATTTGCATACATATCAACTTCCATGTTTGCCTCCTAGAAGATGTGAGAGACCTTATATTCCTCAATTTGATTCATAAGCAACCAACACTTCCTCAAAGTATTTTCAATTTTCTAATTTGAAGTCAAGTTATTTCTTATTGCATTTAAAAATTTTCGAAGTCTCCTTCAATGTTGATCTTCTTTAGCACCAAACTTGTGCAAGTCTTCAGCCCCAACAATAAAGCTTGATTTTTAGCTTCGTTGTTGGTTCCTTTAGGTAATTTTTTCACCATGAAAACCACCATCTCCCTATTTTTATTTCTAATAATACAACCAACCCTCAAAAACCTTGGATTACCTTTGGGTGCACCATCAAAATTCAATTTATGCCATCCTACATCCAAAGGGACCCATCTTGTATTTGCTCTGAGATTATGGGAGGGATGAGCCCAAGCCTTCCCACAAATGAGGGACAAAATCTTATAATATTGTGTAGAGATGCCCATGTTTAATTAGTCAAGACAATTTTTTGGTTGTTGTTGTTGTAATAAGTTTATTAGCATGTTATATTAAGGCAACTCTCCTTAAGATATTAAAAAGAGTCTTAACATTTGAAAGGCAATTTTGAATGGATAACCATTAAAAAATCTATATTATAGATCAAATATAGATTTAATTATAATCTCATATTATCTTTAATTGTCTCTCCAAAAATTCCTTTTCACACTATATCATCTTCTCAAAATTTTAATTATATATCTTATGACAAAAATCTTTAAATACAACTATCAAATTCAAACCTAAAAAAATGACCACTTTATACAAACATTATAGATGATCAATCACTTTATACTAACATTATAGATAATCAATCAAAATCCTAAACCTCTCCATTATACACAACCAAAAAAGAAAAGGTAAATAATTGCCACTTAGTGAGAGTCCTTAAAAAAGGATGTACATGGAGGAGAGGTGGTTTTGTTATAAAGTATTCTTTATAGGAATTGTAGGTTGTTGACACCAAACACCAATTATATCTAGTAAGGTAGGAGAAACTTTTTAATGAATTCAAAATGTGAGATGGAAAATAGAAATATGAGCTATGCCGACGTGGAAGAGGTCAAATGTCCATCATAGACGATACGAGATGAGAGCAGTGGAAGATCTGATATGAGAGGTAGACCAGTGGAAGATCTGATTTTGTAGCAGCAAGACCATGTGGGGCTGTGTGTGTTTTACTTGGTCTTCGACGGACCAATTAAGGTATTTAGGTGTTGGGCCCGCCACACCATACCATCTCATCGCCCTCTGAATGTCATCAATTCCACGCTTAACTACCACTCAAACTACAACTACCATTCCTTACTTTTCCTAACTTGCCTTTCCTAACGTCACAAATTCAAAGATGTTCTAACTATATACAGCACCGTACCTTACCTACCTATATTAAGTAGCAGCGCAAAATACCCCAACAACAAAACCCATTTCTTGTGCAGAGTGGCCGCCTTCTGTCGTGAGGACTCCAATTCCAAAATTGGGCAATTGTTCTTTATACAAATCCCAACTTTATTTTTTAAGGATTCAACAGCGTCATGAGTGACATTGATCGTTCCTCATCAGAGGACAATATTTCAGTGAGCTCTCAAGGTAAATATTGTAGTTGTAGTTAGACTTCTGGGCATTCAATTTCAAAGATTCTTAGGAAATAAAAGTGTGTTGAATTCCAGTGTTTTTGGGTTTATTTAGTTTATGCAATGGCTCGAATGCATGTTCTGATTTGGAAGTAGGATGTGGGTACCTGAATTTGGATTAAGCTCGGCTTGATAGATTTATGATAGAGTTGGATTCATGGGGTACAGGCATTAATTGGCTTGATATACGTTCTATTTCAGACAGTCAGTCCTCGGCAACTGCAGTCAAATGCTTAGTCCCTCCAAATTCCTAAAATCATCTATTTTTGGGCTTTTTTGTTCATGAAATGACTGCAAAGCATGCCCTGCTATGGAATTTGGATAATGATGCCAGAATTTTGAAAGGAATTGGTTAAAAAATGATTTGTATATGCATATGCTTTTGAAAAATGAGTGGACTCTCAAGCTGTAGATAGTGATTGAATTAATATGCATTTAGAAGCCCTTTGTAAATCCCAAAATATGCTGCTTTGGGTAATTTTATTCTTTTCAAAGCATGCAAATATGATGTGGCTCCCTAAGTTTTGATTAAAAATTGAATAGATAGCACATGAATATACCTGCTGACATAATGAAGTGGATGCAGAAGAGACCAATGCAGACAGCAAGGTGGATTTTTCAGAGGATGAAGAGGATCTTATAACCAGGCTGTACAATCTACTTGGCCAGAGGTACTTTTGGGATCCTTAAATGTCTTTGAAATTATGGGCTCAATGGGCATACAAAAGCCCCAAAGTGAATTAATTCTCTTACTAATCTCATTGGATATGGAAACAGGTGGGCTTTGATAGCTGGGCGAATTCCAGGTAGAACTGCTGAGGAGATAGAGAAATATTGTAGCAGACGATATGGCAGTGATTTTAATTAGCAAGAGGATAGAAGCAGCTTGTCCTGAGTCTGATTCGGTTTTCTGGTCTGATATGTATTAGTTATTTATGAGGCGTCTGGTTCATGTGTGTGTGTGAGAAAGAAAGAAGGAACCAAACAGAGGCTTGAATTACATGATCAATTTTACATCCAGATTTCCTTTGGTGGAGAGATGGAGATTATTTTTCCCGCTTTAGCGCAGGAGACCTGAAATTGTACAATATCTTTTTTCCGAACTTAATGCCTGTAACTGTTCTACAAATATTAGTACAAATTTTGAGATTGGTTATGGAGAAATGTTGATCAGTAATGATGTCCATGATATGTAACGGCAAAGCTCTCGATTTTTCAAGGATAGTTTTGCCTAGTTTGGCTCTTATCTTGATTACAGTAAGCACGTCATATATTTCTTGTTCAAGTTATTTATTACTTATTAATGAAATATATTTTGTTAAACTGTTTGACTATATTAATTACAGTAGGCAGGTCATATATTTCTATGACAAGATTCATTTTGGGAGTTTGTTAATACTACCAAATAAACTTCATTAGAGAGAACAGGGCATGACCTGGCTAAAGTAGCATGCATGACGAAGCAATGGGATATTTTTCTAAGATTGTGGGATTCTTCAAGAACTTGGAACTTGAGGAAGTAAAAGCATATTGATCCTTGACACACATGTTCTCAATGTATACTTGTTACATGCTTTGGCCAAAGGTAGACAAAGAAAACCAGTAAATAGAAGCAAGTTTCAGAAATGTTTTAAGGGTGTTCGTGTAGCATCTAATGCAACAAGAGTCATCCAATTGCCTGCAGCCTAAGAAGTGCAGTTTTTTTGACACTAAGAATTATGCAATATTCAGACTTCTCAGCCTGTATTGTTTAGGTCCTGAAAGCCCCATTAGACAAATAAATGAGGAATAAGTGAAGCTACCGAAACTTCTTCATTTGAAACAAAAATTTCGAAGTGGCAGAGGCTGGTGCAAAAATTTGGTCATTTCCCATTACAAAGATTATATCAACATTTACATCAATATATTAATACTACAGCAAAATAATCTCAGGTTCACTGTTTACTCTCTTCATCCTCTGTATGATTTTCAGCTTCCAGTTATCTATATTACACAAATGATGCAGCGAAGTAGTTGAGGTTTCTTGCTCAAAATTTTGTGCCCACCAAAGGGGTTTGCTCCTATGGTTTATTTGTTTTCTTCTGAAAAGTAAAAACCAACAAACTAAAGATATTGCAAAATTTAGTGTTTGTAGGGTGAAAGCATAAACAATCTGACATGCTTAAGGGGTGCCACTTAAACAATTGCCTTAGCAGAAAGATCTTTTCTATGTGCCAGTAATTAGCTTGATCCTCAATCTCTTTGGTATGAACTGTATTTAAGAAAAGAAGTCTTTTGGAAAAAATTGTAGGAGATTTTGCATTAATGTTCCAGATCACACTCCATGATTGCATCTTTCTTCATCTTGATATGGATTACCAAATGTGATTTGAAAAGCTTTATTTGCATATATTCATGGTCTGTGAAAATCATATGTTCTTAATGAACTGTACTGACATTTGACAGTATCTGATTCAAAGGTAATGGCAGCTGCAAAGGATATTTTTATTACCTGGAAGATTGTTGGGTATAAATGCTTATCATAAGACTATACTGTCATTCCACCAAATTGTTCTGAAGTGGATAAGATACTAGTAATCAGATTCTGTGGAGAAAGTTGGGTGAACGAATGCCATTCAGCAAAATTAGACAGTAAATTTGGACCTAAAGAAATAAAATTTAGTGTAAAAATATATGAAATGAATCCAACGAAGAAATGAATTAATTAGTCATAAAATGAATATTTTAGTTTTCATTTTTTGATATTATCTTTACATTTCATTGAGACGGTGGTTTGGTCTCTCTGAACAAAATGGATAAGGGGTAGTTTTGCTCAACCTGTTTTGATTCAAATGTAATCATTACACATCTTTTGGCAGGCTAAAAAATTCAACCAGCCTGAAATTTTCTTGAAGTACACATTAGGAGTGACGTTTCGACTCAGTTTAGTCACTGTAAGAGTTTGAAGGTACAATCTCCCATGATGTTTACCCTATTATTCTCTCTCTGCAAATATTCAAGAATTGTGCCCATTCTCACAGGACAACCTCTGGGGCCTTTGTACCAAATAAACTGAGTATTGATGTGTCCTAGTTCTTTACTACTGTCAAAAGAGAGATGGGAAAAGCTTTATGGAATGGGTAGCTTCTATCATGAAATAACCAATTGGCATGCATCTGTTATTGCAAATTGCAATAAATTTGCTGTACACTGTATTATTTGAAGTTTTGAACTATTTGTTTGCATCTCATTTAAGACTAAATATTGAAAGTTGGAGTTAAATCTTCATATGCTACTGTCAGAAATGGAGGACAGGGAAAGTTCTAAAAAATGGATAGCTTCTTTTATGAAATAACCACTGAACATGCTTCTGTTAAATACAAATTGCAGTGCATTTGGTGTGCACTATATAAGACTATTTGCCTGCATCCCATTTACATTAAATATTTAAAGTTGAAATTTAGTCATCATAGAATGGGAAAAAAACTAAGAGAAGACTAGGATTAGGAAATCAACCTGTTCATAAATTTGTTAATAGAACAGCACATTGTTTTAGTAAGTGCTAATCATTTGTTAATTTCCATTTTTGTTTTATGTGATGTACATAAAGACTGGATGAGTAAGACAAATTAAATCATATTTATATTGCATATATTATCCTCTCCATTTCTTTTGTTGTTTTCTCTTGAATGTTCTTGTGTCTCATTGTAAGATAACAGAACATGTGACCCATGTGGCTTGTTTTTACTAGGGTTATAAAGGGCAGATTTCCCTGGAACCGTTATAAGTGTACAAGAGTAATGGAATGCCACCACATAAGGGCCTAATCTTATCTCCATATATATCTGATCTTTACAAGGTACCTCACTGGCAAGACAGAGTGATTAACTTTAAACTTCACAGATCTGTTGAAACTGGCTCGCTAATTCAAGCAAAGGGTTGCCTAAACCTGCCACCGTTGAACTTAGAACTGATATGATAATAGTATTTTTGTAGGTAGAGGGTTTTGCTGGGAGAAAAATATTTGCAGTTGGACTGGACTTTACCTTCTTCCCAGCAATGGTGTAATGTCAGCCGACCATGATAAACATAAAAATGCAGCCTTGCAGTGTAGGATAAAGTCTTGGGAAGATTTGGGTTTACAAAAAGTGTGGAGGATTTGTCTGGTGTTAGGTTAGAATAAAGAATTTTGGTTTGTTTCTGTTCAAGAGTTTTCAAATAGGGCAGAGGGGTTAGTAGTTCGTCAGGGATTTAATGGTTGGACTTGGAATAGTGTTTCAGATTATTAGATATTAATTTTTATTAAAAAATTATGCTATTAGTTGTTTAGGAAAGTTGTAATGATTTGATAATATATAGATATTTTAAAAATTTGTTCTTTTACTAATATTATTATGTTCAATAAATAGATTATATAAAAAATTATATTAAAAAAATCAATATTTGATGTTACTGATAGAAATATCATTTAGGAAAGTGCAAGTACACTAAGAAATGTAGTTTTTTGTAAATTATCATGTCATAATCACATTTTATATATATATATGAACCTCCTTTCTTCATTAGTACTCAATTCTTCTAAAATATCAAATCATTTTACTCCATAATAATAATTCAATCAAAATAATATAATAGAATAAGTAAACTATATAAATAGCTATTGACTTTTTAAAATAACAATAAATATTTCATCCTACAAAATTGAACACAAGCTATATACTATAGATTCTTAGATAATAAGAAATAACCTAAATTTTTAGGTAAAACTATCTCCAATTTTAACTTGACTTGAGATAAAATATCTCTTTTAGTAACAAGAATTAAGGACTCTATCTATGGCGAGAGATATATTCCTGAACCTATTTAATGTTGCATGAAAATTTATCTACAACAAGAAAATATGAAACTTTTTCTTGTATATTGAAATTATTAAACACATAAAGACATTCTATGTGAATCACATGCATAAGATTTCTTCTTAGAATATCAATTATTATTATAACTCACTTTTTGGCAATTGAAGTTTGGCCTTTATGCAATACTTCAAGAGAAGAACAAGTTAGGATGGAGACCATTGAGGCCATTTTATTCATCAATTTTCACCTCTCCTTCATTTTCTTATCTTTCATTTAGAAAACAATAAATACAAAACAAGAAAGAGTCATTTTTACACAAAGCTCTTGTCATCATGCAATGAGAAATATGTTGAAGCCCATTTCATAATTATTGAATACATGAGTCTTCTTTTGAATTTTTAAAAGTTCCTTTGATTCTTATAATTACTACAAGATACACACAATTACTTGTAGAAAAGCAATGGATGTGTGATGGCACCACCAAATAAAAAGGCAGAATTAAAGCTAGAAGAGCTAGCAATTGTGCTACCAGTGGGGTCCATAGTGGTGGTGATAGTGCAACAATTCAATTAACAATAATTTATTTCTTCTCTTGAGCTAGAGCACGACATTAAAGGCCTTTATGTAGGCAACAATAATGGTCCTCACTAAGCTCTACAGGATGGTCTCTTTGGCCAAGGTAGTTTGTAATGTCCCTAAATACAATTTTTAACAAATACTAATTTGTAGATGAAATTCAAACACAACAAATTAGGCAAAACATATAACACTTCAAAATATGATGAAACTCCAAAATGTATGTATAATATATTGGCTACAATTCAAAGCAATGATCCAAAATGATTTGCCAAATTACCCCAAATCAAATGACAATAGTAATAACTTTCTACAGAATCCTTGAAGCTCAAATGCAATCCCTGAATGAGAATTCCCCCAGAAACCAAAGGGATTTTGTCCTCTGATCCTAGTGAGCACTAGGTTTTCATCCAATGAACACCACTCTTATGGGTTTTCGTCCACAAAAGGAAATAGAACACAAGTGTCCCAAATTTACAGGAAAAATGACATAATAATTTGATGTCTTTACATGAATAGGTTTCCCTACATTTATATGCTAACATTCCTCTTTAAGGATCAAGTCGGCCTTGAGCCCTATTGGTGCCAAAGCCATAATTTGAGTTCTTAGCACACTTCATTAGGTCAACCTTAAGGCCAACATTGATTCCTTTGAAATAAGCACACCATCCTGTGGACCCATCCACATGCTTTCCTTTCCCTTTCTAGTTTCCTAAAAATTCATTGTTGCTTCCACACAATCCCATGATGTCTTATCCTTCAAGCCTATAGAAGTGGATACTAGTTGACTAGCACAGTCACCTTTTGATAGCAATAACTTTTTGCTACCAAATCCTTCCTTCTTGAGTTTTGGATATGATGCAGTGCCATCATAGGTGCTATATTCTAAACTACACACCTGAACATGCTCTTACAGAGGAATGCAGAGGGATTCCCAGAGTTAACTCTATCATGGCACAATGAGCTTGAATTGGCAATCTTCTGATGGTGATATATTTTTAGTAGATGATCCTTTTCCTATGAGCTCTAGATATGTTGTGGGGCCTTTATTACATATGTTGTGTCCCCAACCACAAGCTGAGATGAGCTCCTATAGAGGAATATAGTAGAATTATCGGATTCCACTTTATAACTATCTTTTTAGAGAAAGGGACATGGCATAGTTTCCCATTATCAAAATAAAGGAGACAAAGTGGGTTCAAGCAATAACAATATTTTTACTTTTTGGTTCCATTACTTCATGTCCTCTATTATAGATGATAAAACATTTAGGTTCAACTTTTACATGATAATGGTCATCTTCAATGCCTTCATGGACTCCCTACATCCTACTCTTGACCATACAAAACATGAAGGGAAAGGGGAAGTAGTGTAGAGAAAAAAAGAAACCTAATAAACTTAAACAATAGAAGTAGAGCATGCATAATCTAAACCAATAATAGAATAAATTGAAAATAATCAAAATACATAATATTTTCACTGAGAAAACCCTTTCAAGTAAAAAAATTAACATAGTAAAAATTCACTATTGCAAAAGACTCAACCATTCTCCAATACAATAGTGGATCTCTTGTAATTCACCCTTAAGCATATGCAAATATTAAAAGATGAAACAAAGAAAAATAGGGTAGAGGTCATCGAAATGGGGTTGATGAATTAATTAGGGGAACTATTTTCTTCTATTTCATTAGGAAATGAGATCCACACAATGAAATGACTTACAACCAAGTTAGGTGAGTCAAGTCAAAGTGTGAATGTACTGATTTCCTTTTTTTGCATGGACGGGGATCTTGATTAAACAACAATTTAGGGAGAAAGATTAAAATAGAAAATCAAACCCAAAATGCAATCTACAACTTGGATCTTGAAGATTAAACTCAAAATAAGTAGAACTATAAATCATATCACATATCAGAGAAGGGTAAGATTATGTGTACCAGTCACCAAAAGTGCTTTGTTGAAGCTAACCTAGGACTCATTCACCCAGGGGTGAATAGGTCCTAAGTTAGGGTTTTTCTGCAATTTTCAGGAGCCTTTGCCTCATATTTGAATCTCCCAATTTTCCCAGGTTTTAGGTTTGGAAAGCCAAAAATAAATTTTGTAATTGAGTTTCCGTGAGATGACAACTTTTGTGACAACTTTGACAACTTCAATTTTTCTCTTCAAGAGATCTTCGAGATTTCTTCCACCTAAATCTGCAAACTCAAATCAAGAGGGAATTTTTTTTTTTCTTTGGTGAATGGGGGTTTGCCTTGGTCAAACCCCGTTTTGGTAATTAAACCTTGAAATGAAATAAAATAGCATGAAAGGAATGATGAATGAACAACTCTATATCACACCTCACCAAACCCTTGGATGAACCTTGGAATGTAGATCTACAACTTGCATGAAATGACTTCAATGGATGTGGATCTTGAACCTTGAAACTTGATTTGAAACAATGCCTTGAATGCTTGAATGGATCATGAAACCTACATCACCATATTAGCTCCAATAACATGCATGATACAAGAAGACTTTGATATGATAATTGGATCTTGATTGTTGCAATAATTCTTCACTAAATATACCCTTGAATGCCTTGAATTTCTCTTGAGATGCTCTTGAATTCATAAACTTTCTCTGATAAAAATTGCTTAGATGAAACTTAGTGAAATGACCTTATATTTATAGGTATGTAACATTAATTTCTTGAAATTTAAATAACACAAGCCAACATGTGAATATGGATTTGAATATGTTAAAATACCACCAAAAACATAATTTAAATTAGGGTCCTAGGTCTAAGTGAGGCTCATTCGCCCATGGGCAAATGGGTCCTAGGTCATTCACCTAGGATACACATTGCTCAACAAGAAGTGCTATGCTAAGGCATTAATGAATGTCGGGTTTCCTCTTTGAAAAATGTGATTAAATAGGCCTGGATTTGAATTAAAGGAGCCAATTAAGGAAAATTAAGCTCAATTAATTAAGGGATCCCTAAATAAGTGTGAAAGTGTAAGGAAATACACTCTACAACACTAAAAATAAGGCACAATTAAGTCCATTTTAATTAATAGGGCCCTAAATTTAATGTGAATATGTAAAATACATATTACAACACTAAATTAAGCCATCATTAACTTTATTTTAATATTAATTCTTAATCAAGTGTGAAAATGTAAAGGGATACATTTTTCTACACTACAATAGGCACTTTGCATGACATCATGCAAATGATAAACAAGAGTGTTTTAGAACATGGACAAAAATAGAAAAACCCAAAGTAACACCCAAAAAATTTAAACAACACTTATTCAACCTTCTCCCACTTATTGAATACTTTCCATAAAGGCCACACTCTTAATGAGTTAGTTGTGGAGGGCAACCATGGCCATTGATTTCCTACACCAATAAAATTTCTTAGTACTCATAACCTTTGTCAATGAATCAATAATATTATTTTTTGTATCAATTTTTTCTAATAGTACTCATTTAATTTCACTTAGTTCCCTCACAAAATGATAATTTATTCCAATATGATTTAAATAAGCATGCCAAGTAGGATTCTTAACTAAATATATTACAATATGAATACCACTATGAATCCTTATTATCTTTTATACAAACCAAAAATCAAGCACAACCTTTCAATCCATACTGCTTCCTTACATGCATGAGTAACTACTATGCACTTTTCCTTGTTGTAGAGAATGCAACCACTACTTGGTGTTTGCTCCTCTAGCTTACTATTGTTAGGAATACAGTGTTGTACACCTTACACAAGAAAGAAATATTTTAACTATGTAAAATAAATATTTATTTGTGGTGCATCTTTAGGATATGCGTTTACCAACATTAAATATTTATTTGGGTCCACTTGTAAAGTTGTATGTGATATTGGTTAGATATTTTATGTGTGGGTTGAACATGGGAAAAATGTTTACTAGTGGGAAAAATTAGTACTAAAAAGTAAAGTTGGGGTCAATGATTTTGTGCACTTGTGGTTTTGAGGTACATGGTATTACATTTACCACTTTATTTTTTTGTGTCCTTGATTCTATAAAAGCAAGCACATTTTTAGTGGCTTAGGTTGGTTGGTTGGCTTGTTGGGTGTCTGGCTAGGTTGTCATATGTGTTGAGATCTCTTGTTGAGTGCATATATGGAGCATGACATGGGATGTGTGGTTACATACTTGGACACATGGAGGATACATTGAAGGAGTTTGATGTTTCATAAGCATTCATGGAGACTAGAATAAAGTGTATTACAATATTTTCATTACTAAATGCCTTGCAAAAAGTTGGAAGTAAGAAATTGACAAGAACAGTTGGAAGCAAAAAACTCCATAAAACTGGATGAGGATAAAAAATCATAAACTTAAAATCTACCCTGTACCTCACCCCTCTTCTTCACTATTTGCTTCAATGTTGATTTATCCTTATTTTATAGCTTCCCATCTTCTATAATCCCCAAAAGTGATTGAGGCTTTATTCATTTCAATTTCATCTTGATATTGCATAAACTTCCATCTATACCTACGCATTTTATATGTAGATGAAATATTTGCAAATTCTACATTACTTAGCCTCATTTTCCTCTAGAACTTATTCATTAAATTCATGACCTATACAACCCTACTCATCACTTCTTCACCAAAATTTGTAGCTTTATCTTCAATGGAATCACTGAATACCTTCTTGAATTAAACTAATATAATGTCATTAAATCCTCAACATCATTTGGATTACAACATAATCCTACTAAATTCTCAATAGTACTCAACTCCTTCAACTTTAGATCAGTAGTTGATTTTCTCAATTATTTCATCTTGGCTATGTCTTCTTTAAGGAGCCACTCTTTCCAATTTAGTTGTTATATCCAATTTATTATGTGTGGAATAGCTTCATTGGTCAAGATGTTCTCCCTTATGAGAAACTAGTCACATAGACTTTCAATTTCTAACAATCTTGGCAATTCTATCTCATTCTTCTCTAATATTTGCTCATAATATTTTATTAACTTGGTTATCCTATCCTCCCAATTGACTACTTCTTCCCATTATTTGAAGTATTTTTAAGCACTTCTCCTTTTATTATCATTTTCTTCATCCATTGTTCTATTATTATACTAATATTCTTCATTTTATCTAAGGAAGAGAATTTCTCTTGGGAAAGGAGGATTGGAGTTGTGGGAATTTATTCCATGGATTCCAAAGGACCTGTTAGTTGCTTCAAATAACCTTGAAATTCTGTAAATTGTTTCTTAAGTTCTTTCTTCTTGTGTTTGTCCTTTTGTAGCCATAATCTATAACATCATTATTGGCTCAAATTTTAGCTATCTCTTGTTCTCTAATTGAATATCCTAAATTGATGGTATAAATATGTTATTCACTAGAAGTTATCTCATCCTGATCCTTCAACATGGTGGGGTTGGAAAATTTATTCTAGATTATGAAGCATCTCTAGTTATTGATGAGAGAACCTTACCCTTCCTTTTAGGCTTAGGTGTATCAATCTATTTTAATAAACTTTTTAAACCGATGGAAACCATCTCTACCTAATCCTTCTTTTTTGTTTTATCTGATAACCATGCTTGATTAGAAGGCTCAAATCTAGTTTCTTGACCTTGTGGTCTCTCAAGTGATACTTTCTAATATGTTATTTCACTAGTTCCAACTTCTCCCATATTTGCACCTTGTTCTTGATGAAATTCCTTTATTATTTATTATTTTCTTAAGGAGATCCTAGTCCCTTGTTGATCCAGTTGTTCAATTTGAACTTCCACATTAGGGCATTTATTTATTTCTTCAGGTACCAACCCTTGTTCATTCAATCATTCAAGTGCCTTAGGTACCTCTAAATTTATTTCTTGAATTTTTATCAATACTAATGTCAATTAGAATCATGCTCTTTATTAATGTACTTAGATATGTGTTGAGGGAAAGAATATCATGTTGAATTTCTTTATATTCATGATGGGCATCAAATAAACTACCCTCAAGTTCTTTGTCTCCTTTAGCTGGGGCTTCTTGAACTATTTCTTTGAACACTAGGGATTCTTCTTCCTTCTACTAGTCACCTCACCTTTTACTTACACTACAACTTCAAATTTGTTGGGATATGGTGTTGTACACCATTACATAAATTGATTTATCATAATATTGTAATTAAATAATTATTTAGATGTGATACACCTTGGTGGTGTGGATAATCACACTAGGTAATTATTTGGGGTCCACTTGATGTTGTATTGTAACATTGTATTATTATTTAATGTGTGGGAGACGTGATAATAATTTAATATTGGGGAAATATTAAATAAAGTGTAGTACCCAATATTAAATAAGGGGTTAGTGGTTTCGTATTCACATGGTTTTGTAGTACATGGTTTCCCCTTACCACTAGTTGTATTTTGTGTGAGTTTGTGTCTATAAAAGAAAACACATGTATAGCAATTTATGTTGGCTGAGTTGTTTGGCTATTATTATTGTGTCTTCTTGAGGAGTGCATTTGTGAAGCATGGCATGGGATGTGTGGATTCATGCTGGGACACACGAGAATGCATTAGATGACTTGATGCTTCAAAGGTGTTCATTGTAGCTCTTGTATTTGCTTTATTGTTGAGTAATATGATGGAGTATGGATTCTTTTGGAGATTGGATTTTTCCCTATTGAGGGTTTTTTCAGGGTATATCTCGTGTCATCTTTGATGGGTATGTTGTCAGATTCTCTTACATGTGATTCTGAGTACTTATTTGCATTGTTATCTCTTTTGGGTTATGTGGAATTTGTCATTAGATGGTAGCAAGTGTCCCTACAAGTGGTATAAGAGCTTTCATGGTTGAAGATTTTTTTGTTATAACCCTAGGTTGAGAAAATATTGCTTGAAGTTTGATCTATGCAATGCATGAGAGAGTGAAAGACATGAAAATATATGAGAGTTTTGAAAGTTGTTTATAGAAAATCTAAGGGTTTTGGGTTTGTTGTTATGATGGGTTGTTTGCGGATTTGGGGTGTGAAAAGTTTTGGCTAAAAAGAGTTTCTTGGTTGTGCATTTAAATGGGGTTTTTGTGGGGGAAATTTTACAAATGACCTTCTCGGATAAAATGGACCTCGTGGTTGGATTCAACTTGGCTTAGAGATGGATTTTGATACAAATTTGATATATTTTGGTTACTGGAAAAAAATGATTTTTTTTTTCAGCCTGACCCCCTACCCAACCGTATGGACGCCATTATGATAGTATGTAGAAAAAAAATTATTAAAAAAATAAGTTTGTCGGTATATTAAAATCATCTTACAAATAAAATTTAAATCATATATATATATATATATCAATTAATATCAGTTGGTTAAAAGTGTATTGAAAATTATTTTAAAAAAAGATTAAAAAGGGGGGGGTCGAGACCTACCTGTACCCCCTTGTCCCCTGCTGTTAGCATTGACTTGCATTGGAAGGGATGGACAACACTGAAATCACTACTATTCTTCCAGCGTAGGGCCCCACCGGTGGTGGGTGGGAAAAGGCCCTTGCCGGTGGGGGAAGTTAAATTTTTAAACTTAAAAAAAAAAAATTATCCACCAATGTTTAAATTAAAATGCCATCATAGAAAGAAATTAAATGCCAACCCATATTTTTTAATGTTTTGAAAAATTTAATTAAATTTCATAAGATTTCACATCCGACTGTGTAGGGGTGGTGCCACTCGAGTGGCTCTGTCACCACCAGTAGGCCACCACCCCACCACTAGGGGGCATTTTTTTGCCTTGTATACCCTAATTGAGCAACTTTCTTCTAGGGGGCATATCTTTTTCCCAAATTGTCTGTTTTTACTCTTCTTAGACTCGTTGGAAAGCTGACTCAGAGCTCTAGACTATGGTACTAGATATTTTTCAAGATTTTGTAGTTTTGATAATGTTTTTCTTGTTGTAAGTTAGGTGTTCTATTTGAGCTTTGAGAGGTGATATCGGGTGCATATAGAGTTAGATTTTGGACTTCGAATAGTTGACAAAAAGTTTGTTCAAAGCACTACACAATGAATAAGGTTTGGAGTTGTTTTGACATGATTCATTTTTTGATATTCTATCCTAAGTTGTTCATGGGTTATTTTGACTATTATGATACTATGAGCTTATGGATTATTGAATCTAGGAGATTTGATGTTGGATTCATTGTATGCTCAGTTGTACATCTCAAATTATTCTCATTTGACATGGTTATTAGTATTTGGTTGGATTTGTATGCTTCATTATTGTATCTACAAGTTGTGTAGCATTGTAGGCGGTCTATACTTGTTGCACCTATGACTTGGACATGGGTTGTATATGCCCATAGATATTTCAATGTTGATGCATTTTTAGCTTTGGTGACTTGGTTTGTTGGTTTTGATGTCATGTTGAGGAGGTGAGATGGTATTACTAGGTATAGTCATGATGTGATACCTATGTAGTTGACTATGTTATGCAGATATGTGGGACACAATTGGGTTGAGTTGTTGGTACATTTGGTGGTGATCATGGTGTCATGGATGTTTCTTGTGCTTCAAAGAATTTGGCATGTCATGATGGTTTATGCAAGTACATTGTTCGTGGTGTTGGATTTGATCCTAATTTAGATTGTGGCAGTGTATCTTCTTGGTATGAGGATCATGGTTTACTTTTCCTTCTTTATTAGGGAGCTCATGTTGCATTTGAGTTCTTTTATTGTGTGAGGGCACTCTTGGTTGATCTTCATTAGGAGATTGTTATCACCATGTCATGATAGCATGTTAAATTCATTGGTTATACACTTGTAGTGGGAGCTTTTTGACAGTGATGGATTGGCGGTGATGGATATGTTTATGTTGGTTTGGCGGTTGTATGTTTCTTCTTGGATTGGAGATATTGGTTTTAATTGTATGTTACTGACATTGTAGTTGAGTGTGTGTAGAATTGGATGATCTTCATGGAGAGGATGGTTGTCATGATGCCATGTGTAGCTCATATCATGGTTTAGTGAGAGTTGTTGGCAGTGACATGGATGCATCATTGGTATGATTATCGTCATGTGATATGGGATTTATTTTCTTGGTTTAGAGTGTTTGCTACTATTTCATGGTTTACTCTTGGCGTGCACTTAGAGTTTGGCATGGTACTTGTTCTCTTGAGACCAGGATGTATATATGTTTTAGTGCATGTGATCTCCTAGGAGGAGTTGGTTTGATCATGTTGTCATGTTTATTTTCTTGATTTATGATTGAAGCTTTGATATTGATCATGGTAGTTCTCTTTGTATTGGGTACATTGATCATTTTACTAGTACAAAAACAATAATAAATGACTAAAAAACTACTAAAAATTGGTCACATGACCACTAGTTTGGTCACGTGACCATTAGTAGTTTATTGCCAGTCATTTATAACATGACCAAATTTATGACTAAACCATTTTTAGTCATTTATTGGTTGTTTTGATTGATCAATTTGGTAGTATATTTATTCATTAATTTAAGTCATTAATTGTTGTTAACTAGTCATTTATTTAGTCATGGTAGTCATTTATTTAGTCATGGTAGTTTTTTATTTATTCATGGTAGTCATTTATTTAGTCATGGTAGTCATTTATTTGGATGAATCAATGATTCAAGTTACAAATCAAATCTAAATTAATCCTCACAAATTTATGCATATAAACTTCAATTATCATAGATATTCAAATGTTGAGAGAAGCACCATGAAATAAAAACTAAAATGCTTGAACAAATATGATTAATCACAAATAGATCATAGATTAAGAGGAGCCACAACACAATATTTATGAGTTTGAAAATTTACTTCATTAAGCCTCATTAGCAAATCAAAACCTCAATGGTTACAACCTCACTGACAAGTCAAAAAATATCAATGAATTTCTTTTCTTTAAAGTTTCATTTGGATTTTAAACTCAAAAACCAAATGAAACTTAAGAGCATTTACAACAGTTACACTTTATAGATCTTTACAATTCGAGGCTTTTGTTTTCCATATATTCATACACCAGAAGTCTTTCTAGGCCTTGAGAAAAACTAAACATTTGAGATGAGCTTCACTTCAATTTTGAATTGAAGTTAATGCATGGCTAATCTGAGAATGGGCTAATGATAGCTTCTTCATTGCCACTACTTTTCCACATTTCAACATGCCCTGCAACCAAACAAATCATCAAAAAATGGACCCTTTATATATGTAAATCTACAATCACAAAAGAAAGGGTCATTTCTAATATTTCATATTTAAAAAATGAATTTGGGTGTGGCTTTGCTTATGGAATTGGGCACTCAAATTTGGCAAGTTCAATATGAGACATAAAACATACCATGAATTTTCAAAACATTTAAGGAAAGTTTCCACTGATAATATCATCAAAGGTGTTTATAGCTTACCGAGTATAGAACTATATAAGAAACTATGTGAGACTAGTGAAAAATGGGGAGCAAATAAAATAGTAACAACATGCAAAAGTCATGAATGAATTCAGCTCCCAAGCATAAGCAAGTAAACAATACAAGGTATTAGATTTCCCACCACCAAGATTAGACTAGAGTTGCCTTGTTTCATTCATATACTTAGTTTTTGCTACACTCACATGTAATACATGAGGAATCCACATTGCCTTCTTGAGATCCATCTGGAATGCCTTCTCATCTACTTCTTATAATTTCAAATGACTTGACCTTAGTCCTTATCTTACCAAATTGAGAGAGCCCATGGTGAAAAAAAATTGCAACATACCTTCAATTTGATAGTAGCAAGTTCATCTACTGTATGACCCAGGATTTGTTCCACATGTTCATTAAAAACTGAGAGCCAAGCCTCCCTAGTTGAATCAGAAGCCTTCACTACCATTGTATACCTATATTCAGAGTGTACAAGAAAATACAACAATAAGGTCTCATACAAAAAAGATGGGATGAACATAACCTCATATTCATCAATGCAGAGTACCAAATCTCTCACAACAGAGACTTTCGAAAGAAACAACAAACCAAAGCAATTTTAAGAAAGTGGATAGAATTATTTTTATTTTAATGAAAATGAAGTCCTGAGAAAGAAGTTGTGGTGTACCTTAGGCTAGACTCATCCTCATGTTTCTGACAACCTTCACACCAGTATCTTGAACCAATCTCTTCAGTCACCTTACGATTGCAAGTCTTGCAAGCATGATACCACATTGCCTGATTTGGATTGATAAAGCTGATATAAACTCACATTGAAATAGGTTGGCTAGAAAAAAACATTAGAGAAATTAATCAGAAACAAAAAGAATATGACATCCAGAACAAACTCATAAATAAATACAAATCGAACGACATAAACTAGATGTACATTTCCTTCACCCACAGAAGGATCGATGATTTCAAAGAGGAATACACAGTCAGAGTACAAGATCCTAGCTTGAAAAGAAGGTTTCAATGAGGGTTTTAGAGTATGTTTTTAAAATGAAAATTATGGCCAAGATCCTAATACTGAGCACATTAAGGTTTTAACATTAGGGCATCCTTTTACTTGTGTATCTTGATACTTTCCCACCAGTATTGGTTTTGGCTCCTCCAAACTCTTCCTCACCGGTATTGGTTTCGACTCCTCCAAACTCTTTTGCCACTATTAGTTTTGACTCCTTCAATTTCACTTTGTTGATGTTTCCCGCTTCCTTAGGGTTTGTTTCTCGCTTCCTAATTTGAAAATTGGATTTCAAATTAGCAATAAATCTCTCGCTTATGCCCCCAATAAATTATAATATTATATATTATAATATATATGGGTGTTGGCAAGAAGTTGAGTCCATTTTTTGGCCAAAAAGTGGAAGTGTTTTTCCTAATTTTCAGAATGACACATTGGACCTTAAAATTTGAAGCACTTAGAGATGGAATCTTCAAAAAAGTCACTGATCATAAAATGTAGTACTCGAAGTCTAGCTTCCAAATATGTAATTCATTTCAATACCAAAATTGTACAAATTGAGTTTCAATAGGCATTTCTAAAAACCACTATTTAAAAGTCACTTTTTTTACCATACCATGCATGTGTACAACATCCATATTTTGACCTAAATTATCATATTTTTCTAAATCCTTTTGGAAAAAGATTTGTGACTCACTGAAGCTTGTTTTCAATATTTTTTTGTAATTTTTTATTGAATATTTTTTTTTTTGTTAATTTTTTATTAGGCATATTTGTCGTTTTAAAAAATTGTCGTGTATGACACACATAAGACGACCTAAACTTATCATTTTTTGATTTTTTGATTTTTTAAATTGAAAAGAATTGTCTGAAGTTTTTTCTCGTGCAATCTGTTCATCAAAATGTTATGTTGATCAAAAGTTATTAAAATAGTAAAAAACTCTGATATTTAAGGTTTATGGACCAGTTTTATTAGAAATTTATTGAAAAATAGAAAAAATAATCCAATTGTAAAAAAAATTACATATTTGGAATATGCATTGTCTCATCTAAAATGGGTCTTAATTTTGTCAAAAAAATTTGCAAAAAAAGTTGTTAGCTCCATATGTCCAAACTCAGTATTTTTCTCTAACATTGTTAGGACCTTCAACTTACAGGTCAAACCAGGTTGAAGGCCTAGGTTCAAATTCCCAATGCTTTTTTTGAACCAAAATACAAGGCAGAAACCTGACCACAAAATAAATCCAATTTCAATTTTTTGAAAACAGGATCCCGCTTTACAAAATGGGATCCCGCTTATTATAAAATGGGAATCATGTTTGAGAATATCGATTGATCTCGTTTTTAATAAGCGAGATCCTAGTTTATAAATGAAATCTCGTTTCTTTTATTTAAATTTACTGTAAAAAAATATTGTGAAGTTTGCAACTTCACATGTATGGTCGAGAGTAGTAAAATTGAGCTATTGTCTTTACAGGTGGTGAACTTGATTTTTGATTATTTTTTCAAAGGAGGCATCAAGTAAACCATTTTTGAAGTGGAATTGTGTTAGTTTTGTACTTGTTTGGAGGAACAAAAGGTCTTCAACTTGCAATATGGATTGAATTTTTCAAAGGAGGCATGAAGAAAACAATTTTTAAAGTGGAATTGTGCTAGTTTTCTACTTGTTTTGAGGAACACAAGAGGAAGAATTTTGTCCTAATAGGTCTTCAACTTCCAATTTGGATTGAATTTTTTGAAGAATTTCACTATTGACATTCATTTATGCTTGAGAATTTTACAATCATGGGAGATAAATCTCGTAATAAGATAAGGAAGACATTGACTCCTCAAGAAGTTGAAGCAAAGAGAGAGGAGAGACAAAGAGAAAGAGAAAGAAGAATGAGAATTAAATCAATGAATGATGGTGGAGCATCCAATTCCACAACTATTGAAGATGAGAACATTGAGGAGACCATGGTTGTAGATAAAGCTAATTTGCAAGGAGTCAATTTGGAGAAGAATATGATTATACAAACAAGTCCTACTATGTCTTCAAATCCCTCTTTCAATGCTATGGAGAATGTTTCAATATGCAAAAATCTAGGTACGTCTTCAAATCCACATGTTAGTGAAATGGTAAATTTGTATGTAGAAGTTTTACAAGATGTTGGACTTAATGATGTTGACATTGATGATATTTGGAGAGATGAAACTTTTATAGAATTTGTTGAAAAAGAAAAAGAAAAATCTTTTGTTGCAAATGAAAATGAGAATGATCCTTTTGTTGAAAATGAAAACAAAACCTGTTTTGTTGATGAAAATGAAAATGACAACCATTTTGTTGATGAAAATGAAGATGAAAATGTAAATGAAAATGAAGATGAAGATGAAAATCTAGAATGTGATGTTGAATTTAGTGAAAATACTTTTTTAAAAATTGGAAGTGGTGTTTTCAATAATCTTCTTGGTCAAATTTCTTGGAGGAAAATAAGAACACATGTGAATAGAATATACAACAAATCATTTTATCATAAAAAATTTGCATTTCAATGTCAACTAATGATGCAATTGATGAAAATGCAAAAAATGAGGAAAGTAATGAAAAGGTTAGGATTTTATGTTAAACCAAAAAGAAAAGATCAATCATTAAAACATGTTATGTCTATTGTTGCTAGTGCCATTCAATCTATTGGGAAAAATAGTTGATCTAAAGATAAAAATGCAACAAGAAGAGCTATAACAACTGCTATAGTTAATAAAGCAACTTTGAATAAGAGAATGGTAAGCAATATTAGTGAAGTTTTAAAAATACATCCTAAAACATTGCTAAGAGCAGAAAAAAGAAGAGAAAGTATAGAAAATGATCCTATCAACCAATGTTGGAGTTTCAGTGGTCAACTCTAGAGGTTTGATATGAAATTGAATGTTGAAATTAAATCTTTGATCGAAAATATATTGCATTATAATACTAGGGTTTCATCTAATGCTAAAGATGTTTTAAAATTAAGGGTGGGGTCCAAAGTTTGTGATCCTCAGCTAAAACACCTATTAGATACAACACAAAATGAATTTGATAGAAAATTTTGTGGTGATTCAATGTTACTGGTAATATTAAAATAAGTCAAAGGTCTTTTGAAAAATGTAAACCCTGGTATGTAAAAATTAATAAGCAACGAATATCTTGTTGTTGTAAAATGCATGTTCAATTTCGTTATTTTTATGATGTTTTTCGATATATATGTTGTACCTTGCATACTAACATAATTATATAGGAGTGTGGTATTAATATGCCACCTGAAGCAATAAAGGAGTTTATTTCAGGTTTGTTTTGTGAAAGATCTAATGATAAATTTTTTTATTTAAGTTGTATTTATGGACAATGCATTAATTGTGGAAATCTTTCATTTTGAAGAATTTATATGCATGAAAGTGTTGATAATGATTTTGGACAACAATTAGTAGATGTTTAAAGATTTAAGAATGTTCACTATTCTTTAAAAGATGGAAAAATAGGAAAGCGTTGTGATTTAGTTACAAAAAAATTTAGTGTGCATGCATTCATGAGTGAATTTAAGAATAAAATTGTACCAAAATATGTCATGCACTCTAAACATGCTTGATGGCTTGATGGCCAATTTAGCGCATGTAGAAATACATTTCCAATTGGTACTATACTTTCAACGGTTGATTTTGTGGGGAATTATACTCACTCCGCAAGAGGAAATTCAATCAGAGTATTATAATTCAATGCAAGTAGCTATGCTTGTCCATATTGTTTATAAACATGCAGATGATAGAACTGAGGATGATAGAAAAGTTTTGAGGAGTATCATTTTTATTTGAGTGACAATCGGCTACACTTGTTAGAGTTTTTTCAATACTGTTTCAATATATTTTATAGAAATTTAAGAGAAAGAGGAATCTAGATGAAAGAACACCTCATATGGTTAGATAATTGTATGGGGCAGTTCAAGAATGCTTGAATGTTCTATTGATTAAGTAGGGTTCACAAGGAACTTAATGTCCAACATATATGGAGTCTTTTTGAAGTTGGGCATGGTAAAGGAGAACATGATGGAGCTAGTGCGTGTGTCAAAAGAATTCTTGCTAGCGAACAATTAAAATTTGAGGATGTAGTAAAATTTAAAGATGCACATGGGATTGTGGATTGGTGTAATACAAGATTATCTGCACCTAGTTCAAGTGAGTACTCTACATTTCATCGATTATTTTGGTTGGTTGAAGAAGAGAACATTGTACCTAGAGTTGATTGTGAGACAATCAGTGGATCTACTAAATGGTATTCATTTAGGAGTTCGACAACAAGCACATGGAATATTTGGAAAAGGGAGCTTGCATGCTTTTTCTATTTTTGTATCTTAGGAGATTAGTAAGCATGTGAAAATACAAAATGGTTGAATAATGGGAGCAAAGATCATTAACACCTACACAAGCACATGATCAATATGAAAGAACTATTGAAGAAAATGATCAAGTGTTTGCATCTGAAGACTATGACCATGTTTCAGAACTTGTACAAGAAGGTAATTTTAATTCAATTTATTTCATTTTATTTCACTTTATTAAATTATTTTGTAATACTAAATTATTTATATGGATATGCACAAGTTATTAAAACAAAATTTGTTTTTAGGACATGTGTATGTTGTTGTTGCACTTGAGGGGAATGAAGAGAAAACAAAATATTGGTTGACTCATTGTGTGGAAACTAAAAATAAGTTAATAGCACCTCGAGAAGATGATGATGGCTATCATTATCCAATAGGTATAGTGATCCCCTTAAGACATCCCGTTAAACAAATTTTGATAACAAATTATTGATCTCTTAAGCAATTTTTTAGAACAAGTCTTTGATCCCCTTAAGAAAATTTTGAGAACTTATATGATGATGGTTTTCATGTTTTCCAATAGGATCGGTGGTGGTTGTTGGCACTTGGCTATGAAAATACTTGACAAGGAAGAATGGTCTACCTGCATTTGAAGATTATGAAACACATAAAAATATTATACATTATTCACATTTGGTGGTGGCAACAAATATAAAAATAGATCGGTACCGTGGAAGACCTTCAAATAAAGTGCTATGGACAATTTCTATGGAAGAGCATGAGGAAATCATAGATGCATTACAAAAAAGAGAGGATGCAGATGGTACAATGGAATAAGTAAATACAGGTAAATATAGTTTTAGTTTAATATTGTCCTTTTAAATACATTAAATACATGTTTCGATATTGGTCAAGTGTGTTATAAGTTGAAATTGATTTAAATTGTCCTTTTATAGATCCTTAAGGCATAATCACAAAAATGATATAGTCCATGCAGATTCAACCTAGACAACATAGAATACTTGGTAAAAATAGGTAATTATTAGTTAAATTATATTTAAATACATGTTTCGATTACATATTGATATTGATTGTACATTAATAGTTAAAATTGATTTATTATCCTTTTTTGTATCCTTAATCCATCATTGCATTGATCTCATACTTTGAAACAAAAAGGAGAGGATGCCTGGATTCAACCTACACACATGCGTGGAATACTTTTAAATGCAGGTACTTGAGTTGTGTACATATAGATAGTTTTATATAAATTAAAATATGTATGTTTTGATGATTTCATTGATATTGCTTGTACCTTTTTTATATTAGGTGGTGTGAAGATCTACTACATTCTGGGCACAAGTTTGAGATGTTCTTGAGATGGCATATCCAAATTTTGTAAACATTTTTTTCAGATGACATATATGTACATACATGCTTACAAAATTAAACATACTCTATGTACTTCTATGTATCCAAATTAATATTATATATATATATATTGTTTGTTAAATGTGCATATTTTCCTACTTTGAAACTTTATATTTGATTGTATAATCACTAAATATCATGCATACATTATTGTTAAGTCAATTATATCCTTAAGACATTGTATTATGACCCCTTAAGACATCCCCTTAAGACCCCTTAAGACATCCCCTTAAGAGGTATTATGAACCCTTAAGACATCCCCTTAAGACGTTTTATTATGACCCCTTTAGACATCCCCTTAAGACATTGTATTATGACCCCTTGAGACATCCCCTTAAGACATTGTATTATGACCCCTTAAGACATCCCCTTAAGATGTTGTATTATGACCCCTTAAGGAATCCCCTTAAGATGTTGTATTATGACCCCTTAAGACATCCCCTTAAGATGTTGTGTTATGACGACTCACCCTAAAACTTATAATACTTGTTAATATCACTTAATATTTATACTCAATTATGCTCTTCTTTGATCCCCTTAAGACGTTATATTAGGACCCCTTAAGACATCCCCTTAAGACAACCTATAATTAGTGTTGGATGCTATTATTTGTTTTGAAAGCTTATAGATTAGTATTTGGTGCCATTATTTGTTTTGACAGCTTATAAATTAATATTGGATGCCATTATTTGTTTTGACAACTTATAAATTAGTATTGGATGCCATTATTTGTTTTGACAACTTATGAATTCGCATTGGATGTCATTATTTGTTTTGACAACTTATAAATTAGTGTTGGATGCTATTATTTATAGAATTTATTAATTCTTTTATTCTCTAATCTTCTATAGTATTGTTTATTTCTTAAAATTTTATCCTTTCTGGTATGTAAACATATTGCTTTTGTTTGTAAATTATGATTTATTGACTAATTATTGATTGACATGAATTGAATAAGTTCATTGACTAATTATCACTAATTATTGAATGTACATATCATGTATGGGATCACTAAATTTGTAAAGTATAAATATTAAAATGTCCTATTAATTTCAACTTTAATTTCATATTTATATTTAATTTCACATTAATGTCTTGACTATGAACATAAAATGCATAAATGTACATGTGTAAATTAAAATTTCAAACAATAATAAAGTCCATAATTTATGTAACATATTAAGTGCATGAAATAAAGTCCATCAGAGTACAACCCATGAACTAAAGTCCAACTAAGTACTTGAGCCATGAAATATAAAGTCCAACAAAGTACATGAGAAACTAGAAATATAGTCCATGAAATAAACAAATATAACCCATAAAATCATGTTTCTAGGTCATGTGTTGTCTCTATAATCAAGAGACCTCTTCATGCCATGCAGACTATGCGGATGACCTGAAACACTCTGTACAAGAGAAGATGAAATCAGATGTAAGACAATGAAAAATGATTTAATGACAATTTTAATTTATAATTCATCATAAAATTATATTACCATCATATATGGGTCCAAATGCTTTGGTGCACCTAAAGCAACCTCTAAATTCTTTGAATAAATCTACATAAACAAGAAAAAAAAAGTTGAAATTAGATGCACAAGTCTACAATTAAAAATGATTTAATTCAATTTAATTTATAATTTATCATATTTTAATTGTACCGTATTCTGAGGTTGTGCACCCTCTTCTCCAAGACCTGTCTATACATGCTCAACTACAAGATGTGTCTCATGTTATAAAAGAAAAAGAATTTAAAAAATGTATTAGCTCATATTATATATATATATATATTCAATTTAAAATTTAAAATTAAAGTTATATTCAAAATATATAATTTATAATTGACTTTAAATATAATAAAAAATTTAAATTACCATTTAATCCGGAGCTTGCTCTACATGTCCTCCTGGAGGTGTAACTATGTCTGGGTCAGGGTTGAAATTCGCACTAACAAAGTCATACAAGATCAAAATTAAAGCATGTATAATTGAATTAGGTATATATATATATATATATTATAGTTTGCACATTTTGTGTAGAAATTTTTTTAAACAACCTAAAAATTAGAGGCCTCATGAGTAGCCACAACATCTAATGTTTTCCCAATGCCCATTCTCATTGTGGTATCAACCTAGACATACATACATAGACATTTAACACTTATAATATTTACAAGTGTACATGCATGTATTTCATATATAGTGAATTCAAAATTCATAATTGTAACTATACTAATGTAAACTTTAAATAATTTACAATATAAATGTACCTACCCTTGATCTACAATGCCCGATAGTGGAGGAGTGCTCGACAATCCCTCGGGTGGAATCAATGTGGAAGTCAATTGACTCGCCTAAACCAACATAAATATTTCAAACATATATGTGATTCAATTATAAATTTAAAACTAAAGTTAAAAATCATTTCATATATAATTTTAAAAATTGAAATTAAAATACCCCATAAAGGTTGCCAAGTAGAATTGGTGTTGATGTATGTACTTGTGGAACAGATGATTGCTCCATCATTAGTGTCATCTGTACACCAAATAGTTTGATTGTTAAAATGTATTGCAAAATTTTCTTTGATATATAAATTCATCAAAATTCTTATAAAATAAATGTGTAGATGCATATTTATACTTGTGTCGCAGTGTCCTTAGGGTGATGGTCTGCTGTAAAAAACTCTACAAATGAACTGATGCAACCAGATGAACCACCAGAATCTCCATGTTCACCTGAACTAGGTGTGGCCTGATCAAGTCCATAGTATACTTGATGACAACTAGTACATATATGGGGGACGGGCCTCAATGCTCTTGGAGTGGTACTCAGACCAACTCCATAAAAAACTCCTCCATCATCATCGTCTCTATGCTCCCCACCCGCTATTGTAGAAGCATGTTGATCAAGGTCTCTTGCAAGTGTACTAAGGGAACCTAATGTCGAGACCAGAGCTCGATGATGCATAGGTGCGGAATGGGAGGACCAGGAGCAACAACAAAGGGTTGTGCATGCACAAGGCATTGGGGATCAACCCTTGCCCCTAACCTCTATTGTGGCATGCCACCACCAACACCCTGAAATGATTTAAAATCAAAATAATTGGGATTTTTCCCCATAACAAACTCTACATATAGTTTTCTCAAAAAATACAATGGGAACTCCCAGTTAGCATGTGGGGGACTATAAAAAACCATATACCATTGATCCCAAAAATGTGCACTCATCTATGGATGTATGCACTGCCTCATGGATATTCTAGATTTGTTGGGAGGAATGGGTTGTCGAGTAACGGGGTCGAGAAAGTAGGGGGCTAGGTGGGATTTCATTATTTTAAGGTCTAAATTTTTTTTTGTAAGAGAGACTGTCAGCATAAAATTGTCTCATTTGTTCTCCATCTTGTCGATGTCTATCTAGATTAGAATCAATGGTCTTGATGGCATCCACAACGTTTTACATCACAGATGCAAAATGTCTCACATGTGGTGGAATCAATGCTTGACTTTGCATAGCATTGATTTTATTTTGTATGGATGCAACCTAATTGTTTATGTGTGCTCGCAAGCGAGCCTCATCAAATGTGATAGGTGTTGGAGGTGGCATATTAGGTGGAGGGGGAGGTGGAGGGGGAGGTGGATGTGGCTGTGGCTAAGGTGGTGTATTGATGATATCATCAATGTTAAAATCATCCATGATATGAGATATAAATGTGCACTTGCATTAAATTATACAAAATTAACATACAAACTTAAAAAATTACAAGAAATAGTTAAATTTGAAACACACGTGCAAATTTGTTTAAATAGGATGTGCATACATATATTAAGATCATATAAAATTGAAACACACATATACATTGATTGAACTTGAGCATGTGCATACAAAATTTAAAATTTAACATGTATATACATTTAAAATAAAAAATATGATGCATAATTTGCATGCATACATCATTAAACTAAACTATGTACATACATACAAATTTCAAAATTTAAGAACTATATGCAATTTTAATACGTGTACATACTAAACAATAAACTTGAAACATTCACAAAAAGCTCATTTTATGTCTAACACACATATATATTACAATTTTCCAATAGGAGAAATTATGATCTAGTAGATAGTCATAAAATATATACTATTATAAATTCATCATTATAAGTTCATAAATTCCACCAAATTCATAAATTCATGTCACTAAAAATATCCATCTAGAACCAAAATCATAAATTCACATCACTAAAAATATCCATCTAGAACCAAAATCATAAATTCACGTCACTAAAAATATCCATCCAACAAAATTTATAAATTCATCACACAAAATATCCATCATTCACCAAATTCATAAATTCATAACTATTTAAGATCATTGTCTTAATTTAGAAACTATTGTGGCTCTCTACTACATCTCTTCATTTCTTTGTGTTTTCCTTTTCAGAATCAGAAGTTCTCCTCTCCTCTAGCCATTGTCAATACTCATCTAAGATCCCATCCATATCCCTGACAGCATCAACAAGGGTTTGCATCCTAGATGCAAACATCCTCACAGGTGGTGTGACACATTCTTCATTCTGAATAATGTTGATTTGATCTTGGATGGTTCTAACATTGGCATTGATTCGTGCTTGCAAATGAGCACCATTGATTTCAGGTGGTGGAGGTGGATTGCGAATATTATTGAATCGATCTATGTGATCTTTAAGATATGAGTGAACCTGCATTAGATTTGTAATTTCAAAATGTAAGATACATGTTTAGGAAATACCTTTAAACCATTAAATATAAATGACCTAATTGAATACAAATGATAAAATATGTAAGCCTCATTTATTTCTAAGGCATGTTACTTGAATGAAAATACAATTAACTATTAATATAGGACAATTTATGAATGCTATAGGGTTTACGGTTTAGAGTTTAGGATTTAGGTTTTAGGGTAATAGGATGGCTTAAGGGGATCTATGTAGTAAGGTCCTAGTACAAAATGGCACGACTTTTAAGTGAATAAAATTTAGTGAAGATACCCAAGGCAACCAAATTTCATTAAGGTCTAAGGCAACTTCACCAAATTTTATTCACTTGAGCCATGTCATTTTGTCCTAGGAACTTACTAGACATAGATCCCCTTAAGCCAATCTATCACCCTAAACTATAAATTAATCAACCTAGATCATGATTTATCTCATTCATAGTATAATCTTGCACAATCTTATTATTGTTAAATTTGGTTGCCTTGGGAAACTTCACCAAATTTTGAGAACTTATTTGATCCCCTTAATAAATCGATTTACGGTTTAGGGTGATAGGATGGCTTAAGGGGATATATTTCTAGTGAGCTCCTAGGACAAAATGACATGGCTCAAGTGAATAAAATTTGGTGAAGTTGCCCAAGGCAACCAAATTTCATTAAGAGCCTAAGAAAAAATGATGGCTTTAAGGTTTAGGGTTTAGAGTTTAGAGTTTAGGGTTTAGGGTAATATGATAGCTTAAGGGGATCTATGCAGTAAGATCCTATGACAAAATTACATGGCTTGAGGGAATGAAATTTGGTGGAGTTGCCTAAGGCAAACAAATTTCATTTTAAGGTTGTAGGAAAAAATGAATGCTTTAGTGTTTAGGGTTTAGATTTTAGAGTTCACGGTTTAGGGTTTATGAAACTTAGGGTGAAGTTTTGGTGTCCCTTGGAATATAATAAACTTGTAAGTTAGTGAAGAACATTTTCTTGTGGAATAGTTGATTGAGATAGCTCTTGTTTCAACTGACCAACCTAGATCATGAAATCTCATTCATATTATGATCTTGCACGATCTTATTATTGTTAAATTTGGTTGCCTTGGGAAACTTCACCAAATTTTGAGAACTTCTTTGATCCCCTTAAGAAATGTCATATTAGGATGCCTTAAGACATCAATTTTTGATTTAGGGTGATAGGATGGCTTAAGGGGATCTATGTCTAGTGAGGTCCAAATTTAGTCATATTGTGACCTCATTGGTTCATAGCTCTGGGTCAAAAGTGTTTACCCCTCTAATTAAAAAACTATCATGTTAAAAATGAATCAATCTATACATATCACAAAAATAATATACAAGTATCAAAACAAGTAAAAATTTCCTCCTACATTAAGGGATATCAAAATAAATATAAAATATTTTAATAATTACACTTGTAATCACTTATTAATAAATTATATCATACATAATTTTAATCACATAATAAAGAAATAAATATACATATGTAGAATATACAAAAATAAAAAGAGGCTACTCACAGGGATCTTGATCCTTCTAGGAAATACCTAGATTGGTGTATTTTGTGTAGGACTCTATGTAGGTGTTGGGACCTTCACCTCTCTCCTTGTATATTTTCAACAATCCCACTCACTCCCTCTATAGAATTATTTCCTTTGTTATTAGAGTTCTCTTAATCTTCTAAATTGGCCTCTTATTTATAGGAGCATAATATGAATCCTCCTCCTCTCTCTATTGTAGTAATAGCCTAGTTCCTCCAACCTATCATCATGTACCACCCCCCTTCCCATGTAATAGATACCTTAGGTGTTAAATGGTTCCATGTTGGTCTCCTTATTGATGCATTTCTATCCTTCCACATCCATCTATATAGTATCAAAATATAGGTAATTTTTTGGTTATCATCTCCCTTAATTGCTAAAGAACCCATTATACAAGGATGGGTGGATTATTATCTAGGATCACATCTTAAAAATCCTATAGAGGTCATGGTATGTGTTTCTTAATACATATATTCCCATACAAACCTCTTTCCATGTATTATCAACTCTCCTATAATAGACACCTTACTAAAATTTCATATGATATATACCCAAGTGTTTCCAATTGGAATTGCTATAATTATATTTTTATGGTATTCTAGATATTCATAATAGTTTTCATAAATCCACCAAATAGACCCATTATTGACATTGAACCTACATAATTTTAGGTATCTCTAATGAAAGAAACCCATATCACTCTCACTCGTGCTCTCTTATCTTGTGGATATAATAGAATAAAGTTTTCTTCCAAAAATTTAGATCCCTATTGATCATGTAGGCGTCATAGAGAGTGATCATCCACCTTTCATAAACTTGTAGAAACCAAAAGGTTTTATATTATGTGTTCCAATAAGTGAAAACATTACAAAAAGCTCTACCGGATGGTGACAATAGAGGTTATTTTAAGGCAACCAAATTTCATTTTAAGGTCCTAAGACAAAATGAATGCTTTAGTGTTAAGGGTTTAGATTTTATAGTTCAGGGTTAGCAAACTTAGCGTGAAGTTTGGGTGGCCCTTGGAATAATGGATTGCAAGTTAGTGCCAATTGGAAATCAATTGTACACTTGGATTTACGAATTTGCTAACTAAATTTGCAAACAAACATTGATAAAATTTATGAATTGTAACTATTCTTTAACATGTTTTCTAATCTAATTATAATTTAACATTGAAACTAAAGTTTAACATATCATTTTCTCCATACAATACAAATGAAATTTAAAACATTTAAGCAATGTAAATGAATTTTCTCGAGCTCAAAATTAGGGTTTTGAAAATCAAAATGATTTGTTCGATTTCAATTTAGGGTTTTAGCAATTTTTTTGTTTCAATTCAATTTATAGTTTCAATTTCTAAGCAATTAGGGTATTTAATGCAATTTTTTCATTTCATTTCAAACTAGGGCTTTCAAATTCAATTTTTTTTGTTTGATTTGAATTTAGGGTTTCAAAAATCTTGATTAGGGTTTCTAAATGCAATTTTTTTATTTCATTTCAATTTCTAGGGTTTTGAAATGCAATTTTTTTTGTTTCGTTTCAATTAGGGTTTTCAAATACAATTTTTTTTGGTTTGATCAAACAATTTAGGTTTCAGAAGCTAAATTATGTTTCTAAAATACAATTCAAGGTTCATTTTTTCATTTCTATTAAGAAATCTTCAGGTTTCATTGCATTTTTTCATCTATTTCTGTAATTCCTGATTTCTACTATAACAGGAAATAAAATGCTTAAAACGTCAAATAAATTAAAAAAACATGCTAAAATCAGTCATTCAATTGGAAAATTCAATAAAAAATGAAAAATGCAAAACAAAGGGGGTGGACGGGTACTTGGAGACTATTTGTGGAGGTCGTCACTCACAACTCAGGATCCTGTGTGCTGGTAAAATGCAGTTTGTTTGCTTTTTTTAAAAAAACCATTAGAAAAATGGGATCCCAATTTTTATAAATTGGGATCTCATTTCATACAAATCAGGATCTTGTTCCTTGTCTGTCAGTTCGGTACCCTTTAACAAATGGGATCTCATTTTTTTAAAATCGGGATCTCATTTATAAAAATTGGGATTCCATTTTTGCAATGCCGATTTCATTTTTTTGGATAAGGAAAAAACTTCCACGTTTCATGGACTCAATTTTGTGCACTTACCCTTATAATATTATATATTATAATATTATATTTATAATAAAATATATTATTATAATATAATATAGTTGGCTTGGGTAGTGGGTTTGCTCCCCACTGGTCTCAGATTCGACTCTCTTGGGTTTAAGAGGTGGGACTTCTTGTGGGAAGGGGATCTCACCCATAGGGGGCTAGTCTTTCCCTAGCTCTCCCTAGGTACCCAAGGTATGGGCTACTGGGCCATTGGGCTGGGTTGCAAGGACACCCTTGTTGTAAAGAAAAAAAATTAATAATATATAATATAAGTATTATATTATATTATTATATACTATATATAATAATATATACTATATATAATAATATTTATTATTATATAATATAATATATATAATATATTATTATTATATAATAATATATAATAATATAATAATATAATACAAGTATTATATTATATTATTATATTATAATACAACCAACTCCCTCAATTGGAAATATTTTCTTAATGATCTACTTTAATATTATATTGTCTAATTTTTATTTGTGTGACTAATTATTTAGTTGTGTTTTTTACCCAATGATCAAATTAGTCACTTATGATGATCAAATTAGTCGTTTATTTAATCATTTATAGTTGTGTTGCAAAAAATGAGCAGAATTTTGTCACCTTTAGTTGTTGTGACTAAAAGTTTTAGTCACATAGTCATTTATTTGTCAAATTCTACTAGTGTTTGCTTGATTACTTCATGATGGTGCTATGTTGCATTTGGAGTTTGGCATGGATTGATTGGTTACAGGTACTCATGGATACTTGGACTTAGGTGATGGTTGGTGTTCTCTTGTGATTAGAGGCATTTGCTTGAGATAGTTACTCTTTGGAGGTTTCAATAGGAAGGCTGATGGAATTTCACCTGGATATGGACGTGAGTTCATTATAGACTGATAAAGGAGATTGTTCTTGGAGTGGTCCATGATGACTTGGTTATCCTAGAGGATAATTCGCATTCCCCACTCTTAGTCTACTCAATAGTTTATTATTTGAGAGGCATTTTCCCATTATATCTTTCAGATGTGTTATGTTTCATGCTTTGATTCTCATGGGATTGAGTTGATTCATGGTGTTTTGGATGCTCATTTGAGGATTATTTAGCATGAGTTTATATGTTTTTATCTTTCATAGATATGGATCTTGAGCTATTGATAGTTAGCTCTAGAGGATTCATTTGAGGGATGTTATAGCATGGTTATATCCTTGTGCATTTGATTTTATGATATCATTCTTTGATGAGGATTGTTAGGAGATTGTTTATGGGCTAATTTCTAGTTCTTGCGAATGGTTACTATGAGTTTGATCTTCTTGATTTGAGAGGCTTACATCCATGTTGGCATTTACTTTGATTCATATGTTGTACTTGATCTATGAGGTTGAGTGTTATGGATGGTGTTGAGGCTTTTCATTTGGAGTTGTTTAAGAGATAATACTTGACACAGTAGTACACTTTTGAGGTGTTGGTAGGAGGACATTATGGTTTATAGGTTTCTCTCTTTATAGTTCCTTCCTTGGATGTTCATGTTCATGTGATTTTGGGAAGATGGTGGCAACATGTTGTGAGAGATTATGCATCTCTTTGGGTTGTATGTGTGGATCATTGTTATTGTTCTTAGTACTTCATGCTTTGATTTACTTATCACACCTTAATGTATAGTGTTGATTGGTAGACTTGTTATGCTTTGAAATTACCCATGTAGTGGGAGTTCCTAGATTTGTATGTTCTTCATTGATAGGTTTTATACATGGAGCTTGTGGTTGCAATTTACAAGTTGCATATGTTCTTGGCATGGGTTTACTGATGTATTGATACCTTGGAGGAGTGGATGGTTGGATGTATTATCATGCGTTGTGGATGCTATTTCTGATCATATGGGTTTTTCAATTGACAACAGCTTGGTTAGAGCCTTTGTTATCACTTGGATTTGATGCTTGTGCCCATGGATTGGTGCATCTTCACCTTGGCATGTTCCTTTTCTTCCATAGGTGACACATTGGAGGATGAGAGGAGTTCTTGCTTGAGATGGTGGTCATGATGGAGCACAAGAGCATGTTGGAGATTCATTTGGTTTCATGTATGGCTATGATGATGTATTTCACGTATTGATGCCTTATGCAATGTATCCAACACGTGGGAGAATGTTGGGATATGATGTTGTACACCATTGCATAAACTGATTTATCATAATATTGTAATTAAATAATTATTTAATTCTAATACACCTTGGTGGTGTGGATAATCACACTAGGTAATTATTTGGGGTCCACTTGATGTTGTATTATAACATTGTATTATTATTTAATATGTGGGAGACATGTGATAATAATTTAATATTGGGAAAAATATTAAATAAAGTGAAGTCTTAGTACCCAATATTAAATAAGGGGTTAGTGGCTTGTATTCACATGGTTTTGTGGTACATGGTTTCACCTTACCACAAGTTGTATTTTGTGTGAGCTTGTGTCTATAAAAGAAAACACGTGTAGTGGTTTAGGTTGGCTGAGTGGTTTGGGTGTCATTATTGATTCTTCTTACGAAGTGTATTTGTGAAGCATGGCATGGGATGTGTGGATTCATGCTTGGACACATGGGAATGCATTGGAGGACTTGATGCTTCAAAGGAGTTCATTGTAACTCTTGTATTTTTTTTATTGTTGATTAATATGATGGAGTATGGATGCTTTTGGAGGCTAGGTTCTTCTCTATTGAGGGTTTTCTTGTGGTATATCTTGTGTCATCTTTGATGGGTATGTTGTATGTTCTCTTGCATGTGGATTCTGAGAACTTATTTGCATTGTTATCTCTTTTGGGTTATGTGGAAATTGTCATTAGATGGCTGCAACTTTCCTTACAAAATTCATTGGAAATTTTAACTATATTGGACATGGAAGGGGGAGACCTAAACTTGGTTTTCTTTGTTGGGAAGGAAGAAGTTGTTATCACTAGTTGCTTCCCTTTCCTCAACTCTTCTATTTTGTAGGTGACTCTTGAACTATTGAGCTATGATAGGTGCTACAAACTATGATTGTGGAAGAGGAGTAGGCATGGTTCCTTGTACAACCTAGGTGATAACTAGTATCTACTTTGTGGTTGAGAAGTATAATGAATTACACCTTCAATATTTTTTGCAACAATAACATGATCAATAAATAAGGAAGATTCTACAATGCTAGATATCTCTCCTAGCTATATAACCTTTGTTTCTTGGGCTTTCCTTTTCTTCACATGGAAGTCATCAAAGTATTCTTCATCTTTTTCTAATATTTCCTTTCTCTTCTCCCCAGTATCCCTTTTGTATGTTATTGCAACTCCTCTATATTTTAATGCTTGAATATTTTGATTCAACCAAGTGGTGTTTCTATCTAGGAAATGTTGTATTAGCTCCTTGATGGAAGATATATGCTTCTCAAACCAATTTGGGTCTAGAATAGGTTCATTGAAAATCCCATTTATCTCATATCTTGGATGTATGATCTTTTTATCATCCTTTACCTGTTGTGGTACTGTATGTGTTCTTAATGTCCTCATTTTCTTGACTCCAAGTCTACAATATGTAAGGAAGCTAAAGTAGGAAAACAACTTCCTACACTAATATTGAGAGGAGGATTATGCAAAATTATTTGTATCTTTACAAAAATTACAAAAAATAAACATAAATACAATTCATACCACAACACAATGATTTACGTGGGGAAAAAACCTTTGGGAGAAATCCCCAAACCCCAAAAGCTTCCCAATATTCATAAATCAACAAGATTATTGTATAATTGGAAATGATTTTATCACAGAATTATCACCAACCAAAGATCTAGAGGTAACTCAACACCTAGAATAATTTGACATGAAACCTCCATTTAAAGCCCCTAATACATTGGAGATATAATATATGAAACCATCAATTGATATTTACAAAACCTTGAGCTGAAACCGCCCAAAAATTGATGCCCAAATTATCTCCAATCAAAGATGACCCATGATGTGTCAAAACACACAACACTTGTAACTCCCCGTTACAACTCTTTTATGTCTCCAAAACATTTTCATATTTTCTAATTTAGCAGGTCCTCAATTTATGAAGTACATAACTTTTTATCTAAGAATTTGAATGATAGACCATTTGAACCATTGGAAACATTGTGAAGTGCTCTATCAAGATATAAACACTTTAGAGCTCAAAAATATCCTCTAAGTGCCTCAAAATTGATTTTGAAATTTTAAAAATGAAAACAAGTTAATATTTTGAAAACCATACATGATCTTGAGTCAAAAATTTACTAGGGTATTTATTTGGCTATTCCATAGCTTTGGGGAAAGTAAATAAAATCTATCTGTTCTCGAATGTAAACTCTTTTTGTAGTTGTAGGGTTGATACACCTTTTTCCTAACACAATATGGCCCCTTTCTTAATTTATGTTCATCAATACAATCTACCCAAAAATCCTCTATATTTTGCATATATTTTAGAGTGGAAGACACATTTTTTCCGTTCTTGCATATGGATCATAATTGGGCCTAGCCTCATCATAAATCTACAAATTATGCAACTATAAATGTAATTCAGATTCCTTGGCACAAATAATGTTGTAGTAGGCATACCAACCAATGACAATAGGAAATAAATAACTCCGTATATGTGTTTGAATTTCAAAATCTTGTGGGACTCTGTCAACTATATTGAAAGCTCTATCAAGACCACTTTGTTTGTTGGATAGCTAGATAATTTGGAGGGATTTGCTAGGAAATCCTTCCATCTTGATGTATGTGAACTTTTGAAACTAAATGATCCAACTAACATGACTATCAATAACACTTTAAATGCTTCTACATATAATCTTTTGGACTTACCTCTTTTCATAGTACAAATTGGCCACATAGAGAAGGCAACTATAACCCTCTTGTAATGCTTTAATGATTCCTTATGCTCTAATTGGGGATAGTAATCAGATACCAAACTTTGTCCTAACCTAAAGCCAAGGACAACTACCTTTCCAAACTAGTAGAGTAGATTTCACTACTAATGAGCAAACTAGATATGAAGTCATATAAAATTCATGATTCACCTAAAAAATTGTTATTCACTCATGTAAGCCAACACTTATATCTTTTACAAAATAGGACTTTAATATAGAAATACATTAGTGGTTCAAAACTATCAATAACAAAACTAGGAAAAGGAGCCCAAATAAAAGAAAAGTTGCAGCCTGCCTAGTCAAAAGAGGCCATTGGAGGGCACTTGAAGAGGGATATTGACCTGGTCTTTGAGGTTCCTTGTTGGAGAGGAGTCATACAAATGTATCTAAAGAGGCCACATGGGGCTTGGAAAGCTTCATTGGAAGATGGTGACTGATTCTTAAGAGAGCTATTGGAGACTAATCTTGTTGCCCAAATGGAAAATTGACTGGCATGTGGGACTTGACCTATGTCTGAGGGCGCTGGAGGAGATTTGACATGGTTGTGGAAGCCAAAATAGATAGAGAAGAGGCCAAGTGTGTAGATTATAGATGAGCATAGAGGGGCCACGTGGTGACTTTGGCAGTTGGTGTATTAACTTTTGAATCAAAAATTCAGTGCCACATGTTGATTCACAATTGAGAGTCTAGTGATACACCTAGTGTATTGTGTGAGGAGGTGTTGGAGATCAATTGCCAAAGTCCAGTGATAAGAAAATTAAGAATGGCATGGATTTTGAGGGTCGTACAGGTCTATAGGTACCTTTGATTCACCCTCCAAGTCTCTCAATTGTCTCCTGCATGGCCTTTTTATCATCCCCAAGTTTATGTAATGTGTAGGTCGTTGGAGATATGGCACGGAGGCAATGACTAACGCTTTTTTGTGGAAGATGCTCACTCTTTGTAATGAAATGCCTTGACCTACAAAACATGGGTTTTGAAAAAAAAATATATATATTCTTTTGCAAGAATTTTTTACCACAACATGTTTGGATATAATAATTTCACGAACTTGTGACAATTGAAACTAGTGACCAAAATAGGCCAAATAGGCCAAATTTTTGTTACAAAGAACAAATTTTACTCAAAAAATACAAAAAGGGTAGATGGGGAGTGGAGCAAAGGAAAAGTGGTCCTTTGCAAAAATAAATCATTTTTTATAACATTTTGTACAATAGGCACAAAGGCTTAAAAGAGGATTGTTTTTTTTATCAAAATTATGAAAGGACAGGTATTTTTTCATTTCTTGAGTCTTTTAAATTCAATGGTGGTTTTTGTTTAGCCACATGATGTTTCGTTGATAAGGCTATTTGTAGTAGTCTCTTTGACGTGGGGAGGAGCATGCTCTCATGACTTTGATACTATTGAACACACCAGATACTGAGAGGCGGGCGGGGGGAGCGGGGGTAAGGGTGGTAGGTTGAGAGGTGGAGGAGAGGGGGGGTGAATCAATATCAACAAAAGCTTAAACCCCTCTAAAACTTAAACTCTTCAACATAGATCAAAATTCAAACCAAAACATTTAAACCGATTAACAAAAATGAATGATATAATAGTTTAACCCCTTAACAAGTTCAACAACCCTCAATAATGAAAGATATAACAATTCTATCCCCAACTAGATCAGTAGTAATGAAAATGAAACAAGAAACACACATCCACACGATGACACTAGATTTATGTGGAAAACTCAATGAGGGAAAAACCACAGTGAGAGTTAACTAACAATATAGAAGCTCACTGCTTATAAAAAGGCTCACTATCAAAAGGACTTGCAAACTAAGGCCCACTAGTTTAGGGAAAGATACAAAAGACTTGCAAAACTAAAACACATACAACTTTAGGGACAAGATACAAGGACCTGATGAGATTCACTATCTTAGAGCAGGATACAAAAAGATTGTAAAGAATTATAGTATTTGTCAACAATTCACTCTGTTGACTAAGACATTAAAGTGCATTTGATCTTTCTTTCACATACTTTTACATTTCCTTCTATGAGATATTCAATTATATTCCACACACATGCACTTCCACACATGCTCATCTCTTCCATTTAAAATTTTCTTACATTTATATCCATTGCAAGACCTCAAAATATCAATTAGGTCAGCCAAAAGAAACATAACAATGATTTCAACAAGTTAGCCAAAAAATCATAGTGCGACCCTATCCAAGAGAAAGAGAGGACCAAAAACAGTCTTATTGCATCTTTTGATGTGATCCCAAACAATTCACATGCTAACACACACCAACCCAAGTCAGCAATAAGGAAATGTGTAGATGAAATGTGAAGCACATAACTAGTTGGCCCAAAAACATAACTTCAATTTGAATTTACTCAATGCGATTCTAACCAAGATAAATTAGGACCCAAATCCATCTTAACACAACTTCATATGTTGATGCAAACCCTTAAACACATAACACAAGTAAGATGACAAGCCCTGTTGGCCAAATATCAACAAATTACTTAGAAGACCAACTCAAACATAATGGAACACCAAAAGAGATCAAACATTATTATGTAGATCATATGGGGATCATGAACATACAACACCACTTTCATACACTCTTTCCATATTGTCATGCCACCAACAACCACCATAGATCAAACAAAAACAAAATACATCATCTAGGAAGCAAAAAATGCATAAACATGAGATATAACATTAGCAAATCAACTTGTGGATCATTTCAACATTTTAAATTAGAACAGAGACATTGCATAGACACTGAGAGCACATTCCCAAGTTGCAGGAGAAAAAAAATCAATGCAAAGAAATGCAAAGCATTTTCCAGACCAATCCAGATAACCAACACTGCCAATCTTTTGCAATTCACAAAAACCTCCTTGACAACATTGGAAACTTGAAAAGATAGGAGTGCAACGTCCATAGAGCACAAACACTAAATACAAAACCACAAGACTATGTTTCTAACAATGGAGGAATGCAGAGCATTCTCCCAATTAGTCTTCACAACAACATTTAGGAACAAAACCTTTCAACAACTTGTGAAGGTCAAAACTTTCTTTCAACAATATGTGCTTCATTAGGAACATCAAGAGAGAGCATACAACATAATGTAGACCATCAACAACATATCTCCACCATCAACAAAACACCCAGTCCTTATTTTAATGCTTCTAATCATCATCTTAATATATCATTATGAGATCAACTATGCTGATATCAACCATACTCGATACTTATTTTATTATCATTAGACAAGGCATGATATCCGATCATGAATGTTAGCAACACCATCATACATCAATGTTAGCCCAAACTAAATGTTGTCAACAATGACAACCAATGCCAAACAATAACCACTGCAACAATCTCGCCAAATGTTGACATCAAACACATCAAATGCAAACAATCTCCCTTACTTATCAAGTGTTGACAACAATAATAACTGCAAAAAATTCACCAAGTATTGTCATTGATGAAAACCAACAATCAATGAAAAACATATGTAACAATCTCACCAAGTGTTGTTATCAATGACAACCATTGCCAACATATACCATGTTGGAGCAGCGAAGATCTACTTATAAACTCAAAAGCAATCCACAAATGAGCATATGCAAAATGAGAAAATATCATAACCATGTTTTGTGCTTTAAAATATATAAATGAACCTTGCTTATAAAAGCAAGGATGAAGAGGTGAGAAGGTAGGAGTCAAACTCTAACTACCCCTCCAAGTATGAAACAAGTATAGGACTCTATAGACAAGTGTTGGGACACTTGGTAAGCCCACATGAGGTGATACAAAAGTATAGATAACCTCTAAGTGATCTTAAGTGTAGTGCGAATAGCACTCTACTAAGTATGCTAAAAACTAACTAGTTTGATAATACCTCTTTTCACACTAACATTTGGTTCCTTATATCTATAAAATAACATTGTTCCTCTACTTTTAGGATCAAGAATTGTTGATAACTATAGGTTAATTAATGAATAATTGTCATTAGTTTTTTCCTTCATGTATTTTAATTCAATTAGATTAGTAATTTTGTTCATGTATACTTGTAAAATTGCAATTGTGATATCAATCGAGTCTTATACTTTGTAAATATTGAATGGCTTATAATTGTCTTTTCAATATTATGAAATGTCATAGAATTACACCATTTTTTGTGTATGCTATGATTTCTTTCACAATTTCAAGATTCCTTTGAAGTTTGCATCATTTATGTGTAATTGTGTGTAATTTTGGTGAAACATAATTTTTTTTATGGTGTTCCTTTGTGATTCTAAAGCATCTTTGTGCAATCATTATGATAACTTAGATTCTTAAACTTTCTCTCTCTTTCCTTTTCCATTTTATTTAATCTTTCAAATCTTGATCAAAAAATTAATTATCTTTGCAAATCCTATAAAATAGTGTTTAATGGACATGTTTTTGATGCAAATTTATCAAATCCTTTTAAATATTTCATAAAATTATTCTATTCTTATGACCTAACAATTGAAGCCTTGAGATTCATGAGATATAAAATTTGTTGCAAGGATAACTTTAAGAAACCCCCCCCCCCCCCCTGGTGAAAGTGTAAAATCCTAACGAATCTTGTATACTTCCTGATAAAAATATTAATTTTATTGGCGATTTTTTTTCATTTTTTGGGAAAAGAAAAATCTCAATTGGCGAATCTTTTCTAATCACTAGAAGTCTATGGAAAATCCTAGCGAATTGTTAAATTTTTTTAAACCAATAAAATATTTTCATTAACAATTAAAACCTATTTTCAAACCAATAAAATATTTCCATTGGTGAATTAAACCTATTTTCAAAATAGAAAAAAAATTGTTGGCGATTAATTTTTTTTTCAAACCAAAAAATATTTTCAGTGGCGAATTAAACCTATTTTCAAATGAGTAAGAAATTATTTTGGTGAATTAAACATAATCTCAAACTAATAAAAAAATTTAGTGGCAAAATTTCAACGCAAATCAATATAACCATGACCGTTCGATGAATTTTTGATGGACAGTTGTAGTTGCATTTTGGAAGTAAATCTTTGAAGCACTAGACTTGCGAATTGAAACCTCCAGAATAACACTAGAACCATTAGATGTAGACATGTGGTGAGATCAATGCTCATCGTTCATCACAATAATGAACTTGATGGGTTGAAGGATTTTAGCGATGACCGATACAAGAACATAAGTGGCTGAAATATGCATGTGCATAAAGTTTGTTTTAAAAGAGGGACTACCTAGGAAGAACATAGGACTAGGGCTTAAAAAATTAAGACCTTTTTACACAAAGGATGTAAAGGCCAAACAAGGTTGAATTATCAACCTTATAAAATAATTGAATTCCCAGACTAAATTAATGAAGGAAATATGTGTGAAGGATATTCCATATCTGTAGCCAGATGTCAGCGCAAATCAATATAACCACGACCGTTCGATGAAATTTTGATGGATGGTTGTAGTTGCAATCCAGAAGTAAATCTCTGAAGCACTAGACTTGCGAACTGAAACCTTTGAAATAACACTAGAACCATTAGATGTAGACACGTCGCGAGATTAAGGCTCATTGCTCATTGCTCATTCTCTCTTTTCAATGCCTTGACGTACTACATTTCATTTAATTGAAATTCTCAATATTTTTTAAGAAAGTGTGGTTGTCATACTATAGGTGGTGATTAATTCCATATGAAAATCTAAAGCGATTGATTAGATAAATTTATATTGAGAACTACATGATGTACTATAGAATAGTAGATGATGTCATTAATCCAATGAAACAAGACTTGTAATGATTTCATATCATTTGAGTGGAACTGGTGATTTTGATAGCTTATCAGCTTGAGGTACAATTTGTATGTAGCTAGATGTTAATCAAATTAAACATTTTAATTGTAAATGTAAGGCTTAAGTTACACAAATCAATTAAGTTAGTTTTTTGGTTTGCACAAATTGCAATTATCATTATACCCAACCTCACACATGACACAAGTACGACTCACAAGTAAATAGGGATTAGGCTAGTAGTAGCACTGGAGGCCCATAAATAGGGATAGTGAGCACAACTGAAATCATTCATTGAAGGCTAAATGCTTTACTATTAAGTGCAATGTTTTGAATTGTCCTAAGGGTGTTCATTTTGTAGGGTTAATAAGGATCTAGGAAGAAGATGATGTGGTATTATTGGGGATACTCTAAATTCTCCTGCCTCTAGTTATGTAGTTACACAGTAAAAGACCAATTTCCTTCAAGTTTAGAATGGGTGGAATTGGAAATAAGTTGATCTACTTTACCCAACTTCTAAGGCAAGTTTTGAACCAGGATGAGGATCTCTGATGGAGATAAGTGCTATTCCAATGTATGGAAGTTGTGTGCAAAAGATGGAAGCAATTTTACTACCCCCATCTTCTACATGACTTTGGTTTTCAATCAGAATAGATACATTTTGTATCTTCACAACTCCCATTTCCCTAGCATTGTTCACTAGGCAAGCCCCATGCATTTATATTTCTAGAGCCACATTTGTATTTGAGAGTGCATGCTTGCCAAGGCAAGTCCCATGCATTTATTTGTAGTGCCCATGGCCTACCAGGAAAGTTCCATGCATTTATTTTTAGAGCCCATGGTTGACCTAGCAAGTCCCATCACCATGCATTTATTTTCAAATCGAAATTTGTATTACGGTGTCACCAACAGTCCAATAGAAGCTTGGCACTTACATTTGTATAATTTATATTATGTAAAGTATTAAAGTAACATATGTTATTTATACAAAACAAGAGCTTGGTGCTTGCATGCTCTACTCAATGACTCATCTTTAAAAAGATATGTAATAATGTGACATTGTAATTCAATTGTAATAAAATGAATGGTTGTGTTATTATTCATTATTCATTTACAGTAAAGAATTATTTTTTGAGTTCAATGTTTATGAATTTATTCAAATAAGTTTTTTTTTCCTTTAAGAAATTAAGTATTATCTATTTATGAAATAATTGCATGCAAATTTAAAAGTAAAACATAAAGCAATACAAATGAAAAAAGAAAGTTGCCATCAAATTGACAAAAAACATTATAAACACTAAAAGTTGTCACTTTTTTTAGGGTTTACCAAAGTGTTATTGATTTCTAATTTTTCATTGACCTTCTCCTTCGGTTCCCAGTATCATTATTCATTTTATTAAGACTTTTGCAACTTTAAGTTACCGTCCCCTTGGCCTTGATGGCAATCCTAGCGCACTAAAGTTTAAAACAACTTTAAAACACATGTTTATTATTTATATCATAAATTACTCAAGTTTCAACCATTCGATGAACATTTGATGTATGGTTGTAGTTGCATTCCAGAATGAAATGCATAGAGCACCAGGATTGCAAACTTAAACTTTTGGAATCACCCTATAACCGTTAGATTTTCAAAGATCAACAGTTTAGAATTTGTTGTCAATGTAGGACTAAATGGCTTGTTTTAAATGTTGTCAACCATGTATTGCTTGTGTAGTCCGGAAGCAACACATAGACATTTCATTCACTTTAATGTTCAATTTTTTTTAAAAAGCACTTTCTATTGCTAATTGATTTTATTTTTAAGTGAGAGGGTCAGCACACGGGGAGACTTCAGTCTTTAGATTGCTCATTGTAGTACACCACCCTATTTTGGGTTCCACAATTCCAATTCCAACAAAACCATTCCAGTTTCCACAACTGTCAGGATTAATCTTTTCATGAATCAAAATCTGGGTAAGTGAAAGAATTTTTGCGGCTGCATTTCATTGTTTGATGTTTCTTAAAATATTATTTTGTCAGACTTTGAAGTTTGGGTTTAGGGTTGAGAGACTTAAGAATTAAGAAACATTAAGGAGGACTAATAGGGAATTCACAATTTTACATTATATAAGCATGTCTACCACCAGTACCTCTAGAGCAATGTCGGATAAAAAATTACATTATGCAAAATTGTTTAAAACTACAGGTTTCACTGATGAATACCATGATATTGATGATCCTGAAATCTATGGTAGGCGTACCTCAAAACTTAGATTTTCATCTCATAATAAGGATGCAAAGCAAATGCAAGTTAATAGTATCAGCACACCATGGGTAACTAGATTAGGGCACATGATGTTACATGAGGTTTTCCCTTGCCCAAAATTTATCATGGTCTGTGCCCAAAATCATGATGATAACAAAAGAGAAATTGTTAATAAAGATAGCAAAGAAGAATTTTTATCCATTAATGCAAAAGAACTTGGAAAAGTGTTGGGGTTTACAACCAAAGAATTTGGAAACGTCCACATTGACCTAGAAAAGCTTGCTAGTAATTATGAAGTAGTGGATTAAAGGGAGAAAAAACATTTCATAAATAAAATTATTTTGGATACCAAAGAAGTTAGAAACAAATTGAAAGGTGATCATAAGCCTCCTTATGATTTTGATATTTTTAAACCATGGGCTCAAGATACTATTTCCATGCTAGCATTTTGCCTCAGACTGGATAACAATTTGGAAGTGGGTGTGGGCCTCCTTGAAATGGTATATAATATCCATTATGGACCACATGTCAAATATAACTATATTGAGAACATTGTAGAATCCATGAATAAACAATTTTTAATGATTAAAGGAGGTCCCACCAAGACATTTAGGTTCACAACCTACTTGTGCAATTTTTTTCTACTCAAATTTAGAGGAATGTTTCAGACCAACAAGCTTAAAATTCAACCCTATGGTAATGCTTAGGAAAACCAAATGGCTCTAGTATATGATTACACCATTGAGATAAGGATGCATGATTCTCGAAGGAACTACAGTCATTTTGTAGACTACTTTTTGGCTCCATTGCATCAAGCAATTAAAAGACTCCAATGCCTAGATTGCCTATGTCATGTAGAAATTGCATTCAACTAGGAAAAGAAATACAATTGGCTGATTGGTACTTAATGGAAGAATATATTGTGCTAAGATTTAATGGATCAGGAGTAGAGCCATACAAAATTCCAATACATGTGATAAAAAGGGTTTTTACATTGGAATATGTAAGGCATATGAACAGTACTAACGAACTACACTTTTTCAATCAAGGGAAGAATACCTTATTTCCTTCTTTGCCTTTTTCATGTGGAGGGTTCGCATTCGAGAGAAAAGCATTTAAGGTGGCACATGATCTTTTGAAATTTTGATGTTGTCTATCACTAGCATTATGATCCATTTGACACCATTAAATCAATGATTGTGGCCAATAAGAATGCTACAAGTAGAATTCAACATCAAAGTAAACCCTTGCTTGAAACCTTGAGAAACAAGGATTCTTGGGATGAGGTCAAAATAGCAATGGAGGAAAGTGTTGTTGAGAAAGGTATTTCTTTTGAACAATTGTTAGTAGAAATTATGACATTGCATTGAAAGACAATTAGGACATACAACAATTTTTATGAAAAAAGAGTTAAACCATCTAGTATAGTAAAAATGCCAGATTCTCTAGATAAGGAAGTTATAGATAAAAATTGGTCACGATAAAAAATTACTGCCTTTTAGTCTATGAGGAAGGAACTAGGTGATCCAAGAGCTCTTGCAGAGTATGGAGATAACAGAGAAGATCATGAGTTTAGCAAATTGTGGAATATAGACCATCCTGATGAACATGAAGATAAAGAAACTGATGATGAATCTAATGATGATAGGGAAGAACAAACCCATGTCAAAGCTGGTTTAAGTGAGGCCACAAAAGGAGCATATACTTCAAGAGAAGTCATAGCTAAAAACCTAGGTTATGAAGGTGGTGGTTTGGGGTCCCAAGGACAAGGAATTCCTACAATAATAGATGTAGAGAATAGAAAACCAGTTGATAAAGTAGACCAAAGGTGCATACAAGTAGATTTGAAGCAATTCAATTTGTTAGAGCTTCAAATCCTTATACTCATGGTCAGATACAATCACAACTAGGGAATGCCCATGGTGGAGAGCTTAGTGCAATTGGAAATGCCACTAGTGGCGATGGTATGGGTAGTAGTACTAGTAGTGGTCAACATGTGCTACAACAACAAATTACACACAAAAGGACAACAATACAAGATACCACACAAATACCAAGTGATCAAGGCATACAAAAGAGGCAAAGGATTTTGATAGGTCCAAGTCACACTACTAGTGGATCCACCACAAAGGATTTATTTCCAAGAACTCCCCCACTGCCAGTTAGTGTGCCTATGACATCATTAGCAACTACAGGTACTCCTATGCCTTTTTCATTCAAGCATTCCATTGTTCCTGCATCCCTAGGTTTTAATTACATTGAAGAGTTTAAAAATAAATCAGGCTTGCATAAAAAAGAAAATAAGCAATTGATGGAGAGTGCGTCAGCTGTAACTTCAGAGCCTATAACAAACATGGTATTACCCACATTTGACACAAATAAATAAATCATGGAGTACACAATTTTCATTTCCACAGTTCAAAACAAACCAACAAATCAAATGGATTGATCTAAATTCCAAGTGAGCAATTTTTAATTAGATTTTTCTAGACTCAAAAATATTGACAAAATTAATGTATCAAAGAAGAACAATGAACTGGTGTACACATCATTGCTAGAGAAAGATAGAGAGAAAAAAGGGTTGTAGACTCAAATAGAAAAGTTATAGGTAGACCTAGAAAATGAGAAAGCAAAGAGGAAAGCAATAGATAACAAGAGCAATGAATTAGAAAAAAAGAATAAAAAAATCTATCTCTACATCAACAAGCAAAGAGGATAAACAAAATGAGAGAGAAGTGAATGAATTGAAGCAAAGGCTAGATGAGAGAAACAAGAAATATGATGAGAAAAAATCCACTTCAGAAACATCAAGACAAAGCATTGCTAATGGAAATGCATAGTGGGAACAAAAATTGGAGAAAAAGAGAAAAATAAATGAAAGATTGGATGCAAAGCTGATGAAAGAAAAAAATAAAATTAACTCTTGTCAAAATAATTTATCTACATTTTGTAGAGAAATAATGAGACATATGAAACTTCTGGGATGAAATAATGCAGAGGATTGATCATTTGTGTGACATGTTTCAATTGATTGATGCCGTCAGACTACATTATAAGAAGCTCAACAAATATTTAGTGGAAACCAAAAACGTGCTAGCATTAGAGAAATATGCAAATCAAGTTCAACAAATGGTCTACAAAGCCAATGGCAATGATTTGAAATCAATCGGCTTGCTACCTCAATGAAGTTGTCATCTATCATTGAAAAGTGTTTGAGAATATGTGAAACAAAGGAATATTTGCATTTGGTTGCAGAAAAGATGAAGAAGGTGGATGAAAAGGTAAGGAACTTCATACAGCTTGGTTTGTTAGAGGCTTTTGACACAAATGAGTGATTCATTGGAAATGATGACTTCAAAAAGAAGATGGAGGGTGCAAGGAAGATTGATTTGGACCAGTTTCCTTAGAACCCATATGTGGTGAACTATTTGGATTCCATCAAACCACTGATAACCTTAAATGCAAAATTGATTGAAGAATTCAACATAGGTTCCAATTTCAATAACGAAATGTTAACAAATCTTCAATTCAAACAACATCAATTAGAACAAATGAAAATTCCACCACCTGAACAATGGAAGTTGGTACAGTGATTTGATTTTTGATAATATGAGTTTCCAAGTTCCAACTCAGCTCTATGCAGAGTTGTCTTTGAGCAAGTTTTTGCATTGCTAATGCCTCTATGTACTCCATGTGAAAATCAATAAAAAAACTCAAATTCAAACTTCAATAATGTGTTGATGTTCAATTATCTATATTATTATTTATTTATTTTATCATTTGAAGAAAAAGTTTGGTTTCAACTACTAAACACACATTAAATGATTGTTGATGTTCATTGTTGTATATGCTACTATTGTTAATATGTTATTAAGCATTGAGTTGAGTGACGAATCTTTGGTCAAACCCTCAAAAGGTCTTGTTCCACTGATCTAATATGCCTTACTTTGGTGGCTTTTGGTCTAAATTACAAAGATAGGGTTTAGGGTTTTATGTTAGGGGTGGGTTTTGTACTTAGTATATTTTCCCCTTGTCTAGACCCTTGTCTTTTGGTCTAATCCTCTATTGACCTATTATGGTCGATTCCAATTCATCTCAGCTATATCTTATGCCTTTGGGTTCATTCTATTACCAGTCGTTTGTGGATAGAGTTCCCTGTTTACCCATCACACACATTTCCTTCATTACTTTGGTGAGTTTGGTCTGGGGATTCAAGTATTTTATAAGGTTGATAATTCAGCCTTGTTTGGCCTTTACATCCTTTCATTCCTTTGCATAAAGCGTTCTTAAGTTTTTAAGCCCTAGTCCTACGTTCTTCCTAGGTGGTCCCTCTTTTAAAACAAACTTTATGCACGCGCATATTTCTGCCACTTAAGTTCTTGTATCGCTCATTGCCAAAATCCTTCAACCCATTGGGTTCATTACCATGATGAGCGATGAGCCTTTATTTTCTCTTGTATCACACATCGTAGAAGGTGTTTGGTCTCCATGTCTCATTTCCACAATGAGCGATATGAAGGTAAGGAATGGTGGGCTATGATCTTTCCACGTTTTGCATCTGGTGCCATCGCTTGTTCCACCTGTCGTCGAAAGCATTCTCATTTCCAAATCAACTACAACGATAAGCGATGGACTAAGGCTATATCTTTGTATCATTGGGTTTCTCTTCACTGAAGTGAAAGTGTATCTTTGTAACACTTCGGCGACAACCGATGGAGAATATAATGAGGAATATTCCTTCCATTAGAGGTGTTGTCACTCATCACCGAAGTATGGACTTAAGTTCAAAGCATTACTACGATGAGTGATGGGGTTCTAAAGGGTTAATGAACACATGGGTGGCTACCTAGCAACTCCCTAGGGTATCGTCATTGTTTTAAAACAATAAAGTGATGGTCAAGGAGAACCGTACATCATATTTTTAATCAAGATCAACGACTGGAGTTTAAACTTAAACGACAACTTGTCAATTCGCTCATGTGAGCTATCTATCAAAGAAGATGCTCCAATTCTTAGTCGTAAAGAGGTTTTTTTATCACTTTTCTTCCATAATTTCAATGCTCAAGAGTTGAAGTGGTTAAGTGAAGAGAAGAAGGCGAAGCTCTAAGGAACGCAAATTTTGTAGAACAAGCTGCTAATTTTTTCTGGTAAATTGAATTATGCACCTTTGTGAGTAACTTGTAGCACTAGGTAATTGAGAAAGTGAGTAGATAGCTAGGGTTTTTTATTTAGGGTTATTGCTCTCTGGTAAGGGAATTGTAGTCGTTATACATAGGGTTTGGGGGTAAAGGAGTGAAGTTTTTTTGAAATCGAATCTAAACCTTGTGAATTCAAAGAATAGAATTATAGTTCATAGATATCTTGGAACCCTAGTTTTATTGAGTTGTAACAATGAGTGAGTTGGTGAATCCTCTACCAAACCACAGAGAAAACCTACCCAAAAAAGGGTTAAAAGGTGTAAGCCTCAAGATGATAAGCCTAATCCTGACACACAACCTGAAAAACCTTCAAAGAAGAGAGTTGTTAAAAGGCCTAAGCCTCAAGATGATAAGCTTAAGCCTGACACATGACCTGAAAAACCTACAAAGAAGAGAGTTGTTAAGAAATATTATCCTTGTTTCATGGAAGAGGCCCATAAGGACCCGGTTGTAGAGGTTAAGCCAGTTGGAAAGAGAAAGATTGGTGAGGGCGCATTGAAAACTCATTTTCAAGATTTGGTTGTTGGGATTGATGATGTGGTGCTACCGCTGAGTGGTTGGGATCTGTTTATATATGCTTTCAAGAGGAGGTTTTCCAGTCATCTCACCTATCAATTATGGACTTGTGACATTGGAAAATTGGTGTGCCCCAATGTGATTGTTGAGGTGGAACTAATTCTTGAATTAGCTAGGTGTTGTGATCCAACTAACAAGACAATCAAAAGGTTTCCAAATTTTCTTCCTATGTTGGAAATTTTAGGGAGTCAAATAATGGAAGTTTTTAACTTGAATCCATTTGCTTCTGAATCCATTAATTTTTGTAAACTATATAATGAATATGAGAAAAAAAAATTCATATAGAAAGAATGTTTTGTCAAGGAACATGAGATGTGATCTAAAGAAAAATGGTGTACCTTTTAGTCCTCTAGATTTAGAACCATTTGATTGTGATGATTTTGAGGACTATTTCAAAATTAAAGACTATGTATTGTGTCAGGTCCTATACAAGAATTTTGACATAAAAATGGGTGTTGCTTTGATGGTTTTAGCAATTGATATTTAGAATAAGTATCAAAACAAGGTTTGGGAAAGTTGAAAGATGCTACCCCTCCATTTTTCATGTAGACACTATTCTTTGTTGGTGCATATGTTGTTGTGGAAAGGAAAAATGGTGTTTAGAAAATTCATGAAATTGAGAGAAAGGGATAACATGGGTAATGAGTTTCCTATGCAATGGTGGACCCATATCTGGGATGTGCATTGTCCTCAATTTGTTTATGATATGTTTTGCAATGTTTTCAATTTTTTGTTGTTGGAACAGTTGGGCCTAAATCCCATTTACAGAATCTCAAAAGGTGTGAAAGAAATATTGAGGCCTCTAGAGTATGAGGAGGGCACTGCACAAAAATTCAATTGGGGGGATTGGTACCTCCAATATGACTATATTGCAATCAAAATTTATGAATCCTTGATGCCACCCCACAAGATACCAATATATATATCAAACCAACAAGCCTTCATGGAGGTAATTTCCCAGCTTGATGCCATGGATAAAGCACATTTTAGAAAATAAGGCAGGCATCCCTGGTAAACCCTTATTGTGGTTTTTCCTATTTCACCTGGACTTCAAAGGAAGGCATTGAGAGGTTTGGCTCTATATTAAATAATCTTAGAATGAAACAAGATATCACAAGGTTTTGTGACCTTGAAGGGGTTATTACTACTGAGAGAAGAGCTAGAGGATTATCAAGGAGACATCATCAATTCCTCTATCAAGAGGATGCGATCAAAAACCTATCTTCTGATGAGGAAGTTGCAAAAAGAGAAAGTACATGGAAGAAAATTTGTTCAATTGAGAAGAAGATGTTAAAAGAAAATCCTTTCTATGTTAGTCCTTACTCTGAGGTATAGGAAAAATTTGTGCAAGAAAAATTGATGCTTGCAGATTTTGAAGAAAAAAAATTCTTTGAAAGGGTTAAGCAAGCTAAAATAAGGGCCATGGTGGCTAGAAAAAATCATGAAGCAAAAATAAGGAGCCATCTGGCTCAATCTTCTACTCAATGCATTGAAGTGCAAGCTAAGGAGACAAGAAAACAACCTGCAGTCACCCCATTGGTGACTTATTCCAAAAAAAATCAAGGAGGTGAAGGATATGTGCCTAAGGTATCTACATAATACATCCCAATGGGGGAGGAATTGGATCAAATATTCCCATCTCCTGTTAAAGAAGATGCTTTGAATATTGATGTTCCTCCCAGTAGAATTGTAAAATGGGAGTATAATGAAGTTGAGGATGACAATTTCAGGATAAAGGCTTGTGATGATTTCATATGTGATGATGTTTTTTCTCAAACAAAAGAATTCAGATATTTTGTTATTTATTTAAAAGCCTCTGATATTAAAAAGAGAATAAAAAAGGCAAAATGAAAGGTTGACCCTTCTCTACAAGATGAAGCTAAGAAGGAGGAGGAAGGAAAAATAATGCAAGAAATTGCTGCTATGTCACCATAGGGTGCAAGATCCCTAGTCAAAGGAAGTGGGATTCTACTATTGCCTAGATGGGAACTATCATCAACCATTGCATTAGATGTAATCAAGAAAGATCCAGATGCCTCCATCTTTGAGGAGATTTTTTATAACATTTTTTTTTGCTTAGGCTTTAGTCCTAAGTTACATACACTTGCTATTTGGTCTATGGCACCAAATACTGGGAAGCCTAAAGTGATAAAGTCTGTGGAGAAAGAGATTAGATTTGTGGTTGTTAAAAGGGCTACTGAAATGATAGCTACTATAGCTACATAGTTGACAATGCATGTTGCCATGTTGAGTGTCGACACAACCCAGATCACAAAAGCTAATTATAAAAAATTGTTGGATAAGTACAATGAACTGATGGATGAGCACAACAAGGTACTTTCCATTGCTTCTAGTACATTAGGGGTTTTCCCTCTCCAACATGTTTTTCTTTAGATTTGTCAGCACAAGATAGAGAAACCCTATCATTGAAAATTTAGAGCTTGAAGTAGGAAGTGCAAGCAGAGAAAGAAAACACAAAGAAAGAAAAAATTGAGAGAGTCAAAGTGGCTAATGATATTTTTGATGATGTGTTCAAACATAGAGTAGAAAAATTGCTAAATGTGAAATACTTGCCTACAAAAATATTCATGAGGCAAATGTGAAATACTTGAAGGTTCATAAAGCATTCCAAACTGAGTGGAATAAGTGGGGTGCTAGGGTGAGAACATTGAAAGAAATGATGCCTCAGATGCAGGAAGACCCTAAAGCTCCCACCAACATTCTTGATTAATTGAAGGCCATTGACTTAGTAAATGAAATCACCACTTTTCATGGAAAGATGGGGATTCAGCTCCAGAATAAATTGAGAATGTTTAGAGAAATGGAAGGGTTTACTATGCTCAAGATATTTGAATGATAAGGGTGAATTAAAGGAGTTTTCCAAATAGGAGCAAGAGTTGGGAGAACTGATTCCTCATTCTAAGGTGATGTTAAGTGTTATTGATTATTCTATGTTGAATCCTAACATAGATAATATGAAAAAAATAGAGATGAGAATGGACACATTTGTCTAAGAGGCCAGGGTGCTAATTGATGCAAAGTAAAACCAACATAACACTAAAGTGCAAAAGTTCATGGATATGCAATGGCCAATTGAGGAGGATTACAACACATGGCTTGAAAAATTTACAGATTAAGCCTATGTTGAAGTATTGTAAAATTTTGTATCCTCTCAGTAATGAAAATTGATGATAAGTTATGAAAATTGATGTATTATGAGTAAGCCACATCTACAAAGAATGAAACAAGGTGGCATAAAGGCTGGAAAAAGAAACAATAGAGAGTACCTAGGTGATTGATGACACATAGGGTGACAGGTGATGGGAATTGAAATTGAGAATGCACTTAAGGAGTTGATTGGTGAAATGAAGACTATTGCATTTCACATTAAATTCCACGCTCACTCGGATGGGGAAGATTGAGGTAGGATTGAAAAAAGATATGAGCATTGAAGTTGCAGGAATCGAAGGCCTTTAATACTTGGCACAGTATCCATATGGCTGTGTGGGGTTTTGCTTTAAATAGGGGTGGTAGAGATCATTTTTCCCAATTTTTTTGGTGCTCTCGACACTCTCTTAAGGGGTGATGGAGACTCCACTCTTTCTAAATTCTATGAAGTAGCAGAACACATTCCATGGCAAAGTCACTGAGAACCAGTTGAAGTGGCTAATGGTCTCCAAGCACCCACTAGTGCTCTAAGCAATGAAGGGGATCCTAGGTCCAAAATTTCCACAAGAAACTCACAAGCTCAGGACAAAAATCCAAAAATCACTGCCATGTTTTTGGTGATGCTCATGCACATGGGTGTGTCAAAATCTCAGGGGAAGAAGTTATACCAAATAATATTTCAGCATTCACTTCTAGAAAATATTGACATGGCATTGGACAACATTGACAGAAACTTCATGACCCCTCTACCGCTACATTACTACAAGGCCCATGGGAATGAATGGTCAATACCAAAATTTTCTTTGGTATGCTCATTGGACCACATAGTGCTAAAAAATCATGGGGTGAGATAGACAAGTGCATTGACTTCCTCCTGTGCACAGTGGGTATTCTCAAAGACTGGCTAAACGGATGGGTGAAGGCATTTGTGGTGGTGGAGGCTCTTGATGGGGAGATGTGGCCCTCAGATGAGGAGGTTTGGGAGTTGGGTGTTGGAGAAGAATGGGTTGTCAATGATGTTAGGAATTGGGCAGAGCAAGCGAACCATCTTGCTCACAGTGCCTGTGGTGGTGATTGCCTGGTTATCTAGAATGCAACCAAATCCAAGCAGATCAATGAGGTCGAATGCAACAATGCCTAGTCCTATGCAATGGTGTGGTGGGTCTATGTGTTGTCAATGATCAAATGAATCACCAATTTTTTTGTGGTGGGTCTGTGAGTAGTCCGCATTGGTGTCAAAGATTAGTTCATTCTATGTCTGGGTCTAAATTTTTTGTAGTTGTGGGATTCTTGCTAAATTTTGATGGGATGTGTCCCTAGTTTCTGGTTCAAGGGTCTAATATTGTCCGAGAACAAGTAAAAACCTTTTTTGATTAATACAGGGTGTTGCCCCATATAGCAGCTATTTAACTATAAAAAATAAATAAAAAATTGATGATAAGTGTGGTAATGTGGATTGGGTAATATGATCAAGGATTTTATTTATCAAAGATTGTGTGAATGGAAATGCAATAGGAATTTATAAGTAGTGTGATAAGTTTTTTTCTTTAAAAATGATGCAGAATCACATATCAAATTCAATACCGTGGAATACAATATTAAATATTAAATATCACAATTTCATGGAATACAATATAAAATGTCATCAACTATAGTTTGGAATATGATTCATGAGGTACAATATAAAATAAAATATCATGGAATATAATATAAAATATCAACTACAGTTTGGAACAATGAAAACTAATTCATGAAGTGTAGTATAAATACCTAAAAGTTGTTAATTCACTTCCATTTCCCAAATGGAGTCGGGGTGCTCAAACTGATGTTCAACTAGAGATAAAGTAAAAGAGTCATCTTGATTCTAAGTCTACTCTTCATTTTCTTTGGCTCGCATCTCAAAGTTAACATTCATTGTGTGACCACTGTTATTTGTCCCACTACCACTGCTAGTGCCCCCAGTACCAACATTTGGAATTGGAGTGCTGCACAACATGGTCCCTCTTCTTTCGCATGTGGACCTCTAGATTGTGAGTGCCCTTTTAAAAGGAAATTTTTTGACATTAAATACGTAGTTCCTTTCATCCTCAAGCAATTTTCCAAATTCTTGTCTTGTTTGTTTCTTAACTTTGATTTCAAAAATGCTAATGAATTGAAAACTCTCTCATCCTTCACTGACCCCAATATCATTGTTTGACATAAATCAACAAATTTGAAATATTCTAATATTGTATCACACAATATTTCACTTTGATCTATGTTTTTCCAAAGCTTTCTTATTGATCCTGGTTCAAAGGCCTCCTCCATGCCCATGGAATTGTATTGGTCCCTCATAGCTATTGCAAAATTCTTACATTGTTTTCTAAGCTTATCTTTATTTAAAATTCCTTCTATTGTCTACTCATTGTATGTTACACTTTTTGAAAATTGTTCGATCAAGATATTTACTTGATCATGAAAATATTTTGGGCTATCTTGGTTTACCCAAAATTGAGGATACACAATACCCATGGCTTCAAGTATTTCATGTCAAGGGAATCTTTCACGAATCTCTGAGGAAAGAGATTTTGCAATTTCCTTCAAATTGTCACTAACAGATTTAACAATGCCATTAAAATCTTCCTCTTTAACAGGCACTTCTCTACTAGAGCATCTACTTGTCTTACAATGGTACATTGGTATCTCATATTTGTGTACACAAATATATAAGTGCCTGCTTGCATTAAACTGTAAATAATTATCAGGATTATTCAAATCAATAATTTTCTGCCACATGAAATAATTTGGGCTTTCTCATGTTAGATCTAGATATAGATGATCAAGGGCCAAGCATGCATGTTTACATAGTTTGGAATATTCATAAATATACATAGTTCTATCTTTGGATTTCTTCACAAGATTGTTCATTTCATCCAACATGGGGAGAAGACTAGCTAAAGTCAAGAGTGTCTCTATATTGCTTAACCTATATAAGAGGTCAAGAACTTTGTCTATTGTGTTGCGATGCTCATACATTACTCCAATCAAGGATTGATATTCTAAAAGAACTCATTGCGTTGGTCCATGTAGGGAGATCCATCCGGTATCAACATCCTTGAGAATCTTGTTTCCTGTTGTTATTCCCTCAACAAAATTTTGAAATTCTGTGAAACGTTTGGGACTTTGGTAGAAGTATGCATAGATCTTGTGAACTAGATTTTCAACTTTTGATGTTGTAGGAAACTTTCTTACAATTTTGAATGCTAAATTCATTTTGTGGGCCATGCAGTGAATGCCAAGCATGTATGGTGCACAAGTAGTTTGTAACTTTGTGCAAAAACCACTCCTTTGACCTTGCATCATTGCAACTCCATTAACTCCTACACACACCAAATTTTTTGGCAATTTTCAACTCATCCATACCCACAATTTCATTCAAATATTTCTTGACTAGTTCAAATAGATTTTACGATGTTGAACTATCCTTTATTTTATGAACACAAAGAAGAGGAGCTTGGAAAACATGTTTTTTTACAGTATACAAATGCATACATACCCAAGAAGTATTGTATACTGTAGTAATTTCATCTAAAGATAATGCAATGAAGTTTGACTCTTTTACTTTCTCCTTTAAATCTTGATTTTTCATTGCAGCAAGATAGTTTTCCCATTCCCATCTAGCATTTATTGATCGATGTGAGAAAGGAAAGTGAGGAACACCAAGAAAAGATAATAAATTACAATATTCTAGGTAGTTTGTCATAGGACATCCTTTGGACAAAATATGAAAAACAACACTCAACTGAACATATTTTGACAGATTTGCTCCTTCCATTGCTTTTCCAAATTGACCCTCAAGTGTACCTTGACATGCAGCAAGCTTCAACATTCTTTGGTTATGATCTTCATATTCTGCCACATACTTAACATGAAGACATTCTTCCTTTGATGTCCATCATACAACTGATTGTTCCTTTCTGCCTATGATTTATTTTTCATAAAATTTACTGATATGCTTTTTTATAGTGTCAAGCTTTAGCTACAACTTCTTGTCTCTTCTACATTTCCAACTACAAATCGTACACATTCATTCTGTTGCACTTTCAACATCATTTTCTTTCCCCACTGGTACAATGAATGGGTACTTTGACACCAACCAAGTTGAAAATTCCTTGTCATTTCCCACTCCCACCCCATTTTTTAATTTTCCTTTTCTTTTCTTGCTACCAACATCATCCTAATCCAAGTCAATTATCTCATTTTGGCTAACCAAGGTATCCCTTAGAACATCTTTTGCGGTATTGCAATCCTCATTTGATACATTTAACTCAATGAAAATCTCACCTTGACCTTTCGATGGCGGCGAGGTATTGTGAATTCCTTCTTCATTAATATTTGGTGGAAGAGTTGATGATGTAGCTCCATCTTGATCTGATGGATCAAAAGTATTTCCAATTCCAAATTAAGACTATATGGTACCTCTACATTTTGGGTGTTTTGATGGCCTCCTAGTCCCTTCACCACCCTGAGGATTCTTACCCTTGCTGCTCGACATATTGATCTCTCACTTTGAATAAAAGCTGGAAAAAAATGTCTTCTTGTTTAAGGAGGGCGGAGTATATAGATCCCATTCCCTACTCAATATCGTCTTTAAGATTGAAGTAAGAATGGAAAAGAGATAAAGAAATCTTATAACACTATAAAGAAATGATCACTCACCTTTAAGTTTAGGTTTTCGGCTTTTGCTAACTTCCGAATCAAGAATTGGGAAAAACGTGTAAGAATAAATGACAATTTCTATTGTATTTATATCAATCCATATTTGGAAAATTCTGTGGGATTTTTAAATGGTATATTAAAAAAAATTGGCAAATCTTGCGTGCTTATACAATGATACATTGTAATTTTCAAGGCGAAAAGTGTCCACAAATGTAATTATTTTTTAATGTTATTGGTGAAATAGGTCCACATAAGGAACTATTTATAAATTTTAATTGGTGAAATGGGTCTTCACAAGCAACTATTTGTAAATTTTAATTGGAAAAATGGGTCTTGATACAATGGCGTTTTAATGGTATTGGAAAATATGTAGGTGTTTTATTACATGCTTCCGGGATTCCAAGAAAAAATATTAATGAAACTTGTATTTTGTTATAGCGAATTTGTTGCTCAAATATGCCTCATAAAAAAAATTGTTGGCGAATGGACTTGCATCAGACTGATAATTCGTAAAATTCGGGTGAGTTGGACACCCTGTTGGGTGCGTTTAATTCGCCAATTTTGACTTGGCTGATTTCTAAAATTTTCCAATTAGAAAAGATTCACCACTAAAGTTTTCCCTAATTTGTTGTGAATTTTATTTGAGTTGCACATGACTATAAAACACGTCAACACTTCACCCCTAAGAATTTGTATCTATAAATAAACACCTGAAGAGGATTTCCACATTACATGGAATCATGCAAAAGGTAAACATGAGTGATTTAAATTATGGGTGTGAACTATGTCCAAAAACCAATGGTCCACAATCCTAGAACTTTATCTCACCTTAAGGGCCAAGGGGTTATCTTCAAGAAGGTAAACAATAAGTTCATTAGCATATTGAGGATGGTTGAAGGCCTATAATGAGATTGGTAAATCTCTCCTTCTCTTTTGCCTCAACTTAAACCCAAAGGTGTCCTTAATATGTCTGTAAATAGAATAACATATGAAATGACTATAATAAACAACAAATATACCCAAATGTACACTTGACCCTAATAAATTTCACTAGGGAAAGATTAACTAGTGTCTTTAAACCTCTATATAGTTGATACCAACTTACACATGCACCTATAGGTATCAACATCATTATAATCCATCATTTTTTTCATTTATTATTACATGCATAGTGGCAAGGTTTATATTTCTAAATTATGGATAAAATGTATAAGCTAAAATACTCCTAATATAGTCCTACAACTAATTAGAATGAAGGTTGTTAAATAATGGATCAATTGATTCCTCACCAATGTGGACTAGTGCCTACTCAATTGAGAAATATAGTTATAAACAATAAAGAGGAAGGAGATAAAATTTGCACGATATCAATAGAAACTGAATTGCATTAATATGAAATCATATATTTACATTACATGCAACATACATACTTAATAATCCATAACCATAACTATAAATACTGACATGTAACAAAGGAATGACCATTACAAAATATTTACAATGCATTATATTCCATCACACATACATCAAAGGGTGAAGCCACAATAGTGGTTTACAATTGAAGTGAGGAAGGAAGACTCACAAAAAATGAATGCATGGCAAAAAAAATGATTTTAGGGGTTCGTACAAACCTATTGGTTCAACCGAACCCATTAGGGGTTCGCTAGAACCTATTGGTTCAACCAAACCCATTAGGGGTTCGCTAGAACCTAGGTTCAAGTGAACCCTCTTAATACCTTCCTACCAAAAAATCATCAAAACCCCTTATAGAAGGGGGGTTCGTTTGAACCCCCTTTATTCCTCATTCCCTCCCTAAGACAAAAAAAAATGAATTTTGGCACTTTAGAGGTCGGGTTGAGGATGAAAATGGAGGAATCTTCACAAACCCAACTTGAATTAGGTAGTCCTCAGAATGAGCTATCCAACAAATATAATTTTAATATGTTTTGGCTTTATTATGTTTTTTTTTTATAGTTTTATTAAACATAGGGTTTTCATCGAAAATGAAGGTCTCTGTTCTGCACGTGGAAAAATAATAGATTATCAAAAAAAAATTTGAAAAATATGAGTGCACCAGATATTGAAGTCCTTGATCCAAAAAATAAAATAAAATTGAATTTTGATATATACAAAAAAAGTTATGCATTATATGGTCATGCTATGTCTGAATTGAAATTGGTTTGACTTCGAAACTTGATTAAAGAAAAAATATTCAATAAAATTGTCTAACCAAGTGGAAGCACTAGATATCAGATTTACAAATCTAAATTCAAAAGAATTAGAATTTTATCCTTCATGGAAAAAAAAATTATGCATTATACGGTGTGCATCACTTTTTAAAAATGTTGTTTTTTGAAAAAAACCAGTTTTGTGGGAGATGGAAAAAGAAGTGCAATCTGATTCCCAAAATTTTGAAAAAAATATTTTTAGAATATACAGAAAAAATGTGATGAGACTCTAGTTTTCATCATCTTCAAATTCTTCATGGTTTAGCCTTTATAGGTTCCTAAATGTGAAGATTTAGTTTTAAAAAAAAATTAGTGTCCAGTTTGACCAAAAATTGTGAACCACTATTGTGGGATCACCCCAAACCATATTTTTATTCATACTAGAAAATGTAGCAAGAGGACATACATAATTGTGATTCCAATACTTCCCTAAATCTTGGAAAATAGCTATTGAGACATAGTTACAATAATGTGCATTATAAAACCTTTCCTAGCCTATTACAAAATATATCCCTTGATTTAGAGTTTTGAAATTCAAATTTTGGTTCTCTGGAACATTCTACAGAATTTACTAGACCAAAAGTTAATTTGACAACCAACACTTTGAATAAACAATTGATTATTTTTATGAATCTATTGTTGCATTGAGTTTAGCTATTGTGGGAGCCTTGAGATGATGAAAAATAATAATTATGTCAATAAACCCACCTACACCCTATTCATAACAATCATCTTTCTAACATTCACATTTAAAAATGCATGAAAATTGCATGCAAAATATCTTTTCATTCATTACACCTAAAGATTTAGTGCACGAAACATCATAGGGAAGCCTAGTAAATCTATTTTAGATAAGATCTAGACATGGTTTGAGTGTATCGATCTCTACAATAGTGACAAAATTAATTAGGGAACACCCCCTTATCATTCATTCAATTGCTTAAAAATGTTCCCTTTTGATTAAAATATGCTTTTGAGGACTACAAAGTTATTTATCTAGTGGTTGTAGGGGCTTATTATAATATCACCTTTTCAATTAATTAGGATATGAGAAGAAAAGGCCTATTTATAATTCATATTATCTTCTTTGGTCCAAATTTATATATATGTTCCCACTTTTTATTCTCCATGTACATATTAGGTTCAAAATATTTCTAAGTGGGAAGATATGTTCCACTTACTAATTTTTTGCAAGTTTTTGAGGTTGTGGGGTTTCCCTTTAGAATATACTCCTCTACCCAACTCCAATTTTCCTTTGTCTTCTCTCACTATAGAGTCATACTTCCCCTTATCAATATGTATCACCTCTAAAATCTAATCCATGAAAATAGTAAGAGTTAATTGATATCCCCAAACATCAAACTACAATGCTTCCACCTTTTTGTATTATTCATTCTTACCTACACTTACATGACCAAGAGTGCCACTAATGGCCATTTTGATGATGCAACTAATACAAAAGGGGATTTTACCACCTAAAACCATAGTCAAATTTCCTTGTCATGGATTCACATGCAACTAAAAGAAAATGATAAATAAGGATGATTAATTCAACCAATTCAAATGAAGTGAGAAAAGAGAGCCACTACTAGCACACCACAACCAATCATTTTTTCCTTCGATACTATTAGTGTGGTGTTTATATTTATTACTAGCCATGATCCATACATAGTTCTAAGTTGTTATTCTAGCTATTTATGTCATCAATCATCAATTTTAAGGATATCAATAGGAGGGATATGTTTAGATAAGGATGAACTATTCTCCAAATTGAAACCTTATCCACCATCATTTTTAGCATTAGTGTTTAGATAATCATATCTAAGGACAAAGACCCTCAAATTAATAGGAAGCTAAAGGAAAAAAACCCTTTTGGTTTCACAAGGTAGAGGATGAAACCAATTTTTTTCTCGTATGATTTCACTAAAGGTCACAAGAAAGCCCCACTGGTCACAAACTATTGCTACATTAAATTCATATTATTTTTTGTTGTGTTTTGAGCATGCAAGATTTAGATGATTGTGTCTATGGTATTTTTAGCATCTTTGAGTGTACTTTCATGTGTTATTTCCACCATTATTTTATATTTTTTAATGTATTCATGAACCGTTTTATTTAGGGTTTGTGCACTATACTTTCAATTAGGGTTATTTTTATAGTAAGGTTTGTAATAGTTTTAGGGTTTATTTGATATAGGGGATTAATCGTTGTATTTATAAGTTATAGTCACTATTGTAATAGTTTTTGTTTGTTATTTTAGAATCATTTAATATAATATTATGTGATTCATGTTTAGGATTTGGTATTGTACCTTTGAGTTCATTGTTGTGTGGTTACAATAGTTATTTTCACAATTAATATAATGTATTCTAATGTATTCAATGCTTGAAAATAACAATACAATCCCTGGAAGTTATTCTACATCATTATGGAATGTTCAGAAATTTTGGTGCTTGGTATGAGAGTATAAATATGAAGGAGAATTTTGCATCAATGTATTACATGCATAATTTATACAATAAATATTTTTCATCTTATTTCACACTTGTGTAAATTTTATTTGAATTAGGGTATCAATGAATGAAAAGATAATGAAGGAGAAAACCAGTTTGTTATAGTAGGGTTGCATATTGTTTTATGAAGGTAAAAGGGTAAATTTTATGTTTTTGGTTGGTTTTCGTTAAAGATTTAAACAAAAAAATTATACTATCCATAAAATAATTTTGGATAGGTCATATAGCTTTAGGAACAGACAAGTATTCATACTCAATCAAGGAAATTTGTTTTGGTAAGTTTTTATGATATTTTGATGTGTGGAAAAGTATAGAAGAACTATATGAAACACCTAAATCTAATCATTAGAACTCTAGAGAAGTAGGATCTAATTGTAAAGAAATATAAATTTGAGTATGGGGTCACTAATATTTAATTGTGTCATTATGGCTCAAAGCATGTAGGTGAATAAGAAGAAGGTTCACATTTTTGTATTTTGGCCATTCTCTACTACATTCACTCCCTTGAGAAGACCCCTTAGTTTTTATAGTTATGGCAGAAGGTTTGTTAAGAGATTTCTACATATAGCAACACCCTTAACCAACATTTCAAAGAAATGAATTCATGCATGGATGGATATAACATAAGAATATTTTGATAAGCCTATGAATGTAATCAGCTCATGTATTATCTATTCCATTTAAAATTTCTTGCATCCTCATATAGTAGATGCTACAAGGTATGAACTAGAATAAGAAATGTATTACCTCAAATAGAATAAGAGTCTACTCATTATAGAACTAATGACACTTAGGTAGCAACAATAGGGTATTGAGATGTAGATATAGACTAGGGAGGAGCAACTGCAAGTTACTAAACAAGGGAAACATTAGAGGGTTACATTTTTGGTTGAAGCTATGCAGAGGTCAAACTATGTGGCATAGTTTTGCATCAAAATGACAATAATGTTTTTTTTGAAGCAAACAAAAAGAAAGAAAGTGTAACAAAAAAAATAATACTATTAAGAAGTTCGAGAAAATGGGACCACAAATAAAGGGGCAATTGGTTGTAAGGTTGATTTTAGAGTCAAAGATGTGTTTTGAGAATAATTCCCTATAGGAGAATCAAGTTTACTAGGTATTAAAGAGACTAGGTTAAAGATGCATGAAATAATTAGAAAATAATCTTGACATTTTATATTTGAAGCAACTCTCCTAGAACCTGCTATAATTTAAACTTAAGAAAATTGAAGTAAATTACTATATTCAAATTGATTAGTTCTCCTTGAGACTTGTAGCATTATAAATAGAGGTTGAAGCATCCAGGGATGGAAAAGGTGAGCTAACTCAAAGGGTTCAAGGGTGCGAGTTCTTGGAAGATGACCTAGAAAGGGCTAAAATAGATTAAGATTGTTGTAGATAGTAAAGATAGAATTAGAAATCACTTTGTGCATGACTAACTAGGAGACATTAAATATTGATGAAGAAATTAGCTCATTGCATAAAATTGTATGGATCAAGTGGCTACCTAGGATAATTTTTCCACACCATCTAAAAGATACCCCTTGGGATGAGAAAATGAATAAGATGAGACACAAAGATGATACACCAAAAAATACCTAGCTTGTTGGAGGAGCCTACTTACAAGGGATGCCAATTGGAAAGAATCAAGGAATATTAATGATTGTACAAAGTTTCATTGGGAGGAAATGGAGGCTTGAATTTGAATTGCTTGGGGACAAGAATATTTTTGGAAATGTAGACTTGTAACATGCCCTTTTCAATTAATTGGGATTTAGGGACTAAATTCCTATTTCCTTTTCCCGGTGTCTCCTTTGGTCAAAATTTGCATATATGTCCCCCTTTTATTCCCCATGTACATACTAAGTTCAAAGGTTTCTAAGTGAGAAAATATGTTTCATTTACTAAGTTTTCATAATTTTTTAAGGTTGTGGGATTTCCCTTACCACAATTCTCCTTCACCCAAATCTACTTTTCCTTTACCTTCCCTTGTTTGAGAGTTAAAATTCCTTTTGCTAGTAGGTCTCACCTCAAAAATCCAATTCCCAACAAGAGTAAGAGTTAGTTAGTATCCTTGACCTCTAAAATCTAATGCTCCCACATTTTTGTATTGTTCATTCCTACCCACCCTTGCATGATCAAAACACCATTAATGGAAAACCTTATGAGGCAACCATTATAGAGGGGATTTTTGAACCCAAAACCATAGTCAAATCACTTAAATGGTGTGATTCACATGCAAGTATAAGAAAATGATGAATAAGGATAATTAATTTATCCAATTCAAATAAAGTAGGAAAATAGAGTTATTACTTACACACCATGACCAATGACCTATTCCTTGGGTGCCATTAATATGATGGATATATCTATGACTACCCATGATTTTTACATAGATTTAAGAAATTTTTTTGGTGGGTGATCTCATCGACCATTGATTTTAAGGATATAAAAAAGGAGGGATGTGATCAGATAAGGATGAGCTATTATCCAAACTAAAACCCTAGCCACCATCATTTTGAGCACCATCGTTCATATAGTCATATATGAGAAAAAATAATTGTTGTCATGTGGGACCCTCAACCCTTGTCGGTGCCCCTTAAACCTCTTTGATGTCGCCCTCACTGACAATGTAGGATTTTGGTGTAGTGGCAGTTGGTCCGTATTAACAAAATTGGTGACTCTACTGGGGAGGATTCAACTCTCACTCTTGACACTCTTTTCATCTCGCAATCGATTGTTTCTTTCAATCTCTCGACTAGGGGGGTAAATTGTTGTCACGTGGGACCCTCAACCCTCATTGGTACCCCTTAAACCTCTCTGATGTCATCCTCACTGACAACTTAGGATTTTGGTGTAGTGGTAGTAAATCTATGTTAACAATAACCTTATATTCATAGAAAATAGAATATGAAAACCATTTTGGTTTCATGAGGTAGAGGATGAAACCTCTTTATTGGTCACATGATTTCATCAAAGGTCATGAGGTTACAAACCATATCTATATCAACTTCATATGATTTTTTGTTTCTATGTGTTGAGAATGTGATTTTTAGATAACTATAAATATAGTATTTTTAGTGTCTTTCAACTTCCTTTCATGTGTTATTTTTGTGGTTATTACAAAGCTTGTAATACATTGATGACTCATTTGATTTAGGTTTTGTGCACTATATTTCTAACTAGAGTTGTTGTAGCAATGGGTTGTAATAGGTTTATGGTTTATTTTTTATAGGGGATTAATCATTGTATTTATAGGCTATGTTCATTGCTATAGTATATTTTTTTGGGTATTCCAAAATCATTTAATATAAGATTGTGCACTTCATGTTTAGGGTTTGGAAGTATACCTTTCACTTCATTATTACGGTAGTTGCAATAGTTGTTTCCACTATTGCTATACTATTTTTTATTGCATTTTAGAATTAAATATAATAATACATGCATTGGAAGATATTTTACATCATTGTGGATCATCTGATAATCTAGGTGTATAGTATCAAAGTGTAAATGTGAAGGACAATTCTAGGTCAATGTATTATAAGATTGATTCATACAATAAATGTTTTGTAACTTATTTTATATTTATGCAAATGTTATTTGAATTAGCATGGGTGTCATTGAATGTAAAGATAATGAAGGAGAAAAGCAATTTGTTAGATTATGGTTTCCAAATTATTATGTAAAGGAAAAAAGGTAATTTTGGGTTTTTGGCTAGTTTTGGTTCAATCTTTAAACTAAAAATTTATTATTATTTTGGTTGGGTCATTGTACATATTGGCCACTAATATTATTTTAGGCACCGTGCACTATTGTTCATTGGTACCCTTTTTATAATTAACATATTTATTTTATTTCCATTTACTTTTTTTGTTAGAGATTTTCACTTTTAAACTATGTTGCACTTTTACATTGTTCATGAATTCATGAATGATGCAACAATTAAAATGAAACTTTCTCCTTTGTGGTAGGTAGGGTTCATTATGATATTGAAATACTACTATTTATTGGCACCCTTTCTATGATTAAAATATTCATTTATTTTCCCTTTACTTGCAATATCCAAGATTTTCATTTTTCACAAACTATATTGCATAGTTGCCAATGGTGAAATTCTGAACTATGTTGCACTTTCACATGGTTGGAAAACTCATGAATGATGTGACTTTGAAAACTTGGCAACTTCGTCCCTTGTACACCTTTGCCTCATTTCTTGGTAATTTGGACCTTACCAAAACCATGTTAAAGCAAGTTCAAGGAACTGTGAAATTGTTGACATCCATTCACACATTATTATTTAGTTCAAATATTTTGGCCTCTATAAAACCATGTCAAAGGTTCAATAAGTTCTTGAACCCTCAAAAGGTTTTACACCAACTACGTACTATGGGATGGTGGTTCCCCTGCACTACCGTGGGCCTTCCAAATCTGTACCGCAAGATGGTGGTTAAAGGTTACATGAGAACAACACATCTTGATTGGCTACTAGGAATAGATCGAGCACCCACGGGGGTGCGATAAATGTACTAAATGAGAAGTTAATGCTACCATTTTCAAGGAAAGTTGATTCTTTCCATTCTTGTTGCCGTTGAATTCTTGTGAACTTAAGAAATGCCAAAGAACACCAACCAAAACAAACCAAAAACCAACAAAAAAAAAACTAGAAATCAAACTAGAAAATGTTTTTGGGTGGTGTTGATCACCTATGCACCCGTGTGCTCCTACACCAAACATGCTGGGTAAGAGAAATGTTCCTTGATTTGATAAACTCAGGAACATTGATAGATGCATGGGACAATAATCCCATGTTTGTTTTTAATCCACAATTACTCCTTGTCTATGAGAGCCTTCCCTCTTCTGTTGTTCTACTCAACCTCAACACCTAAGCCACCACCATTGGTGTCATTCCATTTCTCCAGAAAAATCCTTACCATAAGCCCATGTCTGTGACCACCACACCCCTTTAAACTATTATCTTTCACTCCCTTATTACACTGTTGTGGTAAAGCAAACTCCAATCTACTCTTCTCTCTAGAAATTTTTCTTTTGAATGGCTATAACTCACTACACTCAGCCTATTCCTTTTCCTCTATTCACTGCTTCTTTGCACTATAACAAACAATAGCACTAGAATCTTTCATTTATTTCTCCTTCTCCTTTAGAGAATTTAACACAAACTTTTGTCCATCTTTTCAGATGGTATACACATTCTTCCTACCATCATAGATGGCTTCCCTATCAAACTGTCGTGGCCTACCCAATAACACATGACAAGCAGTCATAGGCATCACATCACACAACACCTCATCTCTGTAAGATCCAATCTAAAAAGTAACTAAACATTGCTCACTAATAGTCATCTCATGCTCCTTTTGTAACCAAAAAACTTTGTATGGACTAGGATGCTTACTCCATTTCAAATTTTAATTTTCCACCATCTCTTCAAACACTATGTTATCTATACTACCACTATCTACTATAACCTTGCAACACTTACCTCCAGCCTTAAACATAGTTCAAAAAATATTCCTTCTTTGGGATGGCTTCTTCTCATCTTCCTTTAGATTCACCAATACTCTCCTCATCATGAGTTATTCACCTTCTTCTAGATCTTCACCTTTTGGCAATGCATCACATTCCTCATCTTCCTATGCCAAGTGATTTCTTGCTACACTCTTCTTGCTGCCCCCTTGTATTTGATGACACTTAAAGGCACGATGACCAACTTCTCCACACTGGTAACATCAAAATGGGAACCATTTACTGTTGCTACCACGTCCTCTGGCTGAAACCTCCTTTTCCCTAGTGTTTTGGCCCACCTCCTTATCAGGCTTGAATTCTTCTTCAATCTACTTCCCTTTACTATTGCTCACTTGTCCCTTGTTAGTTGCAAATCTTCCCAAAACTTGGGAATTGCTCATTTTCCTCCTCACCAATTTCTCCTT
>VDFB02373365.1:167342562-167477446 GCA_007258455.2 Sequoia sempervirens | reverse complement strand
TAATCCATAAGCTCATAGTATCATAATAGTCAAAAAAACCCATGAACAACTTAGGATAGAATATCAAAAAATGAATCATGTCAAAACAACTCCAAACCTTATTCATTGTGTAGTGCTTTGAACAAACTTTTTGTCAACTATTCGAAGTCCAAAATCTAACTCTATATGCACCCGATATCACCTCTCAAAGCTCAAATAGAACACCTAACTTACAACAAGAAAAACATTATCAAAACTACAAAATCTTGAAAAATATCTAGTACCATAGTCTAGAGCTCTGAGTCAGCTTTCCAATGAGTCTAAGAAGAGTAAAAACAGACAATTTGGGCGAAAGATATGCCCCCTAGAAGAAAGTTGCTCAATTAGGGTATACAAGGCAAAAAAATGCCCCCTAGTGGTGGGGTGGTGGCCTACTGGTGGTGACGGAGCCACTCGAGTGGCACCACCCCTACATAGTCGGACGTGAAATCTTATGAAATTTAATTAAATTTTTCAAAACATTAAAAAATATGGGTTGGCATTTAATTTCTTTCTATGATGGCATTTTAATTTAAACATTGGTGGATAATTTTTTTTTTTTAAGTTTAAAAATTTAACTTCCCCCACCGGCAAGGGCCTTTTCCCACCCACCACCGGTGGGGCCCTACGCTGGAAGAATAGTAGTGATTTCAGTGTTGTCCATCCCTTCCAATGCAAGTCAATGCTAACAGCAGGGGACAAGGGGGTACAGGTAGGTCTCGACCCCCCCCTTTTTAATCTTTTTTTTAAATAATTTTCAATACACTTTTAACCAACTGATATTAATTGATATATATATATATATATGATTTAAATTTTATTTGTAAGATGATTTTAATATACCGACAAACTTATTTTTTTAATAATTTTTTTTCTACATACTATCATAATGGCATCCATACGGTTGGGTAGGGGGTCAGGCTGAAAAAAAAAATCATTTTTTTCCAGTAACCAAAATATATCAAATTTGTATCAAAATCCATCTCTAAGCCAAGTTGAATCCAACCACGAGGTCCATTTTATCCGAGAAGGTCATTTGTAAAATTTCCCCCACAAAAACCCCATTTAAATGCACAACCAAGAAACTCTTTTTAGCCAAAACTTTTCACACCCCAAATCCGCAAACAACCCATCATAACAACAAACCCAAAACCCTTAGATTTTCTATAAACAACTTTCAAAACTCTCATATATTTTCATGTCTTTCACTCTCTCATGCATTGCATAGATCAAACTTCAAGCAATATTTTCTCAACCTAGGGTTATAACAAAAAAATCTTCAACCATGAAAGCTCTTATACCACTTGTAGGGACACTTGCTACCATCTAATGACAAATTCCACATAACCCAAAAGAGATAACAATGCAAATAAGTACTCAGAATCACATGTAAGAGAATCTGACAACATACCCATCAAAGATGACACGAGATATACCCTGAAAAAACCCTCAATAGGGAAAAATCCAATCTCCAAAAGAATCCATACTCCATCATATTACTCAACAATAAAGCAAATACAAGAGCTACAATGAACACCTTTGAAGCATCAAGTCATCTAATGCATTCTCGTGTGTCCCAGCATGAATCCACACATCCCATGCCATGCTTCACAAATGCACTCCTCAAGAAGACACAATAATAATAGCCAAACAACTCAGCCAACATAAATTGCTATACATGTGTTTTCTTTTATAGACACAAACTCACACAAAATACAACTAGTGGTAAGGGGAAACCATGTACTACAAAACCATGTGAATACGAAACCACTAACCCCTTATTTAATATTGGGTACTACACTTTATTTAATATTTCCCCAATATTAAATTATTATCACGTCTCCCACACATTAAATAATAATACAATGTTACAATACAACATCAAGTGGACCCCAAATAATTACCTAGTGTGATTATCCACACCACCAAGGTGTATCACATCTAAATAATTATTTAATTACAATATTATGATAAATCAATTTATGTAATGGTGTACAACACCATATCCCAACAAATTTGAAGTTGTAGTGTAAGTAAAAGGTGAGGTGACTAGTAGAAGGAAGAAGAATCCCTAGTGTTCAAAGAAATAGTTCAAGAAGCCCCAGCTAAAGGAGACAAAGAACTTGAGGGTAGTTTATTTGATGCCCATCATGAATATAAAGAAATTCAACATGATATTCTTTCCCTCAACACATATCTAAGTACATTAATAAAGAGCATGATTCTAATTGACATTAGTATTGATAAAAATTCAAGAAATAAATTTAGAGGTACCTAAGGCACTTGAATGATTGAATGAACAAGGGTTGGTACCTGAAGAAATAAATAAATGCCCTAATGTGGAAGTTCAAATTGAACAACTGGATCAACAAGGGACTAGGATCTCCTTAAGAAAATAATAAATAATAAAGGAATTTCATCAAGAACAAGGTGCAAATATGGGAGAAGTTGGAACTAGTGAAATAACATATTAGAAAGTATCACTTGAGAGACCACAAGGTCAAGAAACTAGATTTGAGCCTTCTAATCAAGCATGGTTATCAGATAAAACAAAAAAGAAGGATTAGGTAGAGATGGTTTCCATCGGTTTAAAAAGTTTATTAAAATAGATTGATACACCTAAGCCTAAAAGGAAGGGTAAGGTTCTCTCATCAATAACTAGAGATGCTTCATAATCTAGAATAAATTTTCCAACCCCACCATGTTGAAGGATCAGGATGAGATAACTTCTAGTGAATAACATATTTATACCATCAATTTAGGATATTCAATTAGAGAACAAGAGATAGCTAAAATTTGAGCCAATAATGATGTTATAGATTATGGCTACAAAAGGACAAACACAAGAAGAAAGAACTTAAGAAACAATTTACAGAATATCAAGGTTATTTGAAGCAACTAACAGGTCCTTTGGAATCCATGGAATAAATTCCCACAACTCCAATCCTCCTTTCCCAAGAGAAATTCTCTTCCTTAGATAAAATGAAGAATATTAGTATAATAATAGAACAATGGATGAAGAAAATGATAATAAAAGGAGAAGTGCTTAAAAATACTTCAAATAATGGGAAGAAGTAGTCAATTGGGAGGATAGGATAACCAAGTTAATAAAATATTATGAGCAAATATTAGAGAAGAATGAGATAGAATTGCCAAGATTGTTAGAAATTGAAAGTCTATGTGACTAGTTTCTCATAAGGGAGAACATCTTGACCAATGAAGCTATTCCACACATAATAAATTGGATATAACAACTAAATTGGAAAGAGTGGCTCCTTAAAGAAGACATTGCCAAGATGAAATAATTGAGAAAATCAACTATTGATCTAAAGTTGAAGGAGTTGAGTACTATTGAGAATTTAGTAGGATTATGTTGTAATCCAAATGATGTTGAGGATTTAATGACATTATATTAGTTTAATTCAAGAAGGTATTCAGTGATTCCATTGAAGATAAAGCTACAAATTTTGGTGAAGAAGTGATGAGTAGGGTTGTATAGGTCATGAATTTAATGAATAAGTTCTAGAGGAAAATGAGGCTAAGTAATGTAGAATTTGCAAATATTTCATCTACATATAAAATGCGTAGGTATAGATGGAAGTTTATGCAATATCAAGATGAAATTGAAATGAATAAAGCCTCAATCACTTTTGGGGATTATAGAAGATGGGAAGCTATAAAATAAGGATAAATCAACATTGAAGCAAATAGTGAAGAAGAGGGGTGAGGTACAGGGTAGATTTTAAGTTTATGATTTTTTATCCTCATCCAGTTTTATGGAGTTTTTTGCTTCCAACTGTTCTTGTCAATTTCTTACTTCCAACTTTTTGCAAGGCATTTAGTAATCAAAATATTGTAATACACTTTATTCTAGTCTCCATGAATGCTTATGAAACATCAAACTCCTTCAATGTATCCTCCATGTGTCCAAGTATGTAACCACACATCCCATGTCATGCTCCATATATGCACTCAACAAGAGATCTCAACACATATGACAACCTAGCCAGACACCCAACAAGCCAACCAACCAACCTAAGCCACTAAAAATGTGCTTGCTTTTATAGAATCAAGGACACAAAAAAATAAAGTGGTAAATGTAATACCATGTACCTCAAAACCACAAGTGCAAAAAATCATTGACCCCAACTTTACTTTTTAGTACTAATTTTTCCCACTAGTAAACATTTTTCCCATGTTCAACCCACACATAAAATATCTAACCAATATCACATACAACTTTACAAGTGGACCCAAATAAATATTTAATGTTGGTAAACGCATATCCTAAAGATGCACCACAAATAAATATTTATTTTACATAGTTAAAATATTTCTTTCTTGTGTAAGGTGTACAACACTGTATTCCTAACAATAGTAAGCTAGAGGAGCAAACACCAAGTAGTGGTTGCATTCTCTACAACAAGGAAAAGTGCATAGTAGTTACTCATGCATGTAAGGAAGCAGTATGGATTGAAAGGTTGTGCTTGATTTTTGGTTTGTATAAAAGATAATAAGGATTCATAGTGGTATTCATATTGTAATATATTTAGTTAAGAATCCTACTTGGCATGCTTATTTAAATCATATTGGAATAAATTATCATTTTGTGAGGGAACTAAGTGAAATTAAATGAGTACTATTAGAAAAAATTGATACAAAAAATAATATTATTGATTCATTGACAAAGGTTATGAGTACTAAGAAATTTTATTGGTGTAGGAAATCAATGGCCATGGTTGCCCTCCACAACTAACTCATTAAGAGTGTGGCCTTTATGGAAAGTATTCAATAAGTGGGAGAAGGTTGAATAAGTGTTGTTTAAATTTTTTGGGTGTTACTTTGGGTTTTTCTATTTTTGTCCATGTTCTAAAACACTCTTGTTTATCATTTGCATGATGTCATGCAAAGTGCCTATTGTAGTGTAGAAAAATGTATCCCTTTACATTTTCACACTTGATTAAGAATTAATATTAAAATAAAGTTAATGATGGCTTAATTTAGTGTTGTAATATGTATTTTACATATTCACATTAAATTTAGGGCCCTATTAATTAAAATGGACTTAATTGTGCCTTATTTTTAGTGTTGTAGAGTGTATTTCCTTACACTTTCACACTTATTTAGGGATCCCTTAATTAATTGAGCTTAATTTTCCTTAATTGGCTCCTTTAATTCAAATCCAGGCCTATTTAATCACATTTTTCAAAGAGGAAACCCGACATTCATTAATGCCTTAGCATAGCACTTCTTGTTGAGCAATGTGTATCCTAGGTGAATGACCTAGGACCCATTTGCCCATGGGCGAATGAGCCTCACTTAGACCTAGGACCCTAATTTAAATTATGTTTTTGGTGGTATTTTAACATATTCAAATCCATATTCACATGTTGGCTTGTGTTATTTAAATTTCAAGAAATTAATGTTACATACCTATAAATATAAGGTCATTTCACTAAGTTTCATCTAAGCAATTTTTATCAGAGAAAGTTTATGAATTCAAGAGCATCTCAAGAGAAATTCAAGGCATTCAAGGGTATATTTAGTGAAGAATTATTGCAACAATCAAGATCCAATTATCATATCAAAGTCTTCTTGTATCATGCATGTTATTGGAGCTAATATGGTGATGTAGGTTTCATGATCCATTCAAGCATTCAAGGCATTGTTTCAAATCAAGTTTCAAGGTTCAAGATCCACATCCATTGAAGTCATTTCATGCAAGTTGTAGATCTACATTCCAAGGTTCATCCAAGGGTTTGGTGAGGTGTGATATAGAGTTGTTCATTCATCATTCCTTTCATGCTATTTTATTTCATTTCAAGGTTTAATTACCAAAACGGGGTTTGACCAAGGCAAACCCCCATTCACCAAAGAAAAAAAAAAATTCCCTCTTGATTTGAGTTTGCAGATTTAGGTGGAAGAAATCTCGAAGATCTCTTGAAGAGAAAAATTGAAGTTGTCAAAGTTGTCACAAAAGTTGTCATCTCACGGAAACTCAATTACAAAATTTATTTTTGGCTTTCCAAACCTAAAACCTGGGAAAATTGGGAGATTCAAATATGAGGCAAAGGCTCCTGAAAATTGCAGAAAAACCCTAACTTAGGACCTATTCACCCCTGGGTGAATGAGTCCTAGGTTAGCTTCAACAAAGCACTTTTGGTGACTGGTACACATAATCTTACCCTTCTCTGATATGTGATATGATTTATAGTTCTACTTATTTTGAGTTTAATCTTCAAGATCCAAGTTGTAGATTGCATTTTGGGTTTGATTTTCTATTTTAATCTTTCTCCCTAAATTGTTGTTTAATCAAGATCCCCGTCCATGCAAAAAAAGGAAATCAGTACATTCACACTTTGACTTGACTCACCTAACTTGGTTGTAAGTCATTTCATTGTGTGGATCTCATTTCCTAATGAAATAGAAGAAAACAGTTCCCCTAATTAATTCATCAACCCCATTTCAATGACCTCTACCCTATTTTTCTTTGTTTCATCTTTTAATATTTGCATATGCTTAAGGGTGAACTACAAGAGATCCACTATTGTATTGGAGAATGGTTGAGTCTTTTGCAATAGTGAATTTTTACTATGTTAATTTTTTTACTTGAAAGGGTTTTCTCAGTGAAAATATTATGTATTTTGATTATTTTCAATTTATTCTATTATTGGTTTAGATTATGCATGCTCTACTTCTATTGTTTAAGTTTATTAGGTTTCTTTTTTTCTCTACACTACTTCCCCTTTCCCTTCATGTTTTGTATGGTCAAGAGTAGGATGTAGGGAGTCCATGAAGGCATTGAAGATGACCATTATCATGTAAAAGTTGAACCTAAATGTTTTATCATCTATAATAGAGGACATGAAGTAATGGAACCAAAAAGTAAAAATATTGTTATTGCTTGAACCCACTTTGTCTCCTTTATTTTGATAATGGGAAACTATGCCATGTCCCTTTCTCTAAAAAGATAGTTATAAAGTGGAATCCGATAATTCTACTATATTCCTCTATAGGAGCTCATCTCAGCTTGTGGTTGGGGACACAACATATGTAATAAAGGCCCCACAACATATCTAGAGCTCATAGGAAAAGGATCATCTACTAAAAATATATCACCATCAGAAGATTGCCAATTCAAGCTCATTGTGCCATGATAGAGTTAACTCTGGGAATCCCTCTGCATTCCTCTGTAAGAGCATGTTCAGGTGTGTAGTTTAGAATATAGCACCTATGATGGCACTGCATCATATCCAAAACTCAAGAAGGAAGGATTTGGTAGCAAAAAGTTATTGCTATCAAAAGGTGACTGTGCTAGTCAACTAGTATCCACTTCTATAGGCTTGAAGGATAAGACATCATGGGATTGTGTGGAAGCAACAATGAATTTTTAGGAAACTAGAAAGGGAAAGGAAAGCATGTGGATGGGTCCACAGGATGGTGTGCTTATTTCAAAGGAATCAATGTTGGCCTTAAGGTTGACCTAATGAAGTGTGCTAAGAACTCAAATTATGGCTTTGGCACCAATAGGGCTCAAGGCCGACTTGATCCTTAAAGAGGAATGTTAGCATATAAATGTAGGGAAACCTATTCATGTAAAGACATCAAATTATTATGTCATTTTTCCTGTAAATTTGGGACACTTGTGTTCTATTTCCTTTTGTGGACGAAAACCCATAAGAGTGGTGTTCATTGGATGAAAACCTAGTGCTCACTAGGATCAGAGGACAAAATCCCTTTGGTTTCTGGGGGAATTCTCATTCAGGGATTGCATTTGAGCTTCAAGGATTCTGTAGAAAGTTATTACTATTGTCATTTGATTTGGGGTAATTTGGCAAATCATTTTGGATCATTGCTTTGAATTGTAGCCAATATATTATACATACATTTTGGAGTTTCATCATATTTTGAAGTGTTATATGTTTTGCCTAATTTGTTGTGTTTGAATTTCATCTACAAATTAGTATTTGTTAAAAATTGTATTTAGGGACATTACAAACTACCTTGGCCAAAGAGACCATCCTGTAGAGCTTAGTGAGGAGCATTATTGTTGCCTACATAAAGGCCTTTAATGTCGTGCTCTAGCTCAAGAGAAGAAATAAATTATTGTTAATTGAATTGTTGCACTATCACCACCACTATGGACCCCACTGGTAGCACAATTGCTAGCTCTTCTAGCTTTAATTCTGCCTTTTTATTTGGTGGTGCCATCACACATCCATTGCTTTTCTACAAGTAATTGTGTGTATCTTGTAGTAATTATAAGAATCAAAGGAACTTTTAAAAATTCAAAAGAAGACTCATGTATTCAATAATTATGAAATGGGCTTCAACATATTTCTCATTGCATGATGACAAGAGCTTTGTGTAAAAATGACTCTTTCTTGTTTTGTATTTATTGTTTTCTAAATGAAAGATAAGAAAATGAAGGAGAGGTGAAAATTGATGAATAAAATGGCCTCAATGGTCTCCATCCTAACTTGTTCTTCTCTTGAAGTAATGCATAAAGGCCAAACTTCAATTGCCAAAAAGTGAGTTATAATAATAATTGATATTCTAAGAAGAAATCTTATGCATGTGATTCACATAGAATGTCTTTATGTGTTTAATAATTTCAATATACAAGAAAAAGTTTCATATTTTCTTGTTGTAGATAAATTTTCATGCAACATTAAATAGGTTCAGGAATATATCTCTCGCCATAGATAGAGTCCTTAATTCTTGTTACTAAAAGAGATATTTTATCTCAAGTCAAGTTAAAATTGGAGATAGTTTTACCTAAAAATTTAGGTTATTTCTTATTATCTAAGAATCTATAGTATATAGCTTGTGTTCAATTTTGTAGGATGAAATATTTATTGTTATTTTAAAAAGTCAATAGCTATTTATATAGTTTACTTATTCTATTATATTATTTTGATTGAATTATTATTATGGAGTAAAATGATTTGATATTTTAGAAGAATTGAGTACTAATGAAGAAAGGAGGTTCATATATATATATAAAATGTGATTATGACATGATAATTTACAAAAAACTACATTTCTTAGTGTACTTGCACTTTCCTAAATGATATTTCTATCAGTAACATCAAATATTGATTTTTTTAATATAATTTTTTATATAATCTATTTATTGAACATAATAATATTAGTAAAAGAACAAATTTTTAAAATATCTATATATTATCAAATCATTACAACTTTCCTAAACAACTAATAGCATAATTTTTTAATAAAAATTAATATCTAATAATCTGAAACACTATTCCAAGTCCAACCATTAAATCCCTGACGAACTACTAACCCCTCTGCCCTATTTGAAAACTCTTGAACAGAAACAAACCAAAATTCTTTATTCTAACCTAACACCAGACAAATCCTCCACACTTTTTGTAAACCCAAATCTTCCCAAGACTTTATCCTACACTGCAAGGCTGCATTTTTATGTTTATCATGGTCGGCTGACATTACACCATTGCTGGGAAGAAGGTAAAGTCCAGTCCAACTGCAAATATTTTTCTCCCAGCAAAACCCTCTACCTACAAAAATACTATTATCATATCAGTTCTAAGTTCAACGGTGGCAGGTTTAGGCAACCCTTTGCTTGAATTAGCGAGCCAGTTTCAACAGATCTGTGAAGTTTAAAGTTAATCACTCTGTCTTGCCAGTGAGGTACCTTGTAAAGATCAGATATATATGGAGATAAGATTAGGCCCTTATGTGGTGGCATTCCATTACTCTTGTACACTTATAACGGTTCCAGGGAAATCTGCCCTTTATAACCCTAGTAAAAACAAGCCACATGGGTCACATGTTCTGTTATCTTACAATGAGACACAAGAACATTCAAGAGAAAACAACAAAAGAAATGGAGAGGATAATATATGCAATATAAATATGATTTAATTTGTCTTACTCATCCAGTCTTTATGTACATCACATAAAACAAAAATGGAAATTAACAAATGATTAGCACTTACTAAAACAATGTGCTGTTCTATTAACAAATTTCTAAACAGGTTGATTTCCTAATCCTAGTCTTCTCTTAGTTTTTTCCCATTCTATGATGACTAAATTTCAACTTTAAATATTTAATGTTAAATGGGATGCAGACAAATAGTCTTATATAGTGCACACCAAATGCACTGCAACTTGTATTTAACAGAAGCATGTTCAGTGGTTATTTCATAAAAGAAGCTATCCATTTTTTAGAACTTTCCCTGTCCTACATTTCTGACAGTAGCATATGAAGATTTAACTCCAACTTTCAATATTTAGTCTTAAATGAGATGCAAACAAATAGTTCAAATGATACAGTGTACAGCAAATTTATTGCAATTTGCATTAACAGATGCATGCCAATTGGTTATTTCATGATAGAAGCTACCCATTCCATAAAGCTTTTCCCATCTCTCTTTTGACAGTAGTAAAGAACTAGGACACATCAATACTCAGTTTGTTTGGTACGAAGGCCCCAGAGGTTGTCCTGTGAGGATGGGCACAATTGTTGCATATTTGCAGAGAGAGAATATTAGGGTAAACATCATGGGAGATTGTACCTTCAAACTCTCAGAGTGACTAAACTGAGTCGAAACTTGAATTTAAGTCACTCCTAATGTGTACTTCAAGAAAATTTCAGGCTGGTTGAATTATTTTAGCCTGCCAAAAGATGTTTAATGATTATATTTGAATCAAAACAGAGTAAAACTAACCCTTATCCATTTTGTTCAGAGAGACCAAACCACCGTCTCAATGAAATGTAAAGATAATATCAAAAAATGAAAACTAAAATATTCATTTTATGACTAATTAATTCATTTCTTCGTTGAATTCATTTCATATCTTTTTACACTAAATTTTATTTCTTTAGGTCCAAATTTACTGTCTAATTTTGCTGAATGGCGTTCTTTCACCCAACTTTCTCCACAGAATCTGATTACTAGTATCTTATCCACTTCAGAACAATTTGGTGGAATCACAGTATAGTCTTATGATAAGCATTTATACCCAACAATCTTCCAGGTAATAAAAATATCCTTTGCAGCTGCCATTACCTTTGAATCAGATACTGTCAAATGTCAGTACAGTTCATTAAGAACATATGATTTTCACAGACCATGAATATATGCAAATAAAGCTTTTCAAATCACATTTGGTAATCCATATCAAGATGAAGAAAGATGCAATCATGGAGTGTGATCTGGAACATTAATGCAAAATCTCCTACAATCTTTTCCAAAAGACTTCTTTTCTTAAATACAGTTCATACCAAAGAGATTGAGGATCAAGCTAATTACTGGCACATAGAAAAGATCTTTCTGCTAAGGCAATTGTTTAAGTGGCACCCCTTAAGCATGTCAGATTGTTTATGCTTTCACCCTACAAACACCAAATTTTGCAATATCTTTAGTTTGTTGGTTTTTACTTTTCAGAAGAAAACAAATAAACCATAGGAGCAAACCCCTTTGGTGGGCACAAAATTTTGAGCAAGAAACCTCAACTACTTCGCTGCATCATTTGTGTAATATAGATAACTGGAAGCTGAAAATCATACAGAGGATGAAGAGAGGAAACAGTGAACCTGAGATTATTTTGCGGTAGTATTAATATATTGATGTAAATGTTGATATAATCTTTGTAATGGGAAATGACCAAATTTTTGCACCAGCCTCTGCCACTTTGAAATTTTTGTTTCAAATGAAGAAGTTTCGGTAGCTTCACTTATTCCTCATTTATTTGTCTAATGGGGCTTTCAGGACCTAAACAATACAGGCTGAAAAGTCTGAATATTGCATAATTCTTAGTGTCAAAAAAACTGCGCTTCTTAGGCTGCAGGCAATTGGATGACACTTGTTGCATTACATGCTACACGAACACCCTTAAAACATTTCTGAAACTTGCTTCTATTTACTGGTTTTCTTTGTCTACCTTTGGCCAAAGCATGTAACAAGTATACATTGAGAACATGTGTGCCAAGGGATCAATATGCTTTTACTTCCTAAGTTCCAAGTTCTTGAAAAATCCCACAATCTTAGAAAAATATCCCATTGCTTCGTCATGCATGCTACTTCAGCCAGGTCATGTACTATTCTGTCTAATGAAGTTTATTTGGCAGTATTAACAAACTCCCAAAATGAATCTTGTCATAGAAATATATGACCTGCCTACTGTAATTAATATAGTCAAACAGTTTAACAAAATATATTTCATTAATAAGTAATAAATAACTTGAACAAGAAATATATGTATATGACCTGCTTACTGTAATCAAGATAAGAGCCAAACTAGGCAAAACTATCCTTGAAAAATCGAGAGCTTTGCCGTTACATATCATGGACATCATTACTGATCAACATTTCTCCATAACCAATCTCAAAATTTGTACTAATATTTGTAGAACAGTTACAGGCATTAAGTTCGGAAAAAAGATATAGTACAATTTCAGGTCTCCTGCGCTAAAGCGGGAAAAATAATCTCCGTCTCTCCACCAAAGGAAATCTGGGTGTAAAATTGATCATGTAATTCAAGCCTCTGTTTGGTTCCTTCTTTCTTTCTCACACACACACACATGAACCATACGCCTCATAAATAACTAATACATATCAGACCAGAAAACTGAATCAGACTCAGGACAAGCTGCTTCTATCCTCTTGCTAATTAAAATCACTGCCATATCGTCTGCTACAATATTTCTCTATCTCCTCAGCAGTTCTACCTGGAATTCGCCCAGCTATCAAAGCCCACCTGTTTCCATATCCAATGAGATTAGTAAGAGAATTAATTCACTTTGGGGCTTTTGTATGCCCATTGAGCCCATAATTTCAAAGACATTTAAGGATCCCAAAACTACCTCTGGCCAAGTAGATTGTACAGCCTGGTTATAAGATCCTCTTCATCCTCTGAAAAATCCACCTTGCTGTCTGCATTGGTCTCTTCTGCATCCACTTCATTACGTCAGCAGGTATATTCATGTGCTATCTATTCAATTTTTAATCAAAACTTAGGGAGCCACATCATATTTGCATGTTTTGAAAAGAATAAAATTACCCAAAGCAGCATATTTTGGGATTTAGAAAGGGCTTCTAAATGCATATTAATTCAATCACTATCTACAGCTTGAGAGTCCACTCATTTTTCAACAGCATATGCATATACAAATCATTTTTTAACCAATTCCTTTCAAAATTCTGGCATCATTATCCAAATTCCATAGCAGGGCATGCTTTGCAGTCATTTCATGAACAAAAAAACCCAAAAATAGATGATTTTAGGAATTTGGAGGGACTAAGCATTTGACTGCAGTTGCCGAGGACTGACTTTCTGAAATAGAACGTATATCAAGTCAATTAATGGCTGTACCCCATGAATCCAACTCTATCATAAATCTATCAAGCCAAGTTTAATCCAAATTCAGGTACCCACATCCTAATTCCAAATCAGAACATGCATTCAAGCCATTGCATAAACTAAATAAGGCCAAAAACACTAGAATTCAACACACTTTTATTTCCTAAGAATCTTTGAAATTGAATGCCCAGAAGTCTAACTACAACTACAATATTTACCTTGAGAGCTCACTGAAATATTGTCCTCTGATGAGGAACGATCAATGTCACTCATGACGCTGTTGAATCCTTAAAAAAATAAGTTGGGATTTGTATAAAGAACAATTGCCCAGTGTTGGAATTGGAGTCCTCACGACAGAAGGCGGCCACTCTGCACAAGAAATGGGTTTTGTTGTTGGGGTATTTTGCGCTGCTACTTAATATAGGTAGGTAAGGTACGGTTCTGTATGTAGTTAGAATATCTTTGAATTTGTGACGTTAGGAAAGGCAAGTTAGGAAAAGTAAGGAATGGTAGTTGTGGTTGAGTGGTAGTTAAGCGTGGAATTGATGACATTCAGAGGGCGATGAGATGGTATGGTGTGGTGGGCCCAACACCTAAATACCTTAATTGGTTCGTCGAAGACCAAGTAAAACACACAGAGCCCCACATGGTCTTGTTGCTACAAAATCAGATCTTCCACTGGTCTCCCTCTCATATCAGATCTTCCACTGCTCTCATCTCGTATCGTCTATGATGGACATTTGACCTCTTCCACGTCGGCATAGCTCATATTTCTATTTTCCGTCTCACATTTTAAATTTATTAAAAAGTTTCTCCTACGTTACTAGATATAATTGGTGTTTGGTGTCAACAACCTACAATTCCTATAAAGAAATACTTTCTAACAAAACCACCTCTCCTCCATGTACATCCTTTTTTAAGGACTCTCACTAAGTGGCAATTATTTACCTTTTTTTTTTGGTTGTGTATAATGGAGAGGTTTAGGATTTTGATTGATCATCTATAATGTTAGTATAAAGTGATTGATCATCTATAATCTTAGTATAAAGTAGTAATTTTTTAAAAATAAATTAGGTTTGAATTTGATAGTTGTATTTAAAGATTTTTGTCATAAGATATATAATTAAAATTTTGAGAAGATGATATAGTGTGAAATGGGATTTTTGGAGAGACAATTAAAGATAATATGAGATTATAATTAAATATATATTTGATCTATAATATATATTTTTTAATGGTCATCCATTCAAAATTGTCTTTCAAATGTTAAGATTTTTTTAATATCTAAAGGAGAGTTGCCTTAATATAATATGCTAATAAACTTACAACAACAACAACAACAACAACAACAAAATTGTCTTGACTAATTAAACATGGGCATCTCTACACAATATTATAAGATTGTGTCCCTTATTTGTGGGAAGGCTTGGGTTCATCCCTCCCACAATCTTAGAGCAAATACAAGATGGGTCCCTTTGGATGTAGGATGGCATAAATTGAATTTTGATGGTGCACCCAAAGGTAATCTAATGATTTTGAGTGTTGGTTGTATTATTAGAAATGACAATAGGGAGATGGTGGTTTTCGTGGTGAAGAAATTACCTAAAGGAACCAACAACAAAGCTAAAGATGAAGCTCTATTGTCGAGGTTGAAGACTTGCACAAGTTTGGTGCTAAAGAAGATCAACATTGAAGGAGACTTCAAAATTTTTTAAATGCAATAAGAAATAACTGGACTTCGAATTAAAAAATTGAAAATACTTTGAGGAAGTGTTGGTCGCTTATGAATCAATGAGGAATATAAGGTCTCTCACATCTTCTAGGAGGAAAACATGGAAGTTGATATGTATGCAAATGTGGAATTTACCATGCTTTAAATTTTTTTATATGTAAATAATGTGGACAATTGGAAGATATTGATGTGGGGTTAATTGTCATCTCCACACAATTGGAAAGGATGGAATCATTATGAATAACTAAGTTGTCAAGGAAGACTCACTTGAGGTTAGGGATGGCATCATGAAGGGACAAAGTATTAATATCGTTATGATGATGAATGAAGTGAATGAATTTATTTTTCCACTCTATCAATTATAATAGAGAAAAATATGTGAATTCAATGGTGGGTTTGAAGAAGAGGTAGATTGCATTCAAGGGCAAGGTTTTGGATCATAGACTTAAGAAGATCTTTAGAACCCATTTTTCTATCATATTGCATGTCATTTTTCATGGTTCTTGGTGATATTTTTCTCTCCACCACACATAGGTATCAAGTGAATCTAGACATTTCTTCCATGATGGTTACTATTCTACTAGATTTGGGGGAGGAAAAATATGTAATTAGGTTGATAATGGAGGCTTTGGTTTTTCCATAATGTGGTGGATTGAAGGAGGTATTGGATGCCACAGTGTTAGGATTGGGCTTTGCGATGGATAATGGCAATCATCCTATTATTTATCAATGATATAATGGATTGTCGTCTCCCTTCATGATTGGTATAGTGGGCCATGATGAGAATGTGTGTAAACAACAAGCAAGGTGGGGTGTAAATTTTTTGAAGGTGGTCGTAGAGTTGTCTAGAGAGTTGGAGGTGGATTGGACCTTATCCCTCATCTCTAGTGACTTAGTGACGGGTGAGGAGAATGCTAGTATGAGTGGCAATACAAGTGAAGTCATGGCATGAGATGGTGGTATTCATAATGGTCATAATTAGATATGCATTTAATTTTTGCATGTATTATTTATACAAATGTTTAACATCTTTATAGTAGATTAACAAACTACATATGCTCAAAATATAATTATCGAATTAGGTTTTTATGTATGGCCCTCCTTTAGAACAACCCTATTCTATATTTTTTATCTTCCATTTATGAGAATGGCTCCCCAAGCCTTAATTCTTATAAAATATTATAAGATTGTGTGTGCATCAATATTAAAAACTATAACCCGGATCTATATTGCATGTTGTTCTCAAATGGGAGCATCTGTAGATATGACTAGCTCTACACAATGATATAAGATCATATTTACCTCAATATTAAAATTTGTAACCTCTTTACATGGACCGCACTCAAAGCTCTATTAAATCATGTTGCTCTCAAATGGTAATGTCTAGAATAAAATCTTATCAAATTCTAAAAGCAAAAAAAAACCATGATACAAATGTAGAGGACATTTAAAGGTGTTAAAAATTAAAGAATGTATTTTTTTAGTAATCTGAAGCTAATAATTATTACTTCTTATAGAAATATAAGCAATACTTCAATAAAAGGATAAACGATCCTAAATTGGTCCATTCTTGAACACACTTGACCTCACCCCATCCTACCCAATTAAATAAATATTTATTAAATTTATTTAATTATTTACCTTTATCCCTCACCTTTAATTAAATAAACTTATATTTATTTATTCCTTCTAACCTTAGCCCCCAAATCCTCTAACTAAATAAATAAATTAATATCTACTTAATTAATTGATTTAAACTAATTAATTTCACCTCACCCTCAAGCCTTGTCTATTCAATCCTAACCCTTGAATCCATCTACATGGATCAAGATCTAAACTTGCCATCATGTGACAAGTGTCCTAACCTACCTACCCTACCCCTTTCTCACACATGTGTGAGCATATATCTCACACATTTGAAACCAAGATACCTCTTACACATGTCATAAGGTAGCCACCTTACTTCCCTCACTTGTCCCTTTCATGATATTCCATGTGTGTGTGCTCACACCTAGCTCTTACATCTATGAAACATATCGCTATCATGCCTCTTCCTTGTGACATTTGTCACAAGGCTAAGCCTTCAATCCATACCTCTAACTTTCTCAAATCCTAGCCAACCATTAAACATTACATCTTGGGCATTGATTTTCTCCATGAAAAATCTATAAATTGAGGCCTTGTCTCTTATTTTGATTATTCACCTTCTTCATATCCTTATGATGTCATTTTCCTCATCTACCAATCACAATCTTAACATTATAAGCAACAACATTCTACCATACTACACTCATCCAAAGAAGCACATCAAGTGGAGAAGGGTGCCTCTACTCTAGCTCAATCCATAAGATGAGAAGGTGAAAGACAAGGTAATAAGTATCTTTCAATTATAATTATCTATTTGTTTCTTTTATCATTTTCTTCATCTTTACCATTAAAACCTCCAACAACTATACAAATTCTCAGAGAAAACAAAAATAAAATAAAACATGAAAGAACAATATAGGAACTATAAACTATGGTGGCACCAACAATAACTAGTGACCTATCAATTATTGGGTACATTGAAATATATGTTTGATAAATAAGTAGCTTAATAATTTATTATTAAAATGTTAATAGGTTCATAAGTCTATGTGATGGTGGGACTAGGGTGACCCCACAATAGCATGTCCCACTTTTTGGCCAAAGTAGGACATTGAAATAAATATTTTTAACTAAATTTTTATTTTCTATAAGGTTTATAGCAACTAAACTGTTAAGAATTTGAAGATGATGTGAATTAGTGATTGTTGAGATTTCGTATGTAGATTGTATATATATATAACATAATTTTTAACAACTTATTTTTTGTAGTTAACAATCTTTTTTAAAGTGACATTTTTTTTTATCAAAAATGAAAAAATTAAATATATATTGGTAAAACTAGTATCTGCACATATTTTTTCATAATTTTGTATTGTATGTTTTATTTATTATTATTTTTTATGTGAGATTAATTATAATTTTGACATAGTTTTACTCCATAATGCATAACCTTTTTTGTATATATAAAAAATTGAAACAAAAATATCAATACATATTGTCTAGATATTTTTTAGAATTTGTTTCTCTATTTTTCTATTTTTCATATGTATGAAATAGAGACCTTGATGTATGGAAAAAAACCTATGTTCAATAGTAAATAGAAAATTTATTAGATATATTTAAAATTTTATTTTTAGAAATTTTATTTTGAAGACTACAATCCTACAAAATCTCATGTCCTAGCGACCTACTTTGATGGTCCAACATAGGGTTTGAAACATAAATTTTTTCAAAGAATTATGTGACTAGAAGAAAATTACCATTTAAAGGACCTTCATTTGAAGGCACTTTCGAATGAAGGTCTTTTGAACAACTTATAAAATGTTCCTATAGAAATACCTTCTAGTGAAGGTCATTTTGGTTGACCTAAAAGAATATATATTAAAATATTTGTATACAAATACCTTTGAATGAAGTTTATTTGGCTGAATTAAAATAATATTAAAATACTCATATAAATGGAAGACAATAAATTACTTTATATCTAAAATATAAGAATTGTATTTGGATATTTTGCATTTTCAAGTAAGAATATTTTCTAGCTCGCATTTTAGACATTTTTTGAAATGAAATTCAAAAGAAAATATTATTATGATGCATTTTTGTGGAGGAGATGAAAACTAAAACATGAAAGAATAAGACTATGCATTCATATTCGATAGAAATGAACAATAAATTAAATGAAAAAATGTTACAAAAAATATTTTAATTATTTTAAAATTTTATTTTAATTTAAATATCAAATAATTCAATTAGATACATGAAGATTATTCTATATAAAAAAAAACTCATACAATTCAATTCTTTTGACTTTTTGTCATTTTTTTCAAAAATATTATGGATTGTAAAGGATAAAAGAGGAAAATGATGATAGATTTATATGTTTAATTTTATAGTGATGTGAGAATAAATGGAAAGAAAATGCTATGTAAGATTATATGAAATAAAAAATAAAATGTTTAAAGTATTTTTTTGAAAATGAGTTTAGTTTGAAAATATTTTTTAATTTATATAACTATCCACTTTATTTATTCAAACTTCTTTTATATGATATGCAAGTTAGGAATCTACATACATAAAATCAACTGAAATAATTAATCCATATTTATTTATAAATTGATTTGCTATTGTAATATAGGTGAAATTGTTTTTTTCAACATAGCAAAGTGTATAGATACATATTCTTTTATTTACTAATGTCAGTAGCTAGCTATTTATTATGTTATTTACTAAAGTAAGTTATTTTATTTATTATAATTAAAGTATTTTAATGTTTGTTTTGTTTAATTTTTGTGAATATATTTATTTCATTATATTATAATTTATGTATTTGTACATAAATATAAATATGTTTTTTATTAAATAATAAAGAGGGAATAAGGATTTAATTTTATGTATAACTTCAAAAAAATTATTATGAAGCGTATTCAATTAATATTCTAACTCATTGTTATATATACACCCTCTAGTCTAATGATTTGACCTCTACATATATATTTAATTTGTACACTCTTGATCTCCTAAATTTTATTCACCTTAGATATCCAGACTTTGGTACTTACAAATACTACTAAATTTTATTGTGCAAGGATTATTCTCATTATTCAAACCCACGATCTTTCTGGTATCTAAGCAATGGTTGATAGAATCTTGTATAATCTCCATACTTATATGCTCCCACAATCTTTCTAGTATAGTGTAATGTCCCCTTCTCGCTCTTGAGTAGTGTAGTGTTCAATTAGCCTATTCCAGAGTTCCCATATGCTAGTTGATGTGGTTAGGGTACTCAGTGACCAGCATTGGAGTTCAATGTTGGGTTTTGGAGGGGTTTCTATTTATAGCAATGGCTGGTGTATGGCATTTTCTATCTTTAGTTGGTCACAGTACTCTTCAATGGTCTTTGGTTTTGCTCAGTTTGGCATTTGGTGTACACTTACTATTTTTAGCAGTGTTATTTATAGTAAGTCTTTTTTGGGGAGTTGGTCCCAGGCCAGTATGTACGCATCAGTATTATTTTCTCAAATGGTTTGGAGAGCCTATGGTTGAAGTATTTGATAATTGTTTTGTTCAGTCACTTAAGTTGTTTATAAAGTTATTTTATAAACTTAAGTTGAGGGGGTGAGTGGTCATTCAAAGTACCTTGGCCTATATGTACAACTTAAAGTTGATTTTAAAAGGCTTTATTAATATTTTATTTCTCCATGAGTGGGATGCCTAGAGAGGAAGGGGAGATAATTTAAAATGTTTTAAATTTTTCAAAGGCTCAAGGAAGGGTGTGGATTTTAGGAGGGAATTGAGAATCTTTTCAAGTCCAGTTGCCCTAACTTCTTATAATCTCATTTTGGCACTCATTTTCATATCTTCACTTTAGAAACATAACAAAATATTGTTGGATTTCTTCCAGATTCCTTGGGCTGCCAACTGAGGACAAAAACCCTTGTCATTTGTGCTGATTTCAGTGGTGATATATCCACCCTAGTTAGATTGTGAGTGTCTCCACAACTGGGATCACACAAAGCTTTATCAGAGTTTAGTTTTAGGGGATTTTGGTGATTGAAAATGAAGATTTTCTAGTTCTTTTGAATATTTTTTGATGTGGTTTGTTTAGCTTTCAGTTTGATGCGATTTTATGAAGGTTTTGGTGTGTTTCTAATTAGTTTCTGGGCAATATTTATCTAGACTTGAACCCATGTTTTTGCTCATAACTCAAAAATGGTCTAAGCTTTCGAAATGGGTATTGATTCATTTGAAACCCCTTCTCAAGGTGATTATTTCAAGCATAAGATTGTAATTTTTGGGTGAGTCTTGTATTTTTAAGGGCATATCAAACTTTTGATGGGGACGCCTTGTTTCTAGAAAATTCAATTTGTAACCTGCAAAAGTTAAGGCACCTGTTGTGTAATGAGGGCTTTTTGCTAAGTGTTTATTGTTTGAAAACAAGGAGTTTAGAGCCAAGAAATATTGCTGCAGTTTGATGTACTTTGGAAGCTTAAACTCTACCTTATGCTACTTTTTCTAAGTCTGAAAAAATGTTATCTATTTTCTGATATTTTTCTTGTAAATCTAAACTTAATGATTATGAAATTAGAATGTTATTGAAGGAAAAAACTTCTCTTTCTTGCAAGTTATCTAGTTGTTTCTCTTTGAAATATGTTATGTATATCTTGGCATGTTTCAAACTCAAATAATATGTGAAAACATTAAACAAGCAAACTCAGGAAACCTTGAATCAACAATTGGAAAAAATAAAAATAAAAATTAGGGGTGTATGTTATAGTGGTATCAGAGCCAAATCCTCCCTGCCATCTTGTGTAATCATATGAAATCAACACTCTTCATTCTATGAGCACAAGAGAATAGAGATATATACAGAGGGAGATTATAAAAGGACATTGGTAGCCCCCACCTATTCTGGAAGGTCAGACAATATCAGGAGTTCTTAAGGCTCATTGGGAGTCTTCATAGGGTACATAAATGCAACTAGATTCTCAAGGTGGTGAGGACAGGAAAGCAAGTAATATGGCTAAAAGAGGAAAAGGGAGAGCAAGGTCACAAAATCCTAGAGCTAGAATGGAGAAAAAAATTGACACGATGATGGACATGATGTCCCAGTTACTAGGAAATATTGAGCAAAACATAGCAATGAAAACTACTCCTAACAATCCACAGGTCAACACAATGCATACAAGAGAACATAGTGCTTCAAATCAATAGAGTAGTAATGAAGGACAACATACTACAACGGATTCACACATCGTTTCTAGGCCTTTTCGGCCCACTTTCTTATCCAAGGAGGCACCTCAACCCAATCCAGATACATCTTTGCCATTTGTGGACAACTGAAGGGAAGTATATGTTGAGTATGACACTCTTCCTGAAGCCATTAAGATGAACCTAACTTACAATGAATTCTTGGACCAGAAGAGAAAAAAGAATGGAAACATAAATAGATTTGATCAGAGAGGACCAGTAGTGTAGAGAGACTTGCAACAGGTTATTGGTAAGGTAGCACTTTCCAACTTTGATGGGAGTGACAGTTGTACAGCGAGGGCTTGGGAACAGAAGCTTGATAATTATTTATCCCTTAGACCCATGACGAAGGAAGAGGCAATTAAGTTTGCCACTTTACATTTGGACGAGGTAGCACATGAGTGGTGGTACCATGGCCTAGTTACATTGGGTCATAGGTCTATCACTACATATGATGAGTTCACCACTAGGCTCATTGAAAGGTTTGGCAAGGACCCCGAGATTCATTTCAAAGAGCTGGCCCAACTTAAGCAATATGGTATAGTAGAGGCTTACATAGTAGAATTTTAGAGAATTTTAGTGATGGTTACATGGATTACAGAGAGGAGGATGGTGGTCTTATTCAATGAAGGTCTTATGGAGCCGCTTAAGGGATGGATTAAGGCATTTGAACCACCAACTTTGCAGGAGGAAATGAAAAAAGAAAGAATTATGGAGTGGGCTGCCCCTAAAACACATTTTCAGTCCAAACCTTTTATGCATAAAAAGGATAAGAGACCTTTTACTAAGGACACTTCTCAACAGAAAAAATTAGTCACAAGGCTTGATGGAGACACATTAAATGACCTCAGAAAGAAGGTTTTATGTTTCAGGTGTAGAGATCCTTGGTCTAAGGGCCATATATGTGCTAAAGGGGTTAAAATATATTAGATAGAATATTATTTAGCATAGGAAAGTGGCTCAAAAAGTTCATACCAACAAACTAATTTTGATGAAAAAGAGGAAGAAGAGCCTCAAGGAGTTGTTGAAAAAGGGGAATCAAAGGAGTGTAAGCTTTCCTAGCTATATAGCCTTCAAAAGAATGAATCTTCATGCATTAGAGAAATCCTTAAGGGGCAGCAGATGATAGCTTTGATTGACTCAAGGGCTACAAACAATTTTATTGATGAGGGACTTGTAGCACATAGGGGACTCCAGACATAGGAGGTTGATGGATTTAGAATGATGGTTATAGACAATTTCACCATTAACTGCACTTAGATGATTCAATAGCTTAGCATCCAATTAGGTAACCATGAGTTCAAGGATGAATTCTATGTGGTTGGCATTGGGGATATAGATGTAGTGATGGGCATCCAATGGTTATGTTCCCTAGGAGAGATCACTCTCAATTTTTAGACCATAGAGTTGAAGTTTAAATCAAAGGGTAAGAACGTGGTGTTGAGAGGGATATCTAATGGAGGACCTCGTGTTGTCTCTTACAAGCATATGGAGAGACTTTTCATACATGATTAGGTGGAGTGGACAATGGAGTGTCTAGTCATGCCCTCAATTACAAAGGAGGAGAAGCATTCCTATCCACCCAATGCACAAACTTTTCTTTCTAAGTAAAGTAAGGTATTTGGTAGTATACCTCTTGGGAGGCTACCTGATAGAGGCATAGATCCCATCATTGAGTTAGAGGACAGGACTAAACCAATTATCACTACACCATACATGCACCCTAAGAGACACAAGGACGAGATAGAAAAGGAAATCAAGGAGCTTTTGGACATGGGGCATATCAAGTTGAGTAAGAGTCCATTTGCTTCTTCAATGGTGCTAGTGAAGAAGAAGGATGGGACTATGTACATGTACATAGATTATAGGGCACTCAATAAGAAGACTATTAAAAATAGATATCCCATCCCACGGATTGATGAGCTCATTGATAAGCTACATGGAGCAGTCTATTTTTCTAAGATAGACTTGAGGTCTGGTTATCACCAAATCAGAGTTAGAGAAGAGGACATCAAGAAAACAACATCCAGATGCCATTATGGACATTTTGAGTTCCTTGTTATGCCCTTCGGATTGACTAATGCCCTTGTTACATTTCAGTCTTGCATGAACAAAGTCTTCAAACAATAGTTACATAAGTTTGTTTTGATATTTTTTGATGATATTCTTATTTACAATAGATCATAGGAGGAGTACTTGAGACACTTAGATGAGGTGTTGAGTATTTTGGAGAGTGAATCTTTGTTTTCCAAGGGGTCCAAGAGTGAATTTGTTATGACAGAGTTGTATCTTGGACACATTATCAGCTCAAAGGGAGTTAGCGTTGATCTTGAAAAGATCAAGTTTATTCTTGATTAGCCTCCACCTACAAACCTTACACAATTGAAGGGATTTTTTTAGGCTTTGTGGTTTCTACAGAAGGTTTGTCAAGGGATTTTCACAGTTGACTGCCCCACTTATCGATTTGACCAAAAAGGGGGCATTTGAATAGTTTGAATCAACACAACAAACTTTTGATAGATTTAAGCAATTGATGAGCACGTGCCCAATCTTAGTTATTCCAGACTTCTCTAAGCCTTTTGAGCTTGAGTGTGATTCCTCAAGTGAAGGCATAGGTGTATTCCTCATGCATAATAAACACCCTATAGCTTTTGAGAGTAGGAAGTTGAAAGGTGGTGAGAGAGCTTACTCTATTTATGACAAGGAGATGTTGGCAATCATGCATGCACTTGCCAAGTTCAAACAATACCTTGTTGGGGGGAAATTTGTAGTGAAGACAGATCATATCAACCTTAAGTATTTTCTTAATCAAAGGGATCTTAATGAGAGGCAACAAAAATGGGTGAGTAAACTTCAGGGATATGACTTTGACATTGAATATGCCAAAGGGAAAAATAATGTACTGGCTGATGCTTTATCTGGAAGACCACATTTGAGCTCCATTTTAGTCATAGCAACAGATTGGAAGGAAAAAATAGAGGCTAATTATGCTAAGAATGCACTTGCAAACAACATTCTTGATGGGTCTTTACAAGATGATAGATACCAGGTGAGGGATGGCCTCATTTATTACAAGGATAGAATATGGTTGACTCTTGATTCTAAGGTGAGAGTGCACATATTTAAGTCTTTCCATGACATTCCAATTTCTGGTCATCCCATATATTATAAGACATACAAGAAGATCCGTGAGAGATTCTCATGGAAAGGGATGAAAGATGGCATAATTAAGTATGTATGTGAGTGCCAAGTATGCCAACAAAACAAAAATGAGCATACTTACCCTATTGGTTTATTGCATCCCCTTCCCATTCCTACTTAGAAATGGGAAAGAATATCAATGGATTTCATCACAGGGCTTCCAAAAGTGTAAGGGAAGGACAGTATTTATGTGGTGGTGGATATATTGACTAAATTTGCTCACTTTTTTCACATATAAGTAGGATTTACAGCAGTGCAAGTGGAAAATTTATTTTTCAAGGAGGTATTCAAGCTTCATAGGACACCCAAGACCATCATTAGTGATAGGGACAACAAGTTCATGAGCTTGCTTTGGAAAAAATTATTTAGATTATGTGGTACAAAGCTGACCCCTAACACTAGCTACCACCCTCAAATTGATAGGAAAGTTGAGGTGGTGAACAAGTGGGTGGAAAGCTACCTATGCAACTATGTTTCAAGACAATAGAAGGCGTGGGTTAAGTGGTTTCACTTAGGAGAGTATTGCTATAACTCCACCTTCCATATGTCTATTCGGATGTCTCCATTTATGGAATTATATGGTTACGAAGCTCCCAGCTTTGTTGATTTACTTTTCGGAGATTGCAAGGTTCCTAGAGCCATAGATCTTCTTCAAGATATTCAGGACATCATGAGGTCTCTAAGAGAGAATATACAGCATGCTCAGAATCAACAGAAGCTATATGTTGATCAACACCACGTTGAGCGTGTTTTTGAGGTTGGAGACATGGTTTATTTACATTTGTAGCACTACAGGTAGTCGAATCTCAAGAAGAGTGGGTCAAAAAAGCTTAAGCCTTAGTTTTATGGTCCTTTTAGAGTTATCAAGAGGATTGGAGAGGTGGCCTATGAGTTGGAGCTACCTGAGAACAACAAGGTGCATAACATCTTTCATGTTTCTCATTTTAAGAAGGCACTTGGTCAGAATGTGGTTCCCTCTACAGAGTTGCCTCCTTTGGATGAGGAAGGCGAGTTGATTTTGATCCCTGAGGCTATATTGGAGGTTAGAGAGCGTACACTGTGAAGAAGGGTGGTCAAGGAGTATTTGATTAAGTGGAAGAATTTTCTAGTGGAGGATGCTACTTGGGAGAGTGAGAAGATATTGCAACATTCTGAGTTGTGATTTCTTGAGGGCAAGCAATCTTGGGAAGGGAAGACTATAATGTCCCCTTCTCACTCTTGAGTAGTGTAGTGTTCAATTAGCCTATTCCAAAGTTCTCGTAGGCTAGTTGATGTGGTTAGGGGACTCAGTGACCAACATTGAAGTTCAGTGTTGGGTTTCAGAGGGGTTTCTATTTATAGTAATGGTTGGTGTATGGTGTTTGCTATCTTCAGTTGGTCACAGTACTCTTCAGTGGTCTTCAATTTTTCTTAGTTTGGTGTTTGGTGTACACTTACTATTTTTAGCAGTGCTATTTATAGTGTCTCTTTTGGGGAGTTGGTCCCAAGCCAATATGTATGCAACAATATTATTTTCTCAAATGGTTTAGAGAGCCTATGGTTGAAGTATTTGATAATTGTTTTATGCAGTCACTTAAGTTGTTTATAAAGTTATTTTATAAATTTAAGTTGAGGGGGTGAGTGGTCATTCAAAAAGCACCTTTGCCTAGGTGTACAACTTTAAGTTGTTTTTAAAAGGCTTTATTAATATTTTATTTCCCCATGAGTGGGATGCCTAGAGACGAAGGGGAGATAATTTAAAATGTTTTAAATTTTTCAAAGGCTCAAGGAAGGGCGTGGATTTTAGGAGGGAATTGAGAATATTTTCAAGTCCAGTTGCCCTAACTTCTTATAATCTCATTTTGGCTCTCATTTTCATATCTTCACTTTGGCAACATAACAAAATGCTACTAGATTTCTTCTAGACTACTTGGGCTGCAAACTAAGGATGAAAACCCTCATCATTTGGGCTGATTTCAATGGTGAAATATCCACCTTACTCAGATTGTGAGTGTCTCCACAGTTGGGATCACACAGAGCTTTATCAGAGTTCAGTTTCAAGGGATTTTGGTGATTGAAAATGAAGATTTTCTATTTCTTTTGAGGATTTTTTGGTGTGGTTTGTTTAGCTTTCAGTTTGGTGTGATTTTATGAAGGTTTTGGTGTGTCTCTAATCAGTTTCTCGATAATATTTGTTTGGACTTGAACCCACGTTTTTGCTCATAAATCAGAAATGGACTAAGCTTTCGAAATGGGTATTGATTCATTTGAAACCCCTTCTCAAGGTGATTATTTCAAGCATAAGATTGTAATTTTTGGGTGAGTCTTGGATTTTTAAGGGAAGATCAAAATTTTTCTAGGGATGCCTTGTTGTTGCTAGAAAACTTAGTTTGTGACCTACAAAAGTTAAGGCGCATGTTGTTGTGTAATGAGGGATTTTTGCTAAGCGTTTGGTTTTTGAAAACAAGGAGTTTTTATCCAAGAAATATTTTTGTAGTTCGATGTACTTTGGAAGCTTAAACTCTACCTTATGCTACTTTGTCCAAGTTTGAAAAAATGCTATCTATTTTTTGATATTTGTCTTGTAAATCTAAATGTAATGATAATGAAATTAGAATGTTATTGAAGGTAGAAAAATTCTCTTTCTTGCAATTTATCTAGTTATTTCTCTTTGAAATTGGTTATGTATATCTTGGCATGTTTCAAACTCAAATGATACTTGAAAACATTAAACAAGCAAACTCAGGAAACCTTGATTCAACAATTGGAAAAAATAGGAAAAAAAATCAAGGGTGTATTTTACATATAGGCAATAGTTGATAGAATCTTGTATTTTTACAAAGTATTCCAAGTATATTATAATGCAAGAGGAATCACAATTGGAGGAGTTCTAAGTCAATAAAGAATTCCCATTTCTTATTTCAATGAAAATTTGAATGAAGAAAAAATAAAATATTTTGTGTATGATCAAGAGTTTTATGCCATAGTGAAAGCACTCAAGAAGTAGAGATACTAGCTACTGCCTAAGGAGTTTGTGTTGTATATAGATCACCACACATTGTATTATACTAGCATTAGCATATATATATATATGCACCAAGAGATATCCTTCTCGAGGCGCCTATTTAATTTTCTAGTTTTATAATTTTAAATAAATTAATCTAGAATTTTTTTAAAAAGCAATTATTTTTCATTCTTTTATTATTTTATTTCTGTTATATTATTATTAAAAAGAAACATTTTACAATGACATCATAGAATACTTTTCTTTTTTTTTTAAATCATTTTTTAAAATTTTAAGTATATTAATTTAGAAACTTACTTTTATATGCAATAGTAAATTTATGAAAGTTTTTTCATACTTAATTTTCAAATTTTAGAAACTTCTTTTTATGTATACCAATTTAACATATTTTTTAATATCTTATCTTTATTATTGTTTGTTGGAAAAAATTACTTAAATAAATTTATATAAAAAACATCAAGATATATCTTGTTTTAAAAAAATCTTAAATATTTTTTAATTTTAAATATATTAATTTACAAACTTACTTTTATATGAAATAGTAAATTTAGAATATTTCTTTTATATTTGATTTTTTAAATTTTAGAAACAATGTCTATATAATTAAAAAAAACTATAAATGTTGAGAAACAATATTTGATATTTGCTATACTAACCTTTCTACTATTGAAGTATTTATTCAAATTAAAGATATCAGCAAAACATAAATGATAGATTTTATATCTCATCTCTTTAAAATAATTATCAATCAAAAGTTATATTTTTTTAATCTATTTGGATTTGTTTGAAAAGGCTAAAGAAACATTGTAAATGCACTAGCGGGTGTAGAGATAATTTCACTTGTATTTCCATGGAAGATGAGTTCCTTCCAATTTTTCAAGTCCATGTAAGGACAAAGTATAGAATTATAATAGCATGCATAGAAGAGAAAGTTACAACCCCCATAAAATATTGTATACAAAATAGAATAGACTTATCCTATATACTAAATCACATTTATCTTATCATGTATACACAAATCAAATGGCAGGGATGGTCAAAGACTACAATAAAATATTGTGTTGCCTCTTATTATTGTTAGAGATCCAAATTTGCACCCCTCTGCCAAGTTGTGAAAGAACTCAACAAATTTGGACTAACATGGACTACTTTCAGTCTATGGCTATCCTATTTTGAAAGTAGACCTCTAGATTATGGGTTGGCTCCCCTTTTGATGTCACCTAAACTAATGATTTCTGAGGAAAGAGTAAAAGATACTTGGAAATGAAAATTAACTGAAACTACTAAGGGTGATACACCAAAACTAACTAAGACTTACAAACAACCTACACACATTCAAAACAGTGACAAATCCTAGTTCACACAACTTATTTTTACATGCATTCTTGCATAAGTAATTTATAAGAAGGTTTTTTAGCTACACTCTTAGAAGGAAAATATTTCACAACCAAAAACACTTTGCATTTACTAACACAACTCATAACTTGCAATAATACACTCTTCTGCTAAATAGGTGCTTAACAATGAGGAAAAACTACAAGGAAAGATAGATTTCACAAGTAATTTGATCAACCATTAACTGGACGTAGTAAAAAATGAAATGAGAAGGCAACTATTTAATGCCATTGATTTAAAGTACTCAACTGGTATACAAGTCCGTCCCTAAGTTACAATACTGCTCTTGCTGAAAAGATAACTCCCAAAATCAAGCTATCACTCTACTTGAAAGAAAGAACTAACTCCAACAATGTAGATTGAAGTTACTTAAGCAAAACTCAAACAAATCCCACACACAAGTCCATCTAGAAGGTTCTAGTCGGATGCAACAGAAAAGGCCAAAAAGAACCTTCTAAAATCACTCGAAACTGTCCTCCACATGAAGCAAGGTCAAGCCAAGACCATAGTCACACTAAAAATGTGACAAAAATGCCTCCAAATAGCTCATTCCCTCCAAAGATAGTCAAAGATAACCTCCCACACCTTTCCCATGTCTGCTAGTCATCACTTTCCTCCAAGAGCTTTGACCCACACTTTTAGTGCTTTTGCAAAAGCACAAGACTCCATTTTTGCATTTAAAATAATAATCTAATTAAGTGATTCATAATAACATCACTTAATCAAACTATTTTACATTTCAAAACAAATGAAAAAGAGGCCCCACCACCTCCTTGGATTACATCAATATTTGCATTAAAAATAACATTAAATAAAAGTGATTTACAAATCACTTAAATAATGCCTTACAATTGATAAAAAATGCAAAACAAATGATATACTTCACATGCTTGTAAAAGCATTCAAGAAAAATTAAAACTCCTCAAAGGCATTTGATCAATTTTAATTCACCTCCATCTTCTGCATTTCAAAGCCAAAAGTGGCTTAGGACTATCACTTGGTCAACAACTTCATTTCAAAACAAATAAAAAGACTAATGATTCGGCCTATGTGAGCACAAGGAAACTCCAAAATCTTTGGAAGGCATATTTCAAAGTCTTGGAAGACTTAGCATATTTCAAAGAGGCAAAATGTTTACTAGGGCATATGGTCTTTCAAATGAATACAAGGCAAAATGTTTAAGTTTGAAAATGCAGCATAAGGTAAAATTGCCTAAGGTATAAACTTAACTCCAAACCCACGTAGCACATTAAAATGTGTTTGCATTTTTTAAAACACAGGGAAAAAATGTCTTGGTCAACGTTCATAGGGTTTCTACCCTAACACAAAACATGGGAAAAAGCAAAAGAGCCATTCATTTTGCTATCAAGCTTTCTGGAGAGCTCCACTCTAGAGCCATGGGGTTTCTAGGGTAGCACTAGAAAATGGTTTTCTAACTGGCTTTTGTCTGATTTCTTGTGGTTTTCACTGGGAAACAAGAGGTAATGTGATTCTTTGAACAAAATCTGGCTTTTTTATCATTCTCTTGGCCATTTCATGAGTTAAAGCCGCAGCCATAAGCATTTTCTAATCACTTTTTTTTTCTTCATTTCTCTGTGGGTTTTCTATCTGCTTTCAGCCGCCATTGATTGAGGTTCTCCTGAAGCTAAAATGGAGGCCTATCATGAGTTAAATTCTTGCATAATCAAATAAAATGAGCAATTTTAGCTTAGGTAAGCTCCAAGTTGACCCCCATCTTGATTTTCCTCTTTTCTATTAAGTGAAACAAAGCTCATTGCAAGCTTTCTCCATACAGTGAAATGGTAAAATTTTGGATTGTTCGTCAGTAATTCTTTATGTGTTTGGCTTGTGAGCTCAGCCACTGGTTTTCATTGACATTTCTATATGTGGAACTTGTATCTTTTCAAAAAAAGACACCTTGTATAGGTATCAATGGAAGAAGCCTCTTTTATAATCTTTGCATTTGAATGGAATCCAAAACCCCAAGTGGGTTCTTGTGATTTTTTTGTGAAGAAAACCTGATTTGTTGGCCGTGGCCATGAATAAATAGCATTGGGTTTTTATGGTATTTTCTGTAGAATGATTTTAAACTCCATTCATTTGGCAAACAAAACTTAGATAATGTTTAAGGGTTTTGCAAACCGTTCACTTCGGGCCATGGGCTTGACATTTTGCATTCATTTTGTTGGCATAAAATGAACTCCTTTTTGAAAACCTCCATGGCTCTTGTTCTCTATCATGCACTCTTTGTTATTTGCAACTTCATAACAAACCCAAATGGGTTCCTGAATTTTGAGAAAAAAAACCTCCTCTTCACCTCTGTATTTTCATTTTAATGTAAAAATCACAAAATGCGTATGTGATTCTTGTGAAGAAAACTTGATCTTTAGGCTGCGGCCATGAATAAATAGTTGGGTTCTTTGCATTTTTTGTTCATTCTGAAAAGGACTCCATGATGCATCTAGGTACTTTCATTTCTTGCATTTTCTGTTTTAAAGAAACATTTGATTTTTTTTGCAAAAGATTTAGTGCCATTACATAGAAAATAAAGATATCTCAGCTTCTACTCTCTCTTCTGTTCAAAAATAGGGTTGTGATCCACTATTTCCAAATGTTTATTGCTGAAAACATTTTCTAAACCAAAACTGGAAAGCAATGATGATAGCCACAATTTCACCTTGCCCTATAGCAATAGGCATCATAACCCACAATGCCCCCTATTCATCCCTTTAATTATGTTTTGCATTTTTTAGCCTAGTAAGTAGATTTGGATTTCATCTCATTCCTATGCATCAGTGTATCTAATAATGTTTTAACTAGTTTTCCCTAGCTCTGCTTTAATCTCTTGTTTGATTTGATACAGTCTGAAGAAATTTTCTAATCTTGCTCACTAATCTTAGAGACAGTATCACCTTGTCATTATTTTTTAGAGGTGTTCCAATGATGTGGCTATCGGTGGTTGTTATTAAATGTGTAAGAGACCCACTATCACAAATATAAATTGTGGCAAGATGCATTGTTTTTTCACCATCCTTTTGTTGGGTTCAATTATGATCATGCACAGTTCCACTTGCTCATTGTTGTTTGAAATGCATTGTCTTGCAACTCAATGTTGATGAGTTGATATCAAATGGTTGAACTCTTTTGTTGATCCCTTCTTAACATGCTTGCTTGGTCTTTAAATGAAAAACTCTAGACTTACTGATAGGAAACAACCTATTTGATCATTTGAAAAGAAACAATATTGAAATAAATATATTCATCTTGGATACAAAATAAAACATGCTCAGTACCTCATCTCTCATTATTTGATTCCCTTTGTGTGGTCTCCTGATGTATATGGCTGATCATTTGACTGTAATCTCCATTTGTGCACTATCTTACATCACTTGATTGTTAGTGTCTCTTTCCAATGCTTTCAAAGGTTCAAATGTTGGCATCCCTTGTGAAACACATTTTCTCTAAATAGCTTTTGTAATGATCATGCTTAGGGCTGCTCTATTGGAATACATAGTTGTTTGAAATGCATTTCATCGTGACTAATATCATTATGGTTGTAGCTAATGTAGATTGTTGTTTCACTTTGTTCATTGTAATCTCAATCTTGCATTGATATTAGTCAGATCCACCAATCTTTGTTCTTGCTTAATCTTGCTTGAAGAGCTGGAAATATGTGAGTGTATGGTTCTTTGAGTTCATGGATACTTATTGTATCTTGGCATCATTTGCAATGAATGTCCACTTGAAATGTTTGAACCAAGATTTCTTAAACATGTCTTTTGGGTTGTGCCTATCATCTCAACATCACCGTTCTTTTGCTTCACTTTGTATCTATGCTTACAATGAGTTGCCTTCATCTCCATCTAGTGATGTGTTTAGGGATATTGAACATTGATGCATCCTATTTAGGCATCCAATACATGACAAGGATCCTTTGTGACTGCCCCAATCCTCATGATTTCCCACAATTGATTGCTGCCCCCTAAGGTTTGTTACTTAGTCTTCACAATCATCTAGGTTCCTTTGATCTTTGTACAACAAACTAATATCATATCCTCTTCATCTCTCAATGTTCATTGTGGCTATCCATGTTCTTGCTTTGAGTGATAGTTTCCACTCTTTGTCATGACATTTTTCACTTATCCTTGCATGCTATGATGTTCATAACACATATGAATGCATCTTAAATGATTTTTTTCCCACCATTTCAAATTCATGGCCTACTCATTGTATTTTGGAAATGCTTGATAGCTCTAACTTCAAACCAAGAAAGCTCCCCTTGCTTCCCTGTAGCATGCACTCAACATTGATGTCCCTTCATGAGATGTAGCATGATTTGTTGTTGTCCTTGTCATGAGATCATTATTGCTGGCATGTTATCCACCTAAGACTGCCCTTTGCAAACTCTTAAAATTTATTGTTATACTCACTACCATTCCTTTTGCTTTAATCCTATTTGGTAGACATGTGTCATTTATGGTGGTGACCTGAAAGCTCACCATCCTAAGTGATGTGTGCTTGTTCAATAGGATTGAAGTGAGATGAATTAAGCTGTGTATTTCATGCAACAATGCATGACTGTCCTTGTTCCTTCTTGCTACTCCATATGACTCATGATGGTTTTAGGAATGACTTGATATCTCCTTCATTATATTAATAGATGCATAATTAAACTTGATGCATCTATAATTGAACTTGATGCATCATAGAAATCATTTACTTCTTTAATAAAATGGATCTTGGATCCACTTAAGAAGATTGAAAGACATATCCAACAAAATATATTGCCCCTTTTGACATGATGGCAGCCTATTGATTGATTCATTGTGAAAAGATGAAGGGTAACTCTCTTGATAGTTCACATTATTTGTTGCATCTTTTGAATCTGATAATGAAATTTGATCAACTATTGTGATTCCATATTGATTGAATGCATCAAGAATATGTTTATCATTGATTTGATCAAGTTGCTCAATTTCCTATCCCTCTTAAAACATCAGAGGGAAACATGTTGGGCTCAACTCTCGTGGGAGCCACATTTTACCCCACATGTTGTAATCAGCTGAATCATAACAGTAACAAAAACTTGTCCTAAATCTGCACAAGGAACAAACCAGTTAGATAAACAAAGCATATCATAGGTGTGTTTGATTACTCCTTTCTTGTTTTCCTGGACACTTATGGTATGTTGTCTATTTTAATGCTTATGGACATCAGATTACACATTTATGGATGTATTGCACATATTTTGATCAGTGACCTTTCATTGCTCTAACAACACTATTTTTTAGATGTAGGAAACCTAGGAGCAATGAGGAGAGTGTCAAACAAAAGTAGGGTAGTGGGAAAGACCAAGATGATGCGGGACCAAGCCAACAAGATTCGTCATTCCACCAGGCAATGACAGGTCCCTTTTCATTTTATGTTCAATTTCCTTTTTGTTTATCTATAGGCATATAGTATTTTCTTTATAAGCATTAGAATAGCCAGTCCCTTGGCTTGTGAGGGACATTATACACTTATGATTATCAATAAAGATTACATTTGCAATACATGTTGGTTCTCTTTCTTATTTGTATGTAATTGTAAAATTGGAATAATGCAATATGTTTTGACAATCTCCTTTATGCACATTAATGAACTTTAGTAGAAAATGACGCATCTTTTAATTTCTTAAATGCAAACACAACAATAAGTTACCTAATTTAGCTGGAAGGATAAATCAGGTAACATTTATATCATGGATGACTTCCATGTGTATTTACTAGCATCAACAAGATATCACATCCACCGGTCATGGTCAATATGGGTATTTGTAATGAATTACTATGAGCACCTATTTTATACCATTACCAATGGATCAACATGCTTGTTCTAGTGATAGAAATATTTTTTTTATTTTTTTAGTTTTTGTAATTAGCATAAAAATATTGGATTTTCCAATTCACTAATGTGCAAATCTCTATGAAATGTAATGACTTCAAGTCATCGGGGCTAAAATTTCACCTTGAGAAAGAGTCACCTAGGGATATACATGCAAAGAAAAATCCCAACAACACCACAAATCTAGGAAGAGTCTTGTCTGGAGAATTTGTGTTCCTCATCTCTGCCTCAAATGTAGATATTATGGTAAGAAGCATAAAGATGATGAATAAAATGAATGAAGCAAGCAAAGCCCCGCCTATGTGATCACAAAATCTATGAAAAGGATTACAGATGGGTAACGACTGAGTATAGGAATTACCCTTGTGACCAACATATGTGATTGTTGTTGTTGTCAATGCTCTTGCCATCATCAATGCCACCATTGCTTGCATTATCTCTCTCTCATATATTAATTTCTAGGTTAAAATTGTGTTGAATTAAGTGGAAAACATTCCAATCTTTTTTTTTTTGATAAACCTATGATTTTTCCACATTAAGATTTCAGAGTCTTGTCCTGAAATTGAAAAATATAAAGAGAAAAGGCATTACCAAATCCAAAAGAACACCACAAGCTTGATAGTAGTGAGAGACTTGGGTTTGAGCAGCTCAGAAATGACCTACATACCTGCATGCTATGACATTGGTCACCACGAAGAACCTGCATAGAGCCTACTGCTATTAAATGTTGATTGTTTTTTTAAAGACCCAACACCACTCTTCCACTACCTTGCCACTGTGACTCTTCACAATAAGTGATTAAAAACTGTTTAGAAAGAAAAATAGTTTTTTTCCAATCATTACCAAGTGGGATTACCTCCCAAAGATGCGACAAATTCCCTTTGAATGGTTCAAAATCCTTAATCATATATAATCTCATTTTTTTGTGGCGCATTAACTTCCACATCAATGATTTGAAATAGCTATCAACACCGATGATTAACTTTGTGCCTCCTCCTCTCCTAATACTGCCACTTGCACGTCATTTTAAATGCAGCTCCAAAAAATTGACATAGGATTTTTTCACTCTTTCTATGACTATATAATGCCTCTCGATGCAATAAACAACCAAGGTAAGTTCAATAAAAATAATATGAAGTGGGTTGAGTTTCTATAAAGCTCTCTTTTGTTTTAAAGCACAAAAGTGGTAGATATAATCAGCTAGTTCATGCACTGAGGAGGAGATGTTTAATGTTGAATGATATGAGGGTGAATTTAGTTGGTTTTGATTCAATGGAGTTATATGAAGAGGATACATATCTCAAGGAAGCATGGGCAACTTCTAAAAGTGATGCAAGAGCATCTAGGTCCATAGGCGATCTTGCATCACCCAAAATATTTTTAGTTGTTTGTTTCAGTTTGGTTTTATTAGGATTTGTTTTGGAATCTCATAGCATAAAGAACTATGTTGTGCAGTCAAACTATCAATTTAATGTTTTCGCCACAATGTCATTTTTATGCTCCACAAGAAAATTTCAAAATTTATTTTTGGAAAACCTATAAATCCTCAAGTAAAATCCTTTTGCAAGGGAATTATTGGAGGTACCACATGAAATGCGAAAAAAAATTCAAATTTATATATTTCCTAGTTTGGAATATTTTAAAGTTGGAGGTTTGTTAAAAAATATCAGTAGGTTATGAAAAAAATAAAAATGTCAAGATTTTGGAGAGTTGAAGTGAAATCGTTTTGGAGGGAACCTGGGGACATCATTCCAAGCCTACTCATCATTTTTTTATTCAATTCTGAGATGTTTATTTTTTTTCCTTTTGACACTCGCTTATGTCAAATTAGCATATTTAGTTTTTCTCCAAATTGTTGAAGCAACATCAATTCATTTTTATTAATTAATTTTCTAGATTGAAATAAAAAGAGTAAGAATATTCATGTTGGAAGGAATATAAAAAAACCAAGTTGATAGAATGCCAAGAGCCATGGTAAGTATGGGATGCCAAGAATCAATAAACAATAAAATGCAGAGAAGAAAATGGTTTGCGTTGGAAGGAGAAAGGGAAGATTTAAAAGGATAAAATGAAATGTAGATGAGAGAAGTGAGGGAGTAGTGTGGGAAAAATTAAAGGGCTGCTCAAAGATTAGGAAGGCTGCGAAGGGAGAACAGGGGCAACTACAACCATTTGAATAACATTTTTGACTTGCAAATAGGCAGGTTTGGAGCAACAGTGAGGAAAATAATTTTGGGAGTGTTTAGATATTTTAACCAAAATTTGTAATTGTGAATTGTAACCATTAGTGGCCTATGAATAAATTGGATTGTAGAATTGTTTTTTTGAATTGCATTTAAGTTTGTTTGGGTTATTTTAATTGGCATCTGAAGTTGTCAATTTAAATGGTAATTATTGTAAATTTAAAGATTGATTTGTGAATTTTGGGAGTTGTAATCCCTTTGCGTCAATTGGTATCAAAGAAATAGTCTTGGGAGTGGAGAGGATCAACCAGGACCTATGGGTAGAGGAGAGTGAGAAAGTGATAGAGAAGAAGCTCGTGAGGGTTGTTGCAGGCAAGAGGAGTCCTCAGGAGGGAAAGAGTTGAAAGCCGTGAAGAATTTGTTTTGTAGATTGAGAATGTAATGCAAATTATAGAGTATGAGGTGAGAATTATGGAATATATCAAAAAAAAATATGGGTAGAGTCATAAGGAAGAGGCCCATGATTTGGTAAGCATGGAGATGCTATGAAGAAAACAAGACATGGAGGATGATAAAAAATATAAACAAGCAATTGGATAAGCTAGAGACATAGCTAAGTGAAAAAAAAGACATGAGAAAATAAGATGAGAATGGAGTGAACAACAAAGAGCCTACAATAGAGGTAGTTAAAGAAGAGAAAAATGAAGATGTAGTGATGGAATGCAAATATATTGCAGTGAAGGATGATGAAGAGGATGACTTACTGTCGTAGATTTTGGCGGTGGAGAATGAATGGTTGTAAGAGATTATAGTGATTGAAAGTGAGAAGACAAGAATCACAACGAAGGAGGAGGAAGTAATAGAAACTCCTATAGAAGTATGTGAAGATGATGAAAGTGAGAAAATGAACAGCGAAAATAAAATGGTAGCAAAGGATGAAGATGCAGTAGAAATTATTGAGATAGAGCTTGAAGGCATTGTAATAGATGATGAGGAAACCCAAGTTGCGACAGTGAAATAAGAGGTAAATTTTTTTTTTTTGAATTCAATGATGATGAAGTTGAGTTGAAATCTCATATTGTTGAGGATTTCAAGTAGATATTAAGAGAGAATATGAAGTTGAAGATTGATGTATGAATCAGTATTCACATATAGAAGTTGCCAAGGATATTGCAAGTTGTTTTTGGTGGAGGTGGACGGTTAGAGGTGGAATGGATTCCATGAGTGAGAAGATGAGAATAGAGGGTATTTGGTAGAGGAGGTTGGGCTTTGGTGGGCATGAGCTCACGAGATGCAGTGTTGTTGGAGGATGGTGGTGTGTGTTCTGGCACGATGCTGGAAAAAGTGGAAGAAGGATTAATATTGGGCATTTAGGAAAGTGATGGAGTTTGTTGCAAGTTGTATTCAACTTGGAAGAGTAGTTTGACTACTAACTCCACCTTTTTGAGCCTATGCTCACAAATTCCCTACCTGACATGTTTGATGCAGGAGCATCCGGGTCCATAGGCAATCCTGCATCGCCCAAAAATATTTTCTATTGGTTGTTTTGGTTTTTTTTTATTAATATTTGTTTTGGGTTCTCAAAGCAGAAAGAACTCTATTGTGTAGTCAAATTGTCAATTTGAAGTTTTCTCCAAAATGTCATTTTTAGGCTTCACAAGTAGTTTTCAAATATTATTTCTGGAAAACTTATAAAGCCCGAAGTAAAATCCTTTTACAGGGGGATTCTTGGAGGTACAACGTGAAATGTGAAAAAATAATTGTTACCTATTTTTGCTACTAGACCAAACAGGTAGTGTTGTTTATATTTTGTAAGTGAAAAGAAGGTACATTTCTACTTTGCTATGTCACATTCATGTGCATAAAGAAATATTAGAAGACTACAATACTACATTGCCTCATGCAAATGCATATAAGATAACATAGGAAAAAGTGCACAATCTTTCCAAAATGTAGTCTTTATTGATAATGATAAGTGTATAGTGTCTGTGACAAGCCACGGGACTGACTATTTTAATGCATATAAAGAAAAAACTATACATTTACAGATAAAAAAAGAATGCACATAAAGAGAAAGGGGACTCGTCATTTCCTGAATTACGAATCTAGGTTGAGTTTCCTTGCATCAGCTTCAGTCCTCCTATCCATCTAGCCTCCATTAGTTGTTTTCCCCTACTGCTCAAAGGTTCCCTACATTTTTAAGAAGAGTGTTGTTAGAGCAATGAAGGATCACCAGTCAAAATATGTGCAAACATCCATAAACATATAGTCTAATCTTCATAAACATTAAAATAGCTAGCATATCATAGATGTCCAAGAAAACAAAAGAGTTATCAAACACACCTATCATATGCTCTGTTTATCTAACATGTTTTCTCCTTGTGCATATATAGGATAAATCTTTGATACTATTTTAATTCAACTGATTATAGTATGTGGAGTAAAATTTGGCTCCCACGAGGGTTGAGCCCATCATGTCACCCTCTTGTGTTTAGGAGGGATAAGAAATTGAGCAACTTGATCAAATTAATGATAAAACTATTCTTGATGCATTAAATCAATATGGAATCATACCAGTTGATCAACTTTCATTATTAGATTCAAAAGATGCAACAAAACTATGTGAATTATCAAGAAAGATTACTCATCATCTTTTCACAATGAACCAAATAGTAGGCTGTCGTCATGTTGATCAGAGGGGCAATCATTTCTTCTTGGAAATATTACTCTGTTGGATATGTCTTTCAATCTTCTTAAGTGGATCCAAAGTCCATTTAAATAGTGATATGATTTGTATTTCACTGTCATCAAGATCTCAGGGGTCAGTAAAGAAGGAAAGAAGAACAAGGACAACAATCATTCAAAGATGGAAACAGTTTTTCTCTTCCCAAGAAATAGATGATTTTTGTGATAATGGTGAAAATACACAACATAATTGGCACATGGAACCAAATAAAGAAATGTTGGTACAATAGAAATCAAATGGTGTAGAATTTGATGTTTTTGATAGGAGAAACATGAAGACTGAAGCAAAGATGCATCAAGATCAATTATGGATAATCACATAGTGGAGGAGCTATCATGAGTTACATGGAGTAGCACAAGGTGAGCAATTGAATGCAAGGACAAAGCCATCATGTTAGCATGTTGTCTCGAAGAGAAATGCATGAGAAAGGAAAGCACATTGATGCAAATGAGTAACTAACATGCATTGGTAATCATCTTGCTACTGATACAATGAGTATTCAGAAACAACAGGTGGCATGAAATAGTAAAGACAACCTATTAATTATGAAGAACCATTCTTATACAACTGATCAAGTATTAAATATGTCTTCATTTAATAACAATGGATAGGGCATTTTTCTGCATTAAGAGGACAATATGCTATGAGAAAGAAAGAGGATAGTCCTATGACAAATATGTATCCTCTATCCGTCAACATAGGTATGCCAAGAATACATCGAAGAAGTAGCATGACATCATAGTTATGAAAGAATGCCTAAGTAAAAGACAATACATTAGGTAACAACAATGAAAAAAGTGGAGTAGTGAAAAGCATTGTTTGAGATGAGAAAGCATTTAGGATAGCAAAGGCATATGTAAATATTAGTGTTATGGAAAAACAAAGCATCCACAATTTGATGCAGTCATAAGCTTCTCTAAGAATGAAGGACAGTTCCCTATGCAATATACATTCATCAATAGGAGGGAAAGAATGTTCTTAACAAAGATCATAAATGGTAGCATTGCATTAAAAAGTGATAAGTACCAAGCTATAAGAGATAATAGGTCATGAATGCAATGTAAAAAACACTGACATTGATGCAACATGATGCTTAAAGGACTGTCATAGATATCAAGAAGTAGCAATGAGAATCATAAAGGCTATTCAAATGGTTTCATTCCTAATGTAAACGTACACTGTTGTTGTCACGATAATCTTAATGCATGAAGGGCATGATCATGATAGTCAAAAAAGGAGTGATCAGCATTTGAAAGCATTAGAAAGAGATACCAACATCATGAGTGCAAAGCTAGAAGACTATATCAAAGAAACATAGTCATTTAAATAAGAAACTATGATGATCTATTGCTTTGTTTATGTAGAACTCCTAGTTCTAACTTCACAGACAGTGCATACAAACATAGTGTTTCTAGGTGGCAATTCAAGCAGCACAAGGTGAGCAAGATAGTGTCATGAAAGAATCATATCATGGACAAATGAAAGAGTATCATGAACATAAGCATGTATCTTTGAATCAACAGTTCTCTCAAAAGAATGGAGATAGACATGGGTACCATGTTTTTCAAGACTAGTCTTATAATCAACAAACAAGGTAAGGATAGTCATCCAATGTAACTTTACTAGGGGCAAAATTTAGAACATTCTTAAAAAAGAAATCAACAAATTTCAGTAGCACACAAAATAAATTCTATTTTAAGTATTTGATGAGCCAGGGCCAAGCTGTAATTGTATCATTTGAATACCCATGTTCTGTGTATGTCAAAAGAGAATCTCAACTGAAAAGGTTATGCTATAGTGATCTAGTACAATGCAAAAACAATGAGCAATGCTTATGCAAGAAATTCAAGTGAAGGTGTGAAAACATTTAAACTATTTTATGCCTAAAATGAATGAAAAGTCATTCAGAAATCTTTGCATTCTAAATATCAAAGCATACTGTTAATGTTTCCATGAATGAGAACAAAATCATTTGGAGTGTCTAAGTTATGAAACGGTCGTAGCAAAAGGTACCATGAAATGTGCATGTAAAAGATGCTACAAAATTTGGAAAGATACTAAGAGATAAGAAGTGCTCAACCATTTCTATTAATTGCATTTTCAAAATCAATAAAAGTGAAATAGGAACTTAGTTAGCTCAACTCTATTTCCTCTTAAACGTAGAAAGTTGTGATTAATGAATAATGATCAAGAGTGGGTGCTTTTGGTATAAATTAGAGTCTTCATGGATCAGTTACAAGAGTTTATGGGAGCATCATTTCAGCAGACTTTTAAAACCCTTCAAGATCTTTAAAGGAAACAAGAGAAGTTTGTCACAATGGATAGCCAAGCATATCTAGTGGACAAGGTATCTTGAGTAGATACTTTATCAATTTCTCAGTGTTTTATTAGTTTGTTGATGCTCAACAGAGGGCACTTGTGAAGATGAAAATGAAGTCTTTAGAACTCAAGTGCAAGGGCATATAGAGGGACTATCATATTAGTGAAGTATAAAATGATAAATTTGAAAGAGGACAACCTGTCCATCATGAAGTGACAAAAGCACTTAATTTTAGCATTACCAGGGGAATCCTTGTATGGATATCAAATGCCTAAACAATGACCATCAAGATTTTTATCAAATATTTTGTGTGAGGACCTTCAAAATCCTTTTAGTGCTAGGTGCATACAGTGGAATATTCAAAATAGAAAATACCCAGATGATTGTGAAATGGCGGTTTTCAATGGAGAGCAATTTTTAGGTTTTATCTTCACCACTGCCTTATTGAAAAGCCAAGAATGCATTTATTTTGAAGTAAAATGAACAAATACTACTGTATATTGGGGTTTTGAAAAAATGAACATCATATTCAAAAAAATAGATGCACCCAGAACGAGTATTGAAACCCTCAACCCATAATTAAAGTTTTATAGATGTTTCCTTTATTTCTTTTGTAGAAATAGTGAGATGAAGGCCAGAAAGCTGTGAGAAGATTTTTTAGATCATTTTATTTAAGTACATAATGAAACTTAGAAAATATAATGAATGGAGCTTAAAGGGCACAGGTTTTTGGAAAACCCAGAAAGGATAAACCTTCTCTGAACAAAAAATGAAAACCCTCCTCAAGAAAATAGAGGTGTACAAAATGAAAGGAAAATCTAGTGAAATTTTGCAAAGGAATAAAAAATAGTTGTATCTTCATGGCCATGGCATGGAGAAGTAATTTTCTTCACAAAATACATAACCCACTTGGGGTTTTTTTATCAGAAGTCACAAATTCAGAATAGCAGAGGAGCTTTTGAGCTCAAATCAAGCTTCTATTCTTAGAAAATAAAGTAATAATGCAAAGATTTTATGAAAATCTTACCCTCTTTTGATTGTTGAGAGGAAGATGCATGAAAAGCAGTGGGTTTTTCCCTTTTTTCTTCTTCCAAAAGACTCATAAACAAGCTCTCCAATGGCAGCCATAGGCAAGAAAAGCTTCCATAGAGGAAATGAAGAGATCAAATACATTAGAAAACAAAGAAAACACAGCCTTGAAAAGCTTGAATGGCTTTCAAAATGGAGAAAAATCTAGATTTATGACAAGGAATGGCATTTACCTTTCTTTTCCAATTATTAATCTTCGAAAAAACCACTCAAAATATGCCATGAGAGTATAGAAAATGCCATGATGAAACCCTAGTTGGTGGCCAAGAGGAACTCTAGAAAATTCGATGGTGAGAATGAAGTGATTTTTGCTAAGTTTACATTTTTTTGTTGTTTAGGGTTTCTTACCCTAGGGAGGTCGAATTAATGAAGGCATTTTTTGCCTATCTTTTACAAATATATGTAAACTAATGTAATGGCATTGTCAAGACTTATATCCTATGTTTTTATGTCCCCTTGTGCCATGTTCATTTCTAGGCGAGCTTTATAAGGCCCATGTATCTACCAAATATGTAAGGCTTTCAAGACAGTTTATGAATTTCTGCATTTTGATTTTCCCCATAGGCCAAATCTAGGCCTTTTTATTTTGCATTATTTTGAAATGTAAAGCATTTGGTTAAATGGTGTAATTATAGGCTATTTAACTAAATGTTATTTTTAAATTCAAAATAATGGTGAGTTATGCTTTATAAATGCCTTAGGGGAAATTTAGTTAGCTTTGATGCTCTTGCAAGCCTATAGGAGTGGTTGGGACAATTGTTGTCATTTTGCATTTATTTTTAAATGTAAAATATTTTGATTAAGTGATGTTATTATAAGCACTTAGTCAAAGTGTTATTCTAAATGCAAAATAAGGTCTTCTGCTTTTCCAGACACACAAGGAGCATGGGTCAAAGCATCTTGGAGACATAATGATGATTGACCAACATGGGAATGGTGTGTATTTGAATAATTTTGGAGGGAATGGGCCATTTGGAGGTAGTTTTGTCATGCTTTTAGTGTGACTTGGGTCTTGGCTTGACTTTACTTCATTTGGATAACATTTTGGAGTGATTTTAGAAGCTTCTTTTTTGGCCTTTCTATTGCATCCGACTAGGAGTTTCTAGAAAGACATGTGTAAGATAGTTGTTTGTTTTTTGCATAAGTAACTTCAAACTGAGTTTTTGAAGTTAGTTCTTTCTTTCCAACAGTGTGGTAGCTTATTTTTCTAGAGTTATCTTTTTAGCTGGAGCAGATTGTAACTCTTTTAACAGATTTGTATACCAGTGATTACCTTGGATATCAATGATACTAAATATTTTTCCTTCTCATTTCATGCTTCATTGTGTGAATCTAGTGATTGATGAAGTTTACTTGTGAAATTTAGCTTTTCATTGTAATTTTGTCTCATTTTAAGCACCTTTTGCAGAAAAGTATATTGTTGCAAGTTATAAGTTGTGTTATAAATGCAAATGCTTTTAGTTGTGAATTTCTTTTTCCTTCTAGGAGCTTAGTTTTAAAACCTTCTTATAAAAAACTTATGCAATAATGCATTTTGGATGAGTTGTGTGTTACTTGTCGGCATATTATGTATCATATCCCTTTAGTTTTCATCTTCCTTGGTCTTCAATCTTATATGTTCCACCTAAGTCTAAGGTTTTTTCCTTCATTTTAGTCTTGGTCCTAGGTTCTTCTAAGTTCAAAACTTTTTATCACGCATTGCATGAGTTTTGAAACCTAAGTTGTTGGTGCTATATGTTTTAACTTTTTCGTTTGGTTTCTATTTTTCCTAACTTTCATGACAACGCAATATGTTCTTTAGTGGCGTCAAGTGAGTTGGTTCATTGTGAAGTCAGGGAGTCAAAAGTTTTCATAACTTCATAACTCCCGACTTTAGGTTGTTAAGTTCCAGTTTTCCACGACAAGGTAATAAGTCGTGTGCCCACATGTTTTGAGGCATCGCCAATGCATTTAATTAGGCATATAGTACAACTTGGAGATGTCTAATCAATGATTTTTGCAAGGCACACAAATTTTAGGGTTTTCTTTATTAAGGATTTAAATAAAGCGCCATATTAATTCATCACCAAACACACGTCCTACTATTTGCACAACTTAAGGTGGTGAAAATTTATTTGGTTGAGCTTGCAAAAGCACCCCTATCATCTGCAATTATTTCTTCAAGCGTACAAGTGTTTTTCTACATACTGTGAGCTCATGCAGTCTAGAATAAAAAATTGTTGGCTCGGCGTGAGGGACACAAAGCTGGAATCTTTTAAGTTGGAAGAATTTTTGGCGTGCCTTGAAAGTGATAAAAAGACTGTTGTTGACGCGAGATTATTAGAAAGTGAGTTAGCTCATGCCAGAGGTTTTCCATAAGCCATCCTCAGTGTGGACTTAATAGGTGCATGTGCAAGAAGATACATTCCGGAGAAATAAGAAATCAAAGTCGTGGACGGGACGGTTGTTGCCAGAATTTCTCTTGGAACTGTTTCTCACGCACTAAGGATTCCTAAGCAAGCTTCCATAAAGGATATGTCTGTTGCAACAGCTGGTGAATTTTTCAAAGTCAATGAAAGTTGGTACAAGAATTCTATAGCCAAAGGATGGTTGAAATCACAAAAAAGAGGTAAGTCACAGCTACCTGCTAAACTCAAAAGAATACATTTCAAAGGAGAAATTGTGGACGCTATTGTTTTGTTGCATCGTATTGTTGGGAATGCACAAATTGAGTCTTTCGAAAATTGGATGTGTCAATTCATTTTGGATGTCTCTGATGAAACCATATACATTAATTGGGCCAAGTTAGTTTGCTTCCATTTAAATGAACAATTGATCAATTTTTAGAAAATGGCTACTTTTCATCTGTGTTATTGCTTAACATATGTTATAGCTAGTCAGAGGTCATTTTGGCTGGGATTGAAACCACAAATACCCCCAACTTTCGGCATGCCTATGTATAAATGCTACCCGTAGTTTACTAAATAGGTTGGGATGGGAAATTTTTCCTTTGTTAATGATGCATTTTTAATGGAAGCTATAAAGAAATTAGATGAGAATCTTGAAGTGCATTTCTCTGATGAATCAATGTCTTTGGTGTTAGAATTTGGAAGTTTTTATATTCAATTTGATAGATTTTCCTATTTGAGGATAGGTGGCTTTGAAAAAGCCCCACTATAATTACCCAAATATCCTAGAGATTTGCTAGTATTCTTGGAAGTTTGTAGACAAATGGCTATTGTAAATGTGAAATACTTGGGAATGGGGAAGTGAGGGTATCCTTTTCCATTGACAACTCCATCTTTCACATGTAAAAGTAATCAAATGGCTAAGTGTGTTGAAGGCCTTCTTAAAGAATATAATCTCCAACATTTATTTATGTGGGCTAATTGTTATGCCTTGCATAACCACCCCATTTTAAATTTGATTAAAATGGGACCCTCTTTTGCTTTCGCTCTGTGTTTTTCCCCCTTTGATTTTGAGGTTTTTCTTTGCCTTGGCATGTGCTTAATATGTTTATCTTGCTTGCCCAAGTGTTTTTCCCAAGTTGAATATTGAAAATCTTATGATTTGGGTGAAGTTCAGAATTTTACCTTGGTTCGGGATTTTCCGGTCCGTCCAGATTTTCCAAGTTTTCTTTCAAACTCTGGTTTCAATGCTGCTGTTCGTGTTTTTGAGCTAGTTCGGGATTGTTCACCCCTTCTGGATTTTCCCGGATTGCGCTTGAAGTCTGGCCCGACCTATTTTCCACTGTAGTTTGGAGATTTCTAGACTCCACAAAATTTCGCTTGGTCCGGATTTTTCCAGATTTTGTTTCGCCGTCGGGATCTTGAATTTCTCCATTCCGTCTTGTCTACACCATTAGTGCACCTGGGTAAGATTTTTGAGGTCGAATTTAAAGGGATTTGGGATATCTTGCTCTCATCTTTGTTTTGCATTTGTTCTTACATCTGGGATTGCATGAGTTGAAGCTTGAATTTCCTGATTTGCATGTTGGTGCGTGGATTTCTGGTGTTTCAAGTTGATTTGGTCACTAGGGCATCTGAGTTAGCAACTCATTACGTTTGTGGTTGAATTTGATATATTCATGGTATGTGGTTTCGGTCCTGACTCTTAAGTTGCTATTGATTTTGATGCTTTATGGTTTAAATCCGTCTGGAAGCTAGACTCTGCGTGATTGATGATTGAATATGTTAGACTAGGGTTGAGTTTAGGATTCGAGGATTCTCAATGCTTATCTGGTATTTCACCCTAGTTCATTCGGTCAAAACATTCAACTATATCGCATGTCGGTGAGACACTAAATTGTGTCTCCCCGATGCCAAGGTGTTCGATCATAGAACCCGTCAGCAAGACAAACACTATCGGCAGGGAGCACTCTGAACTCACTCGTCTCACCGATGACTTCCAAACATTTCGTCAGTAGGAGTCACAACGATATGCATCCAGAACAACTCCATCGACATGACATCTACCGTCGCCATGAGATATAGGTTTCATTCCGATAGACCAAAGGTCACATCGATCTCTAGGTTTTTGCCTAACCTCAGGATTTTCTTGCCCGATCGGATTTTCCTGGTTTCCTTCAGTTTCCAAGAAATGTGCTGGTGTTCGAAGTTTTGCACTCTCTGCGAAATTCTGGTCCGACCGGATTTTTTCGGATTTCCTACCAAGCTTCGAGTGACTTGAAATTTTTGGCACATGAATGATTTAGGTGATGAATGCTTGATACTCCATGCTTATTTTGATGGATTTCACAATGTTATGTGCATTCCTTCTTAATTTGAACGATCTATTGGTAAACCTTATGCCTACTTCAAAATTCTCCGTTCTGGCTAGACTTTCCTAGTTTCCCTTAGTTTTATGAAGTGCGAAGTTTTGAGTCATCCGTGGAATTCCGGTCCAGCCTGATTTTTCTGAATTCTTTGTTGTGCTTTGTTGAATTTAAGAAATTGGATAAAATTGATGGATCTAATGATGAATGCTTAACCATATCTTACTTTAGCTTGATGAATTTCACTGTTGTATGCTGCTTATGTTCTTTTTGACGATCCAGTGTTGATGCTTAATGGCTAATTTAATAGTTTTATCATGATTTTAAGCTATCACTTGGATGAAAATGTTGTCAACATTTGGATTATCACATTGGTGTTTGATGGATGTAGGCTGAGTCTAGCAAGACAGCGGTTGGAGAGGCTATAAGACACAGAGGGATCCTCCATCATTGAGGTAGAAAAATGAAGCTAGACAAAAAGAGTAGGATTCCTGAGGGCAGGATGACATCAGTCTAGTTCGAGGTTTCAAATATGAATATGAACACCCTGCTACAAATGACTAAGGCTGTCATGGGATACAGTAACTAGGAACCAGCTGGATGACATAGCGACCTACAATGCAGTCATTAATGAGTGTCAATCCAATAAGAGAGACTGGGACAATACGATGTGGCAGAGCTGAAGAATGATATTAATGCTATTGAATGGAAAACTAGGGTTTCGCCTATGCCACTTGCGAATGGCTTGCAAAGGATGTTCTTGATGACGAAGGCCAGAATGGAGCAAGGTATGGGCGAAGTGGGGGAAGCAGTTAATGCAAAGCTGCATTGAAGGTCGTGCTTCCTCATTGTTTCGATTTGCCTCTTCTTCACGTGTTTTGGTCCAAGTTATGTGGCAGATCCTGGGCCGATCTGGTCGGTGCCCTTGCATTTAATGCACGTTTGAATTTGTTTCAAATTCTTCTAGGGCCGACTTGCTCTATGACCGACTTATTGTAAACCCTAAACTGGGCCGACACATCTGGCGTTTTATATGTATGGAAATTTGCCTCTGTTGTTAAAAAGAAGAAGAAGGTGAACAAAAGGTTGGAGAGTAAGTTTTAGAGAAGAGTTAGATGAGTTAGAAAAGTTAGAAGGAAAGCTAGCGGATTAGTTAGCAAGCTGGAAGATTCAGAAGTTCAGCAGGAGGAGGAGTTGATGTATCTTCCTGATTCTCTTAGCATAGGTGGAGATAATTTGAAGACATGGGTTTTCTATACATTGGTGATCTTGCCATATTTGTAAATGTTACTTAGCTGTTTCATTGACAGTAGGAGTAGCTAGATTTAAACCTACTTTATATTATGCTCTAGAATGGTATTCATTTTGGGTTAATCATTTAATTTGAAAAGCTTTCAAGGAATGAAATTTTATCTTATGTTTTATTTGAATGATGATTTGCAATCTACTGTTAAATTTTGCACTGTGAATGAATGAAACTTTGTATCAATTACAGGTTAATTTTATTTTGCAGTTCTAGTTTAGGAATTCCTTGAAAGGTAACAAGTCTGATTAGTTGAATGAATCAACATTCTTTTCAGTTTGAAAACCTTGATCTATCCTTTTCTATTTATTTAAAACCCTGGTTAAAGTAGGTTTAGATAGATTTTTGATCTTGCAACAATCCAGAAGCTCAAAACCAACAGACCCCTTGAACATTACAACCATATTAACCTCTTCGTGAAACAACAACATTGTGAACCAACATCAAAGACCTTGGGAGGTGATTAGTTTGATTACTGATGGTCTCTTTCAAGAGAGGTGAGATACTTTTAATAATTTTATCTTACCTGCATGTTGTGGGTCAATTTGGCACCTCAATAGGAACTGGCACTAGAAGGAGGGCTAGAAGAGAAAACTGGATAACATTGGGTCTTTCTCACTAGAGAGGTCCCATAGAGTTCTTCGATCAAATGAAAAACCACCATCTTTGATAGAACTCGAGACCCCAATGAGACACAAGATTCAAAGGGAAACCATTCTACCACCCTTGTCAGCTCTACTCACTCCACGAGGCTTTTCACCAATACCCCAGTTGATACCCGTGAATCCACCACCAAATCCACCTCAATTGCCATGACAGTTGGTTCAGCCCATCCAATAGCTGGCTCAACCTCCACCATCGCCACCAATGGCATTTTTTGTGAATAATCCCTCTACATTGGGGACTATTCCTAGAGGATTTCATGATATGCCTAAGAATCCTAGGAGATTCTGTCCCAAATACATTCATGGCAAATCAAGGAGTGCTGAGGAGCACATACAAGCTTTTAAGGATGCTTGTACCAGAGCCCAGATAGCTCACCATGATGTGGTTTGTAGGTTGTTCCCATATTCCTTAGGGGATATGGCGTACAACTAGTACCTAAATCTTCCACAAGGTTCTATTCTGAGCTAGACAGATTTGGAGAATGCTTTCATCAATCAGTTCAGAGTTTATGTGGATCTAACCATTTTGTTCCATCAATTTGCTACCATTAGGAAGGAGCCATGTGATTCACTACCCTTGTTTAATACAAGGTTTCAAAAAATGTATAGGAAATTGTAGGACCCCTATCTAGTTGCTGAGAATAGTGCCATTCAGGTATATTTTAGAGTTATAGACCCTTTGCTTGGCTTGTTCCTACAAATGACTTATCAGCCGACAAATATTGATTCTCTGTCTAAATTTTATCATCTAGCCATCAAGCTGCAACAAAAAACTAGCTCTCAACAAGGGAACTTGGGAGGAGGTTTTCCTTCTATGGGGTATCAGATGCCTAATCCAACCCCTTTATTCAATATTATCCCAGGGATGTCTCCTTCCCATTATGGACCTATGTCTGAGTTGTAGACTCAATCTCCTATTCCATTCTTTGCCAATGGAGCTCCTAACTTCTCTCAACAATCACAGGCTCATCACAGTCCACATGGTCATCATAATCAAGCTGGAATACCAAATCCTGTCGGTCAGCCACCTGTTGCTAAGAATGCTGAGAGTGAAAGGACAGTTCAACTAAAAAATGAGGAGGAGACCCTAAAGAAAACTCTATCTCAAGTCACAAATGACATGGCTCAGCTTAAACTAAACCCTTCTCAGAACCAAGGTAATTACCCTAATCAGAATAATAATAATCAAGGTAATTATCAGAACAACAACAATCACAGCCAGAGGAATTATCAAGGCTAAAACTTCCCTAACCAAGGCTATCAAAATCAGAATAGAGGATATAACCAGAGGCCTAATAACAATAGACAATGGAACACAGGGCCAAATAATGGTGGGGTTTCTCACAATTATCAAGCTAATGAGGATAGGCCACATACTGCAAATGTGGTTGACCTCAATTTTATGATTAACTGGTGCAGGCTGTATGATACTGCAACTCATTCTGAGGTGAACTGTCCTGAAATGGAGAAGGTTGTGAAGATGGCATAGGAAAATGCCAAAACATTCCAAGGGAATTCAAATAAAGGAGGAGGCTCAGTGGATACAACAATGGCTTATGACCTATTTGAAGAAGAACCTTCATTCCCAAGGAAGAATGAGAATGAACCAGAGGAAGATGTGTATGATTCCCAAGACTTTCAGACAAAGGGAGGACACATCCTAAGAAACCAGAATAAGGGTCTGTTCACTACATCAGTACCACCTAACCACATGGTTCCTCCGAATCAGAGTGCTGATAACAACCCTCCTCCACTGAAGGGTCCGCCTGACTTCCCTAGCAAAGGTAATTCATCTGGTTTTTTCAAATATAATGCAAGTTATAATGCAAAATTTGATATTTTTTTTGAGATGTAGAAAAAAAAAACCTCTTTATCATACTTTGACATCCTCAAATGGTGCCCTTCCCAATGAGATATAGTGTTGAAAGCTTTGGAAGAAGCTAATAAATCAAAAGGAAAAACCAAGGTGGCACCCGCTGCAGACATGAAAACAGCTTTGTTCAGAAACAAGGTAGGGACCCCACCATTCCTTTTAAGTTTGAGAATATGTGGGAAGAATCTGTACAATTGTCTGCTAGATTCGGGGGCTTCTAGCAATGTTATGCCATTTTATGTATGCAAGAAATTGGGATTGAATCTTGTCCAAAAAAACAAGAAGGTCATCCAACTTGATAAAACAAAGGTTAATGTAGTTGGAGAATTGAGAAGTATACATGTACAAGTAGGGTCTGACCCTAGGATTCAAACCAATATGGATATTCAGGTAGAAAACATTCCTGAGACTTACGGTATGCTTTTGAGTAGATATCTAATGAAGAGTATAGGGGGATATCTCTCCCTCAGCTTTTCACATATGTGGCTACCATGGAGGGGAATGTCTACGCAGATTAGGATTGAGAGTGAACCTCACCTCAAACATATCATCACTGAGTATGACTGTCCCAATGAGGTAGCTTATTTTGAAACCGAGATAGGCATTTATAAAAGAGACAAAATTCTGACTCTTTCAATTCTTGATTCTAATGATTTTTCAATGCAAGAACTCCTTGATCCCATGATTAGTGTAAACTGACAGGTATTGATCAGGAAGATGCAACATGATCAATTGGTCTTAGGGAAAGATATAGATTTGTGGAGTCTTCTACTCCCAAATTGGTGCAGGGTGCACTACCAAAATCATTTGGAATTGACCTGCCAACCCTGCACCAGTGTTCTAAATCATGTTTTCCAAAATGAAGAAACTAGCCCAAGTCACCTTGAGACCGTTTCAGATCACTTCTCATTTGAAGCCAAAAATGCAATAATGTTAACCAGGGATAATATACCCTCAGAGGAAGTCCCTCCTCAAACCAAACTTACCCCGGTCATAATATCAGACCAACATAGTTATGTTGAACAACCCCAAGGTTTGTTTGATACCCCTGCACTCACAATTGTATACCAAAACCCAAGGGGTTAATCAAAGATACAGATAAATGTGAGAAAGATATCCTAGGATTACATGATATATCTGAACGGGAATTGGATATTGCACCTAATGAACCTATTGAACACCCATTCCCAATATTTGATGCAAAAGATCAAGTGGCCCCACCTATGGTTCATCTTATCCAAGCACCCACAACAAGCTCAAAGAGATCAACCCCATCTCATAGTCAGCTATGGACCCTCACATTTGATGGATCCAAATCTAAAACAGGGTGTGGTGCTGGAATTGAGTTAACCAACCCAAAAGGGAAAACATTTTTTGCTTCTTACAGGTTACAGTTTGGATGCACTAACAATATAGCAGAATATGAAGCATTAGCTTAGGGGCTGATGTTCGCACATAAGAAGAAAGTTACTATCTTGATGGTTAAAGGAGATTCAAAAGTGATTATCAAGCAAGTACGTAGCCAATACACATGCCACAATAAAAGGTTGGCAGCTTATAGAAATCAGGTGTGGAACCTGATTGAAGACTTTGATGCTTTTGGGATTAGTTTAATCCCTGGAGAGGAGTATCAAATAGCTGATTCATTAGCTGTTGCCGCAAGTACCCTGGAGCCCATGCAAGGCACCAAGCTCAAGAGATTCTTAGTAGAATTGATATCCACCCTGGTTTTCCCTAATAATGTCAGGAACTTTCAAGTCTTTGATGATGATCGACATATCCTTTCTTTTCTAGCAAGCTTAGATGTTTTCAAAGGACAGATCATTGATTTGTCCGATAAAGATCAAGGAGAATGGAACCCCGAAGACTGTGATATAGAAGGTGTCCTCAATTTAAAAATTAATAGCATTCCCAAGGGAATGGTGGCCTTAGAAATAATTTTTGATTCAGATCGAAGGGCTCGGGAAAAGGTATCGACCGAAGATAAGGGGGTGAATACGAAACTATTAACTTAGCTGACTCTAGCCCTGAAAGGAATGTTTACATAGGGAAAGCCTACCCTGAAGCAATTAGAGAAGATATATTGAGGGAAATGAAGAAATATATTGCTGCAATAGCTTGGGGGTATGAAGATCTAAAAACATTTGATACTTCTGTGATAACTCATACTATTCCTTTGAAGCCTGAAGCTAGACCATTTCAGCAGAAACAACGTCCTGTCAATGCCCTGATTGAACCACTGATCTTTAAGGAAGTTCAGAAATTGCTTTTTACAAGAATAATCTTCCTTGTACGACATTCAACATGGGTGGCTAACTTGGTTCTAGTTCGTAAAAAGAATGGGGAGATCAAGCTATGTGTAGATTTCAGAAATCTGAATAGAGCTTCGGAAAAAGACAACTACCCACTCCCTTCTCTAGATGAAGTCTTGCAAAATGTCAATGGCTCCCAAATGATGTCATTCCTAGATGGTTATTCTGGGTACAATCAAGTGATCGTTAATTATGAAGACATAATGAGGACAACCTTCACTACTAAGTGGGGAACATTTGCTTACAGGAGGATTCCATTTGGTTTGATAAACGTTGGAGCAACCTTTCAGTGTGCAATGGACATAGCGTTCAAAGATTTGATTGGTAAGTGCATCATCATTTATATGGATGACCTGACAGTATTCTCTAAAGATAGACTAAACCATGCTGCAGACTTGGCTAAAGTTCTAGAAAGATATATCCAATATGGTGTTTCTCTGAATCCTAAAATGTGTGTGTTCGGGGTTTCTAAAGGGAAACTTTTGGGACACATAATCTCGGAAAAAGGGATATCGATAGATCTAGACTAAGTTGAGTCTATTATCAAGTTAACCATGCCAGGAAGTAAGAAGGAGATGAGATCTTTCTTCAGAAAGATCAACTTTGTGAGGAATTTTATCACAGGTTTTGCATAAATTGTTAAACCTTTGAACGAAATGATGAAGAAAGATGCTAGAATAGAATGGACTAATGAGGCAAAGGCTGCTTTTTCTCAGATTAAGCAATCCATTTCAGAGGCACCAATCCTCACCAGTCCTGACTACTTGAAGCCATTTTATATTTATTCTTTTGCTTCTGAACACTCATGTGCAGCTATCCTGACACAACGAAGAGAGGAGGGGGATGAAAGGCCAATTGCCTTCATGAGCTCTCCATTTAAGAATGCTGAAGTCAAGTACCCACCTCTTGAGAAACAAACTTTTGCATTGGTTAGAGTTGTCAAGAATTTCAGGCATTATAGCCTTCGAAGTCAAATCATTGTTGTGGTTCCTGATGCTGTTGTGAAGTCTCTACTTATGCAGAGCGAGTGGGGAGAACAAAGGGGGAAATGGATGGCTATTTTGCAGGAGTTCAATCTTGAGATTCACCCTATGAAAATTGTCTGAGGTCAAGGCATGTCCAAAGCAATGGCAGATGCTGGTAAGAACATTACTTGTCAGCAGTACACAACATAGTCCTTTTCTAATGACTCTTGGTATGCCAATATTATTTATTTCATGCTCAATAATCGGTGTGCAAAGGGAATTAATACAACTCAGAGGAGAGCACTAAGAATGAAAAGCTCCCATTATATGCTCAAAGGAGGATTGTTATACAAAAAGAATTTTGAGGGGGTTTATTTATGATGCCTTGATCAACAAGAAGCTAAGCACACAATTGTTGAATTTCATGGGAAACATGGCACAGGTGATGGTTCTGCGGATTCTTTAGCACATCAGATCCTAAGATCTGGTCATTATTGGCCATGTGTGTTCAAGGATGCCCACCAACATATAAGGACACGTCATATATGTCAAACTTCTGCATCAAGAGAGCGTCATCCAACCATGCCATTGCAGCCTGTTTATGAGATAAGGCCATTTGCCCAATGGGCACTTGATTTTATTGTGGTAATTAACCCAAATTCTTCTGCAGGACATAAATTCATTTTGACTGCCACAGATTACCGCACGAGATGGATAGAAGCTATACATTGCAAGAATAGCAAAATGAAGGTAGTAATCAAGTTCCTCATTAAATGCATCACAACCAAGTTTGGAGTACCCTTTGCACTGATATGTGACAATGGCTCTGCCTTTTCTTCTGCCGAGTTCAATTCATGGGCTTATGATCATAGGATTGTTTTAAAGTATTCTTCAAACTATTATCCGCAAGGAAATGGAGTTGCATAATCAACTAATAAAAATCTCCTATGAGTAATCAAAAAACTGTTAGAGAACAATCCTAGAGACTGGCATACCCAGTTAAGATTTGCATTATGGGCAGATAGGACTAGGATCAAAGCTACGTTGAAGACTTCACCATTTAAGGTAGTGTATGGCCAAGAGCCTGTGTTCCCTATTCACTTGCAAATACTTGTCCTAAAATTTATGCAGGAATTTTACTCTAGTGATGATAGGATTGAAGTAAGGTTAGCTGGCTTGCTGAAATTAGAAGAGCAGAGAGATGCTGCTTTGCAGCAATTCTTTAGGCACTAGGCTATTTTAAAACGTTGGTTTGACAAAAGAGCCAAAGTCAAGGCTTTCAGCATATCAAACCTTGTCTTACTGTGGGATAAAGCCAATGAAAAGAAGGGTGACCACCAGAAGTTTGATAGGCTCTGGTTGGGTCCCTATCAAATTGTTGAAATCCTAGGAGAAAATGCTTTCCGACTGAGTAGTTTAATAAGAGAACCTATTCCATTGCCTGTCAATGGATAATTTCTCAAACATTATTTTGGGTCGTAAAAAGTCTGGTATTTTGTTGGGTTGTATATATGTAAATAGTTTGATGTTTCGTTGATTTTGTCTTTTCCTCGTGTTGATTTTTTCTTTTTGTTCCTTTGTTCCTTTGTTTTTTTTTGTGGGGACCTTCATTTTATTCAATTGAGTAAGGGGTTTGTTATCTAAAGTATACTTTGGTCACTAGAAGAGAAGTTGGTTTAGATATTTTTAGGTTTTCTGATCGAATGATTTTGTTCTAAATTCATTGTTTTATGTCCATTGTCAATGAGAGTTGTGGAAATTCATTGAGAACAAGGTGTAAAGTAAGCAATCTTCACTAACTATGATTGAATTTGTCACAAATCATCAAAAACATCTCCTTTTGTAATGGTATATTTGTCTTAGGATGATGGTGTTGCAAGATTTGAGTGAAAAATCCAATTCCCCAAATGCTATTATGAGGTCCATGGTAGTTTTCAACCCAGTACAGATGTTGAGCATCTAACATATTGAGAAGGAATTGAATGAAATAAAAGAGAACTCAATACTGAATGGGTGATTCCAGTATCTCTACCGGGGCTATGGACGCCTGACTGGCAGTAGAGCAATGATGTGAGAAAACTAGAGGTATCTCTGTCGGAGCTATGGATGCTTGACTGGTAGTAGAGCAACGCCCAGTATATCATTGCACAAAAGTTAAAGGGAATCAACTCATGTGTTCAAATCCTGTGCATAATTGTTCAAAAGATGAGGAAAACTTTGTAAAAGGGTGATGCACCATCAAGCACACACATAGATTCAGGGATAGCCAGTGTTGATTTACATTTGAGATTCTACCTCAACCTTGTTTACTGAAACTGACCTACCTGGAATTGTGATGTCCATAAACCAGGAGTTCTGGGTAACTGAATCCCTCAGTTTCCTAAAAATGGTTAAACCATTTTCCCAGCCAAGTCGCCAATTGTTATGCCTTGCATAACCACCCCATTTTAAATTTGATTAAAATGGAGCCCTCTTTTTCTTTCGCTCTTTGTGTTTTTCCCCCTTCGATTTTGAGGTTTTGCTTTGCCTTGGCATGTGCTTAATAAGTTTATCTTGCTTTCCCAAGTGTTTTTCCCAAGTTGAATATTGAAAATATTATGTTTTGGGTGAAGTTCAGGTTTTTACCCTGGTTCGGGATTTTCTGGTCCGTCCGGATTTTCCCAGTTTTCTTTCAAACTCCAGTTTCAATGCTACTGTTTAGGTTTTTGAGCTAGTTTGGGATTGTTCACCCCGTTCGGATTTTCCCGGATTGCGCTTGAAGTTCGGCCTGACGTGTTTTCCACTATAGTTCTGAGATTTTTGGACTCCGCGGAATTTCATCTGGTCCGGATTTTTCTGGATTCCATTTCGCTGTTGGGTTCCTGAATTTCTCCATTCCATCTTGTTTGCACCATTAGTGCACCTGGGTAAGATTTTTGAGGTCGAATTTAAAGGGATTTGGGATATCTTGCTCTCATCTTTGTTGTGCATTTGTTCTTACATCTGGGATTGCATGAGTTGAAGCTTGAATTTCTTGATTTGCTTGCTGGTGCGTGGATTTCTGGTGTTTCAAGTTGATTTGGTCACTAGGGAATCTGAGTTAGTAGTTCATTATGTTTGTGGTTGAATTTGATATATTCATGGTATGTGGTTTCAGTCTTGACTCTCAAGTTGTTGATTTTTGATGCTTTATAGTTTAAATTCGTCTGGGAGCTAGACTCTGCGTGATTGATGATTGAATATGTTAAACTAGGGTTACATTTAGGGTTCGAGGATTCTCAATGCTTATCTGGTATTTCGCCCTAGTTCATTCGGTCAAAACATTCAACTGTATCACATGTCAGTGAGACACTAAATCTTGTCTCCCCGATGCCAAGGTGTCTGATCATAGAACCCGTTGGCAAGACAAACGCTATTGGTAGGGATCACTCCAAACTCACTCATCTCACCGATGACTTCCAAACATTCTATCGACAGGAGTCACAACGATATGCATTCGAAACAGCTCCATCGATGAGACATCTACCATCACCGCGAGATATAGGTTTCATTCCGACAGACCAAAGGTTACGCCAATCTCTGGGATTTTTCCTAACCTCTGGATTTTCCTGCTTGGTCAGATTTTCCCGGTTTCCTTCAGTTTCCCAGAAATGTGTTGGTGTTCGGAGTTTTGCGCTCTCCGCAGAATTCCGGTCTAGCTGGATTTTTCTGGATTTCCTGCCAAGCTCCGAGTCACTTGAAATTGTTGGCACATGAATGATTTAGGTGATGAATGCTTTATACTCCATGCTTATTTTGATGGATTTCACAATGTTATGTGCATTTCTTCTTCATTTGAATGATCTATTGGTAAACCTTATGCCTGCTTCAGAATTCTCCGTTCTGGCCGGACTTTCCCGGTTTCCTTCAGTTTTCCGAAGTGCGAAGTTCTGAGTCATCCGCAAAATTCCGGTCTAGCCGGATTTTTTCAAATTCTCTGTTGTGCTTTGTGGAATTTAAGAAATTGGATAAAATTGATGGATCTAATGATGAATGCTTAAACATATCTTGCTTTAGCTTGATGAATTTCACAATTGTATGTTGCTTATGTTCATTTTGACGTTCCAGTGTTGATGCTTAATGGCTAATGTAATGGTTTTATCATTATTTTAAGCTAACACTTGGATGAAAATGTTGTCAACATTTGGATTCTCACATTGGTGTTTGATGGATGCAGGCTGAGTCTAGAAAGGCAACGGTTGGAGAGGCTAAAGGACACAGAGGGATCCTCCATCATTGAGGCAGAAAAATGAAGCTGGACAAAAAGAGTAGGATTACTGAGGGCAGGATGACATTAGTCTGGTTCAAGGTTTCAGATCCAAATATGAACACCCTGCTACAAAGGACTAAGGCTATCATGGGATACAGTAACTTGGCACCTGCTGGATGACGCAACGACCTACAATGCAGTCATTAATGAGTGTCAATCCAACAAGAGAGACTGGGACAATACAATGTGGAAAAGCTAAAGAATGATATTAATGCTATTGAAAGGTGAACTAGGGTTTTGCCTATGCCACTTGCGAATGGCTTGTAGAGGACGTTCTTGATGATGAAGGCCAGAATGGAGCTAGGTATGGGCGAAGTGGGGGAAGCAGTTTATGCAAAGCTGCATCGAAGGTCGTGCTTCCTCATTGTTTCACTTTGCCTCTTCTTCATGCATTTTGGTCCGAGTTATGTGGCAGATCCTAGGCTGATCTGGTCGGTGCCCTTGCATTTAATGCACGTTTGAATTTGTTTCAAATTCTTCTAGGGCTGACTTGCTCTGTGACCGACTAATTGTAAACCCTAAATTAGGCTGACGCATCTGGCGTTTTATATGTATGGTGTTTTGCCTCTTTTGTTAAAAAAAAAAAAGGTGAACAAAAGGTTAGAGAGTAATTTTTAGAGAAGAGTTAAACGAGTTAGGAAAGTTAGAAGGAAAGCTAGCGGATTAGTTAGCAAGCTGGAAGATTCAAAAGTTCAGCAGGAGGAGGAGTTGATGTATCTTCCTGATTTTCTTAGCATAGATGGAGATAATTTGAAGACATGGGTTTTCTGTACATTGGTGATCCTTCCAGATTTGTAAATGTTGCTTATCTGTTTCATTGACAGTAGGAGCAGCCAGATTGAAACCTACTTTATATTATGCTATAGAATGGTAGTCATTTTTGGTTAATCATTTAATTTGAAAAGCTTTCAAGGAATGAAATTTTATCTTATATGTTGTTTGAATGATGATTTGCAATCTACTGTTAAAGTTTGCACTGTGAATGAATGAAACTTTGTATCAATTACAGGTTAATTTTATTTTGCAGTTCTAGTTTAGGAATTCCTTGGAAGGTAACAAGTCTGATTAGTTGAATGAATCAGCATTCTTTTCAGCTGAAAACCTTGATCTATCTTTTTCTATTTCTTTAAAACCCCAGTTAAAGTAGGTTTAGATAGATGTTTGATCTTGCAACAATCTAGAAGCTCAAAACTAGCAGGCCCCTTGAAAATTATAGCCATATTGACGATTTCGTGAAACAAAAACGTTGTGACCCAACATCAAAGACCTTGGGAGGTGATTAGTTTGATTACTGATTGTCTCTTTCAGGAGAGGTGAGATACTTTTACTTTTATCTTACATGCATGTTGTGGGTCAATTTGGCACCTCAACACTAACTTTGGCAACAAGGGTTTTGTTAAATGAAATTTATATGGAGGAAATTCTTATCAACATCAACCCACTATTGAGGATTTCTGGGAAGATTGCACTGATGAAAATGAATTCCTAAAAAGAGATTACATGAGGTTAACCCTTGAACAGATACAAGATTTTGGCCTACCTTTCAAGATTCCTAAGGGTACAGTTGATGATTTGGTGGTCATTGACCCTGAATATGAGAAGTTGTCGGATAAGTCACATTCCAAGATTGACTGGAATGAGAATGAAGTCTTGGATATGAATATACAAGCTTCTTGAGTCATGAAGAGAAATTAGGATTGGATGGAAGGAAAATGGCAATAAGTGGCAGGTTCTACTCAAGAACCAAGGTCAGCAGGTTCTACTCAAGAACCAAGGTCTTCTCAGAAAAATGAACAAGGGTCTTTTCAGACAACTACAGTTGGCATGTCCTTGGGGAGGATGGCTTAAATTCACAGTCTGGAGGTGATGGGGAGAAACCAGAGGAGGTGGTTAAACTAAAATCTATATGTGAACAAGGCAGTCCTTCAACACCTGCTCCCAAAAAGAAGGTTAGTCAAACAAAACTTGTGTTTCAGGATTCAGATGCTATTTTTGAGCATATTGTTGAGGATAATACTTTCCCTCCATTGTTCGAGGTGCTCTCTTCCCCAGTGGAAAACATACCTATTACTCCTGGTGAGACTAGAGAAATTTCACTAGAGAATAAAATTTTTGCCTTGATTGAAGCTTCTCTAGTTTGGTTGAGGAAAGCAATAGAGAAGAAAAGGAAATACACTCCTACAACAACAGTTGGAGAAGATACAGTTACAAATTTGCTTCAAAATTCTTCAAGACTCAAGAAAGCTTAGAAGATGTCAAGGATATTAACTGATCCTAATTCTAGTAATCAAGTGCTAGATATTGTTGATCCCATAAAGGATCTGAATGAAAATGAGATAACAGTAACTGATTATAAGATCACACATTTTGATATGGGACCCCAGACACTTGAAGGGGATATATATCATGCTGAATATTTAGTAAATGCTTTGATCAAGCGGGTAAAAGAGGAAAGGAAAGAAGAAGTGGCACTGCAAACCCAAGTTCTTGATTTGAAGAAATTTATTTCTTCTATAGTACCTTCTTCTATATCTGGTGAAGCTTCAAGTTCTTAAGCAGGGATCATTGGTGAGTCCACAATGCAATCAATTAGAAAGAATATGAGCTATTCTAAACATGTTAGTGAATGGATTGATAATATGCTTGAAGAAATTGTTCTCTTTATTAGTAAGTCTATACTTTTCTACACTCAAGTAGTTGAAAAAAGGAAGGAGTTGATGGAAGAGCTTCAGCAGATCCAAAAAGATCAGACTAGTCTTTATGTGCTTTCATAGGAGATCAGGGAATTAATTTCCATGGATCGTTTAAAACTAGTAAATGAACAAATTGTAGGTGATCTAAAGGAATTAGATCTTTCATTTCCCAATGCATTATAGTGGAAATTGAACATCTATGATACTTTGGTAAAATAAATTTCTGCAGTACTTGAGAGATACCTGGACATATTAGTGGAGATAAAGGGAAATTGTCATGACTTGAAGGTAGCGATAACCGATGAATTTGATGAAATAATTCTGGAGTCAACAGAGTTTTTCTGAAATTTAGAGAAATATTCAACAAGGAGATGATTGACCCTGCCACCATGACTAAGGAATCTTTCTCAACGCTCAGTAGACTGCAGGTTTACCTCATTTCCTTTAAACTAGAGGCAAGTAGGAGATCTGACACATTGAATGAATCTGAAGTAGCTCTAACCCAAGTAAGAATCAAACTACTAATTACCACTACTCCAGGGAGCAAAGAATTGCTTGCAATTATTTCTAAGTACATAGATTACAAAAGCAGGATGAAGGTGCAGGAGAAGAAGTTACAAAAGGAAGCCGCTGAAAACTTGGAAGATGAAGAAGCTGAAGTAGCGGTAGATGATGCATAATTAATTTTAGTATTTCATGATACTTTCTTTATTTTGGCTCTTTAAGTTTAAGACTCTTTTAATTATTCGGTGTGGTCACTTTCAAGAAACCGTTACCAAGACTATTTGTTAATGCTTTAAATATGGATTCAACTGGTATGCTTATGATCTTTTGGGAAAACTTTGATTTTCTCATTAGAACAAACTTTGTTATCTGAATATTGGTTGTGTGTTATTTAGATATAGAAGACAATGGTGGAATTTGTGCATGCACAATCATTGAATTATGGTGTATGAATTTGTTCTTCTTATGTTGAATATTTTTCTAGTGTTAAATCTATGATTGAGATAGTAGATAGTTTGATTGGTGCATCACTATAGTATCATTTATCTGTAAATAAGGGTTGTGTGGTGATATTTAATTTCATTCAAGTGTGAAGTATTTTTAGTTTTATTTTATGAAGTTGTTGATTACCTTTAAAGCTTTCTAGTTAAAAGCCCCCACCTTTATTTGTTTTTGGGTTAAAAGTAGTAGAATTTAAGATTATTCCTTTAACATCAAACGAAGATAGCTTTGACCTTCTAAAATAAGCAGAGAATCGGTCTATGAATTGTATGATTACCGATTCAAATGTGGTTACATTTGTCACCTTTGTGGGCATGAGAATATAGAGTTAGGTGCTAAATCTTTCAACCAACAGATTTTTGGTGACTCCGTTGGGGATAACTTGGAAAAGTAATTGTTGTATAATGAGTTGCTCTATGGATAATAGAGATGGTTCTTCAAAGGTGTAATACTCTTGTTTTTTAGCCTAATGTAGATTGGTTAGTTGGTGCTCAAGAAGATATAATTACTGGTCTCAAGTTACTTCCTTGGCAATACAGAAGAACTGAATATCAGTATCATAGAGTCAACGAAGTGTTGGAAGAAGAGGAGGCACTTGGAGATATTATTAGAGAAAATTCATTGTGCTTTGAGAATGCTTAGGACAGTGTATTTATAGAAAATATACCACCTCCGGCTAGAAGAGTAAGAGCTCCTCCCGCACAGGCTCCTAGAAATCAAGTTCATAGAAATCAGGTAAACAATAGGAAAAACCCTGCACGAAACCCTCAATAAGCAAAATTTGGTGACTCCGTTGGTCTATTATTGCCTCATCAAAACCTGGCTTCTAAAAGGTATACTAGGAGTGGTAAGAAAAAAGGGCTTGTGGATAAATTATTTGAATTTTTAGAAATTGTTGATTTTTCATATTTTCTACCCACTCGAAAAGTCAAGTCTATCAACAAACTATCTTCTCCTCCTCCTAAACCTAGTGCAGCTGGTATTCCAAAAATACCCTGCCAAGCACTTCTTTTGTGTCGTACTACCCTTCCTACACAAATAAATTTTCCTCTAGTAATGGCACAACTAGTTCCATGGGGGGCCATTATAGGTCCTCTAACTTTTGGAGCCGGTGCACAACTCCATGACTTACCCAAAGGTTTAGGAAAGATTGTACCCAAATTCAGTGGAGATGGAAAAGTTTCTCCTGATGAACATATTAAAGATTTCTTTACTGTCTCTTCTATTCTTGCAGTACAACATGAGGATGTTGCTATGAGACTCTTTACAAAATCTTTGACAGATGCAACTGCTGATTGGTTTTATTCTCTTCCCAATGAATCTATTAACAATTGGGCTGACTTCAGAACAAGAATTGATAATAGATTTAAGTCTGCAGAAGATGATCAAGTCTTGGTTGCTCAATGGGGTTCAATGAAGAAGGAAATTCATGAGTCAATGAGAGATTTTGTAGCTAAGTTTAACAAATTGTATAATAGAACTACTGCAAATATGAGGCCTGGTGTTGAATTGTTAAAAGTGATGTTCATTAACACTCTTCCACTAGATGTGAGTTTCATTATTAAGAGGGAAGGTGCGGCTGATTTAGTTGTTGCACAAGATAGGGTTGTGTCAATAGAAGATGATTTGATTATTTCTAGAAAATGGAAAAAAAATTACAAATTGGTAAGCCTTCACTAGTGAATTCTACTGATCTAGTCATTCAAAGATTGGCTAATGATATTATTACTCTTAAGAGAAAAATGCCAAAGGGTTCCACACAAACACCTTATCAAGATATTTCCAGGAATTACCAGGGAACTCCTAACAAGACGCTTTCATTGCATGCTCCAAATCAAAGGCTGGCAATAGAAGGTCCTTCTTCCTCTAGTAAGGGGAATCATTGTAATTACCATTTGACTTTAGATCATGATGGAGCTACTTGTCCTGAGATGATTAGATTCATGCAAATGCTTTCAACCAATGAATGCCCTGTTGAACCATATGTGGAGGAGCCTAGCCTATCTAACGATGCTGGCATGAATTTCTTTGAGTTTGTATTAGAGGCTGAAGCAGGAGAAGATGTATATGCCAGAGTCGATGATCCTAATTGTGTTGTTTTTACTAGAGCTCAACATGCCAAAGTTGATCAGGGTGTTGGATCATCTTTGACCCCTAAGTACATTTTGACAAGGTAGAAGAAGCAAGAGTAAAATACTCCCAATACTATACAAACTGAGGTACCATCTTCTTAATCTTTTGTCCCTCTTTCCTCTAGTTCATTTGATATAGTTGAGTCTTGCAAAAATACCAAGATTCAAATTTCACAAGCTGAATACTTAAGACTCAATCCCTCTGAACTAGATAGGCTAGTGAGATATGTTAAACAAGAGCCTTCATCGTCCCAATGTAATGTCCAAATTTTTGGTAGCAATGAAGCCAATCTTGAGAATCATATTTGTTCCAATACCATAGATAAAATTTTGAGTTGACAAAATCCATCCATGAAACCAAAACCTTTTTATATATCATTATATATCGCTGGTTTTAGGATGAGTAATTATATTATTGATTCTAGAGCTTCTAAAAATGTGATGCCTGCTCAAATAGCCAAAGCCCTAGGTTTATCTTATACCTCTTCTAATGTAAAATATTATTCCATGGATGGATCCCTAGTTCCTATTATTGGTCAGATTAAAGATGCTCAAGTAGTCATAGCTGCTTTCCCTAAAAAGAGGCTGAGATTAACTATATTGGTTGTTGATATCCCTGCTAGTTATGGCATGCTCTTGAGTAGGATTTTTTGTAAAGATTTGGGTGGAGAAATAAAGATGGATTAGTCTCACACCTTAATACTTTTGGATGGGAAGAAAATTCATTTGAATCCTGAACCTAAGGCCAAGTTTACTGTCTTAAAGTCTAGTGAATCAAGGGCATATATTTTATTTGTTAAAACTGGACCAGGAACCTATATGTGCACTTCTAATCAAGAAGAAAGTTTAAAATATATTATCCCTAATTTAGTAAATGAGTTATGGACACTCGAATTCGATGGAAGCTGTGTCAGTGTTGGGTCAGGTGCAGGAGTAGTTTTGATCTCACTTGATGGCTATAAATTTCCCTTTGCTTTCAAATTGGAATTTGCTAATACCAATAATACAGCCGAGTATGAAGCTTTGTTGCTTGGTCTAAGTGTAGCTAAAGAAAAAGGTATCAAATAATTGAGGGTTGTGGGAGACGCAAAATTGGTAGTGAAGCAAGTGACGAAGATGTAAATTGTGAATAATGGTTGGCTTAAGCATTATAGGAACAGAGTTTGGGATTGTATAGAGGATTTTGATGCTTTTTCAATAGAATCTATCCCTAGGGAACATAATGCTAGGGCTGATTCCTTAGCAATTTCAGCATCATTGCTTTTTCCGCATCCATACTTCAAGGATGAGTCCTACAAAATTGAAATTGTGTATAGGCCTAGTGTTCCTGATAATGTAAATCATTGGCAGGTGTTCAATAATGATCGACAAATTATTGAGTTTTTAGAGAAAGCTGAAGCCTTTGCTTACATTTATTTTGAAGGTAGCGATGATGAAAAAAATGATGTTTTAGAAGGTGACATTGTTGCTCCTGATGGTAAGCAGACATAAGTTATTCAATTGAAAGGTAATAGGATTCTGAAGGGTTTAGTTTCTCTTAAACATTTGTTCAAAAGACATGATCAATATTTGAAACAAAAAGGAAGGGTCTCTGTTGAAACATATGTTGAGTATGATAAGGTGAATATTGGTACAGAAGATGATCCCAAGATTGTGTGTATTGGAAAGTTTTCTTCTCAAGAAGAGAAGGAGAAAATGATCTACCTATTGACCTAATACAAAGATTTTTTTGCATGGTGTTATGCAGATTTGAAGAAGTTCAGAAATGGAGAATTTCAACATAAAATTCCATTGAAACCTAGTGCTACACCTTATAGGAAGAAGCAACGAACTTAGAATCCTAAGGTTGCAGAGGCTATTTTAAATGAAATTGACAAAATGCTCAAGGCTAGAATTATTTACCCTATCCATCACTCTACTTGGGTGGCCAATATAGTCCTTGTCAAAAAGAAGAATGGAGAAATAAGGATATGTGTTGATTTCAGAAATTTAAATCAGGCATCTTTAAAAGAAAATTATCCTTTACCGGTGATGGATCATATTTTGCAAACAATTGCTGGTTTTGAAATGATGTCCATGCTCGATGGCTTCTCAGGCTATAATCATGTTGAAGTGGCTCCAAAATATCAACATAAGCCTACATTTACTACGCCTATTGGTGTTTTTTCCTACAATAGAATGCCATTCGGTCTCATTAATGCAGGGGCTACCTTTCAAAGGGCTATGGACTTATCTTTTGGTGATCTAAGGAATAAAATTATAGTAATTTATTTGGATGATCTAACAGTTTTTTCTAAGAAGAAGGCTAATCGCCTACATGATCTAGAAGTGGTATTGCAATGTTGCAGAGAGGAAGGTATCTCTTTAAATCCTAAGAAGTCCATTTTCACTGTAATTGAGGGGAAACTATTAGATCATATTGTCTCAAAGGATGGAATCAAGATAGATCTAGAAAGGGTTAAAGCAATCATGCAATTGGGATTACCTACTAATAAGGATGGTATCAAATCCTTCTTTGTTCAAGTGAACTTTTTGAGAAGGTTTGTTCCTAATTTTCCTGAGCTGACAAAGCCCATTTCTGATATGATGAAGGATCATTCCCATGTTCAAATGGAGCAATGAAGGAAAAATATATTTTTTGAACATTAAAACTACAATTGCAAATGCTCCTACTTTATTCCATCCTGATTTTACTAAAGCTTTCATCATATATAGTTATGCCTCTGAGCACACCTTGTTAGTTATTTTGCTACAAAAGAATGAGAAAGGTATAGAGGCCCCTATCTCTTTCATGAGTACTCCTCTGAAAAAGTATGAGCTCAAGTACTCTCCTCTAGAAAAACATGCATATGTTGTGGTCAAGTTACTTAAGAGTTTCAGGTTTTACATTCTTCATTCTCATACTATTGTTTTTGTTCCTGAAACTATTGTAAAAAGTATTCTCACTCAACAAGATGTTGGGTGCAACAAAAGAGGGTCTTGGATATCTCTGATCCAAGAATATGATCTAGATATTAAGCCCACTAATCTAGCGAGGGGAAAGGGACTGGCCAAAATGATTGCTAAGAGTAAACCAGTTGAAGAAGAGGATCTATCGTTAGTACTATTTACAAGCACACTTGATGAGTGGTTTTCTGATATCTATTATTATCTGACCTATGGTGATTTCCCATCGCATTTATCATCAAAAGAAAAGAGGAATTTAAAACTTAAAGACAACAAGTATGTTCTCTGGGAAGGGAATTTGTACAAAAAGGGTGTAGATGGGACTTTCCCGAGGTGTGTCAATAAAGAACAACAAAAGAGGTTATTGGAGGTTTTTCACAGTGAAGCATGTGGTGGACATTTTTCTGCTTCTATAATAGCCTTCAAAATTCTATGTCATAGATTTTATTGGCCAGGTATGTTCAAAGATGCTTATGAATGGGTATCAAAATATGAAAAATGTTTAAAATTTACTGGCAGACCACAACTTGTTGCCTTACCTTTGAGACCTATGGTAATTGATGAGCCCTTTCAATAGTGGGGGCTAGACTTTATTGGGCCAATCAATTCGAGTTCTAGTGCAAGACACACACACATACTAACTGCTACAAATTATTTCACCAAATGGGTGGAGGCTATTCCAGTGAAACATACTACCACTGAGGTCGTGTTTAACTTTCTGAAGGAGAATATTCTAGTAAGATTTGGAGTACCCAAGAAAATTGTTGCTGACAATGCTATCTCTTTTTCTTCTGTTGAAATCACTCTTTTCTTCTATGATTATGGCATTAGTCTTGCTCATTCATCTGATTATTAACCCCAAGGAAATGGGCAAGTTGAGTCAAGTAATAAGAACTTGATCTCCATTATCAAGAAGTTAGTTGATGAAAACAAAAAGGGATGGAATACAAAGTTATATGGTGCTCTGTGGGCTGACAGAGTTACTTATAAAAGAGCCATCAAAATGTCCCCTTTCCAATTAGTATATGGCATCGATAGCACCCTGCCTACACCATTGGAGATTTTGGCACTCAATTTGCAAAATACTATAGAAGATGAGCAGTTTCAGACTGCTTTGGAAAAGTGAATTATGTATTTGAACAAGCTTGAGGAAGAAAGGGAAGTTGTGGTAGATAGGATTTCCAAACACCAACAAATGGTAAACAAGGTTTTTGATAAAAAAGTGAGACAAAGGGACTTTGTAGTTGGTGATTCAGTTCTTCTCTAGGATAGAAGAAGGGAGGAAAAAGGAGCACATAAGAAGTTTGATTCTCTCTGGAGAGGACCTTTCCTGATCAAAAAGCTTGTTGGTGATCATGCTTACCATTTGGCTTATCCTAATGGTACTATTCTACCTCTTGCCTATAACGGGAAAGATTTGAAACTTCTTGAATAATTGTTCTACCCGGTCCATCCTTGTACATAGTTTTTATTTGTTTTGTTCAATTTTGGCTTGTTTGGTTTTGACTCCATTGCTCAATGAATAAGGCTTTATGCCATGTTTCTAGATTCTCTGCGTCCTACCAGTCCTGGTCCCCATTTGGATCCAATGTTACCTGTTTGCACATTATGTATCATATCCTTTCAGTTTTCGTCTTCCTTGGTCTTCAATCTTTTCTGTTCTGCCTAAGTCTAAGGTTTTTGCCTTCATTTTAGTCTCAGTTGGGGGTTCTTGTAAGTTTAAAACCTCTTGTCATGCATTGCATGAGTTATGAAACCTAAGTTGTTGGTGTTGTATGTTTTAACTTTGTCGCCGAGTTTCTATTTTTCCTAACTTCTCAACAACCCGATTTGTCCTTTAGTGGCGTCAAGTGAGTCAGTTCATTGTGAGGTTGGGGAGTCATAATTTTTCATCACTTCGTAACTCCTGACTTTAGGTTCTTAAGTTCCAGTTTTTCGTGACAAGGTAATAAGTCGTGTGTCCACATGTTTCGAGGCACCGCCAATGCATTTAATGAGGCATACAGTATGACCTGGAGATGTCTAATCAAGGAGTTTTGCAAGGCACACAAATCTTAGGGTTTGCTTTATTGAGGATTTAAATAAAGTTCCATATTAATTCATCACCAAACGCACGTCCTACCATTTGCACAACTTAAGGTGGTGAAAATTTATTTGGTTGAGTTTGCAATAGTACCCCTATCATTTGCAATTATTTCTTTAGGCGTGCAAGTGTTTTTATACGTACTGTGAGCTAATGTAGTCTAGAATCAAAAATTGTTGGCTCGGCGTGAGGGACACAGAGCTGGGATCTTTTAAGTTGGAAGAATTCTAGGCGCGCCTTGAAAGTGATAAAAATACTGTTGTTGACGCGAGATTATTAGAAAGTGGGTTAGCTCATGCGGGGGGTTTTCCATGAGCCATCCTCAGTGTGGAATTAATAGGTGTATGTGGAAGAAGATACATTCTGAAGAAACATGAAATCAAAGCCATGTACGGGACTGTTGTTGCCAAAATTTCTCCTGGAATTGTTTCTCATGCACTAAGGATTCCTGAGCAAGCCTCCATGATGGATATTTCTATCACAACAGTTGGTGAATTCTTCAATGTCAATGAAAGTTGGTGCAAGAATTCTATAGCCAAAGGATGGTTGAAATCACAAAAAAGAGGTAAGTCATAGCTACCCGCTAAACTTAAAAGAATGCATTTCAAAAGAGAAATTGTGGATGCTATTTTTCTATTGCATCGTATTGTTGGGAATGCACAAATTGAGTCTTTCAAAAATTGGATGTGTCAATTCATTTTGGATGTTTGTGATGAAAACGTATACATTAATTCGGCCAAGTTAATTTGCTTCCATTTAAATGAACAATTTAAAAAAAATAGCTACTTGTCATCTGTGTTCTTGCTTAACATATGTTATAGCTAGTCAGAGGTCATTTTGGCCAAGATTGAAACCACAGATACCATCAACTTCTGGCATGCCTGTGTATAAGTGCTACCTGTAGTTTACTAAACAGGCTAGGATGGGAAATTTTTCCCTTGTTAATGATGCATTTTTAATGGAAGCTATAAAGAAATTAGATGGGAATATTGAAGTGCGTTTCTCTGATGAATCAATGTCTCTAGTGTCAGAATTTGGAAGTTTTTATATTCAGTTTGATAGATTTTCCTATTTGAGGATAGGTGGTTTGGAAAAAGCTCCATTGTAATTACCAGATATCCTGGAGATTTGCTAGTATTCTTGGAAGTTTGTAGACAAATGGTTGTTGTAAATGTGAAATACTTGGGTATGGGGAAGCGAGGGTATCCTTTTCCATTGACAACTTCATCTTTCACATGTAAAAGTAATCAAATGGCTAAGTGTGTTGAAGGCCTTCTTAAAGGATATAATCTCCAGCATTTATTTATGAGGGCTAACTTTGACAGCAAGGGTTTTGTTAAATTAAATTTATATGGAGGAAATTCATATCAACATCAGCCCACTATTAAGGATTTCTAGGAAGATTGCACTGATGAAAATGAAGTCCTGAAGAGAGATTACATGAGGTTAACCCTTGAACAAATACAGGATTTTGGCCTACCTTTCAAGATTCTTGAGGGAACAGTTGATGATTTGGTGGTCATTGACCCCGAATATGAGAAGTTGTCTGATAAGTCACATTCCAAGATTGGCTGGAAAGAGAGTGAAGTCTTGGATATGAATATACAGGTTGTCCTAGTCATGAAGAGATCTCAGGATTGGCTGGAAGGAAAATGGCGACAAGTGGCAGGTTATACTCAAGAACCAAGGTCTTCTCAAAAAAATGAACAAGGGTATTCTCAGACAACTACAATTGGCATGTCCTCAGGGAGAATGGCTACAAGATCTTCCTGTGCAAATTCACAATATGAAGGTGATGGGGAGAAACCAGAGGAGGTGGTTAAACTAAAATCTGTATGTGAACAAGGCAGTCCTTCAACTCCTGATCCCAAAAAGAAGGTTAGTCAAACAAAACTCATGTCTGAGGATTTATATGCTATTTTTGAGCATATTGTTGAGGATAATACTTTCCCTCCATTTTCTAAGGTGCTCTCTTCCCCAGTGGAAAACATACCTATTACTCCTGGCGAGACTAGAGCAATTGCTCTAGAGAATAATAATTTTTCCTTGATTGAAGCTTCTCGAGTTTGTTTGAGGAAAGCAGTAGAGAAGAAAATGAAATACACTCCTACGACAACAGTTGGAGTAGATATAGTTATGAAGATGTTTCAAACTTCTTCAAAACCAAAGAAAGCTCAGAAGATGTCAAGGATATTAACCGATCCTAATTCCGGTAATCAAGTGCTAGAAATTGTTGATCCCATAAAAGATTTGAATGAAAATGAGATAACAGTAACCGATTATAAGATTGCACATGTTGATATGGGACCCCGAAAACTTGAAGGGGATATATATCATGCTGACTATTTAGTAAATGTTTTGATCAAGTGGGTAAAAGAGGAAAGGAAAGAAAAAGTGCCACTACAAACCCAGGTTCTTGATTTGAAGAAATTTATTTCTTCTATAGTACCTTCTTCTATATCCGATGAAGCTTCAAGTTCTCAAGCAGGGATCATTGGTGAGTCCACAATGCAATCAATTAGAAATAATCTGAGCTATTATAAACATGTTAGTGAATGGATTGATAATATGCTTGAAGAAACTATTATCTTTATTAGTAAATCTATACATTTCTACACTCAAGTAGTTGACAAAAGGAAGGAGTTGATGGCAGAGCTTTGGCAGATCCAAAAAGATCAGACTTGTCTTTATGTGCTCTCACAAGAGGTTAAGGAATTAATTTCCATGGATCGTATAAAATTGGTAAATGAACAAATTGTAGGTGATCCAAAGGAATTAGATCCTTCATTGCCCAATGAATTACAATGGAAATTGAACATCTATGATACTTTGGTAAAAAAAATTCTGTAGTACTTGAGAGATACCTGGACATATTAGTGGAGATAAAGGGAAATTGTCATGAATTGAAGGTAGAGATAACTGATGAATTTGATGAAAGAATTCTGGAGTCAAAAGAGGTTTGTCTGAAATTTAGAGAAATATTCAACAAGGAGATGATTGACCTTGCCACCATGACTAAGGAATCTTTCTCAACACTCAGTAGACTGTAGGTTTACCTCATTTCCTCTAAATTAGTGGCAAGTAGGAGATCTGACACATTGAATGAATTTGAAGCAGATCTAACCCAAGTAAGAACCGGACTACAAAATACTGCTACTCCAGGGAGCAAAGAATTGCTTGCAATTATTTCTAAGTACAGGGATTACAAAAGCAGGATGAAGGCGCAGGAGAAGCAATTACAGCAATAAGTTGTCGAAAACCTAGAAGATGAAGAAGTTGAAGTGACGAGAGATGATACATAATTAATTTTAGTATTCCATGATACTTTCTTTATCTTGGCTCTTTAAGTTTAAGACTCTTTTACTTATTCGGTGCAGTTACTTTCAAGAAACCGTTACCAAGACTATTTGTTTATGCTTTAAATATGAATTTGATTGGTATGCTTAGGATCTTTTGGGCAAGCTTTGATTTTCTCATTAGAACAAACTCTATTATCTGAATATTGGTTGTCTTTTATTTTGATATAGAAGACAATGGTGGAATTTGTGCACGCGTGATCTTTGAATAATGGTGTATGAATCTATTCTTCTTATGTTGAATGTTATGCCAGTGTTAAATCTATGATTGGCATAGTAGATATTTTGATTGGTGCATCACTATAGTATCATTTACCTTTGAATAAGGGTTCTGTGGTGATATTTAATTTCATTCAAGTGTGAAGTATTTTTAGTTTTATTTTATGAAGTTGTTGATAACCTTTAAAGTTTTCTGGTTAAAAGACCCCACCTTTATTTGTTTTCTGGTTAAAAGCAGTAAAATTTAAGATTATTCCTTGAACATCAAACAAAGGTAGCTACCACCTTCTAAAATAACCAAAGATTTGGTGTGTGAATTGTACATTTGTCACCTTTGTGGGCATGAAAATATAGAGTTAGGTGATGAATCTATCAGCCAACACTCTGTAAGCTAGGATTTTTCATTGTTTGAATTGTGTGCAAGCTATTTACAGGTCTTAGTATTTGGTGTATCACCTTTTAAAAGTTTTTAGTTAATTTTAGTTTATGTAACCCTCTTACTCTTTCATCAGAAAAGCATTAGTTTAGTAGTAGTTTAGGTGACACCAATTAGGAGCTAGCCTTATCTGGAGGTTCACTCCAAGCTTAGGTGACCCACAGCCTAGGAGTGTTCCCATGTTGCTCCAAATTTGCTAAGTTCTACAACTTGGCAGGGGTGCAAATTTGAAGAGTTAACAGTTTTGGCACGCTTGGTGGGACTGTGCTAATCAGGACAAATTGGAAAATATATGTTTTTTGTTTGTTTTGATATGCAACCAACATTTTTCAAGCCTTTGAGAGGTTAAACTTGCATATCTGGCGACTCTGAGTGTGGAATGTAGCAGAAAAACCATTGCTATAACAACTTATGAAAAATATCGAGACAAGAGGAAGTTTTGTTCCCTTTGAATACTTGCAGCTATCACCACCTAGGAGAAGAGGCAAACCAAAAAAAAGAGTCGTTGTTCCATCAAGAAAAATAGTTTCAACTCCACCTATAGTGAGAGTTTCAAGTCCTCCTATGAAGCAGCAAACTTTGGTGCCATCAATGGAAGTTCCAAGGAATCAAGCCTTTGTCACTTTTAATGGAGGCAGCCCACTGAATTCAACCCAACATAATGATATTCCCATGGTTTCCCTTAAAGATTATTCCATATTTTTTAGGTGAGGATCAAGCCACACCAGTTGTATCAAATTTGTGTTCAGTACATCATATAACAAAAGAAATTTTTGCTTTGAGGCTGCCAACAACATCTTTTAAGGGGAAGTCATTTCAATGGTTCAGGGGTTTAGCAGTTAACTCCATTAGAACATGGGATGAACTAGGTGAAGTGTTATGCAAGCAGTTTGAAGATAAGTACAACAACTTGTCATTAGTGGAGTGGCTTACCACTATCAAGAGAGCTCCCCATGAATGGATGACAGACTTCAACTTCCATTTCCAAAGAACATGGGACATAATTCTAGAAACCACAAGGCCTCCAACTGAGTATGCTTTTCTTTACTTTTTAAGAGCCTTAAATAGTGAAATTTTTGTTATGATACAGTCAATGGGTGGAAACACATTGCCATTATCTTATGACATAGTTGTAAGAGCTGAAAATAACCTCATACAAGCTAGACGAATTGCTCCTAGGCCTCCTATGCCCATATTCCCTGATATACAACCTCCTATGACCTTTCCAACACCTCAAATAGCCCCTTTACCAGTTGTTGTTAGCTAAGAAATTGTTGTCCCAAGCCCATCTCAAGAATTACAAGAGATAAAAAATAGTCAACAAAAAATTGAGAGCATAATTCAGACTTTTGGCAATGAGCTTGTGAGCATCAAGAAGCAACAATTCCAAGGTTTTAAGCCTTACCGACTTTAAAACCAAAGTCAAAATCAGCCATATCATGGAAATTACCAAGGTGCAAGAAAAAATCTTAATCCAAGGCCTTTTCAACCATACGATCCAGTTCTAATCAGTGCAACTAGAGACCTTATACCTATCCAGAATAACCTTGCAGTAGATTATGAGTGGCGCTTTCCTTGAAACCAACCCCATAACCAAGCTACGTGTTCAAATGGGGTTATAAATTGAGCATTGATGGTACAAAATGTGTCGAGTGTGCAGAACGTGCCTAATGGTGAATCTCCACAACAACAAGATCTCCCTGCAAGTGACACAACTCTCCTAAATTGGCAAGGAGAGGAATTTTGTGGAGTAAATAGTGATTGTTCTCCAATAGCATCCAATACTCGAGCTAAGAAGAGGGATTTTGAGATTGGAAAAACAACAAATAAGGAGTTGCTAGCCCATCCAATCCTCAAGTAACACACATCTTACAAAGAAATCCACAAGGCACCAGTAGTGAACAACTTGGGAACCAACCCCAATTAGCCCACTTGCAGCTAGACTATGTTGTTGCAAGGGACCATCAAAAGGTAAATGCTGCTGCACTTTTTCATATTATTGAATCCATGAAGAAAATGAATGTAACCATGACAATGTGGGATTCTTTATCCATCCTGGGTCAAAAGGATTTATTACAATCTTCTTTAACTGATTTAATTGTTTCAAGTGATGTTCCAGTAGGTAAAGTCAAATTTTTTCTTACAAATACACCTCAAGACAATAGTAAGTAGTAAAGTAAAGATGTCAAACCTCCCCCATTTTATGTATCTTTGATAATAGGGGACAAGTTGGTTCATAATTGCATGGTAGATTCAGGGGAAAGTAGTTATGTCATGCCCAAACAAATTGTTGATAGGTTAGGATTAAAATATCAGCCTCTTGAAAAGGGAGTGGTCCAACTTGATGGGATAGTCATTAACACCGTAGGTGTCATTAAGGGTTTAATCCTTACCTTACATGCCTACCCCAATTTTTCCATCCCTTAGGATATATTTGTCATTGATTTACCACCCCATTTTACCTTGTGTTTGTCAAGAGATTTCACTGCCAAAATAGGAGGTTATTTGTCCTCAGATTGGTACCACACGATATTTAGGACTAGATATGGGACAAAAGTGATCATTAAATCTAAGTCACTTGCCAAAGATCACATTGATCCTTATATACCAAGTGTTGCTAACATCAACTGTGCTTTTTTTTATGATAATGAGCTTGATGTTGCTCAAGAATTGCAAGTTGAAAGTGTACCAGATATACTCTTAAATGAGTGGGCAGCAAAAAAATGTGGATAATCCACATGACAACATTGAAGAAACTGGTTTGGGTGTGTATATGCTACATGAACTTGATGTAGTTATCCCAAACCTCGAAAAGAAGGTGGAACAACAGTTAGAATAGCAAGATGAAGTATGGAAAATGTTCTTTGATGGCTCTAGAAGCAAGAATGGAGTTGGTGGGCGTGCAATGCTTGTGTCCCCACATGGTGACAAGTATTATTCTGCTTTTAGATTTTCTTTCTCTTGTACTAATAATACTGCTCAGTATGAAGGTTTGATATAGGGGTTGGAATGGGCTAGGAAGAGGAAGATTTGATACTTATAGGTATACATTGGCAGTGAGTTGATTGTAAATCGGGTAAGGGGTCTGCATGTTACTAAAAATGATTTTTTTAAGTCCTACAAACATAGAGTGTGGGTAATGATAGAAGAATTCAATGCTTTTAATTTGGTTTCTATTCATAGTGATCTAAATAAGCATGCAAATAGACTAGCTGCAATAGGGGCTTAGTTTGATATACCAAATGAGATTAGGAAGGAAAAGGTGCAACAGTATGTCAAGGTAGTCATTAGACCTTCTATTCCTGATAATAACATTCACTGGAAATTTTTCGGGAGTGATGAACAAGTTTTGAGTTTTCTACTACAAGAGGATGAATTTTCAATGGTAAACCAAGATAAGCTCAAGCAGCAATATGATGATCAAATCATCTAGTTGAGGACTAACAAGTTGCCCAAGGGTCTAGTCACCTTGGAGTCCATCTTTAGCACTGATGATCAACTCAAAAAGAGTAAGACCAACATGCGGGTCAAAAAGGAACATTCTGAAGAGCTTGAGATATTCAAAGGTAAGCTACTTAAAATTGGTAAAATCTGTTCACAAGAAGATAGGCGAGCTTGTATTGCTCTTTGTCAATAATTTCAAGATGTATTCACATGGGAATATTCATATTTAAAGGGTTTTGATCCCCAAATTTCCCAACATACCATAGAATTAGAGCCAAATGCAAAGCCTATTAGGCAGAAACAAAGGCCTTTAAATCCCAAACTGGAGCCTCTTATGATAAAAGAATTGACCAAGCTGGTTGAGGGAGGTATCATTTTCCCAATCAAACATACCTCATGGGTCTCTAACCTTGTCCCGGTTAGAAATAAAAATAGAGAGATTAGGCTCTGTGTAGACTTTAGAGACCTCAATAGAGCCCCATTAAAGGATCATTATCTTGTTGCCCTCTATGGAGCAGATTCTGTAAGTAGTAGCTGGTTCAAAAAGATTCTCATTACTTGATGGTTATTCAGGCTATAACCAAGTCTTAGTTAAAGAAGAAGACCAGTATAAGATTGCTTTTACCATGAAATGGGGCACCATGGCCTATAAAAGGATACCATTTGGCCTATCCAATGTTCATGCCACTTTTCAAAGGGCAATGGACATGACATTTCAAGGTCTAATTTATAAACTTGTGCTCATTTACCTTGATGATATAACAATGTTTTCTAAGAATGCAGATGAGCATCTTTCACATTTGAAGCAAGTATTTGAGAGGTGTAGGGAGTTTGGTATATCCCTCAACCCCAAAAAATACATTTTTTCTATCCATGAAGGAAAACTTCTAGGACATGTAGTGTCAAAACAGGGGATCACCATTGTTCTAGAAAGAGTAAGTGTCATTTTAGATCTGCCTTTACCCAACCATAAAAAGGGTCTACAAAGTTTTCTTGGCAGAAATAATTTCGTTAGAAGGTTTATTCTTGATATTGCTAATCTCTTGAAACCACTAACTACCATGTTGAAGAAAAATGCAAGTTTTAGTTGGACTAGAGAGGGAAAGCACAATTTCAAAGTTATAAAGGAGGCCTTATCAGTAGCTCCTATTTTGGTAAACCCAAACTTTTCAAAAGACTTCATTTTGTATGCCTTTGGTAGCATAGACATTATTTTTGCAATGTTGGTACAAGAGAATGATGATGGTTTAGAACAACCTATTACTTTTTTCAGTCAACGTTTAAAGGATTACGAACATAGGTATACTTTTGTAGAAAAACATTTACTTGTTGCTATTAGAAGTCTGAAAAGGTTTAAACCTTTGATTTCTAATAGCAAGGTACATTTAATGGTTGCTCACCCTAGTGTGAAGGAGTTTTTGTTAAACATGGCCCTGAATGAAAAGAGGGCTGGGTGGATTACAAAGGTCATGGAATATGACATTGACATTAAGATAACTAAGCTTGTAAGGGGTAAAGGGTTGTGTGAACAACTAGCTCCAGGGTTTGGAAGTGAGGAAAAGGTAGAAATAGAGGTGGTTCTGGTTGTTGTTGATGAACCTACAATTCATGCACCAACAACAAGTACAGGTTGGGTACAAAAAATGACTCATTTCTTGCAAACTGCTGAGTATCCACCAAGTTTAGATAAGGCTAAAAGGAGATATTTTAGACTGCAGTCCATCCCCTATGTGCTGGTTGGTAATATTTTTTTTAGAAAAGGCCTTAACGGTGTGCTTTTGAGGTGTATTGATCATCATCAAGTAGATAAAGTGCTTCATGAGTTCCATGATGGAACTGTTGGGGGTCATTTTTCCCCAATAACCATTGCATGGAAAATAATGAGAGTTGGTTATTATTGTCCAAGCTTGTTTAAAGATGCCCATGCTTGGGCAAGAAAATGTGTGAAATGTGCCCTTTTCGTAGGAAAAGAGAAGTTGCCAACTTTACCCTTGCATCCCATTCAAGTGGAACAACCCTTCATGAGATGGGGCATTGATTTCATAGGTGCCATTAATCCACCTTCAAGTGCAGGTCATAGGTGGGTACTTATTGCAACCGATTACTTTGCAAGATGGACTGAAGTAGTGGATTTGAAAGAAGCCAATGAAAGTGTTGTGTTAAATTTTTATGATGATTTGGTAACCAGATTTGGAGTACGTGAATCAATCATTTTAGATAATGCTTTAGCATTTTTTGGATTGAGAGCAAGTGATTGGGCTGTCAAGAATGGTATTCACTTGAATACATCATCAAACTATTACCCTCAAGGCAATGGTTTGGTAGAATCAACTAACAAGATCTGATCAAAATTATCGAAAGGATTTTGGAGGATAACCATAGAACTTCGCACACCAAGTTGAAATATGCCTTGTGGGAAGATAGAATAACTCCAAAAAGATCCATTGGAAATTCCCCTTATATGCTGGTGTATGGTAAAGAGGCAAGGATTCTTTTATTTGCTGAGCTTCTTGCTCTTGATATTATGGATCGGCTTGAAATGTTTGAAGAGGAGGACCTAATGGCTGTCAGATATGCACAACTCATGGAGTTGGAAGAAACAAGGGATAAAGCCATGAAAATAATGGAGCTGCATCAACTCCAAACAAAGAGAGTTTTTGATAAAAAAAACAACACCCGGGGTGTTTAAAGAAGGAGATGTTGTACTTAAGTGGGATGAGTTAAAGAGCAGGCCAAAAAAACACACTAAGTTTGAGAGTATGTGGAGTGGCCTGTTTTTCATTACTGAGTGCTTCAATTGTCAAGAATGGATGGAGAATCTCTGCCTATCCTAGTCAATGGGATACACCTCAAACTCTGTTTTGAGGTATGATTTACCTTGTACAAGTTAGTTTAGGTTTTTATTTCCTCTAAGTGCTACTGCACACTAGTTTAAATGCAAGTTTTTCAGTTCCTCTAAGTGTTGTTTTGCACATTTAGTTAGTTTGCTTTGAGTGTTTTGGTGTGTTGCAATAAGTTTCCAAGGTATCATGTACTGATCTAGTGAGTTACAACAATGTACAAGACTATTTTCAACTTGTGTCAGCTTTTAGATGACTCAGTACCCAATGGATAGGCTTTAGGCAACTAGTCAGGATGTTTAGTAGGAAAACATATAGCAGATGTTTCCAGAAATGTTACCTATTTTTGCTACTAGACCAAATAGGTAGTGTTGTTTATATTTAATAAGTGAAAAGAAGGTACATTTCTACTTTTCTATGTCACATTCATGTGTGTAAAAAGAAATATCAGAAGACTACAATACTTCAGTGCCTCATACAAATACATCTAACATAACATAGGAAAAAGTGCACAATCTTTCCAAAATGTAGTCTTTATTGATAATGATAAGTGTATAGTGTCCCTCACAAGCTGAAGGACTGACTATTTTAATGCATATAAAGAAAAAACTATACATATATAGATAAAAAAAGAATGCACATAAAGAGAAAGGGAACCCATCATTGCCTAAATGACAAATCTCGGTCAAGTTTCCCTACATCAATTTCAGTCCTCCTGTCCATCTAGCCTCCATTAGTTGTTTGCCCCTGCTGCTCCAAGGTTCCTTGCATCTGTAAGAAGAGTGTTGTTAGAGAAATGAAGGATCACTAGTCAAAATATGTGCAAACATCCATAAACATATAATCTGATCTTAATAAACATTAAAATAGCTAGCATATTATAGATTTCCAAGAAAACAAAAGAGTTATCAAACACACCTATCATATGCTCTATTTATCTAACATGTTTTCTCCTTGTGTAGATATAGGATAAATCTTTGTTACTTTTTTGATTCAGCGGATTACAATATGTGGAGTAAAATGTGGCTCCCACGAAGGTTGATCCCATCATGTTGCCCTCTTGTGTTTAGGAGGGATAGGAAATTGAGAAACTTGATAAAATTAATGATAAACCTATTCTTGATGCATTAAATCAATATGGAATCATACCAGTTGAGCAACTTTCATTATCAGATTGAAAAGATGCAACAAAACTGTTTGAATTATCAAGAAAGATTACTCTTCATCTTTTCACAATGAACCAAACAGTAGGCTGCCATCATGTTGATCAAAGAGGCAATCATTTCTTCTTGGAAATCTTACTCTACTGGATATATTTTTCAATCTTCTTAAGTGGATCCAAAGTCCATTTAAATAGAGATATGAGTTGTATTTCATTGCCATCAAGATCTCAGGGGTCAGTAAAGAAGGAAACAAGAACAAGGACAACAATCATCCAAAGATGGAAACAACTTGTCTCTTCCCAAGAAACATATGATTTTCATGATAATGGTGAAAATACAAGACAAAATTGGCACATGGAACCCAATAAACCAATGTTGGTACAACAAAAATCAAATGGTGTAGAATTTGATGCTTTTGATAGGAGAAACATGAAGACTGAAGCAAAGATGCATCAAGTTCAATTATGGATAATCACATAGTGGAGGAGCTATCATGAGTTACATGGAGCAGCACAAGGTGAGCAATTGAATGCGAGGCCAAAACAATCATATCAATATCTTGTCCTGAAGAGAAATGCATGAGAAAGGAAAGCACATTGATGCAAATGAGTAACTAACATGCATTGGTAATCATCTTGCTACTGATACAATGAGTATTCACAAAAAATAGGTGGCATGAAATAGTAAAGGAAACTTGTTAATTATGAAGAACCATTCTTATACAATTGATCAGGTATCAAAGATATATTCATTTAATAACAATGGATAGGGCATTTTTCTGCATTAAGAGGACAATATGCTATTAGAAATAAAGAGGACAGTCCAATGAAAAATCTGTATCCTCTATCCGTCAACATAGGTATGCCAAGAATAAAATGAAGAAGTAGCATGACATCATAGTAATGAAATAATGCCTAAGTAAAAGACAATACATTAGGTAACAACAATGAACAAAGTGGAGCAGTGAAAAGCATTGTTTGAGATGAGAAAGCATTTAGGACAGCAAAGGAATTTATAAATATCAGTGTCATAGAAAAACAAAGCATCCACAATTTGATGTAGTGATAAGCTTCTCTAAGAATGAAGGACAATTCCCTATGCAATATACATTCATCAATAGGAGGGCAAGCAGGTTCTTAACAAAGATCATAACCAATAGCATTGCATTAAAAAGTGATAAGTACCAAGATATAAGAGATAATAGGTCATGAAAGAAATGTAAAAGATAGTAACATTGATGCAACAAGATGCTTAAAGGACTGTCATAGATATCAAGAAGCAGCACTGGGAATCATAAAGGCTATTCAAATGGTTTCATTCCTAATGTAAATGTACATTGTTGTTGTCATAGTAGTCTTAATGCATGAAGGACATGATCATGCCAGTCAACAAAGGAGTGATCATTTGAAAGCATTAGAAAGAGATACCAACATCATGAGTGTAGAGCCAGAAGACTATATCAAAGAAACAGAGTCATTTAAATAAGCAACTATGATGATCTATTGCTTTGGTTATGTAGGACTCCTAGTTCTAACTTCATAGAAAATGCATACAAACATAGTGTTTCCAGGTGGGAATTCAAGCAGCACAAGGTGAGCAAGATAGTGTCATTAAAGCATCATATCATGGATAGATCAAAGAGTATCATGAACATAAGCATGCATCTTTAAATCAATAGTTCTCTCAAAAGAATGGAGATAGACATGCATACCATTTTTTTCAATACTTGTCTTATAATTAGCAAACAAGGTAAGGATAGTCTTCTAATGCCACTTTACTGGGGGCAAGATTTAGAACATGCTTAAAAAAGAAATCAAAAAGTTTCAGTAGCACACAAAACAAATTCTATTTTAAGTATTTGATGAGCCAGGGCCAGGATGTAACTATATCATGTGAATACACATGTTCTCTGTATGTCAAAAGAGAATTTCAACTGAAAAGGTTATTCTACAGTGATCTAGTACAATGCACAAAAAGTGAGCAATGCTTATGCAAGAAATTCAAGTGAAGGTGTGAAAACATTTAATCTATTTTGTGCCTAAAATGAATGAAAAGTAATTCAGAAATCTTTGCATTCTAAATATCAAAGCATATTGTTACTGTTTCCATGAATGAGAAGAAAAGCATTTGGAGTGTCTAAGTTATGAAACGGTCGTAGCAAAATGTACCATGAAATATACATGTAAAAGATGCTAGAGAATTTCGAAAGATATTGAGAGATAAAAAGTGCTCAACCATTGCAATTAATTGCATTTTAAAAATTAGAAAAAGTGAAATAGGAACTTAGTTAGCTCAACTCTGTTTACTCTTAAACATAGAAAGTTGTGATTAATTAATAATGATAAAGAGTGGGCGCTTCTTGTATAAATTATAGTCTTCATGGATCAATTATAAGAGTTTATGGGAGCATCATTTTGGAAAAATTTTGAAACCATTCAAAAGCTTTAAAGGAAACAAGAGAAGTTTGTCACAATGGATAGTCGAGCATATGTAGTGGACAAGGTATCTTGAGTAGATGCTTTATCAATTTCTTGGTGTTTTATTAGTTTCTTGATGCTCAATAGAGGACACTCGTGAGGATGAAAATGAAATCTTTAGAACTCAAATGCAAGGGCATGACTGAAGGACTGTCATATCGGTGAAGTATAAAATGATGAATTTGAAAGAGGATAGCCTGTCCATCATGAAGTGACGAGAGCACTTAATTTTAGCATTACCATGGGTAATAAATACAACCAAAGCATATGGTAACAATAGTAGGGATGGGTAGTCAAGTGAGAATCAACATACTTCCATGGTATACAAGAAGATAGATAATAAAATGGAAGCCTTGTATGGATATCAAATGCCTAGACAGTGACCATCAAGGTTTTAATCAAATATTCTATGTGAGGACTTTCAAAATCTTTTTCGTGCTAGGTGCATACAGTGGAATATTCAAAAAAGAAAATACCTAGATGATTGTGAAATGTCAGTTTTCAATGGAGAGCAATTTTTAGGTTTTATCTTCACAACTGCCTTATTGAAAATCCAAGAGTGCATTTATTTCGAAGGAAAATGAACAAATGCTACAATATATTAGGGTTTTGAAAAAATGAACATCATATTCATAAAATAGATGTACCCAAAATGGGTATTGAAACCCTTAGCCCAAAATAAAAGTTTTTACAAATGTTTCCTTTTTTTCTTTTGCAAAAATAGTGAGATGAAGGCCGGAAAGCCGTGAGCAGAGTTTTTAGATAATTTTCTTGAAGTAAAGAATGAAACTTAGAAAATATAATGAATGGAGCTTAAAGGGCACGGGTTTTTGGAAAACCCAGAAAGGATAAACCTTCTCTGTACAAAAAATGGAAATCCTCCTCAAGAAAGTAGAGGCGTATAGAATGAAAGGAAAATCCAATGAACTTTTGTAAAGGAATAAAAACCAGTTGTGTCTTCATGGCCGCGACCTGAAGAAGTAATTTTCTTCACAAAATATAGAACCCACTTGGGGTTTTTTATCAAAAGTCACAAACACAGAATATTATAGGAGTTTTCGAGCTCGAATCAAGATTCTATTCCCAGAAAATAAAGTAATAATGTAGAGATTCGATGAAAAGCTTACCCTATTTTGATTGCTGAGAGGAAGATGCATGAAAAGTAAAAGTTTTTTCCCTTTTTTCTTCTTCCAAAAGACTCATAAACAAGCTCTCCAATGGTGGCCAAAGGCAAGCAAAGCTTCCACAGAGGAAATGAAGATATTAAATACATTAGAAAACACAGAAGTTGAGGCCTTGAAAGGCTTGAATGGCTTTCAAAATGGAGAAAAGGCTAGATTTATGAAAAGGAATGACACTTACCTTGCTTTTCCAGTTATTAATTTGCAGAAAAACCACTCAAAATCCACCATGAGAGTGCAAAAAATGCCATGATGAAACCCTGGTTGGTGGCCAAGAGGAACTCAAGAAAATTCGATGGTGAGAATGAAGTGATTTTTGCTAAGTTTACATTTTTTTTTGTTTAGGGTTTCTTACCCTAGGGAGGCCAAATTAATGAAGGCATTTTTTGCCTATCTTTTACAAATATGTGCAAAGTAGTGTAATGGCATGGTCAAGACTTATGTCTTGTGTTTTTATGTCCCCTTGTGCCATGTTCATTTCTAGGTGAGCTTTATGAGGCCCATGTATTTGCCAAATATGTAATCCTTTCAAGACTTATGATTTTTTGCATTTTGATTTTCCCCATAGGCTGAATCTAGGCCTTTTATTTTGCATTATTTTGAAATGTAAAGCATTTGGTTAAATGGTGTAATTATAGGCCATTTAATTAAATGTTATTTTTAAATACAAAATAATGGTGAGTTATGCTTTCTAAATGCCTTAGGGAAAATTGAGTTAGCTTTGATGCTCTTGCAAGCTTGTAGGGGTGGTTGGGACAATTGTTGTCATTTTGCATTTATTTTGAAATGTAAAACATTTTGATTAAGTGATGTTATTATAAGTTACTTAGTCAAAGTGTTATTCTAAATGCAAAATAAGGGCTTCTACTTTTGCAAACACACAAGGAGCATGGGTCAAAGCATCTTGGAGACATAATGATGATTGACCAACATGGGAATGGTGTATATTTGACTGATTTTGGAGGGAATGGGCCATTTGGAGGCAGTTTTTTCATGCTTTTAGTGTGACTTGGGTCTTGGCTTGACTTTGCTTCATTTGGATGACATTTTGGATTGATTTTGGAAGATTCTTTTTTGGCCTTTCTATTGCATCCGACTAGGAGTTTCTAGAAAGACATGTGTGGGATAGTTGTTTTTTTTTTGCATAAGTAACTTCAAACTGGGTTTTTGAAGTTAGTTCTTTCTTTCCAGCAGTGTGGTAGCTTGTTTTTATGGAGTTATCTTTTTAGCGGGAGAAAATTGTAACTCTTTTGACAGATTTGTATACCAATGAGTACCTTGGATATCAATGATACTGAATATTTTTCCTTCTCATTTCATGCTTCATTGTGTGCATCTAGTTATTGATCAAGTTACTTGTGAAATTTAGCTTTTCCTTGTAATTTTGTCTCATGTTAAGCACCTTTTGCAGAAAAAGTATGTTGTTGCGGGTTCTAAGTTGTGTTATAAATGCAAATGCTTTTAGCTGTGAAATTTCTTTCCTTCTAGGAGCTTAGTTTTAAAACCTTCTTATAAAACACTTATGCAAGAATGCATACAGAATGAGTTGTGTAAGCCAGGATTTGTCAGTTTTTGAACTATGTGCAAGTTGTTTACAAGTCTTAGTTAGTATTTGGTGTATCACCTTTTAAAAGTCTTTCGATAATTTCAGTTAATGTAACCCTCTTACTCTTTCCTCAAAAAAGCATTAGTTTAGTAGTAGTTTAGGTGACACCAATTAGGAGCCAACCTTATCTGGAGGTCCACTCCAAGCTTAGGTGACCCATATCCTAGGAGTGTTCCCATGTTGCTCCAAATTTTCTAAGTTCTACAACTTGGCAGGGGTGCAAATTTGAAGAGTTAACAATAACCAAAGTCATATCTTTCCTAGTTTGGGATATTTTAAAGTTGGAATTTTATTAAAAAATATCGGTAGTTTATGAAAAAATTAAAAATATCAAGATTCTGGAGAGCTGAAGTGAAATTATATTCCAGGGAACTTGGGGACATCATTCCAAGCGTACTCACCAATTTTTATTCAATTCATAGATGTTTGAATTTTTTGCCTTTCAACACCCACTTATGTCAAATTGGCATATTTAATTTTTCTCCAAATTGTTGAAGCAACATCAATTCATGTTTATTAATTAATTTTTTAGATTTTAAGAAAAAGAGTAAGAATATTCATGTTGGAAGCAATATAAAAAACCCAAGTTGATAGAATGCCAAGAGCCATGGCAAGTATGGGATGCCAAGAATTAATAAAAAATAAAATACAGAGAAGGAAAATGGTCTATGCTAGAAGGAGAAAGGGCATATTTAAAAGGATAAAATGAAATGCAGATGAAAGAAGTGAGGGAGTAGCATGGGAGAAATTAAGGGGTTGCACAAATATTAGAGAGGCTGGGAAGGAAGAACATAGGCAAGTGCAACCATTTGAATAACATTTTTGAATTCCAAATAGGCAGGTTTGGAGCACCAGTGAGGAAAATAATTTTGGGAGTGTTTAGATATTTGAACCAAAAATTGTAATTATGAATTATAACCATCAGTGGCCTATGAATAAATTGGATATAGAATTGTTTTTTTGAATTGCATTTAAGTTTGTTTGGGTTATTTTAATTGACATTTGAAGTTGTCAATTTAAATGGTAATTGTTGTGAATTTGAAGATTGATTTGTGAATTTTGGGAATTTTGTAATCCCTCTGCATCAAAAAGTCTAGTAGAGATGGATATAACTCTAAGTGAATAAATAATGTCCATTTCTTATTTGAATGAAAATTTAAATGAAGAAAAATAAAATATTTTGTGAATGATCAAGAGTTTTATGCCATAGTGAAAGCACTCAAGAAGTGGAGATACTAGCTATTGCCTAAGGAGTTTGTGTTCTATATAGATCACCACACATTGTATTATATAAAAAACCAAGGTAAGTTCAATAAAAATAATATGAAGTAGGTTGAGTTTCTATAGAGCTATTCTTTTGTTTCAAAGCACAAAAGTGGTAGATATAATCAGCTAGTTCATGCACTGAGTAGATGTTTAATGTTGAATGATATGAGGGTGAATGTAGTTGGTTTTGATTCAATGGAGATTTTTTAATGTTGAATTATATGATGCTTTTTCAAGAGCTTGTAGCCTCATCATACTTATCCTATCATGCATGCTCATCCTCAATCCATTGACATATTGGGATACCTTTTCATGTTCTAACTCATTATGACTTGAGCTAATGGGAATATTATAAAAATATTTATTGTAGCCTTTCATATTTAGTTCCCTTTGTCATAAGTTTTGTAATTTCTTGAGTAGATCAAGCTGATAATCACCTGGTAAAAAAATGACGTTCATCTCACTTATTATTCTATCCTACTTGGTGATTATCTCCCTACTAATTCTCCTTCTTTTAGCTTATACCTCCTTCCATGAAAGTTTTGCATGTCCTTTCAACTTAGTTTGAGCAACCTTCACTCTTCTAGGGTCCTTGACCTCATCATACTTGAAACACTCCTCCATTTCTATCAACCATCAAACAACTCATCTAATTCTAAACTCCCTAAGAATCTTGATAACTCTTTATTTATTCCTTTCCTCAAATTAGAGAGGGTCATTATCAACCTTGTTGAAAAATAGGATAAATTATTACAGTGAAAATATGTAGATAAATTCATGCATCCAAATTAATAGAGTAGTAAATCACAGCTGAAACTAGATTACAAAAGATGCAAACCATAACTCAAGAATTACATGGAGAAACCCTTGCGAGAAAACACTCCACACCCAAAGAGATCCAAGACTTGTATTAGTCCTTCAAATGAGTTGCATCATAACAAATTCTCCCTCTGAATCACTGCACCACTTCATGGCTTCAACAACCTACAACTTAACTTATTTTCTTTTCAACTCAAGCACTAAATATATAGTCATGAGAGAAAACATAAATCAAGAATGGTTTCCAAAACCATTTAGTCATAAATAACAAAGAAAAGAAACTTTCTCTTCCAACTTGTGATTTTATCCACTTTTTAGTAATGTGCACATAGAACTAAAAAATATATTTTATTTTTTTCCAAACTCGCATTTATCTTCCCCTTTTTTCATGCTCTTTCTAATTTGACAATTAAAACACTTTGCAAGTTGTCATAGTTGCATTTAGCAACTTTCATGACAACTAAAAGATAATTACAAATTGTCAATTAATAATTAGAAAATAAAGCAAGGTTGAGAAACTTTCTCAACATTCTCCCACTTGTCGAACACCTTGCAAAGAGCATAAAGGGAAACTGAATAAATCAAGCTTTAGAAGACATGAGGCCCATAGCCTCTCTACACCAACTGATTTTTTTTGTGCTCACTGGTTTAGTAAGAGAATCTGCAACATTTTCTACAGTGTCTATTTTCTGTAACATGACTTTACCACTCTCAACCATTTCCTGAACAAAGTGATACTGAACATCTATGTGCTTTGTGTAGGCATGATACATTGGGTTTTTAGCCAAACATATGGCATTTTGACTATCACATCCAATTCTTACTTGTTTACATTGAAATCGAATGCCTGAACACAATCTCTCTAACCACATTGCCTCCTTACAAGCATGTGTCGTAGCCATGTACTCTGCTTCTATAGTGGACAATGCAACTATAGGTTATTTTTTGCTCATCCAACTAACTACTCCTCCAAACAAAGTAAAGACATAGCCACTTGTAGACCTTCTACAATCTAGATCACCAACAAAATTTGAATCAACAAAACCATGCAAATCAATCACCCTGCTCATATCATTAGATCCATGATAAAAAATACAATGATTAGAAGTCCCACGTAAATATCTGAAAATCCTTTTCACATAAGTCCAATGTTCTTTACCAAGATTTTCCATAAAATATACTAAGAACTCCCACTGCTTGGGCAATTTGAGGTCTAGTACAAATCATAGCATACATAAGGCTCCCTACAACACTAGCATATGGAACTTTATACATCTCTTCAAGTTCATCATTTGTTTTAGGACATTGCTCTAGCGATAGCTTAGTGCCAATTGGAAAGGGAATACTAACTAGTTTACAATCATGCATGCCAAAATGCTCCAAAATAGTGTTAACATACTTCTTTTGATTTAACCATATTTTTTGTTAACCCAATCCCTATTGATTTCCATACTCAAGATATATTTTGCATCCCCTAAATCTTTCATGTCAAATGTACCAGATAACTAACTATTAAGTTCCCTAATCATTCCCTTATCATTTCCAATAAATAACATATCATCAACATATAGGACAATGATTAGTAATTGATCATCAATTAATTTAAGTTAGACACAATGATCAAGTCTTCACTTCTAATAAAGTCATGACTCAATGCAAAAGAATCAAATTTTTGATACCATATTCTTGATGACTACTTCAAACCATACAAAGATCTCTTTAACCTGCAAACCAAGTGTTCTTGTCCCTTCACAATAAAATTATCAGGCTATTTAATAAATATTTCCTCATCAAGATCCCTATGTAAGAAAGTTGTTCTAACATCCATTTGCTCTACTTCCAAATCAAAAGCACAAGCAATAGATAAAAGGAATCTAATGGAGGTTAGTTTAGCCACAGGAGAAAAAATCTCACCAAATTCCACTCCCTCAACTTGAGAGTAACCTTTTTCCACTAACTGGACCTTATATCATTCCAACTTACCATCTGCTTTAAATTTCTTTTTAAATACCCATTTGCATCTAATGGCTTTCCTCCCCTTAGGTAGCTCAACTAGATCCCATGTGTCACATTTGTCCAGGGCCTTTATTTCATCTTTCATTTCCTCTAACCAATAGTCATGCTCATCCAAAGATAAGGCCTCTTTCATAGATCTAGGTTTATTTTCAGTACAAGATAAAGAAAAAACACAACAAAAATCAGATGGAATATATACATACCTATCAATAGGTTTACGTTGTCTAGTGGATTTTCTTAGAGGTTTAACAAGATAATCTGGTTGTTCCTCTTCAAAATTCTCTTCTAATCCTTCTTCTTCACCTTCATGTTCATCATGTTGTTCAACATGTGCACTTTCTTGTGGTTGATCTGCATGTGCATCTTCTTGTGGTTGTTCTACCTGTGTATCTTTCTATGGTTCAACCTTAATATCAAAATGCACTATTTTATTAGGCTTTATAGGAGGTTGTTCATCATTTTTAAATTCCTTAAGCTCCCTAAAACTTACATCCTTAGAATATATCATTTTCATTGCTACATGATCCCAAAGCTTATAACCCTTAATGTTCTCACCATAATCCACAAAAACACATTTATTAGCTCTAAATTCAAGCTTAGAACATTTTTCTTTAGGAACATGAACATATGCCTCACTACCAAAAAATCTAACATGAGAAACTAATGTTTGTTTACCTGTCCATACCTCATAGGTAGTTTTATCAACAAGAGCAAAAGTAGGTGATATGTTAACCAAATAACAAGTAGTGTGAACTGCTTCAACCCAAAAGCGTTGTTCAAGCTTTGCACTACTCAACATGATTTTGGCTCTATCCATTAAAGTCATATTCATCTGCTCTGCCACTCCATTTTGTTGTGGAGTATATGGAGTTGTTTTCTGCCTAACAATTCCTACATGCTTACAATAATCACCAAAGTCCCTAGAGAAAAATTCACCACCATTATTTGTTCTTAAAACCTTTACTTTTTTATCTGTTTGTTTCTCAACAAGTGTTTTAAATTCTTTAAATATAGAAAAAACAATAGATTTCTCCTTCAAAAAGTAAACCCATGAATATCTAGAATAATCACCAATAAAGGAAACATAGTAGTGAGACTTTCCAATAGATGGTATATACATAGGACCAAAGACATCACTATGAATTACCTCCAAAATTTGTTTAGCTCTAGTACTTCCAGATTTAAATGAAACTCTATGTTGTTTTCCATACACGTAGTGTTCACAAAAATCAAAATCGGTAGAGTAACCCGACAAACCATCAACCATCTTTTTATTTATGAGATTTTTGCGATCCTTTTCACCAATATGACCCATCTTTGGTGCCATAACTTACATGATACAGAGTTATCAGTTACATTAAGAGAGTTACAGAAAGTAGAAGCATCAAGTCTAAATAGGGTGCCACACCTATTAGCCTTAGCTAAAACCAAATTCCCTCCAAATAACTTGCAACCACTCTTTTCAAAAGTAACATGCACTCCTAAATCATTCATTTTAGATACATAAATTAAATTTCTAGCTAAACCAGGAATGTGCAATACATCTTTAAGGGTTTTAACCCTTCCATCATTGAAGATCAATTTTACCTCCCCTCGACCTACAATTTCCTATGTGATATTATCCATGAGGAAAACTTTCCCACCATCATAAGCTGAATAAGCTGAAAACCATTCCTTGTGAGGAGTCATGTGGTAGGATGCACCTAAATCTATTAACCAAGAGTCATCATAAGTCATATTAACAAAAATAATAAAAGCATCAATAGCTTCATCATTACAAGATTTATCTGTAGAGGAATCATCATTATTTTTCTTTTTATTCTTACATTCCTTTTTGAGATACCCTTGTTTACCATAGTTCCAACACCTCAATCTACTCTTACCAGGTGATTTGACCTTCCCTTAGGCTTAGAACAATTGTTAGAATTTTCATTTTCACCTTTCTTTTTGTCATTACCTTTCTCCTTAGATCTACCTCATACATGCAATGCATCTTTAGACCCCTCTGAAGTCCTCATTTCTTCAGAAAGTAGAGTGGCAACGAGGGAATCCAACTTCAAATCATCTGAAAAAGAACCACTTATTGCAATAATAAGATTATCCCAGGTAGTGAACATAATAATAAAATACATTTATCCTCCTCATCTATCTTTACATTAATTGATTGTAGTTGACTTAAGATTAGATTAAATGAATTGAAGTGTTCTGCAATCGAGTCTCCATTATTCATTTTAAGAGAATATAACTTTCTTTTCAGAAATAACTTGTTAATGAGACTCTTAGTTTGGTATATCGCTCCTATTCTATTCAATAATTATATGAAGTAGTCTCATTAGATACATTCAATAGAACAAAATCAGATAAACACAAACGAATAGTGTTGCAAACATTTTTATCTAACTTAATCCAATCTTCATCTGACATAGTTTCTGGTTTATTCTCTTTATTAACAACAACCCATTGATCTCTTTCTTCCAAGAGATCCTCCATCTTTAACTTTCAAAGCTCATACCCAGTATCGTTGAACTTCTCAATGTCTAGCCGAGATGAGCTAGCCATGATCTCTTATCACACTAAATCTGAAACTGCAAGAAAAAACAACACACTCCCACTATAGCAAAAAATCCAATCAAACACTCCAAGAAAGGTGTCCCCTTCTCTAATCAAGCCAACTTGGCTTTGATACCAAATGTTGAAAAAGTATTATAGTAAAAATATGCAGATAAATTCATGCATCCAAATTAACAGAGTAATAAATCACTGTTGAAACTAGATTACAAAAGATGCAAACCATAACTCAATAATTACGTGGAGAAACCCTTGTGGGAAAAAACTCCACACCCAAAGAGATCCAAGACTTGTATTAATCCTTCAAATGAGTTACATCAATACAACTTCTCCCCACGACTTCATGGCTTCAACAACTTAACAACTTAACTTATTTTCTCTTCAACTCAAGCACTAAATATATAGGTATGAGAGAAAACATAAATCAAGAATGGTTTTCAAAACCATTTAGTCATAAATCACAAAGAAAAGAAACTTTCTCTTCCAACTTGTGATTTTATCCATTTCTTAGTAATGTGCACATACAATTAAAAAAATTGTTTTATCTTTTTCCAAACTCATTTATCTTCCCCTTTTTTCATGCTCTCTCTAATTTGACAATTAAAGCACTTTGCAAGTTGTCATAGTTGCATTTAGCAAATTTCATGACAACTAAAAGATAATAACAAATTGCTAATTAATAATAAAAAACAAAGCAAGGGTGAGACAATTTCTCAACAAACCTCCTCTCTCACCTATTTGTAGTTTTAGCTTTTACATCTTCATCTTGTTGTCCTACTATTTTTATCCCTTCTTCATTCTTTCTATCATCTCTCTCTCATGTACTTAACCCCTTTTCTATTCTACTCAAGGGTTTCCACTCTAGTATACTTTCCCCTCAGGACTTCAAATATCTCATCCATTCTTCCTACAATTTTTGGTGCTACAAAAACCTTTACCACTCTTCTTCTCCAAGACATAAATTGATATCCCAACTCTCTATTTCTTCCACTACAACTCTCCTAACTGCAACCCTCTTTGTTGTAGGGATACACTCGCACATAGCCACCACATTGTTGGATCCTTTCCAATCCTAATCCAAGGTCAACACACCCTTTCCTAGAGCTATAGCCTACTTTAATACCATGTTGATGATGACATCTTCCTTGTATTGCTAAGAATCCCTCAACTCCATACATTCATACCCAAAAGAAAATTGTATTGATACAATCAACCCATACAATCTTATGAAAAAATAAAAAAATACTTATTACAAGGAATCTTATAACTACTTCGTACAATGTCTATGAACTCACAAGATAAATGACAACACACACATGCATATACAAATACATACAACTCACACACAAAAACATTAAATTGCAAGTAAGCAATACACAAAAGATTTTTACAAAATTAAAATTCGCATATAAACTAACACAATAGTAAGTGCAACTCTAAAATAAACCACCTTCATCATACTAAGAAAAAAATAAAAAATAAATAAATCCCTCGTTCTCATACATTTATCTCAGACTACACTACTACACAAAAATCTAATTCCCCTTGGTTATTCCCATGTTTTCTCTTGAGCCTATAAGCCTGCAGACAACAACAATGTGATAGCCCACCACTTACCTAAAAGCCTGATCTCTCGAATGGCATCTTCCTCCTCTATCACATATATCCCTGGCTATTTATTTTCTCTTGTGAAAACAAAATATTTCCTAATCCTCAACTCTTCTTTTGGCAGCTTCTTCTGTTACAAAATCCCTCCAAAACTGGGGGCATTCTTATTTACCCACTCCTTCTTGAGCACCAAATGTTGTCATTAATGCTAAACATCTATCCCACTGACTTTTGTCTCCATATGCTGATGCTCATTAATGGTGATTCTGAAGAGTGAGTTAATGGCTTATCCAGCCCATTAATGGTGATTCCGAGGGGTCAGTTGAATGGCTTATCCACCCAAATGGTTGGTACCTAGACACTCCAATTATTAACAGCCAGAAAGGAAAAACATGTCCTAGAAAATCTGGACTATTATGTCCTTACATCAATTCATTACATTATTCCTTGTATCAGATTGTGTTTGAACTCTGCTTTTCATTTTAAGAATACATTCGCTGTCCCAAAATCATTTCAATTCAAAATAAGATAATTCACAACAATGCACTGCATAAGGAGAGTTATCTAATCAACAATTCAAAAGATTATTTATTGAACAATTTTAACTGACTAGCACTTTTTATTTTATTTTCAATTAGCGATAAATGTGTCATTATGCTTGTTGGGATGAAATCTATAGAATGGAGCGCAAAATCAAAATCTTGTTAAGATAGTTAGATCTCTCAAAATTTTAAATCTTAAATGTTATGTTTGATTGACTAAACAAAGTGGTTGTTGTTAATAGAAACTAGCAAATTCTTAGTTGTAATATTTGTTAATATATTTTTGTTTAAATTTGTTTTTAAGATACTTGAAGTACATTTGATATTTTCTAAATATTATTTATTTTGTTTTGAGTGGTAGAATTTTTTGAAAGTTTCTATTAGATAAAATAAAGTTAAGTACTTTTTATTGTTATAGATTTTTTAGTGAAAGAATTATGGACTAGTAAAACGATAAAATGGATGGGAAACAATTTTTATAGTTTATCCAATATTTTGGATTTACATTTGACTATATTTATTAATTAATTGAAATTGAGGATATAACATGATTTGGATTTCAATTAATTAATAAATATGGTCAAATGTGCATCCAAAGTGTTGGATAGACATAGCCAAAAAAATCAACCAAGCTCACTTTAAAACCAAGATGGAATGAAATGATTATGCTCTAGATAAAAATATGTTGATGTTAGTTGAGAACCTGGACCTAGTAAATTGGATCCACTTCATGAAAGTTGATGGGGAGGAGTTGTGATCCCCAATATAATATAGATTTGAATGCAATAAATTATTACACTATTTGTTACTATAATTATTAATTAATAAAAAATTATAAAGATGTCAAACACCCTTTTCAATCATTTTTGAAAGTTATAAAAGAAAACTATATTAACTGTGATGAACTATATCAAAATTGTGTTTTATTCTTTTAAGAGTAAGAAGGTAACCAAGAATCACTAAGCAACATAAATATATTAATATTGATGAAATGCTCCAAAATTGCATTCTTTAATAGCAAATAGTAGCTAAGAATCAAAAGAAACATTTAAACATTCAAAAAAATCACACAACTGAAAGAAAATATACAAAGAATATGGATATGCTTAACTTTTACAATTTGAACATTGAAACTTATGATAAATGTTGAAAACCAAAAATAAAAAAGTAATTCTCTACCATATATTAAAAACCAAAAACAATTAATACTCTATCATATTCAATGATTATATCTTAAAACTAAGATATATTCTATTGTTGATGATAGAATTTCTAAAAATAAAAATAAGATACAATATATTTTATCATAAAATTTTAAAAGTTTTTTTTTTAAATAAAAGTGGCTAAGCCACTAAACATTTTATTAATAAGGAAATAGTTTACAAGTCCTCGTTCAAAAGGAGCATACCGGGAGGAAAGAACCAGGGAAGAAAACCTTTGGTTATAGCTCCGAAAAAAGACAGAAAAAAATAAACCTAGAACCCCATCCAAACCCACAAAGAAACCCCAACCAAAGTGAACAGATAGACTTTAACACTTAGCCCCCTAGAGAAGCCCCCCACAAAATAAAGACCCAGTATAGAATACAAAAGCTTGGTACCAGAGACCAAAGCAAGTCATTTTTCCTTATCAAGCGGCAAGCTGGAACCAGCATCATAGTATGACAATGGCAGTAAATGATCCCAAGATATTTTCACTTTTTTCTTCAGAGGGAGAGAAGTAACACTGTTATAAAACCTAACGGCATCAACGAGCAGAAAGTGCAATGCCAAAAATAAATTTACACTACCAGATAGGACCTCAAGAGGAAGTTTATCTATAAGTTGATTGCACCCTGAGATAGTTTCCACAAATTTATCATACGCAATTCCTGACCTGAAAACCATAAGAAGATCTCCAAAACAACCATTAGAAAGAAAATCATTCTTATGAATAAACCCTGCAATGGGAAAGATACCATGATCTAAACTGTACAAATTTAAGGCTTCACGGAGATTCGAAACAGATATCAAATCAAGAAGCACAAAATTGTTAGCAATAATAAGAACCCATTCAACATCCAGGAGAACATCCAATATAATAGTGAAGAAACGAGATAAAATCTCAACAGTTGAAGCATTTGGATTTTCCAAAAAAGTGGAATAGTTGACTCCCTCAGCCCAACAAGAGTTATGATCAGCTGAAGCCCAATAAAAATTGAATCCAAATTAATAGTCCAATAGCTACCAAAGAGTCGATATGAAGCATACCAAAGAGCTGCAAAATATGGTCAGAGATAGTAAGAGAGCAAGAGCAGCCCGAGACAACCATATAAACAACCAATTTTGTCATTCACATGGAACTGCCAAGATAGTTTGAAACCCTTCAATCCACTGCCGAGCAACAATAACCAAAGTTAGAGCAAATATCTGGCATCGGCCAGTAAAAGCTTAAACATTTATTTTAATTTTTTTTAAAGTTATAACTAGTTTATTATTTTTTTATTACTTAAACATTTAAAAATAATTTTTTATTAACAAACAAAATCAACCATCAAATTTAAACTTTGACACACAAGTTGTACATCTTAATTATAATTGCTTAGCCAGTACTAGAATTTATGAAGTTTGCTGTTCATCATAGCTTTCTTGCTGACATATGATTCGGTGGCCTTTTAACTTCTAGAAAACTGGTGAAATGAACTTTCATTGCAGTCATTTTTTATAGGTTTAGCTGAGAAGTGTTTGCCACAAGTTTAATCTTTGCATATGTCAGAGTTGGTTTGAGGAAAAACAATGTTTTTGCAAACTATTATCTATGATTTAAATTGCAATCTAGCATTTGTACAATTGATCATGTTTTACAAACATGAAAATAATATGCATGACTTGAATGTGTGTCTTTCAAATAAGGAAGTTATCATCAATGAATGGCATTTTCCAACCATTATAGTTAACCTAATCTTAGTCACTTTTAGTGACCTTACTACAATCTGTGCTATTGAATCCCTAACATTACAGGTTGATGATTTGATTGGTGTTGTGGAAAGAGAGCATACTGGACTTATCAACATTGTAAACCCTGGTTAACTCCTGTCTTCTTAGGCTTTTGATTTTTTAACAATGGCCTGTTATTATATTTGTCTTGTTATATGTTTGAATTTTACTTTGATATATGGTTGGGCTGCATTTATATGTTCTTTTTATTTAAAATATTTGCTTTGTTTCTTATATGATTTCACTCATACTTGAATTGGAAAAATGCATATCACCCTGGTTTTCATATTTATAGTTGTAATATATATGATCCTATTATTGCATTTTGTCTTATTTTTTATTATGATAAAATGAGATTTTGAAACAGTTCATATCTTTGTAAATAAAAGAATAATGTATATTGTTGTTCTTTTTGTTTTGTTTTTTTTTTAATTAAGATAAATGCTTTTGACTAGAGCTATGAATTGGGGATGGTTTTGAAAGGGTAAAAATATCTTGAACAACAAAAAAAGGCTACATCAACATGGAACTAAGATACACAAAGGAATTGATCTTAAGACAAGAAAGACTCTAGCAAACCAAACAGCGGTACCACAACACAAAAACAATCAACACAGTCAAGAAAATTTGAAACCAAACTTAACCAAAGAACTCTCTAAAATTTGACCCAAATGAATCATTTTAAATTTCTTGAAAGAACCGATCTCTTTTATTAATTTAAGACATTTTGGCAAATATTAAACCCTAACTAATCTCTAATCACCCAATAGATTCTACGAGATTACCACAATACCTGAAAAAACTCTATAGTGCTAATCTAATGGGTTCATCTACTCTTATGCCCTTGCAGACATCATTATGTAGGGTATCATAAGGTTCACTAAAGGTGATTATTCTCACATATGTCATTTTATCAATAAACAACTCAATTATGTCTAGCTCCATATCAATCCATTCAAACATACATAGAGATAATGGAGCTCAAGCGATTTTATTGTTAGCATCACAAAGGATATTTTCTTTTTTCTTTTTCATGGTTAGACTTCATGGATTTGGGTACGAAATTTAAGTAGTCTTAATGGAAAAGGGAATTGTAATATAGAAAATGTGTCGATCAGTTCTAAGACATTAGTGCGCAGAGGACGGGTTCATTCTATTAGGGAAGAAGAAATTGAAATAGGGGTTACTATTGATGGTTCCTTTTCTGCAAGTGAAACCTATGAATTCTTCTACACATATCAGTGTTATGTGTAGCTCCATCTCAAAAGTAGAGTCCAACAATGTAAGCAGTCCTCAAGATGATTGAAGAGGTAAGGGAAAGAATGACAATTTGTTCCCAAAGTGGGGAATCCCCATGTTTGTTCTCGAGAATTCATGGCTCAATGCCTTCGAAGAAAGTCACAAATTGAGATTACTTATGACAAGAAAAATCATTAACCTTATGTTTTCAAGTTATAGTTGGTTTCGACTCCTGGCTCTATTAGGGTTTTCTTGTGTCTACAATCATTCTTGGTCCCTCTTGCATCATACTGCGCTTACTGCGCGGGAATTTCCTCTTTTCCTATATTTATGACCACATTTACTGTGGTTTTTTTTGTTTTAATATGCCTTCAACTGGCTCTAACCCAACAGTTCATGTTGGTGTTGGCGGTTTGACGGCTTTGCTCAATGGTTCCTCCTCCAAACAAACGACTCCAAATTTTTTTTTTAAATTCTTTCACGAAGTAAGTCTTTTGACTCCCCAGCTGATGTGGTTTTACCTTTGCCTGATTTTGATTCTACTTGTCAATGGCTTGAGCAACATACCCTTGTTGGGTATTTTTTTGGGAGGACTCCCCCTGAAAGTGTGCTTAAAGAATGGGTCAGCAAGGCTTGGGTCCATCATGGGGTCCGCCTTGATATGGTCCAAAATTTAACCAAGGGTTTTTTCTTGTTCTGTTTTGTGGAGGTCAATCATGTCTAGGAAATCTTGGCACATGGTCCCTGGTATGTCAGGTCTTCTTTGTTGGTCTTCCAGGTGTGGACCTGGGACTTCGCTATCTCGAATGACACCAAGTTGTGGGTCCCGACCTGGATTGAATTTTCAGGTTTACCTTTACCTTGTGTGCCTTTTCTGAATCATATTGCATCCTCTTTGGGGAGGGTCATTTGTATTGAGCCAGATAGGTTTTTCCAGGCCCGAGCCCAGAAACGGGTCTATGTTGAAGTGGACCTTTCACAAGATTTGAAGGACTCCATTGACATTCAAATTGGAGATCTCCGACATGCCCAGAAGGTCATTTATTTTAATTTTCCTAACACGTGTTATAGGTGTCAGTCCGCAAACCACAAGATCAAGGACTACCCTTTTGGCAGTGCCTTGTACTCCTCCGCCATGAGAATCTAAAAAACCTCGTCAGGCAGATAATTTTGTTGCCAAACTTGATGAAAAATAGACTATGGTTACAAACTGTAAAAATAAGTCCAGTGGCTCTAGGTCGGCTTCCAAATCCCCTAAGCTAGTAAAAAATGGTTCAAACCCTTTGGTGAAGGGGAAAGAGGGTCTAGTTGGGGCTGATAATATTCTAGCATAGCCTAGGCCGAAGGCTATTCCTCAGCCTGTTGTTGTTATGATAGTGCAGTCGAACGCTTCTCCTCTCGTGTCGAGAGTTCAAAGGCGGTTTCACAGTCCCGCTCCACCATTAGAAGAAGGTGAATATGTGCAAGAGAAATGAAGATTTTCTTCTTTGACTATTCAAATTGGGTCAGTTCTGCTAGAGTTTTTGCAAAATCACTTCTCTTCCCTGAATGAAGAGGAGCTAGACTCCAACGATATGGAGGAGTTTCACTCATGAATTTCCTCTCTTGGAATTTTGAGGTCTGACAGACCTCTCCAGAAAGTATTCTATTAGGGATACTTTGAAGAAATATTCTGGTATTGAAGTGATTTGTCTCCAAGAAGTTAAAATTTCTGGGTTTTTACTCACGTCAGCTTGTCGCTCTATTTGGTCAGCCAGTCAAATGTTTTGTACTGATCATGAAGCTAGGTGTGGTGGAGTTGTCACCCTTTTGTCCCCACGGTGGCATGCTTTTGTGGTCAGCCACAGGTCTGACCCCACACATTGGCTCATCTGAATCCTTCTCAACATTAATAATCATTCCTTTGAGATTATTAATGTTTATGCTTCTAATGATGCAGTGGAACACTCTATGCTTTGGCATTGGATTGTTGATTCATTGCTAGTTGCTACTTGGTTATTGTGTGAGGATTTCAATTTTGGTTGAGATGGCCTATGATAAAAATGACACCTTGCCATACAGATGGGTAGTTGACAAAAGAGAGGCATAGTTTTACATGCGTAATAAATTGGGGCTCTTTGATCCCAATATTGGTCATCGCCATTCTCATTCCCTCTAGCACACTTGATGTAATTATAGGGCTAACTCTGACAGGATATTTAAGCGCCTTGATTGTGCTATAATCTCGACTCAATCTTTTTTTTCTTTTGACAACTCTTCACTCTCGGTTAAGTCGTTAGGGGATGTGACTTTTTCAGATCATTTCCCCATTTCTTTTCGCATTGAATGGGAGACAAGACAACCTCATACTTGCAAAACATAGTTCTTTTTGAACATGTCTCTACTTTTTCATCAGCCCATGTTGGCCCACATTCATTGAGTCTATAATTTGGAGTGTAGGTCAGCTCCTAATTCAAGTTGGATTAATTGGTGGAATGATTCTATCACTCGCACGACAAGATTTTTGTGCATTTATGGGCGCCAGCTTGCCATTTTTCGCCGGTGGTCTTATGAGGCTACCACGGCTGACCTATGCTCAGCTATCAAGGCTTCCCTTTCTCCCCATCATTACAAGTCAGGGTGGAAAAATTAAGACACAAAAAGCAAGTTGCAAAAAATTATGCTACGAGAGGTGCTCAAATCAAAGCCAGATTGCAATGGTTAAAAATTGGTGACCATGCCTCCAAGGATTTTTTTGGCCCTGTGTGCTAGTCACTCATCTCCAGGAATTAAAAAAATTAAATATAGAATTCAGGTGCTCTCTGAGCTACCTGACATTCTCCAGGCCTTTGTTCTTCATTATGAGCAAGTTTTCACTGCTTAGGAGTTTATGCCTGAGAGACAACAAGCTCTTCAGGATTGCCTTATTGTTGTGCCAAATAGGCTATCTTCAGCCTAGAAAGCTTTTTGTGACCAATTACTCATAGTTGAAGACTTAAAGGAAGTTGTTCATTCCATGGCTGATGACAAGGCCCTGGGGATTGATGGTTTCCCTTGTGAATTTTACAAGGCCCTTTGAGACTATGTTGGGCACGACTTGCATAAAGTCTATCTTGAGGATTTTCATTCCAAATCCCTAGGTAATTTAATAAACAAAGGCAATATTAAATTCATACTTAAGACTGGAGATCCCAAGGATATCTGGAACTAGCGACCTATCATGCTCCTCAATGTTTCTTTCAAGATCATCGCCAAAGCTTTGGCTCTGAAGATTCGCCATCTTTTGCCTCAGATTGTGTGCTGGGAGCAGACTAGGTTCATTAAGTCCAGATTTATCTTGGACAACATCATTGTTGTGTGGGAAGGCATGGTGTGGGCCAGACACTCATACCAGAAAGCTATTTTTCTTAAAATAGACTTTGCTAAAGCTTATGACCGCATTGAATGGCCTTTTATTTTGGCCATGCTGCAAGCCTTGGGGTTTGGGCCTAATTTCATTCAGGTTGTCCAAATTCTCTTCTTAGATGCCTCTGCTTGTATCACCATTAATGGCTGCCAATCTCTTACCTTTCGGATTTTCCGCTCCATTCGGCAAGGATGTCCTCTTGCTCCTTCTATTTATGTGCTTGCTACCAAGGGATTTGGCTATCTCTTGGCCAACGTGGTCTCTCAACAGTGTGTCAAAGGCATTTCTTTGCCTAACTCCCAGACTCAACTAGTTAATGACCATTTTGCTGATGACTCTTTTCTCACTCTTCTGGAGGAAGAGAATAATATCAAGGCGACTCTTGAATGTTTTAACATTTTTTGCCTGGTGTTTGGTTCCACCATTTAGTGGCACAAATTTTTTTCCTACAAACAATCTATTTTTCCCACTCTTCATTGGTTTCAGCAGTATGGTTGGAAATGGATTGGGCCAGGGGAAATATTTCGGTTCTTGGGCATTCCCTTTGCCTTTCAGGCCTCTCAGGCTAAGTTGTGGCAAGCTATTCTCTCCAGGATTGAGTAAAAGATGGCCTACTAGATTACCAAGCCTTTTTCTTTGGCTGGGAAATTCTAGGTGTGGTCTAAGATTTTAGCGGCCACACATGTCTACTACTCTTCTTGTTGGGCCCCTTCGAAAGCTGCCTATGGAAAGCTTGAAAAGTTGCTTCGGGACTTTCTTTGGGCCTTTGCGGAGACCCACAGAGGGTTTCACTTTATTGCCTGGGAGTTTTGCTGCCTTCCCAAAGACTCTAGAGGACTTGGCTTGCTCTCCACTCAACGACAAGGGATTGTCTTGTGTGTGAAATGGATAATTTGTGCTCTTACTAGAGATGAAACCTAAAAGATTCTCCTTAGGCATTGCATTCAGTCCGATTTTGCTGTTCACAAACCCACCTAGAAGGGGATTGGTTTTCAAACCCTTCTAGTGATGAAGGAACTAGTTCAAATTGTGGGAACTTTTGTGGCCAAGAGAATTTGGAGAGCCTAGGAGGTAGTTAAGCCCTGGGTCGGCTCTGGTTTTCGTGATGGGCTTTCACTCAATCAACAGAATGTTTGGTGGTCGCCTCTCTTTGCTAGCAATGGTCAGCCGCTGGCTAAGTCGCCTTGGATTAAGGCACTAAGATTCCACAAGAAAGGTATTCAAACTTTGCAGCAGGTGTTCCAAAGACCCACAATACACATCATGTCGTGGGAAGTTTTTTGTGCCCTTTACAGGCTTCAAAACTAGGATCGTGTTACTTATGATGGTCTGGTGAATGCTATTCCTGTAGAAATGCTTCATAAGGTGGGAATTCATGGGTCCAAGCCCTTGTGGAAGGACTAGAAGTGGTACCCAGATAGCCCTTCAGGAATTACAAGCCTAGGCTTCGTTATAGATGGATTTCACCACACTTTCCTATGATTGAAAGTCTAAACCAGAGGTGGCTTCTTCAATCCCCCACTCATGTCTGGTGAAAAAGATTCTCTACCACTTGGTCTGCAAGTGTTGAGTTGAAAATTTCCCACTTTGCTTGGTGTATTTTTTCCAAGGCTTGCCTATGGGTTCTCAACTTGTTCACTTGGGGGTCTAGGACCCTCGTTGCCCTTTTTGTGGGCAAGCTAAGTCTTTTAGGCATCTCTTCTAGTTTTGCACTAGAGCTTAGCAGTTTTGGAATTGGATTCATGACTTCTTTCGGCCTTTCAGACCAAAGCCATTCTCTTGGCATATGATTCTGCTAGGAGACTTGCTCAAACTTCTTGCTAAATATACCCAACTTTGGCACACTTTTAGGGTGATAATTCTCTTCAATATCTAGAAAGATAGAAATGTTTGCATATTTGCTAACACACAAATGGATAAAAATGTTTCTTTGTATTCTAAAGCTATTATTTGCTCTTGCAGATTCAAGTTTAGGCCAACAAGGTTGCACTTGAGGTGGCTCACCTTCAGGTGCTTTTGGATCATTGGGGCAATGCCTCGTGTATTGTTGCTCGGGTTCCCACTTCGCCCATTTCCTCTCGCGGCCAGTCACCCTCTCGGGGCCGGAAGCGGAGTTTCTATACTCGCCCCCGCTCTCATCCTCCTCTTCGGTGTGGTTCCCACCCTCCTTGGCAGACTCATTCTCCTCCTCCGTGGGCTGGCCAGGGGTGGCCCTCTGGAGGAGCTGCGAGGAGCAGCGGTGGTGGTTCCGGGTGGCCCTCTAATGACACTCCTGCAAGTGGCTCTGGTTGGCCAGATTCTGGCAAATGTTTTCCACGTCTGGCGCTTGCAATCTTGCCCCGACACGAGGATAAAGATAAAGATAAAGAGAAAGATGTTGATGATGGATGGGATCCTCCTCCTAATGTCATTCCGGAGCCCACTGATGTATGGGGGAAACACATGGATGATAGAGACTCTCCTGGCTCTACTGGCACTGCTCTAGCCACTTGATGGCCATTCTATTTTATATTTGCAATGTTTATGGACTTCTGGGCTAGGCCCAAGTGACTCTGGTTTTTTGGTTTTCTGGGCTCTGCCCATATGACTCTTGGGGTGTGCCTTTTTACCACCCGCCTTTTTTTTGTGAATATGTAACTTTATCTTTATTTAATAATATAGATAGCTGCCTATTCATCAAAAAAAAAAGTTATAGCTGGTTTCACTAAGGTCATAAATACTAAATATTGTAGACTGCCTACATGTTATCATATGTAAACGCACAAGCAATATTAAAGGTTCTTGAGATAGCTTTTATAAAAGACATTTGCATTTGCTTTGAAATTCTCAACATTGTTAACCCATGTTCTTAAGTATATTTTTTCATAAATTTAAATAATTAGAGTGTTCTTATGTAAATTTAAAATTATAAAAATAATAATTTAAAATCTTTCTCTATTTAAAAATTGAAAATAAAAAATAAAAATCATGAGAAAACATTTTTCTATTAACAATAGACAAAATGATAAACCATTAAAACAAGCATCACTCTAACATGTACCAGACATCAAAAGTTTAGCCAACAATGGTAGAACCATTATCAGCAAGGGCCTTCGTTTGGTATGTTGCTTGAGATCATCCATGCCTCCTCTCAGCTTTTATGGCATTACATTAAAATCTACCTGGTAATTGCTAACACCAAAGTCTCAACTTTCTCAATAACTGTGAATATGGTGATTAATCTAGATATTCTCCATTTCCAACCTCTTTGACATTATGGCTTAGCTATCTTAGCCCAGTCCCTCTGGAGCCAATTGGATTTATAATGCCATTGGTCTCTGATTTCAGGAGAAGTATGGGCCCCAATGAAACATGGGAATTTTATTGGAGCTAGGATCAAAAGAGATTTGGGCATTGACTACTTACATCATATTTTAGAATTTATCTACATACTAGAATTAATAAAGATTGGAAAGGGTGTTAAATTTTTCATGGAGTTGAATCTACAATCTTTTATTTGTTGTTGGTGTGTTACCACTGAATTATTTTTCTTTTTTTGTGACTGGTCTATCTTTGGTTCATGTGTGGCAGCCACACTGCAGGTGCTCAGGGATCCTAGTCTGACCTGTCTTCGCTGATCTGGGTTCTGATACCATGTTAATTTTTTATAAAGCAGCTAGAATCAAACCTAAGACATTCCATTTGCTGCAGGGGTGCTCTACTACCGACCCGCTAACCCTTTAGGTGGTTGGTCCATCTTTGATTTGAATATGGCTCATTCCAACAAAGAAGAGAAAACAAAAACTTTGACTTCTCTAGAATTACACTTTTTGCTATATAATTATTTTTCCTTCCTATTTATATGTTTTTTCTATATAATTAATTTGCTTTCTAAATTTTCAATATTTCAGAAAAAAGATAGTGTTAGATTAATAAGAAACATGATAGAAAGTATATTTTATTGTATATCAAAAAATACATTTCATTTTCATATAGAAATGTTTACATTCTTATCAGTTTAACTGCCATAACTCTCTAAACTGAAAAATATAAATATATTCCAAATGTATTAACTTTAATGATTAAGACATTAATCAGATAGAACCCTCCTAATGATTGACACACTAACAAGATATGACAACCATTTAGAACAAGATCAGATTTCTTGGAGGGTGGCATTCTGATGTTTCATGGACATGGTTAATTGTAACATGTTGTGATTCCCTTTCAACTTTGATGAAGTAGTTACAATCCTATTTGGAATTTATAGCAACGTGACTCATCCTGTTCGTTACAGATTTGTTTTACTGTAGGATGCTGCTTATGTGCGGTGTAAATTTGGGATTTAGGAATTTCATTATACATATTTGTTTTTCTATTTCAATGTGCTTTTACAAATTTGTGTATCTGGTTAGAATTTGGCTTGTGATCAGCACTGGGATGGATGCATTTTTAGTCTTTACTTTTTATTTCCTAGTATTGGGATGGGAGTGTGAGGGTGGTTGACCCATTTGCAGGACACTAACTTAAATGTAGGACTATGGGAATTCTCTGTTTCTTATTCAGTATTCTTTTGTAAATCTGAGTAATTGGAAGTTTTTGGGTTTGGATCTTGTGACTGGTACTAGAAAATTATATTTGCAGACACTGCCTCTTTTTCCTGTAACATTTAGTATTGGGGACTGGTTGTGTTCGGGCTACTGACCCATTTGCAGGGCTTTGCTTGCTCATATCTAAAATTTAGGCTATTGGAAGGTGGGGACACATTGTAAATCTTTCAGATAGTTCATGTCACATAAGATTCCTTAGGTATCCTTTAGTTTATCGCCTCTGAAGAATTTATGCAGGTTTAAGATTTATAGGCTTATTTTTCTGCCAGTTTTTTCCTTTTTCACATCTTTAGCTATGGATCTGTTTATCAATCTACCATATATATATTCAAAAGGCATCTTTGTATTTTGCTACAATCAATGTAATCCATGATACCACATTTTTTAGGCATTTTACATATCAATTTATAAAACAATGCATTTTTACAACTAATACTTTGACATTTACAAGTTATAAGTAAATAAAAAGATTTCAAATGATTTATCTGATTAAGGGAAATATGTTTTAAATCAACATGTATTTATAATAATATATTTTACAATTGAAAAAGGAGAAGTCAGCATACACATGTAAGCAAGAAAAAGTTTCATTATCATGTGGTTTAAAATGGGACAAGTAAAAACACTACTACTTTCATGGGCAAAACATGTAACTTTGCTTTCACAAAGTTGAAGTCAAAGTGGGTACTTGAAACGCTATTGTCTATCCAGCCTCAAGAATGCACCTTTGACCGTATTTATTAATTAATTGAAAATCATAATACAACAGATTTATTATTTTCAATTAATTAATAAATACGATCAAAGATGCATTCTCGGGATAGACATTTCCACTTGAAACCATAATATTTGACCATAATTATTTTTTATTATGTTGTGATAGATCTCTAGGCCCTATTTGTTTTTTATTATGTTGTGATAGATCTCTAGGCCCTATTCCAAAGCTCTAATTTTTTTATAGAATAGAAGGATGATAGCAAAGGTTTAATCAAGTTTCATAATTTTGCAACCTCTCCATCCAAAGGTTTGCAGTGTTAACATGCTCAATTTTTGTATTTTGAGAAATTTGGTGAGCTATGGTTGGCTCTATTATGAGATCCTAAATTTTTAGGAGGAAGTTAGAGTTTAATGAGGCAAGAGAAGCCACTAAATTCTATACTTAATTTCTTTTGATAGGTAGTAAAAAATATACTGATTTCTATTAGCTATTGTGGTTGTTAGTGCTCTAGTGGACATGTGTGCAAAATGTAAAAGGATACCTAGGAAACATGAAAAATTTGACAAAGCACTTGAAAAAATATTCTCCCATCGACTAAAATCATTATAACATATGTTCAAATTGGTATTTTTTGAGAAGGTTTCAATATTTTTTAAACAAATGTTTACAAGAAATATGGTCTCATGGAATTCAGCCACACAACACTAGACTCTACAACATTTTCTAAACTTTGAAAACTATTTTAAAATCCTACAAATGCATCTAAATAATATTTAACGGTGTTATACCTATGAACTTGATTAATAATACTCTAGTAACAAACCTCTAATATCCTAATTTCATGTACAACGAAAATTCTTGATCCCTTTTTCATCTAAGAAAATCTAAAAATGCCAATGATATAGTTACAACTATGAAATTGAATAATAAGACTCTAGCAATAAATATCTAATGTCTTAATTTCATGTACAATGAAATTTCCTGAACCCTTTGTTTCAATTAAAAAAGTCTAAAAATACTAATGGTATAGCTTGATGCAACAAAGGGTTTTTATCGCTATCGTAGATTGCCTAGAAATTATTATCATACTAGCTTGCAAGAAATCAGCTAGGCATATTCTTTATCAAATTAGAGTGGGTGTCTTAGAGTTATTGATGCAATCATTTTAAGATACTAGTTATTGTGCTACAAAGTTAGATGATAAATATCTTTTGACTCCAATCTATGAATTGCCAATAATTAGTATATTCTATTGAAACCATCATAAAAACTAGTTATCTCCCTATTGCTTGTTGTCATATATGCTAAGTGTCTTGCTATAATTGTCCTATATTTTATTATTGAAATGAACCATAATGAATGTCTCAATTGTTAAACATTGGGATCTTCTACAAACTAAGTGGTTGCTATTAGTGATTGTGTTTTTGTAACAATAATCATTTGTTGTTGAGTCTTTGAGTCTTGATAATTATACAAAGAGCTATACCCATGATCCAACAACCTAGTGAGTTTTCTACACTATTTCAACAACCAACCACCTTTCATTGGTGGCCTAAGAAATTTACTAGATAATAGAGAGCTTTAGTGTTGTTTCTTTAAATAGACAGTTTTGGAAATCTATTACAAGCATGGTCTTTGGGCAAGTTGTCATGGCTATAAAACATAGTTGATGATCCATTGAAAGGTAAATATAACTCATGCAATGTTTCTAGCTTAAAATAATGAGTTTAATCTAGCCCCCAAAGTTCAAACTTGTCACACAATAACTGTCATGTCCCCTTTTCTAAAAATAAGAATTACTATTTTTAATAAATTTAGACTTCAGAATAGCTAGTTAGGACTTGTGGATGAATTAGTAATTTTTATTTCCAAGATAAATTTATTAAATCATTTCTGGGGGACAAAATAATAAATATTTTAAATTTATTTTTATGGGACTAAATGAGGCGTGGCTTTATTTGATGCAAGATTTCGGTCAACACTTGGCAAGTTACATAGGGCATCTTTATGACATGAGTTACTTTCAAGGCATGCATGATTCCCCAACTTGGGCGCCCAAATTGGTGCTGGAAAAGAGAATTGAATACAATGTAATTTCCATCACAAGTTTGTATTATTTTGGATTATTGTTTTCTTCCAATGAAGAAATAATCTCCAAGGCTAGTAAACCAAAGATATTGAGGCTCAAAGACAGTGGTTCTGAGGGTCTCCAGGTGCAATTTCATCTAGAGATTTCCATTGTGCTGAATTTTCTTCAATTTGGTAATTTGTCTTCAGTTTATTTGTAGGGTTTGTTCCAATTTGGATTGTGTTTTGGATTTCAGTTGGGTAGTTGTTGAATGCAACAAATATATTTGTATTGGAATTATTTCTCTCATGTATTTTGTTACCCAGATCAATGATATTTTAGTTAAATGGTGTGTTGTGTGGTAATAGCTTTTAGTTTGGAGTGTGTTTTGGAGCTTCCAAATTCTAGATTTGGATCTAGTTTGGTATGCTTCTTCCAAATTTTGGTTTGCTACATTGTAAATGTTGTTTTAGTAGCATATGTAGATGTTAAGCATTTTCTTTATGTTATCTTTTTGTACCTAATTGTTGGTGTGAAGTTTGGTGAGTTTGGTGGAGTTGGCTTCAATTTTAGTGATTGTTTGGCTTTTTAGTTAGGGATATTTTGTGTAACTTGTTGTAGCTGTTCATGACTATTATTTTTTGTACGTGTCAACAAAAATGTTGTAAATCCATGAAGTTATCAATGATAAGTCATTCTACATCAGTTGCTCATTACTTGATTTCCATTTAATGCATTTTGGAGTTGTTTTCAGATTACCCAATTTGCTCAACTATAAAGGGTGATCCCACAATACAGGTTTACAATTTTTGGCCAAACTAGACACTGAACTAATTTTTTCTAACTAAATCTTCACTTTCGGACACCTATAGCGGCTAAACCATGAGGAATTTGAAGATGATGCAAACTAGTGATTTGTGACATTTTGTCTGTAGATTCTAAATATGTTTTTTTCAAAAATTTTGGAATTAGATTGCACTTCTTTTTCCATTTCCTTCGAAAACTAGTTTTTTTCAGTAAACACCATTTTTAAGGAGTGGCACTGTATAACACATAACTTTTTTTCCATGAAGGATAAAATTCTAATTTTTTCGAATTTAGATTTGTCACTATGATATCTAGTGCTTCCAATTGGTTTCATAGTGTTTTATTGAATATTTTTTCCTTAATCAAGTTTTGAAGTCAAACCAATTACAATTTAGACATAGGCAAACCATATAACACAACTTTTTTTGTATGTATCAAAATTCATTTTTTTTTGGTTGGATCAAGGACTTTAATATTTGGTGCACTCATATTTTTCAATTTTTTTTTGATAATCTTCTATTTTTCCACACGTACAGAACATAGAGCTTGATTTTTGGTGAAAAACTTAAATTCGCAAGATATAAAAAATAAATATAATAATCAAATTAAATTAAATTAAAATTATACTCTTTTGGAAGCTTATAATAAGTACTACATACTTAAAAAAATAAATTTTAAATGAATTCATTTGATCCCCCAAAAGGTAAATCAAAAGTGGTTTTTTATTAGCATTTTGATAGGTGTAAAGGAGACTCTGTTATAGGTATGGTTTAAAACTAGCGGGGTTCTATCCAAGGGGAATTGGTCTAAGGTGGTTTGATGAAACCCTCTTCAATTGGAATCCTTTAAATGAAACTTTTCAAGGCTTAAATCATTATATTTTCTAAAAATATGTGATTTCAGAAAAAAATAGGATCTCCTAGAAAGTGTAAACCACTATTGTGGCAACACCCTAAAATTGATAACAAAAAATCCCAATAAGTTTATTAAATCATTCTACATCAGTTTCTCATTACCCAATTTCCATTTAATGCATTTGGGAGTTATTTTTAGATTTCCCGATTTGCTCAAATATAAAATTGATATAAAAAAAACCCAATAAGTTTATTAAATCATTCTACATCATTTTTTTATTAGAGGTAAAAAACGAGTTTTGAAGGGGCCCGATACCCTTTACAAAAAAGAGTAGTTGAAACTAAAGAAAACTACATAAAGTATATATCAACCCAAACACAGTACACCATCAACAAAACATCAACCAAAAAGGAGGAACACAAACAACATCACTACATATTCTTCAGGATATCAACAACCTCCACATCGCACGCCACAACCTTCTGACCATCATCCAGGACATTAGACATTTCTTTAACATGAGCCCCAACCTGATCCTTAGTCTTGTTACGCGTTCGAGCCCCAAGCCCACCCACATTCACCTCACTAATCAAAACATTATTCTTATCACCACCCTTATCAATAGACACCTCTTCCTCCAGGAGCTTACCACCAACACCAATTTCTTCAGAGTGAACATTATCCTTGCGTTTCTTGGCATTATCAAAAGGAGAGGTAATACCAACAGACTCAAAATTAACCACAGATTTAGTCCCCTCCCCACCCTTGTCCATGTTAGCAAAAATCCTCTCCAGTTGGTCCTCCAGGGTGAGAACTCTACCTTCAAGATTCTGCTTCATCTTAAGTGTTTCATCCACCACAATTTTCAAAGAATTAAACAATTCATCAATCTAGTTCTGAACTGAAGACTCTTGAGATTTACTCATCGCACCCCAAACTTTAACATTGGTCATGTTAAGTTCATGGAACACCCATTTAAACAATTTGAATAAAAACAATGGAACCCTCTCTAACAGTTCCCAAAACATCAGAAATATTTTCCCTATCAAAGTTGAAAACACCCTTACCCACAACATCATCCTCTTGAGAGGAGCTTAACTTATCCTTACTGGCAGAGACTTCCTTACCCTTCCCAGCAACAACCAGTGTTTTGATTTTTTGAATAGATTTTGCAATATCCTTAGCCACAACCTTTCTTTTCTTTTACCAATCCAGGTCCACAACTAGGGAATCCACATCACCCTGTCCAACCTCAACCACAACCTTTCTTTTCATTTGCATATCCAGGTCCTCAACCGAGGAATCCACAACACCCTATCCGCCCACAATCTTGAGGGGAGAATTTATCTCAAGCAATTGGCTCACAGACCTTACAACCGGTTTCTTGTTACTTCCCACCTCCATCTCCTTTTTATACTTTCTCCCCACAACAGGGGGCTGCGAAGATGCCTCACCAACCAATTCATTCTTCTCCTTCAGGCCTCTACTCAACATTTCATCAACTAGCTCCTCATTGCAGGTTTCATGACCCTTATTAGGGCTCAGTGCCCCTTTCTTAGACTTACCCAATGTAGGGGGTTGTGGGTCCACCTCCATGGAAGCAAGAGAATCCAAGACATAGTCTACATCCGAGGTCCTCAGATTTCAACTCCTTTTCCAAGATAAGTTTTCTCTTCTTCCCTTTCTTGCTAATCGGCTCCTCTTCAAAAACTGTATCATATTCCTCCATCGACTTCTGCTGCTTACCCTTAGGGGTAGCAATTGGCTTAGCCACTTCAAATGCTTTAGCATAATCAGATATTAGAAGAATGAGCCCCACATGCAAAACTGAATTTTTGGGGTTTTTCTTATGGTCCTTGAGGCTAGAATCCAGTGATGCCAAGAGATAATAGGGAAAATAAATTCTATTTTTATGGCAGAAGTGATTGAGCATAACAAAATGGTAGGCATTTACCACAGAGAAGCGTCTTTCAAGGGTGATGTAATGCATGAGTTCCTCGGCCACATCCCCCATAGCCTTGAGTGAGCTCCTCTGGTAACCACCACTCTTCGCCGTCCTCAAGTCTTGAGCTTCATCCCCTTTGAAAAAAAATTGCATGGCCGCCTGTGATTCCTTTTTGTCTCTGAAGACTTTCTTACCCTTCATAGACAACCCAGTGATATTGGCTATGAAATCTTCATTCACATGAAACTCTGTTCCGCCCAACTTCAAAACCCTATTGTTCCATGCTTTTGCAAACAATGCAGTTGTCTGCGGGTTGTTACCATGCAATCTCTCTAGGTACGGAGTCATCCCACCTTTCTCTAAAATCCTCCACACCTGTGGCTTCTTCTTGACATCATCACAAGAGAAGGGTTTTGTGTGGTTCCTATCACCTCCCATGGCTACAAAAATTGTAGAATCAAGAAGCTTGAGAACTTTGAACATAATGAGGAGAAACCTCAAGAAGGTGATACAAAGAGTGCCCAAAATCCATGTGAAAACGAAATTATGGCAGGAGAGAATAATGAGCCTAGAGTTTCATTTCATATGGATATCAACCCTGGTACAATCAACTCGATCCATATCTAGCTTACCATCCTTCGACATAATAACTTGCCATGTGATGAAAGTCATGCATGCCCCAAGCCTTAATAAATTATCAATCAATTTAAATTTGGAAATCATGATTAATACTTGCAATTGCTTCCATAGGGAGGGTGTCGTTCACACCCCATTCCCTAACACCTCTACCTCCTAGATTAGTGAAAACATCAGCTAATTCGTTTCCTTCTCTTAAAATATGAGAAATGTAATACTCATCAAAGGATTTAAGAATATCAATAGCATCCTTAATCAAAGATTCAATAGTCCATGAAGGGGCAGCGCAATTCTTCAAATTATTGAAAATATTGAGAGAATCCCCCTCAAGCCATACTTTCTTGTAACCTTTTGTTCAAGTGCCAACTTTAGACCATGATAGGCTGCAACCGCTTCCACATAGTGGTTCTACATTAGTTGCTCATTACTCAATTTCCATTTAATGCATTTTGGAGTTGTTTTTCGGATTACCCGATTTGATCAAGTATAAAATTGATAAAAAAATAAAAATCCCAATAAGTTTATTTGGTAAAAATCATGAGATTTTCTAGAATTGTGTCACATATTTGAAGGGTGTCACAAATTGATGAAATTCAAGTTTATTTTTAATTTGGGACATTACAATAACTATCTTCATCTCATGCTTCTTGGTATAATAGCTATGCATAGTCTTTATTTTCATTTTCTTGGGATGCATGCATTGATTTTTTATTATTGCTAAGTTCAATCCACTTTACTCAAGTTTGTATGCATATTCTATGTATGACATTTTCCCTAGTATTATGGTACATTGATAATGTTGCAAAGTGCACTTTACATATAATTCTTTCTCTAAAGCTCTACTATTAGAAATGCAATTGGAGGAAATTATTTCCCACTAAAATAAATGAGATTCCATTTATAATTTTAATGGTAATTTTTGAGCATTTTGTGAAATATTTTCCCTTTTGCAATGTTGTTGTGAGGCCCCACCTATAGATGGGCATGATAGATGTTTAGGGTAGCTATGTATAGTAAATTGATGTCAATAAACACGTTTTTGAGAGCTTTATTGATTAGGGTTTTCTTTTCTATTTTAGTCATTCCTCATTGTGGTTCAATTTAATGATGATAAAAATGATGGAATATAAAAGAAGGCATGGAATATAATATATAAGCATGTTGATGAAATATAAATGAAATATTTTTGTGCTTTAAAATTTAATCACTTAATGATTTTTTTTCTAGATCCTAAATGATTGTAGCAATATATAGCTGGTTCTAGAAAAAAAATCAACCTACACCGCAATATGAAATAATCATGCTTTAGTATCAAATATGAGTGTATAAATGACCTAAATCTATTTTATAGCATGGATAAAAATAGTGGTGATAAATTAGCTTACAATTGTGTGGATGTTTCAGATAAGGTCGTGACAACCCTGCCACTCTTAATACTATTAAATAAACTTCCTTTATCTTGGTTCTAGTGTAGTTTCTACCATTCCTATGTGCTTAGTTAAAGATTAATGACCTCTATTAAATCCTAATAGGTATTTCACTCAAGTAATACTTTCAAGTTGTTGAGAAAATTGGAATTATCCCCATCTTTTTAAAAAAAGTTTAGTCATACATATCATTAGAAATCCAATAAATTACAAATATTTATACAATTATATTGTTTTGATCTCCAAGATGCACATATATAATATATATTAAGGATATTCATCAAGAGTGATATAACTTGTCTTTCATTTATTGTTGCATGTGCATGCTTATGTTAATCCACTTATGTTTAGGTAAGGAACCTCGAGGGTGATCCCACAATATTGGTTTACAATTTGGCCAAATTGGACATTGAATTGAATTTTTTAAACTAAATTTTCACTTTCGGGCACCTATAGCTGCTAAACCATGAGGAATTTGAAGATGATGCAAACTAGTGATTTGTGGCATTTTGTCTGTAGATTCTAAATATATATTTTTAATTAGATTGCATTTCTTTTTCCATCTCCTTTTAAAACTAGTTTTTAACAGTAAACACCATTTTTAAAGAGTGATGCTCATTGTAAACAACATAACTTTTTTCTATGAATGATATAATTCTAATTTCTTCGAATTCAGCTTTGTAACTATGATATCTAGCACGTTCATTTGGTTTCATAGTGTTTTATTGAATATTTTTTTCTTAATTAAGTTTTGAAGTCAAACCAATTATAATTTAGAAATAGGCGGATCATAAACAACATAATTTTTTTTGCATGTATTGAAATTCATTTTTTTTTTCACTAGATCAAGGACATCAATACAAAGCACAAACATATTTTTCAATTTTTTTTTACTATTTTTCCACGTGCAGAACAAAGAGCTTGATTTTTGGTGAAAAACCTATGTTTAATTAAACTAAAAAAACATAATAAAACCAAAAAATATATTAAAATTATATTTGATGGATAGCTTGTTCTGAGGACTACCATCATCCAATTGGGTCTGTGAAGTTTCCTCCATTTTCATCTTCAACCCGAGCTTCGAAAGGAAAATTTTTGCAGAAATTTGGTAGAAGAGGGGGAGAAGGGAAAAAAGGGGGGTTCGAGTGAATCCTCCTTGACCCCTTTGAGCGAAGGGTGGTTCGCTCGAAGGGGGGTTCACTCAAACCCCCCTTTTTTTGAATTTCCCTTTGTTTTCATTAAAAAAAGGTGCCAAAGGGGATGACATCACCAAAAGGGGTTTTCTCAAGGGGGTTCAAGAACCCTTTTTAGGCTCAACCCCCTCGAAACCCCTAAAAGCCCAATTTTTTTTTCATGGGAGCGTTTTGGCAATTTTTCTTCATGAAGGGAATTGTAAACCAGTTTTGTGGGATCACCCAAGGTTTGCTTGTGGATACCATTAGGGGATGGCTAGTTATATCCTATTTGTTATTTCTTCATTTCTCTCTAATTTCCCTATTAATGACATCTCAAGGATCATCATCCTTGATATTGTAGAGCCTAAAGGATAAGAAGATTTTCCCTATAATATCACTTGGCCCAAGTTTTTCCTCTCCTTTTTTACAAACCCCTATCTTTGTTTAGAATAACTTGTATTCCTTTCCCTAGTTTTGAGTAATGATTCTAGAATCAAGTATTATAATCTTTAAGATCTAATAAATCTCTCTTTGGCCTTTATGATGCATTCTCTCTTTGCAGGGGTCATATTTGAGAGCTAGTAAGTTTTCATATTTTTTCTCACAATAGATTTTCCTCACAAATATTATGTGACCTCATTGTTGTTGGATGGGGATGGTCAAAAGCTATCTAGCACCTATCCCAATTTTTTTCCTTATTCATTGGTGTTGGAACCAATGAATAGAAAATATTTTATAACTTCCATGGAACATTGGTTCTTAGATCAATAAACATGCACAAAAATTGGATTTAAATTTTTTCTCTTCTACTTATTTAAATGATGATTTTATAGTGTGTTCTCCATATGATTGGACCATATGTTTATTTGGCCACTAATATAATTTATATAGTGAATGGTAGATTCCAATGATGATGCAAGGGCTCTCTGATGTGAAGTAGTTGCATTAGGATTTTTAATATCAGTCAATGTTTGAAGTTCAATTTCTTTGGTTTCAATTTGACCTAATAAATTTTCTTATGTGTCATGAGGAGGTCTAGGGATATATGGAGGAGTTCCAAGAGCGTTAGCCTCTTCTTTCTCTTTGAAAAGTATTCCATCCACACGGTTTAGGGAATTAGTGTTTGGGGGTGTTAAGGGATTCTCAATTCTTGAAATAAAAAAAATGCAAAAAAAAATCATTCTACTTTAAATTGCTATTTAAAAACCTAAAAACCTTACCTTCTCGGCCTCAAGCACATCATGGAAAGATTGCATTAGTTTCCATCTACTCAAATATGTCATAAACACACTCACATTTTTTCTCATTCACGTTAGGGCTTAAAAAAAATGGGGTTGGGATGAAATGGGCTTAGCCTTCTTTTATTTTAACAAATAATGTGAGTGCATTATAACACACTCACATTTTTCTTTCTTTGTGCATACATTCCTATTTCTATTTGCACTTATTCCTAGGGATTGGTCTTGAACTTTAGTTTACCCCTTTCTTACCCTAGCTCAAATATATAATCATGACAATGATTTGCATCACCTTCGAACACATGCAAATGACCTTTTAACTTTAAGATTCAAATTCATATATAGGGTGAACTTTACCTCTATTTGTGATCATTATGCATTGAATCAAGGTATCAAAGTGATTTTCTTACTTCATGGTATTGTATTCAACAGAATAGACCTCTTTCATTTTAAAGCTTCTGATTATCAAGATGTATCTAGATCCTTTGTACCTTAGATTTATCATTCACTAATTGTATGCATTATTAGGAACATTTATCAAAGAATTTGCATTGCACAAGCATCTACAATATTTTGTATGTTTCATAGTGTTTTCCTTGATTAGTCATCTATTTGTTTAAAAATTGGTATACTTATATGCTTTGACACAAGCGGCACAATTACCCTTACCACATGTAAACCATCAAATACCAAAACCACTTTTATATGAGACCAAACTAAGAACATCTAGGTCAAGTTCAAAAGCAACATTTTTAAAGTTTGAATAGATCAAATCCACAAATCTATAGGCCCAAACCAAATATATGCAAGGTATATGCTCTGAGAGTGAGATCAAATCCATTGTTATAGAAGTGACCTAAGGTAACATGCAAAACATTGATTTAATGTATTAACTTGGTCTTCATGACATTTTTACATTGTTGAATCACATTTTATCATCCTTCATAGTTTTCTTTTATTGATTCCAACACATTCATTTGGTATTCATTGATACTTTTGCATTATTGGAAAACCACATTTTCTCATTTGTCATAATTCGTGATCTAAGTACTTTTATTATTTAACTTAATGCCTAAAGTATTTAATTTATTTGCAATTATTATATTTTCCACAAATCATTAATCTAAAGTATATTTTAAATTTTTAGATTATTTACCATAAATTTATGTGAGAGATTTTATTCGTCCTCTCATTTAAATAAGAGAATTTATTTGACCTTTTTGACATTTATGATTCTTGCCTCAATAAGGACGATGTCATAATAGAAGTATCCCTCCAACTAACCTAATGATTAGTAGACGAATATATTTATCTGGCCGCTACTTCTTTTCTTCTTTTCATAACTGAATTTTTAGAATAAAAAAGTCATCCCCACAAATTTGAAACAAAAAACCTCTCATCAATAAAGTATCCCTCCAACTAACACTTGTAAATGTATATACTAAATGACATTTCCTTTTTCATCCATATCTGAATTTTTTAGCCCTAATCTTTTAAAACAAAAAACCTCCCCAAAAAACACCTGAAAAATTATATATAAAATCCTCATTCTTATCCTAAGAATGGATTGGGAACATCTGATTATAATTAAATATATTGAAAAATGATTATTTCCCAAATGTAGCCCATTACCATACACACTTTTCAAAGCTCTTAGCTCAGATTTCCACATCGAAATCATTCATTGAATGGCCAGTTTCGTCTCGATTAGGTTGGAAAATTTTTGTAGTTAAGCTTCCATCCAAAAAGATCATCCTTCTGTACACTTTTTAAAACGTTGATTTATCTTGGAATCTGGGAAAGTGGCTTTTCGATGTTACCAAAAGTTGGTAATGGATAATTCCTGTTCTTGGTCGGTAGCATACTCAGACCACCCACATGAAATTGTCCTATGTAGTATAACTATAGCGTGACTTGAAATATCTTCATGCAAAGTGCCTTTTTAATATGATTGTTCAATGGATTTCTGTACCATTGAAGTTTTTTATTACAGAGAGGAACTGAGAATCCAAGGATTGAAAAGACCAAATGGAGTGGGAAACCAGGAGTCTATCTACTGGGTTGTATTATTTAATCTGGCATCTATTGCAATTTCCAATCTCCAACCATGCAGTGCCAAGTTTGACAAAGAGGTTAGTGCAGTTTGACATTATATGCTGTCAACTGACAGAAGAATCTTCATATGCAGTTATGGAGTTGAAGAGATTGGTTACCCACCACCAAACTACAATTCAAAGTTGGAACATAACCAACGGCTGGTCATACTTGTGCAGCCATTCATCACTCTTCTATTTATACACCACATCGATTTCTTCTCTTGGGCTGTCATTCAAAGCATTTTATCTTGTATTAGTCAAGGAAGATTGGTATATTAAGTTTTTTCTTGAGTGGGTATCCAGAGAAAGTAATAGAGAGGGAGCCATGGGTGGTGTAAGAAAATACTTGGTAGTAGCAGAGAAAGATTCTGAATCTTCTGGTGCATATATATGGCTACCCATTTAATTATATGTTGTCTCACTACTGAGGAAGGCAAAAAAGAATTCTAATTTTGGGTATATTGAATGCAGATGCTAGTAGAAGTAGAGAGGAGTGGAAGTGTGACATTTCTGCTGATGAGGAAGATCTGATTATAAGACTTCACAGGCTTTTGGGTGACAGGTACCCAATTCAACTAATTGTCTCTGTTACTTGTCTAATGTTTATTGCTTGTGCTAACATAGCAATGGTGAGATGGCAGGTGGAAGCTGATTGCAGGGAGGCTGCCATGGAGGACTGCACAGGAGATTGAAAAATACTGGAAAATGAGAAGTCATGCTCATTAAGGAACAAGGAATCCAACTGTTGTTTAAACATACTTTATGTTTTACAGTAGCATTGGGCATGCACCACCAAGAAGGGAGTTTCTCCTGTTTTGAACATTGCAGTAAGCACGGCCTTATTTTATGGGAAAAAAATAGAAGCTCTTCACTGCATTTTCACAGATGAAGGTCTGCTCAGAATGTGGTCTGTATTTCTCCTTAGAATAATGTAACTTATTTTGCTTTTAAGGATGGGATGCCTTTTCTAAATGATTAATCGTTTTACTTTTGCAGCTGTCATGTCTTTCACCAATAAAAACTGGTTTGAGATCATTGAAACACACCTGTTAAAACAAAATTAAAATTTAATAATTAATAAAAAATTATGAAAAATTTGAGAGAAAGTGTTTATTTCCTAATTTTTTTATGTAGCCTGCATGTGAACAAATTGTTTTTACATCATTTGGTGAAAACAAAAAGTTACAGAAAATAGATGAAAATATGCTTTAGTTTAGAATGGATTTTGATGAAAATTGTATTTTAGTTTTTTGGTATGATTTAAATGCACCAAAGTTTGGTTATGAATTTTTGAGGGTTTGTGTTATATATATAAAATTTAGTAGACATATTTGTAATGGATTAATGTATTGTATATAAAGGTATTGATATGGTGTTGATAAGGTTGTAGTAGACAAGTTAAAGATATGTAATTTGATTTTAAATTTTTAAAATAATATTTTAAAAAGACAAATTAAATAGTACATGAATATTTGATATTTGTATGGGTATGGAGTGGAGGTATTGCTATGTTTTATAGAGATGACAAATATCAATTTTACAATTTTATCTCTCATTTAATACTTACTTCTAGTGCCTTCACCTACTAAGTGTGATTGTGTTAAGCATTCATCATACATTAAATTTAGCTCCTCTAACATTTAAATGCCTATTCTTTTTCACCCTAACCATTTTGCCACATGAACACAATCATGATTTGTAAACTGGTTTTGCTGCAAAGACTATGCATGGTTGCATCCCCAATGTTTGAAAATTGATTTCCATATTTCACTTCTTTTCTAGCCCATTTCAAGTGTAAACTTTATGACATTCCAAATAGTTAGTATTGGCTTGATTATGTTAAAGTGGGATTTCATACAATGAAATTAAAAGAATGGTAGAAGCACAATAGATAGTACATAACACACAAAGTAATATAAGCCACCATAGACAATAAGCACATTTATAGCGCAACATCTATTACCTATACATGTACAACCACTTAGGACTCAATCTACACAAGTTTTGCACAAGTCCCAAACAAACCTTAATACTCTTATTAATTCACATTTGGGGATTTAACTAAAGTGAAACCTAAAATGCACCTAAGGAACCATCTTGTCTCAAACAATAGTTTTAGTGCTTGTAGGTATAGGTTTACAATATTTGTAGAGGATGTTGTTAGAGTTGTAGAGAAAGTTGTGATAGCTACAAAGGATCCAACTATGGTTTTATGGGATGATAGTGCATAAAAAGGCATTCTTGTGATTGTACAGATAATACCACCCCTAGTTGGACACCACTACTCATGTTCTCATCATAATTGGCGTAAAGATAGAAAATGGAGAATGGAAATAAAAACCAATTGTTAGTCTTCTTGAGCTTCATTGTTTGTCAAAACCTTCATCAAACTTCAAAATCAAACACACTTACATCATCCTTCTTTTATTGCATTTCTTGTTATAGTCACACTCTTCTCTAGTTCTTAATTTCAAAGTTGATTTCAACACTCCATTATATTTTAAGTTAGATTATAAGGAAGATAATATTGATAGTTTAAAAGTAGGAAACACTCAAAATATTGCATGAAATTACACTAGTTTTCTATTTTTAATATTTTTTTTTTATGAACCCAATATCTTACATGAATTAAGATCCTTCTTCACAAACACAAATAAAAACAACAAAAAACTTGTCTTTTTAATTTCATTCTTTGTTGTAATTAATAATCAGTAAATAAATTTTACTTGCTACCTTTCAAACACTTTAAAACAACAACAAGAAAAATAAATAAATTAAGATTCACTAGATCTTGTTCTTTTCAAAACTTGCTACTTTTGTGTTCTAGGATGAATGCCAAAGCAAGCTCCTACTTCACTATCCCTCTAAGTCACAACCCTAGGCTTAACCTATCCTCTATTATGGCTAATATTTATAATCCTTGTATTAAATACATAAGTAATTTTCAATACCTTAACAAAAAGGATAATTTCAAGCATGATGTGTATTTAAAACAAATTGAATATCAAACATGTCATGACATTACCCATAAACTTCATATTCTCCAAGATGATATAGAAAAACTTAATGATGATACCAACTCTTCCTCCTTATGGACACCCTTTGTAATCTTCTTCTAACAACCACTTATGGTATGGGAATTCTTAAGGGTATTTGGTAAATATTAAATAAAATTCCTCACCAATCTCAGGCATCTTCCTCCACTATCTTCTCTTCTCCCGCTTCTTCCACTATGTGTATTGCTCTTTAGATTAGCTCCCATGCTATGCAACTCTTCTTTACATATTTCCGACAAATTCCCCTTCCCTTACCTAGTGCTTCCACTCCTATTTACTATAAATCACCTTTGTTCTCCTCACCATTATTTTTCCATTATTTTATTAATTTTTCTAAGCCTACTAGAATAATCCTTCTTACACTCTTCTTCCTACCTTTCCTTTTCTAAACCTAACACTTTTAACCAATCAACAACCCTTGAACCCTTTAATACCTCTAACTCACTCCCTTTTACCCCATCATCAATGTTAGAATTTGGTGTTGTACACCATTGCATAAGATTTTATATTATAATGTTGTAATTAAATAATTATTTTATTGTGGTGCAGCTAGGAGATGTGTTTGGCCACACTAGGTAATTATTTGTGGCCACTTGTAAAGTTGTATTGTAACATTGGGTTAATTATTTTATGTGTGGGAGACATAGGATAATGATTTAATATTTAGGGAAAGTATTTAATAATGTGCAAACTTAGTACCCAATATTAAATGAAGGATCAATAGTTTTGTGGCACATGATTTTATCTTACCACTTGGTTGTATTTGTGTGATCTTGTGTCTAAAAAACAAACACATGTTTAGTGGTTAAGGTTGGTTGGGTGAGTGAGTTGTGATAGTATTGAGTCTTTCTAAGGAGTGCATATGTGAAGCATTACATGGGATGTGTGGGTTCATGCTTGGACACATAGAGGATGCATTAAAGAGGCTTGACGTTTCAAAAGTATTCGTTGTAACTTTGTAAGTGCATGCATTGTTTATTTTTTGAATAATAGATGGAGTGTGGATGATTTTTTAGTCTGGGTTTTTCCATGTTGAGGGTTTTCCCAAGGTATATCTTGTGTTATCTTGTGGCTTGTCTATTTTATCTTTGCATTATGGTTATTATGTAAGGTTACATATACATTCTTTTATCTCATGGGGTTAAATGTAGGAAATGGATTAAATATTGTGGGTATTATGCATTATTTCCTAATAAGTGGTATTAAAGCTTTCATGGTTGTGGGAGGTGTGAGCTCTCAAGTTTTGTTATAACCCTTTTCTGAGTAGATTTGGTGCAAATTTTAATCTATGGAAATGAAAGAAATAATTGATGCATTACAAGGTATAAACACATTGTGTAGGTGTTGTTTTTCAAATTTGGGCTTTTGGGTTTTGTAGACTTGTTGGGTTTATAGTAGATCTAGGGTTTGAGAAATTTGGGTCAAAAGGGTTTCTTGGATTGTGCTTTCATATGAAGGTTTTACAGGGGAAATTCTATAGATGACCTCTTAAGAAAAAATGATCCTTACAATTGGATCCAGGATGGTCGATAAATGAAAATTGATATAAAATTTTCCCTATTTTGGCCATTATAAAAAAATGCAAATTTTCTTGCTCCCACAACTTGTCGTATGGCCACACAGGTCTACAAAGATGAAGAATAAATAAATAAAATAAAATTTTAAAACTTACAAAAAGATTATTAAAAAATTATAAATTAAAAAACAATAATAAATAATTGTGAGGTGGGGTCCCCAGACCATCACCCTCGGTCTTGCTAGTTGGCATATGTTGATGTGATAGATTGGTTATTAGTATGCTATCAACATTTTTAGGGTGGAAGTCACCTTGCTCTGACTAGTGGGTCCCTTCATCGGTGGGATTAAACCCCAATATGGGCCCTTGGTACTATGTGGGATTGCCCCTCCCAACCCAAGGGTCAAAGTTTGAAAATTGCTTGAAATTTAAACTAGTTTAAAAATATTTTCATATATGCCACCACAACACCACCTAGGTGTCATCGATGTTCCACTATCACCATTGGGGCCATCGGTTAGTTGCCCAAGGGCCACCAACTAGCCACCCATAAGCCAATTGGAGTTAAAAAAATTCAAATGTGCATAGATTTCACCCAAGATGTAAAATTTGTGACTTCTAATAGTCAACAAAAATATTTATCTAAGCACTACACACCGGTATAGGCGTAGTTCCATGATTTTTTAGTTTTTATCAATTTTTGGGGCCTAGAAGTTAAATTTTCTCTTGCATAGTTCTGGTCATAACTTTTGCATATAGAATTGTATTTTCAATTTCAAATAGGCATTGTAGAGCATGTATAGTGTACTACACAGTAGATTAGGTATATTTTCAATTTGTTGTGTAGAGAGAGGTTTGTACTTATTTGATCACATATAGGTGCTTGAGATTTTGGGTGTGATTGTGTGATCATCCAAGTGAGTCAAGAGGAAAAACCTTGAGAGAGTATATTTTTTATATGATATTTATGATGGTATAGTTGACTATCAATTTTGGTGCTTCTTGATATAGGTTTATAGGTGTAATTTAGATTTGGAATTTGATGGCGATAGGTATGCAAGTTGTCTTTTAGTTTGAGGAAATTATGAGTTGACATGTGTGGAGACCTTGATTCTTGTTTTGGTGATATTTGAGTGTAGGTACAACAATGGTGGTGATTACGGTGTCATGGATTTCTAGGTACACATGCATTGACACAACATGATCATGTGTGCGATTGTTTGGTGGTGTTAGGAGGTTGTTCTTATATCCTAGATGCTTGATTGGTTCCTTAACTATGGTTACTCATTTGTGGGTCACATGTTTGGAAAATAAAATATGTGGTTGATTTGGTGTTTGAGTCTTGATGTCTATAAGATTATCTTCTTTGATATCTCGGTTTGCAGGTTACTAATGTGATGATGAGTTTGCATGTTTTAGTGTTTGGGATCAATGAGTTATGAAATTGAGTGTGATAATCACCCATTTGGTTGTAGTGGGATGACTCAGATGTGGATTATCTATATCTATGAGATTGATTCAATGTCGATGTAAACATTTTAGTTGACCTTGTATGTGGTCATTTGTGCATTGGTTTGCTGCTTTGAGATGAGAGGATGAATGATTAGAGTGTTTGGATAGTTAGCGATTGGGACTTGTAGCATGTGGCTTTATCACGATGTCATGCTAGCTTGGTTACATTTTATTGGTTACACATTTCAATGGGAGTTTTTGACAATGATGATTTGGTGGTGTAGGATTGATTCTTGATATTTTAATGGAAGTTACATTATCTTCTTGGCTTGGATATATTGGTTCTACTTCTTCTCTGGAGCTACTGGGATTGTAGTTGAGTGTGTGTGGACCATGGATGATCTTGATTTAGGAGATGGTTGTCACAATGCCATGTGTAGATTGGTATCACAATTCAGTGGGAGTTGTTGATAGTGATGTGGATTTATTGTTGGTGATGGATAATATTTTTTAATGTTTGTGAATGTCTTGGAAGAGCTCTTAGATCTTGTTGCTACAAAAGAGTTCTTTCACATTTTCATACTCACTATTAGGATATGGTTATCTTCATGTGATTGGAGATGTTGATTCTTGGTTTAGAGTGTGTTTGGTATTATGTATTGGATTAGTCTAGATACTGGTTCTAGTATAGGCATGATACAAGTTCTCTTGAGACTAGGATGTTTGTATTATTATATGTGATATCCAAGGAGGAGATGTTAGATCATGATGTCATTGAAGGTTGTTGATTCTGTGGTTGGAGATTTGGCATTGATCTTATTATTTCTCTTGGTATTGAGAATATTGGTCATGTGCTTGGGAGATTCATGATAGTGTGATGTTGAATTTGGAGCTTAGCATGGATTGATCGGTTTCATGTACTCATGAATACTTGGATAATCGGTTGAGGCTAACATTCTCTTGTGCTTATAGAGCTTTTCTTGAGAATATCCTCTAGAGATTCAAACATACACTTCTCTAAAGAGGAGTGTGGTGACTCAATTGTAGGTTGTGGAAGAGTAGGATCCTCATTATGAACCTTTGGAAGAGGAGCAATGAAAAACTCCAACAAAGAAGGAATTTCTTCAATGATAAGGACATAAGGAGAAAGAGGAACTAAAGGAGAAAAAATATTGTGGTGAGATTTGGGGATAGGGCCTTGTTCAAGCTTACATTTTGATGGGAGGATAGAGTACTGATAAGTAGGAGGAGCATAAGAAGCCACACTGGACATGGCCTTTGTATGGGGCATGCCTATGGGTTGCACAAGCTGGGGAACAATAGGTAGAGAATTGATAAGAGGAAATTCCAAAGAGGGATCAATGAATACCTGTACCCTTTTGGGGTGAGCTTCATCCACCTCTCTTGAAGGGACTAAAATTAAGACAAAACTAGTGTTAGAATTGTAAAACAAGCACAAAACCACAAGCCATAGAATTAAACAACAAACAAATACACCTTCTACACAAGAGATCTGCAAATAATATATGCAATATTCCTCAAAAAGAAAAATCTATAGAAGGAAGAGACTCTCAAGAAGATATGAAAGCTTGAGATATAATTACAATGAGGGTTGAGTGCTTATAAGAGAAAAAACCTAAATGAGAAAGGGATCATATTATGACAAGTGTCAACATCGCATGAGATGAGACAAAATGATCTAATATTAGCTCAACTAATAAAGCAATCCTAAGTTTAGCTTAAGTGCATGAGAATAAATTAGACTAATAATTAATTAAAGATTAATTAATTATTAGCTAATGCATGATAAATCTAACACCCCCCTTAAGATGAACTTAGGGAGTAGCTAAAAACCCTAAAAAGAATGCATGATGGGTCCCGATAAACAAGGCCATGTAAGGTACCCATGTACAAAAAAAAGATCTCTATAATGCAGAGAAATAGAGAAAACATCGTGGGAAAAACTCCACTCCAAAAAGAGATGAAAGTCAAGTGAAGGATAGAAGAAGCCTCCAAAAAAGGTTGTCCCAAAAGATAGGAACAAAGGATAAACAAAAGAACACCATTGAAGCATGAAGAAGCTGAAAACACTGTCGAAGAATGACTGTTGTAATGCCGAAAATAGGAATATGCAAGAGTGTCCATATGGTAAGTGATCCATCTCACCAAAATGAAAGTAACCAACCACTGATGTACACTGCATCCGAAAGTACATAGGAACAAATACTGTATACATAGCTCACTCCATCAAAATCAAGGAAGCAATATCACCAACAGTAGAAACCCCCCCATAATGCTGACAAGAGAGAGTCATGATAGGTACACTAAAACTGAATTCCAGAAAGAAGTGCATGAATAAGAACCAAGAACATTTGAATGTGAAAACATGAAAGTACCAACAAAGTATAAAGGTTGTGCAAATAAAGGCACACACAAATGAGTCAAGAATCAATGTGATTCACTGTTGTCATGGAAGGAACACTCACTAGACAAAGGTATGATGGAAAACAAAGGAAAACATCAACCCCCATGGCACTTTATAAAATAGTGCAAGTAAAATAATGGAACAATATGATGTGCAAGAATCCCAATACTACACATACAAAGCTGAGGCACTTTATTTCAATGCATTTATAGATGATAAATACATGCAATGTGAGCCCATAAGGTCCAAAAATGACTACATCTGAGAAGAAACATTTTTGGAAAATGCCAAAAATCAAATATGGAAACCACCTGCATCACTGCAAAGAGATCGAAACCAACTTTCTGACAATATCTTGTTTTCCCATTTTTGACATCGTATGCAAAAGTTATGGCGAAAACACTGAAGGCACCTCTAGAAAAGAAGATCTAACTTTGACTAGAAATAACATGGACATAAGAAAAAATCTCCAAAAAATACTTGTACCGCTAGAAAGTTCTCTAAGTCCTTTTTTGACGATATCTTGTTTTCCCGATTTTGACACTGTGGGAAAAAGTTATGGCCCCCGGAAGAAAACTGCCCTAAAAGGGCAATTACACAGTTTGTTGGAAAAAAATTGAAGTCCATATGGTCATCACAACAGAAATACTGCATTAAAATTGATGGCCAAATGGTCATCTCTGTATTGGAGGCTTCTTAGTCCTTCACATGTATTTCTCTCTTTTGGAGAGGAGTTTTTCCCACAAGGTTTTCTCCTTTTCTCCTGTTGTGAGAGATCTTTTACATTTGTACATGGGTACCTCATTAGGCCTAGTTGTCGGGACCCATCTTTTCTTTCATGCCTCTATCCTTAGTTTTTTAGCTTCTCCCTAAGTTCATCTTAAGGAGGGGTGTTAGAGTAATAGGTTGTTTTCTTAATTAATTTAATCATATTGATTTTAATTAATTAAGTCACCTTTACTTTATTTCACTTAAGCTAAACTTAGGCATTTTTTATTTTATTATTATTCCTAGGGTTTTCACCTTTAGGGTTTGGATCTCCTTTTATAAGGATTAATCTTTTGTAATCTAATATACTTGTTAATGCTTTTTTGCTTCATGTTTGTAGAGCACCATTATTGTGTCTCTTGATCTCTTTTGTGTGACAGGTTATTTGTTTGTAAGTGTTCAATGGGTTTTGTGAGGCTGGATTTTACAACTTCTACAAGTAGGAGCAAAACAAGAAGAAGTTTGAGGAGCTGAAACAAAATACTTATCCTCGGCCTTTTGTATGACATCACGCTCTCTTGCCATCGCACATCGACGGTGCTTGCACTCATCCAAAATCTATCTATGATGAAGATGGGGAAAAAGAACAGGGGCTTGAGAAGACATTAGAGCAACTGGTGAAGTTGTCTTTGTAGCTGTTATCGACAAAAGAACAAGCTCCATAGGAGGGGTTGAAGAGGCCAATGGTGTAGGATCCTTAACCTCGGTCGTGGGAACCTTTCCTCCTTATGAATTTTTGGCAAGAGGAGGAATATGAGGAACCCTCGGGGGTCGAGATGTTAGAGCCACACACACAAGACCAATTAAAGAAGACTGATCACCCTTATTGGTGTATAGTAGGGAGAGGGATGCTAGGAAGAACTGGGAGTTTGAAGATATAGGATTTTGACTTCATCAATGTGGGGGCCTTTCCTTTTCCTCTGCTAGGAACATTCAAAGGAATAGAAGGCATTGTTGGAAGTTGCAAGGTCTTGGAAGAATGGGGAGGTCTACTTGGGGACTGTGCTTGCCCTTAGCCCTTGATGAAGAAGGCCTAGAGGATGAAGCATGTTTCTTTACATGAGTAGGTTGAAAGGGGATTGTAGAATAAGAAGGATATGGAATTGAATCAGGTGCTAAGCCCTTGGTCTTGTATTTATAATATCCTTTATACAACAAGTCATCATGGGGTAGCATGGGTCCCATCGGAGCAGGCCAAAAATGGTCAAGAGAGAAGCCCCCATGTGACACTAGTGGCTTGTATCCAGTGTCTTGGATATTTTTCACAGTGTCCTCATGAGAAAATTTTAGACACTTATGGAAAAAAAAAGTAACTATATTCATAGAAACCAACCAAGGAATTCCTAGTTTCACTTTGAACAAGTTGGACTCTGATATCACAAAAAATGTTTTAGATATAGATATAGGTCCCACAAGGACTGATAGAGAAATGGATCCCAAAGGGGAGAGATAAAGACCATGATGTGTGTGGATGGTAGCCTTACACTCGTCATATCTCACCCTTTGTAGACCATTGATGAAGAGTGTCTCCTCAGCTATAACATTGACCCTGTTGGCATGGTCAACCATAATTCCAGTAATGCCATTACCATTGACCTAAGAAGGAATGTAGAGGGGAGAGTATTATCCATGATAAGGAAAATAATTAGGTGTAAAAAATATGTCAAGTATCTTTTCCTTTTGACTTGGAGGGGAGATTGGAGTGATAGCCACCATATTCACATATGTGACATCATTAGATGGAGTAGAAGTAGTAATAAAATTGGAATAGTGAGGTGGGAAAGGATCTATGTAGATTTACAACTGGCTATTGGCTTTAGCAACAAACTTGTTAGATTTCTTCTTTTTAGTGTCAAGGTTGATGTTACCACTATCTATGTGGTCTTGAATTATATGTTTCAGGCATACACAATGTTCAGTGTCATGTCCAAGAACTCGATGGTATTGGAAAAACTTAGAAGCGTCATACCAACTAGGGTATGGCTTGTTGTTAGGAAGTAGTCTAATTTTTGGAAGGGTGATTAATTTATCTTTTAATAATTTTTGAAGTACACTTAAGAGTTAGATAGCTTTGTAAAGACTTGATTATATTGTGATCAAAGTGTATTATTTTCATTTATTTGAGGGATAGTTACCACATTAGCTATTTCTTTATTTCTCTTCAACCCTCGAGAAGAAGATGCAACCCAAAAATTATTAGGACATGAGGATGAGGCCGAAGCCCCATATTGAGCTAACGTTGTTGAAAGTATCAAAACATAGTACACAGATAAGAGAAGGAAGGATATTTCATCAAGGATACTCATTCCCTTAATGTCGATAGGAGGCTTCCTATGAACATCCTCTGGATGTCATGGCTAGGCAAGGCATAGGGAATTTTCAAGGAGATAAATTGGTAACGAGAAATAAAATCAGTTAACTTCTCATTGGGTTACTGCTTGCAATGGACAAGGTCAATGATAGTGATCTTGGATCTAATGTTCACCTAGAACCGTTGTAAGAACTGATTCATAATTTGATCAAAATAAAAGATGGAATTATTAGGTAATAAGAAAAACTACTCCAATGTGGTCTCCTTAAGGGATCACGAGAACAATTTTTCTAGCAAATGATCTTGATGTAAAAAGTCACTACACAAAGCGGTAAATAAATTGGCATGTGTCTGTGGATCTCCCTTACCATTGTACTTATCGAATTTTGGTATCTCAGTCCCTTGGGGTAGGGAGCATTCAAGATGTTCAAAGTGAGAGGGATACGATGATAGTATAAAGTAAGGGTGGATTATGTGGTAGTAGTAGTTAGGTTGTGAGATGAGATTACATTTGACCCATGTTTGGCAACATGGTGTTCAAAACGGGATCAGATGGCAGGGAAGCAGATTAGCCATTGCGGTAGAAACTTGTACTGTAGGAGTTTGGAGTGCAAAGCTAGGAAGAGGAGGGATGTTATAATCCAAAGGATTATGAGATACATTATCCCTAAGAGCAATGAGAGACACATACACAACATTTGTGTTATTAATAGAAGACTCAACTAGGTGCGAGTGAAATTCGATTGAACATTGCGAGGCTGACTCGAGGCTGACATGTACAAAGGTACATGAGTCTTGACTATGTTCATTGACGCAGAAAAAAACTCAAGGCCCTTGCGATCTAAGATGAGTAGGTTCCTTAAATTATTCACAATAGGACTAGCTCAAGAAAATAAGTTGTCACAGTTAAGGAAATCTTTGAAATGCTTTAGGTTCTCCTCCAAAGATTAGACTTGTTCAAAGGGGACCCTAAGAGTAGTTTCATAATCTATCAAAGGAGGAGACCTGGGGGGGAAATAAAAAGAGAATATTCCTTAAAGATTGGTTGGGTTCCAAAAGGATTGAGACTTTCAAAAAACACTGGACCTGGTCTAGCAGGACTATACTAGTTTAGAAGTATGGTAGCTCTTGAAATTCTTCTGACTACATATCCAGAGGTTGTGGACTAGGCCGTGAAGCTCATAGAGGAGTATTCACAATGTACAACCTTACAAAACCTAGAAAACAAGAGAAGAGAATGCAATAAGGGGATAGAAATATTTAAATGATGCTTGGAAAGATTCTGCAAGAAGGTGAGTTCACGCCAGGTTCACGAAAATATAGAGGGAATTTTCTACCCTCAGGATGACAAGATATCAAGGAGAAAATTATCTCTCAACTGCCTCAATTGACATGACTCAAGTGAACTAAAAATTGAGAAATAGGAGATTTAATAGAGTGCATAAATTATCTAGACCTTTCAAACATCAGAAACTGAAAGTGTAGGGTACATAGGTCTTCGAGACAACTCGACAATCTCTTTGTCTAGGACCGTCATGCGGTTGTTGAACAACAACGTGCTATGCTAGTGTCCCATATGGAAATAAAATAGGAGTCATAAGAGGAAAAATTAGAATACTCCACACAAGGTTCTGGATGTGAAAGGGGTGTGAAATACAAATGTACAACAAATATAAAGTGATAGAAGTAAAGATATTAAGTGCAACTTAAATGGAAATGATAAAGGAGAGATTTAAGATATTATCAAAAAATGTTTGATGAAGTCCAAGCTTTCTCCAAGTATTTCTTCTATTTGCAACTACACACAAAAAGACCAAAGAGAAATGTTTGGATGATTGTATAGGAGTTTTTCGTAGTCAAACCGTTGTATTGGTGTTTCCACCTTC
>VDFB02373365.1:167303597-167342462 GCA_007258455.2 Sequoia sempervirens | reverse complement strand
ACCTCTGCATCTCAAATGCTCTCTAACATTCTCTATACCAATCCCATTGTTTGATGCAATGTGGGCATATGCCTCCAACAGGTCCTCAACCAAACAATGCAGAGTCATGTGTGCCATATCTCCTATAAGTGCATCAAGCTGTGTAGGACTAGGTATGTCAGCCACTGTGCTGAAAATGGTGTGGATCAGGAATGTATGGACATCAAATAATGACCTACACAATCATCAGATATCCTAGTGGTGGTAGCCACAATGTCAACTATAGTGTCAATTGCTTCCTTTTGGGAAGCAATGACAACCTCATCTGTTATGGGGGCTAGAGCTGGGGTGAGAGTAGGAGACCCATCACCAACCAATACCCTAAACACTAGGGGTGGTCTATCTACTCAATGATAGGTGGTCCTATCAACAATCCTACTATGCCCCTAACCAACATATGGTGGAATGTCTAGGTAGTTAACTTTGAGGCCCAAATGGACCTCAGCATAAAACTACTAAACAAAATACAATGGAATTTGATCATTGTTTGGGTATAGACCATGTGCTATGAGAAATAATGGGTAGATCAATGAGTCCATAGCATGATCGACACATCTAGTGACCTGGTATCCCCTAACCTTACGCACATTTTGATAAAATGGAAAACAAGTGGCTTTTATCATTTCTTTGGTGACACTATCTTGTATTTGTTTAAGGGGAACGTCACCATGTACTTCTTCCCACATGAGGGAAAGAATAGCAGTCACTCTGTCTGGGGAATATGCACTAGTCCTCTCAAGTTCATCTTTTAGTTCTTCTAGACTATGTAATATTAACATTGATGGTTTACTATATATCCCTAGGTTTCGTGACTGCGGCTAATGAATCTCAATTTTTAATCCCCATTACTAGTATTTGCAAACAAAGAATCTGCATAGGTGAACATGATCTACATTTTCCATGTTATACATATATAGTACACCTAAAAGAGCAATGAGACTTTGGTAAATAATATATCTAGATAAAGGGAATACAAATCTAAAATAGAACTTGTAATAATTCATCTATTCATCAATAATATTTTCATACCATTAACAATTTAAAAAAAATTGGAAGACAACTATAATCTATAACATAGCATCCTTAAATGGTTCAAATTTTAAATGAAATGATGAAAGAAAGAATAAGAATGCAAAGATTAGGATAAAATTATTTGAAAATAATTGGGGATAAAAATATTTAATCTAATAGTTGTTAACATAATGAACTTCAAAATAGGATTATGTAAGTGAAAAAAGTTATATTGCCCCTCATTGAACCTAAATTTATCTAGTTAAGATATGTCCAAAATTAAGAATTCACACTAGAATATCAATATTCCATGTAAGATCATAAAGAGGATGAATTTAATCAAGATAATATAAAAATCCTCCATAATGCAGGATGAATTTTATCATTACAATATGAGTGAATCATCTCAATTATATAAACCAAAACATCAGTACCATAGGGATTGGAAAGAAAATAATCAGACATTTATCATATTTTTAAATGTATAAAGTTTAGATACCATCAAACCATTTAAACTTATAGATTGCATAAAGCTATAAATTGAATCGCTAAAACTAATTTATTAAGAATCAAATCTAATAAAGTTTGACTTCACACAATTTGTTATAAATAACTCTAATTAATGCAACCATACATTTTATATATGTTAAAAATATACAATTGTGCCATGCTCATACTTTTCACTATATCTTGACGTGGATCTCCTTCAACTAGATCAATTAAAAATTATTTGTAATGTTGGAGGAAAATAGATTTAATATCATTAGAGTTGTCATGTAACTACCTCTCTTAATCAACGATAGATATTATCCACTCTCGAGAATGTAAATATGTTCGAGAGAACTAAAAAATAATTTGTATCCCTTATATCCTTTCATCCAATGTAGCCTATCTCTTAATTGAGATCCTCTACCACAATTAAGCTCAAATCTTCTAATTTTTATTTCAATGAAAGCAACCACTCATTGTAGAAAAGTTATTAGTAAGTGCTAAAGCCAAAACAAGTTTTTTTTCTATTTGGATCCATATTTTTTTTCCATTCTAGATCTCTTTCTAGCCATATTCTTATTGTAAGATCATAGTAAGATAGTGCAATAGATTTAATCGCATCATTCCACAATTGTATCCACTTACCATTTTGATGAGGTCTAGGAACATCAACCAAAGGGATAATAGGGAAGCAAGGTGATCAACTGAGAGCAAGAAGCTCAAGTTTAAAGAATTGGGAGGTGATATGTGAGACAGGGTTGAATAGAATCTAATTAAATAAGGGTGTTTTGTGGAGAGGGGACAATTGATAGAGAAATAACTAAGAATTAATCTATCAATACAACTAATTTTCCCTTACTTCACCATCTCTTTAGTTGGTCCAAGTGAACTAGTGATCAATATAAGAATATTTTTTGTCTAAAATGGGATCTAAACCCCTCATGGTATTTCTAGTTAGGATGTAGGAATTCAATTATTTTTTAGAGATTTTATGAGAACTAAACCAACTTGTATCTTGGTTTTTTCCACCATATCATATTCACCTCCTTGTAGCCATTTAGTCATAGGGAGGGCATAAAAATCCATTCCCACAATTTAACTTGAGATGAGGAGTCATTAGGCATATTACAATAAAGAAAAAATTAATAGGTATTCCTTGCATTAGTAGTAAGCACTAAGCACAACTATTGTTGGGATCCACTCCTCAATAGATGATAAACTTAGCCAAGTATTGGGAAAGGTGGGTCAACCTTGCATCCTAATATTTTGATTTATTATTTTGTCCTCATATTAGGAAATAAGGAATCTCACTTTGTGTTGGTAGTTATTTGTCATTTATTGAATGCTTCAAGGGAGGTGTCTAAGATGTTCTAAATGCATATAATATTATTATAGCTTTATAAGATGAAACCCTAGATTATTGTTGAAGATCGTGGTAGTTTCAGGCGAATACCTTCTAGCCTAGTACACATGAAGATAATAATTAAATATAGTCGTTGGCTATTTAATTTTTATATGTGTCTTAATGAAGATTCATTCCCTTTGATAAAAAATGCATGACTTTGAGGTGGCCGACTTATTAAAATTAGTAAAAGATATAATTCTTTTGAGGCTGACCTGATATGATTTGGAGTGACATGCCTCTTTATACTATATATATATTCATTCAATTATTTCATTGTGACTCATTCATTAGAATTCAGTTCATATCACATACATGTGAGTTCAATCCAAGTATACAAGGAAAAGTTATTGATTCAGATTGATTATTGTCATGCATCGCTCTTCAAAGTGGAGTGATATCTCTTGTGACTATATCTTGTATTAGCTTAAATATTGTTTTGTGTTGGTTTTGTGTTGCACTTAGTTGATGCTCATATTCAATCTTCAGATTGGCCTCCATTGTAAAGGACACTTCCTATTGAGATTCAATCTATAAGCATTTTGTGGCTAGGTTTTTCTCTCCTCAAGAGGAGGGTTTTCCTAGGGTATCCGTTGTGTTATTGTGTTCCATTTGGAATTAATTTCTCGCATACAATCTGATCATTAAACTTCTAAAATTATGACATATTCTTATGACATTTAAGAGCATGACCATAGAATTTTACAAGAAAGTATTGAATGGTCAACATTAAGGAAAACCTATAAGAATTTTTAAGAAATAGCAACCGTGGTCAAGGAAAAATATGTGGACATTTACAAGAACCTTTTTACGCTATGCTGGAGACCACTTATAATTTTATTTATATATAATATTTTACATAGTCGGGTTCAGGACATACTAAAGGGTGAGTTGAACCAGCAAGAAAAAAAACCCCCAGTTGTAGTCTGAGTAACAAATTTTACAAGATATCAAAAAGACCAATGAGGTCCTAGTACAAATGACCAATTGTGTGATTACAACATTACAAAAGAACATTGGTTGAATACATATGCATATTCTCTTATGCACCCAAAATACCCAAAAGAAGACATCATACTAGATATACTCATGACCCAAATACATAACACAATGGAGATTACAAAACCTTACTAAACATAAGACTGATAAGCTAGGAAGACACTTTCAAAAAGATGCAGATTTTCCACCAACATGCTGAAAGCCATTAACCGAGCTTTCTTTTGTTTCCACTCTTTTACCTTGTGGTTATGTGATCATGTCTAAATGAAGGTTTTGATTTGTTTTAATATCGTGCACATAACGATAAATACACTTATTTTGGATGAAGATGGAAGTTGCAAAATCATGAATGCAAACATGACTTCAAGAAAGAAATGGCATGGTATTTTCTTTAAATCATCAATCTCCTCCATGGAAATGGCAGATATGTATTTGTTTAGAACTTGGTAGAGATGCACGAAGAAGTGTCATGCATTGTGGATAATAACATGCCTTGGAATATGTGAACATAGGTCTCTTCTTATGAAACAAAACCTTCTTTGAATAATTAACATTAGAAATTAATACAGTTTGGGGAGCATATTGTATAATCACAATAGAAACCAACAATGGAAGATTGAGAGTCTCAACTAAGAATTCCACCAAGTATAGATAACATTCATACTAGAAGCCAACAACAAAAGACCAAATTTCATAAATAAAGTTCATGTGTTATATATCATGCCTTTGAGGGGTCCACAAGTACCATGAGCCTTTTGAAATCCTTCTCCATTTAAATGCATCTATTCCAAGACCATTGGGAGGTGGGTATACAATATGAACCAAGTATTAATTTCTAATGTTAATTATTGAAAGAAGGTATATAAATTATTCAAGCATCTTAATTCTCATATATAGAGTTACATCTTAGTCAATTTCTCTTGATGTATGAGTTCCATATATTTGTAAATTTTTCTTAATATAAAAACATATTTTATTTCATTAAAATTAACCTATCTATTCCATGTTACAAAGGATGCTCTTAGTTTAAATTATAAGTATATAATTCAAAATTAATTAGTAATTTTCAAGATAGAGTACACACAATTTCTTTAGTTAAAATAAAATAATATTCTTATTTCCATGTGAGAGTTATGTAGAATGGTAGTTTGATGTCTCAGAAATATTTATTTCATATATACTATATTTTTATCATTGTACATTATGAGTCTCAATTATATATCCAAGCACATCAAAAATTTATAAAGTGGAAAGAAAAATAATCACACATTTATCATATTTTTGTAAGGTGTTTGAAAAGACTAAAAGTTTCCCTAGAAAGAACTAATTAAGGAATAAAAAAAATGGAAAGTGTCTACCTCATTGTATGTTGACCTTTCCCATATAAAAAGATCATGGAAATACTAAATGAGTTGATATAAGAATTTTTAAGAATGAAGGCACAAAATTCATAACACTAATCCTAAAAGCAACAAGAAAGGCAATGAATAAAATATTCCTAGTTATTTTGAAAGAAACTTTAAAAGGTTCTAAATCCCCTTCACACCCCTTTCTAAATGAAGATAAAATAAATAAGTTACCAAATATTTCTTAGAGTTTAAGGTGGTGATTTTAATATGATTTGAGAATAAATAAGATAAATTAGATGAAATCAAGTTTTGTTGTAAAGGTGATGAAATTTGGGGGAATAAGATGAAAATAATTTTGAACCTAGTTGACTCATTAAATGGCAATAAGATAGATTTTAAAGGGGCTTTATTTAAAATATGTAATAGTTAGATATGTACTAATACATTATATTCTCTATTAGATAGTTATTTCTTCCATAAAAATTTCTTACAATCTTATAATTTATTAATAATAGTGATGTGTGCATCCCTAGACACTCTTTGATAACCACACTATTAATGTTTCTATTTTTACTAAAGGATACTCTAATTGAAAAAGCATGTATACCATTAAGGATAAAATTTAGACTTTCAATTGAAAGAAAATGTCAAATATTTAGAATAAAAATGGTGGGGATGGAATACAAGCTTCAAGAATCTCCTTGTAATAATTAATTGCAATAATAAATGATTAAAACTAAACACGAATGGATATGTCACCAATAATTTTTAGATAAAATTACTAAAATTAGAGCCAAGATATCTTAGTTCAAGTATCATGATAAAGGTATCAAATTCTTATTCAATGTAAACATAGCCAAGTTTGATAGATAAAAAGTTGGCCCCATTAATACTAGGGGAGCATTGTCTAATGAGATTAAGTTGACACTATATTCAATTTTTAGAAGTTAGAACCCTAACATTTATATGAGGCTTGTAAAATAGAACCTTATTAGGAAGAGTAGGAGAGGAGAAATGAACCCATAATAGTTATACTTATACAAATAAAAATAATAATAATGTTTAACCATTTCAAAATGTTAAATTTGTTTCACTAATATGGTGATCAATAGCTAATTTGTACAAGGAGGTGCAATTTATAGGGAAATGAAGACTACATAAGAGGAGAATTTATAACATAGTAGCTTGGTTGTAGTTGTTTCTTTAGCATTAACTATTTTCTCTTTTTTCTTTTGTTGTTGAATATTTTATTTGATCTCTTAAAACTTATAAATGGTAATTTTGATCTTCATAATGATTATTTTCTTCTTTCAATTATTATCATCTTAGAAGGAATACCATTTACATTTAGAGTAGGAGAAATGTATTTTTCTTTTTAAAGTATTTAAAATATTATATTTATTTGATGGTTCCCTTTCTCTTTAACCTCTTCCAACTTGGAAAATTATCCAACCACTTGAATCTCTTATATTAATCAATTTACTTCTATGATTTATGTATGTGTTTTTAGTGATTTACTCTTTATCCTTTCAATTTATTCATGATATACTTTAATATAGTTATAACAAGTATATAATAGTTTTTCATAATTGGATATGCCTTAAGAAACTCTTTAAACATGAAATTATTTGATGAGGGAAGATATAAATTAAGGTTATTCTTTCTTACTTACATCATGCTCATCCATATTTTTTGTCCATAAATATCTCAAATCAAATTGGATTTTGTAAAGAGGATAGCTATATTTTAAATATTCTCTCTTAGTCAAAGTCATTTATTTCTTTGTACAAATTTAAAATTGATTTACGTAATTTAATTTTTAATAGTTTTAACATAGATATATGAAGAATAGTTTTAAATATATATATATATAGTAAAGTCGACATATTTTTATATTTTCCTAATACTAGAAAATTTAATAATACCTTCATTCCTTCTAATACTAATTGAACTATTTTGTTATACATTTCATTCAAACAATCTAGTTTCCTTCCTCTAAATTTATTCTTTGATTCATACATTTAGTTCACCAACCATTTTTGGAGTAATGCCATAAGACTCAAAGGAAAAATATGAATAATTTTATCCAATTTTCCATTGTATGCACCCTAAACTTTATACCATGAACTATTTGATATAATTTCTCAAATAATTTTTTTATGAATTGTTTGATATAATGCCTGAAATAAATTAGTTAATGAACTATTTGATATAGGGTGCATACAATGGAAACACAATTTCTATCATACTCCATCAAAAATTACCATGAATTGTTTGATATATTGCCTCAAATAAATTTTTTAATGAATTGTTTGATATAGGTTGCATACAATGGAAACACTATTTCTATCATACTCCATCAAAAATTACCATGAACTGTTTGATATAATGCCTCAAATAAATTTGTTAATGAATTGTTTGATATAATGCCTCAAATAAATTGGAGGTGTCCTAGTAGAAATGTATGCAAAATATGGAAGCATAGACAAGGTATGTTAATTTTTTGACAGAGTAGAAATGTATCGTCGAAATAGTGTATATTAAAAAGACTTTAGAAACTTTCAAACAAATGTAGTTTCCATTCAACAAATTTGCAAAATTTTGCATTTAGGGTTTTGAAATTTAACAAACAAATGCATTTTCAACTCTACAAAATTCGAATTTGGCAAACTTGGTGCTCGATATGCAAGTTGGGTTGATGAACTTTAGAGAGACGAAGTTGAGTTTGCATTCGCCGGAGAGATGAAGTCATTTGCATATCACGTTCTCTGTTCGCCGCATGCACAAGCACAAGGAAAGCAACTGGTCAAAAGTGAAATTGACAGTTGAAAATGACAATGTTTTTTTTTTATGTTTTATTTAAGGGGGTTCGGTCGAACCCATGTTCAACTGAACCCCTTTAAATATTATTATTTTTGTTTAGGGTTTGGGGGTTTGGTCGAACCATTGAGTTCGACCGAACCCATGAAGTTTGGGGAAAGGAAAAAAAAAGGAATTTCCTTCCTCATAAAATTTGTAAACCACTATTGTGGTTTGACCCTACTGTAATCTTTATTCGTTATAGCCTCATCTGTTGTAACAAAGGTACCTAGCTTGTTACCTATTAACTTTACGGTTTCCTCATTCCAATACTCATGAGGAAGATTGTACAGTCTGATCCATAATGGCACCTCTGTCATGGCTTCCATTTTAGGGTTAAAATTTGGAGTCCAATCCTTCAAGAAGAAACCCTTACAACCCATTAAGAAAGGTCCACTATTGAAAATCCACTCTTTATCTCTTGCTTGTGGACATATACCAAGATAAAAACCATTTGGGAGGGTTTTCAGCACCGTTGATTTTCCCCAATGGTTGTCACACCAGTTTCTAACCCTTTTAAAGGTCGTCCATGGCCCACTCCACTTCATGAAGAAAGCCCTTTCCTTAAAATGGATCGCTGAGTCATTCCAGGCTTTCCCATCCACCAATAAAGAAACCACAGTAGGGTGCTCTACATTAGGGTATACCTGCTCAGACAACTAACTTGCTTGATTCTTTGGCTTCCAGAATTTCTTTTCTAAACTCTTCATAGCCATTGGACCTGTCATCCGCATTCTGGTGTACCCCCATCTGGTTCTTGCATCTCGATCTAGGGACATAGGGTTTTCATTTTCTGGTCTAGAAATATTCTAACCTCTTTTTGTCGGAGGGTTCCATGCTTGTTGTGGGGCTCACCATCTTGGGTTATGCGATCTTCCCCCATTCCACCGATTGAAAGGCCACCTGCCTGGATCTCTGCCACAAATCTCCTGCATTCAACTCAGCCCAGGGTCTCTCCTTCGCTCCACCATTTTCTCAATAAAATTCACCAGGAATTCTCAATCACCTATGTAGTGCATTATGTATTGATGTCCTTGTTTTAATAAAAAAAATCATTTAATAAATATCAAAAAATTGCATTATCATAAAATATTGGTCTAAAATATGTGTTATTATAAACTTAAAAATAATGTGTGTGTGTGGGTTGGGGCACGCGGGGGGGGGGGTGTGTCTATGCCCAAGAAACAATGATTTTTTATAATTTGTAGTTCAAGCTATGCATTATAGTGAACTATCACTAGATGAATAAATAATATAAATATAATAAAATAATTTTATATTAATTTTAAAGAAATGATAAATTGTATTTGCATAGAAAATGTCACAAATGATTAATATTCATAATCTATTTTTTATATATTTTGTTTATTAGAAAACATTATTATATTATAACGTACATTGTTATTTATTTTCTTCATGCTTTATCTTTCCATAATGAACATCGACTTTAACTTTTTCTTTATGCATTTCTCATGCAAATAAACAATTACATCAAAACCATAGCAAGAACAACGATGAGGGGCAAGATCCTTACAAATAGAATTGTTTTCCAAATTTTAAGGTGATTAGAAAATTCACTTTAGTAAATTATATCACTTAGTATCATAAGCCTATTAATGTAGAATATAAAATTGTTTATTTTGTGATTTTTATTTGATGTAATCACATTCACATTATAGAATTCATTAATGAGTATTATTCAAAAAAAACCAGCATAAATTTGTTTCATTTCTCATTCTATTTTGTCTTTTTCAACTGAAAAAAGAAAAAAATTTCTTAACTAGTAAAATCTCTCCTAAAAATCTATCTATTTTTTACTTATTGTTACATGCTTACTCGTTTGGCTATGAAACTTGCCCCTTATTTGAATCTAACTAAAGTAATACTAATTGTGAATTAAATTTTTTTAATTACATGAAAAATCTAGGAAAAAATTAAAAAAACCCAAATTTGGAAACTGTTGGAATAACAAGAAAATACTATTTTGAGGCCTTAGATGGATGAAAACAACACCAAAAAAGTGTTGAGACGTGTCTCAATCATTGGACTCAACTCTTTGAGATCCTACTCCACATGAAATTTCAAATCAAGCAGATATGGGCCAAAAATTATGACCTCTAGAAGTCCCTGCATCATCATTACACCTATTTTAGTGTTCATATCCTTACCATATTTTTTAATAGATTTTAATATCCTTATCATTGTGGAAACTCAAGTTCAAATGTTAAAAGAACATCTAATATATAATTCTAAGTTTTGTCTCTTAGTCTTCTATAATTGAGTTCTAATTGAAGGTGGTTTCTATTTTACTTGCTCAGAAAAAAATTGCGTTGATCTCATCTTGGTGTTCATATAAATATAATATTAAAATAAAATTCTTTAACCTTTTAAATCATTATCAAGATGCCAAATAATACATGTTTATTCCAATTTTATTTCTAAGTTTCTAAAAATAGATATTCTATCCTAAATACTAATGCAAATACAATAACAACCACATGAAATGAAAAAAAAAAATCAAACAATCAAAATCTAACTGTTTGACAATTTTTATTTTTATAAGCATTATTTTCATGTCAACTACTTAAATAAACCATTTCAAACCTAATCGAATCGTTCATCTGTTGGCTTCTAAATTTTTAGATTTTCAACTTTTCTTTTCATGAAAGTTTCCTAAAACTTCTTCCTCCCTGCTTAAAAAAACTCTATTTCTTTTTCCATATCCTCTATGTTAACCTTTTGCTGCCACCTTAATAACTCCAAAACTAAACTTGTAGCCTTACACCATTACTGCTTGGCATCTTGGCAATTAATCATTTCATTTTATCTCCTCCATTATCATGCAATAGGCCCACTCAACCATTTATGTATCATTCATCCATTACTTAAGACATTTCATCCGATTTCAACAACTGTGGAGTACAAGCAAGCCCAAAGCCATTATAGAGAGGGCCCCCACCATTATCTACTTCTTTTAGATTGTGACTTGTACTTGATTTTAATGCAGCAAGTATTTTGAATTTTTCTGTCATGCATCAGATATTCTAATGAAAAACAATAACCATATTTTTTTCTTGTCTGAATCACAAGCAAGCCCAAAGCCATTATAGAGAGGACCCCCACCATTACCTAGTCCTTTTAGATTATGACTTGTACTTGATTTTAATGCAGCAAGTCTCTTTAATTTTTCTGTAAAAACAAGAACAATGTTTTTTCCTTGACTGAATCACAAGGTGTACAACACAGTAAATAGATTATACCATTATTTGCTGCCAAATGTTGGGTCTCCATAATAGTTCAAACTGTATTATATATATGTACAGAAAATGGAATAAGATTGTAAGGCCAGTATTGATACACCTCATAATAACATTTACAGTTTTACATCTCTTAAGAACTGCCATACCTGTAGAATCCAAATCTTGGGGATTATTAGCTCAAGCAAAGACATTTTATTTTTATATGAGTCCTCACTACACCAATTTTGTGTTTTGAGACAAACTCTTGTTAAGTGGGTGAGAGTTCAACACAGTTTTTACTTTTATCTTTTGAAACTTAGGGTTATTAATAACAATTTTTTCAAATATTTATCATTATTTGTATTAAAGGGGTAACTAATAAGTTTTGAAAGGATTCTGATATTCTTAACAGCAATAAAAATGTCAGAAAAACTACAGCTGATCCACAACAAAATATGGAGTCCAGACAGAAAGAAAAACCAACAAAAATACATAATCCATTTCTTTAAGGGTATCACTAGCTTCTAGTTCATCTTGAAAGGATCTTTCTTGAAGTTCTCGATGGTCCTAATCTTGTTTCTTGTCACCCTCATCATTTTTCCTTTTAGTGTTTTTGGTTCTATTGCTAGGACTAGCGTCCCCTTTGGTAGTCATCACATAAACTTTACCAATAGTCATCATTTTTTCTTTTTAGTGCTTTTGGTTCTAGCGCAAGCACTAGCATCCCCTTTAGTAGTCATCACATGAACTTTACAAATAGTTATCATTTTCACCTTTTCTCTGAGGCCTTTAATCTCCATAGCACCACTCCTAACAACCTTGTTTATGTTTTTCTTTATCCTTACCATTTCCTACTCCAAAGTTATTAGCATATTATCCTATTTATCCTATCCTTTCATAACATCCTCCTCCAAGACATTAATTTTTTCCTTTTGATTACAAAAATCCTCTAGCTTATTCACTAGGGCATGGCTTCCTAGTTTTGGAATATCCTCATGTCCTCCGTAATAGAAACCTAGGTCCCCCCCTTTGCTTCTTAACCATGATCTCCATCTTGATATTTAGCCTCATTATACATAGGTTAGTCTCACCCCACAGATTTTTGAGAGAACACCTAGCATAACTAGAGTGATGTTTAATTGGCCCCTCATCTAATTTCAGGATATTTTATCACATTTTATTAATTATAATAAATAAATTGTGGAGATTTTAATGACAATATAAATTAAAGATTTATGAATTTTTTTATATAAATTAAATTTATATTTTTTTAATTTTATAAATATTATTTTCCATCATATTCATTAATTTTCAATATAGTGTTGAATTATATTTAAATTATTTGGTATTGAATAACATTTTTCATAGCACATAAGTTGAATTGAACTATCAAAAAATATTATTTCTTACACATATCCTTTTTAATAGATTATTTAATAAGATTGGTAGCAAGGCACTCACTACTTACGTCAATAAGGATGCCACTTTTTAACTATCACTCTACTTATAGGAATATCAATTGGCTTACAATTCCATTAGCATGAATTCTACTTTCTTATAATTCAACTTGTGGGTCCATAATACTCTACCCTAGTTGCCTTGCCCAAAATCCATATTAACTTCCCCCTCTTGCAAGACTACAAATTTTCAGCTCCTCTTTTTAGTAGGACTAACACTCTAATAACTTCTCTTATGTACTACCATTATCCTTTTCCATTCCACCAACTTCTCTTGTGGGTTTACCACTATCTAGCTTGTGGGATTTTCACTCACTCCATTAGCTCCTCTGATGCTAGTCTATGCGTAGGGTGCCAAGCTAATTATTTGAATAGGGGAATAGATTTTTTCTATCCTAGGTAATCTAGTGATGGATCCAAGAATATTTTAATTGTAGGTTTCCATTTTGGCACATTGATTAGATTTAACTAGAAAAACTTTTGTGTTGCCTCTAAAATCTCAAGGCTACCACAATGCACTACAACAAAGGGGTATGTATGTAAGGTTGATTTTTTTAGTAGGCATTGATCATTGAGCTAATTTATTTTTATATACATATCTTAATCTAGTCTAAGGCATCAAATGATGAATGGCCAACTTTATAAATTATGAGACATGTTTGTAAAGTAGGGGAAGGGATACTCTAGTAGAGTTTTATATATAAATTTGTCTCAATGATGAGTTATAGTATCTTGGGAGGGGTTTTGAACCTAGTTATTGTCTCTCACTTGCCATAGTTGATAGCATGATTGTAATATATATTTGATTAATGTATGATAGTAATTCTAAAGCATTGCAAAATATTTTTTGGCCATCTTATTTTGTTGCATGTGAGGTTCTATTGATCTAATAAGGGTAACGAAGAATGATCACTTGAAAATTTCCTTATTTCATAAGTTTGTATGCGTGTGCAAGATTTGTTCCATTGTTATTTTGTAGGTATTTCTCCATCATTTTTCCTAGTTGTGACCTTGTTCCCCAATGGAGTAGTCATTGATCCAAGTGGTGAAGGAACACACAAATGTATTTTAGTCATTCCTATGTCCTTGGTATATATTAGGATTAGATTAGGCTTTTACATGTACTTTCACAATTCAACTGTTGAACTCAAGGAGGTCATTCTACCTGAAATAAATTAGACCAAATTGTTAGAGAATCATATTGTAATGTCATAAATTGTACATCCTATGCAATTTCACATTACATACACCTTCCTCTTTAGATAAATTAAGATAATTATGCTCTCTTCCAACCTAAAACCATCTCTCACCATCTGGCATGCCCAATTCCTTGACTATTGAAGTCTAATTTTCTCACGAACCTATGTGCATCACGAAGATGTCTACAAGCCACACTCGCCTCCCACAACAATTCATGACTAAGTGAGCCATTGAGGCATTACACCTTCTATATTAAATAGCAGTGTAACGCCTCTGCCAACTTGCAACCTCGTCAAGTATCAATCAGGTAGGCTTTTTAGACCAAAAAGTCCCGCTTTCTTGAGAATTCAAGGAAATCATTCAATCTTGATCTCTCAAGTAAAAACACACACAACTCTATTCTTCTCTCATTATTCACCATTCTACAACACTTCTTGAGCATTCACAACATTCTCCATCTATTTTTATGCATATCTTTCAAAGAACTCTTCTACAACTTCCAAAGTAAACTCTATTGTTGCAAATGTGAGGTCAGCTTGCAAAGAAGCTACAGTCATCTTGGATACTCTTGTTGCTTTCTCACTACACCAGCAAGCTACCTAGCTTATGTGCTTGGGAGTGGTAATGATTTAATTCTTTTTATTACATAATATTATCTTTTTTGTTAGCATACTAATCTCTTTATCATTTTACATCTATTTCCATTATCTCGTCTAAGGTTATCTGTGAAGGTGGAAACACCAATACAACGGTTTGACTACGAAAAACTCCTATACAATCATCCAAACATTTCTCTTTGGTCTTTTTGTGTGTAGTTGCAAATAGAAGAAATACTTGGAGAAAGCTTGGACTTCATCAAACATTTTTTGATAATATCTTAAATCTCTCCTTTATCATTTCCATTTAAGTTGCACTTAATATCTTTACTTCTATCACTTTATATTTGTTGTACATTTGTATTTCACACCCCTTTCACATCCAGAACCTTGTGTGGAGTATTCTAATTTTTCCTCTTATGACTCCTATTTTATTTCCATATGGGACACTAGCATAGCACGTTGTTGTTCAACAACCGCATGACGGTCCTAGACAAAGAGATTGTCGAGTTGTCTCGAAGACCTATGTACCCTACACTTTCAGTTTCTGATGTTTGAAAGGTCTAGATAATTTATGCACTCTATTAAATCTCCTATTTCTCAATTTTTAGTTCACTTGAGTCATGTCAATTGAGGCAGTTGAGAGATAATTTTCTCCTTGATATCTTGTCATCCTGAGGGTAGAAAATTCCCTCTATATTTTCGTGAACCTGGCGTGAACTCACCTTCTTGCAGAATCTTTCCAAGCATCATTTAAATATTTCTATCCCCTTATTGCATTCTCTTCTCTTGTTTTCTAGGTTTTGTAAGGTTGTACATTGTGAATACTCCTCTATGAGCTTCACGGCCTAGTCCACAACCTCTGGATATGTAGTCAGAAGAATTTCAAGAGCTACCATACTTCTAAACTAGTATAGTCCTGCTAGACCAGGTCCAGTGTTTTTTGAAAGTCTCAATCCTTTTGGAACCCAACCAATCTTTAAGGAATATTCTCTTTTTATTTCCCCCCCAGGTCTCCTCCTTTGATAGATTATGAAACTACTCTTAGGGTCCCCTTTGAACAAGTCTAATCTTTGGAGGAGAACCTAAAGCATTTCAAAGATTTCCTTAACTGTGACAACTTATTTTCTTGAGCTAGTCCTATTGTGAATAATTTAAGGAACCTACTCATCTTAGATCGCAAGGGCCTTGAGTTTTTTTCTGCGTCAATGAACATAGTCAAGACTCATGTACCTTTGTACATGTCAGCCTCGAGTCAGCCTCGCAATGTTCAATCGAATTTCACTCGCACCTAGTTGAGTCTTCTATTAATAACACAAATGTTGTGTATGTGTCTCTCATTGCTCTTAGGGATAATGTATCTCATAATCCTTTGGATTATAACATCCCTCCTCTTCCTAGCTTTGCACTCCAAACTCCTACAGTACAAGTTTCTACCGCAATGGCTAATCTGCTTCCCTGCCATCTGATCCCGTTTTGAACACCATGTTGCCAAACATGGGTCAAATGTAATCTCATCTCACAACCTAACTACTACTACCACATAATCCACCCTTACTTTATACTATCATCGTATCCCTCTCACTTTGAACATCTTGAATGCTCCCTACCCCAAGGGACTGAGATACCAAAATTCGATAAGTACAATGGTAAGGGAGATCCACAGACACATGCCAATTTATTTACCGCTTTGTGTAGTGACTTTTTACATCAAGATCATTTGCTAGAAAAATTGTTCTCGTGATCCCTTAAGGAGACCACATTGGAGTAGTTTTTCTTATTACCTAATAATTCCATCTTTTATTTTGATCAAATTATGAATCAGTTCTTACAACGGTTCTAGGTGAACATTAGATCCAAGATCACTATCATTGACCTTGTCCATTGCAAGCAGTAACCCAATGAGAAGTTAACTGATTTTATTTCTCGTTACCAATTTATCTCCTTGAAAATTCCCTATGCCTTGCCTAGCCATGACATCCAGAGGATGTTCATAGGAAGCCTCCTATCGACATTAAGGGAATGAGTATCCTTGATGAAATATCCTTCCTTCTCTTATCTGTGTACTATGTTTTGATACTTTCAACAACGTTAGCTCAATATGGGGCTTCGGCCTCATCCTCATGTCCTAATAATTTTTGGGTTGCATCTTCTTCTCGAGGGTTGAAGAGAAATAAAGAAATAGCTAATGTGGTAACTATCCCTCAAATAAATGAAAATAATACACTTTGATCACAATATAATCAAGTCTTTACAAAGCTATCTAACTCTTAAGTGTACTTCAAAAATTATTAAAAGATAAATTAATCACCCTTCCAAAAATTAGACTACTTCCTAACAACAAGCCATACCCTAGTTGGTATGACGCTTCTAAGTTTTTCCAATACCATCGAGTTCTTGGACATGACACTGAACATTGTGTATGCCTGAAACATATAATTCAAGACCACATAGATAGTGGTAACATCAACCTTGACACTAAAAAGAAGAAATCTAACAAGTTTGTTGCTAAAGCCAATAGCCAGTTGTAAATCTACATAGATCCTTTCCCACCTCACTATTCCAATTTTATTACTACTTCTACTCCATCTAATGATGTCACATATGTGAATATGGTGGCTATCACTCCAATCTCCCCTCCAAGTCAAAAGGAAAAGATACTTGACATATTTTTTACACCTAATTATTTTCCTTATCATGGATAATACTCTCCCCTCTACATTCCTTCTTAGGTCAATGGTAATGGCATTACTGGAATTATGGTTGACCATGCCAACAGGGTCAATGTTATAGCTGAGGAGACACTCTTCATCAATGGTCTACAAAGGGTGAGATATGACGAGTGTAAGGCTACCATCCACACACATCATGGTCTTTATCTCTCCCCTTTGGGATCCATTTCTCTATCAGTCCTTGTGGGACCTATATCTATATCTAAAACATTTTTTGTGATATCAGAGTCCAACTTGTTCAAAGTGAAACTAGGAATTCCTTGGTTGGTTTCTATGAATATAGTTACTTTTTTTTTCCATAAGTGTCTAAAATTTTCTCATGAGGACACTGTGAAAAATATCCAAGACACTGGATACAAGCCACTAGTGTCACATGGGGGCTTCTCTCTTGACCATTTTTGGCCTGCTCCGATGGGACCCATGCTACCCCATGATGACTTGTTGTATAAAGGATATTATAAATACAAGACCAAGGGCTTAGCACCTGATTCAATTCCATATCCTTCTTATTCTACAATCCCCTTTCAACCTACTCATGTAAAGAAACATGCTTCATCCTCTAGGCCTTCTTCATCAAGGGCTAAGGGCAAGCACAGTCCCCAAGTAGACCTCCCCATTCTTCCAAGACCTTGCAACTTCCAACAATGCCTTCTATTCCTTTGAATGTTCCTAGCAGAGGAAAAGGAAAGGCCCCCACATTGATGAAGTCAAAATCCTATATCTTCAAACTCCCAGTTCTTCCTAGCATCCCTCTCCCTACTATACACCAATAAGGGTGATCAGTCTTCTTTAATTGGTCTTGTGTGTGTGGCTCTAACATCTCGACCCCCGAGGGTTCCTCATATTCCTCCTCTTGCCAAAAATTCATAAGGAGGAAAGGTTCCCACGACCGAGGTTAAGGATCCTACACCATTGGCCTCTTCAACCCCTCCTATGGAGCTTGTTCTTTTGTCGATAACAGCTACAAAGACAACTTCACCAGTTGCTCTAATGTCTTCTCAAGCCCCTGTTCTTTTTCCCCATCTTCATCATAGATAGATTTTGGATGAGTGCAAGCACCGTCGATGTGCGATGGCAAGAGAGCGTGATGTCATACAAAAGGCCGAGGATAAGTATTTTGTTTCAGCTCCTCAAACTTCTTCTTGTTTTGCTCCTACTTGTAGAAGTTGTAAAATCCAGCCTCACAAAACCCATTGAACACTTACAAACAAATAACCTGTCACACAAAAGAGATCAAGAGACACAATAATGGTGCTCTACAAACATGAAGCAAAAAAGCATTAACAAGTATATTAGATTACAAAAGATTAATCCTTATAAAAGGAGATCCAAACCCTAAAGGTGAAAACCCTAGGAATAATAATAAAATAAAAAATGCCTAAGTTTAGCTTAAGTGAAATAAAGTAAAGGTGACTTAATTAATTAAAATCAATATGATTAAATTAATTAAGAAAACAACCTATTACTCTAACACCCCTCCTTAAGATGAACTTAGGGAGAAGCTAAAAAACTAAGGATAGAGGCATGAAAGAAAAGATGGGTCCCGACAACTAGGCCTAATGAGGTACCCATGTACAAATGTAAAAGATCTCTCACAACAGGAGAAAAGGAGAAAACCTTGTGGGAAAAACTCCTCTCCAAAAGAGAGAAATACATGTGAAGGACTAAGAAGCCTCCAATACAGAGATGACCATTTGGCCATCAATTTTAATGCAGTATTTCTGTTGTGATGACCATATGGACTTCAATTTTTTTCCAACAAACTGTGTAATTGCCCTTTTAGGGCAGTTTTCTTCCGGGGGCCATAACTTTTTCCCACAGTGTCAAAATCGGGAAAACAAGATATCGTCAAAAAAGGACTTAGAGAACTTTCTAGCGGTACAAGTATTTTTTGGAGATTTTTTCTTATGTCCATGTTATTTCTAGTCAAAGTTAGATCTTCTTTTCTAGAGGTGCCTTCAGTGTTTTCGCCATAACTTTTGCATACGATGTCAAAAATGGGAAAACAAGATATTGTCAGAAAGTTGGTTTCGATCTCTTTGCAGTGATGCAGGTGGTTTCCATATTTGATTTTTGGCATTTTCCAAAAATGTTTCTTCTCAGATGTAGTCATTTTTGGACCTTATGGGCTCACATTGCATGTATTTATCATCTATAAATGCATTGAAATAAAGTGCCTCAGCTTTGTATGTGTAGTATTGGGATTCTTGCACATCATATTGTTCCATTATTTTACTTGCACTATTTTATAAAGTGCCATGGGGGTTGATGTTTTCCTTTGTTTTCCATCATACCTTTGTCTAGTGAGTGTTCCTTCCATGACAACAGTGAATCACATTGATTCTTGACTCATTTGTGTGTGCCTTTATTTGCACAACCTTTATACTTTGTTGGTACTTTCATGTTTTCACATTCAAATGTTCTTGGTTCTTATTCATGCACTTCTTTCTGGAATTCAGTTTTAGTGTACCTATCATGACTCTCTCTTGTCAGCATTATGGGGGGGTTTCTACTGTTGGTGATATTGCTTCCTTGATTTTGATGGAGTGAGCTATGTATACAGTATTTGTTCCTATGTACTTTCGGATGCAGTGTACATCAGTGGTTGGTTACTTTCATTTTGGTGAGATGGATCACTTACCATATGGACACTCTTGCATATTCCTATTTTCGGCATTACAACAGTCATTCTTCGACAGTGTTTTCAGCTTCTTCATGCTTCAATGGTGTTCTTTTGTTTATCCTTTGTTCCTATCTTTTGGGACAACCTTTTTTGGAGGCTTCTTCTATCCTTCACTTGACTTTCATCTCTTTTTGGAGTGGAGTTTTTCCCACGATGTTTTCTCTATTTCTCTGCATTATAGAGATCTTTTTTTTGTACATGGGTACCTTACATGGCCTTGTTTATCGGGACCCATCATGCATTCTTTTTAGGGTTTTTAGCTACTCCCTAAGTTCATCTTAAGGGGGGTGTTAGATTTATCATGCATTAGCTAATAATTAATTAATCTTTAATTAATTATTAGTCTAATTTATTCTCATGCACTTAAGCTAAACTTAGGATTGCTTTATTAGTTGAGCTAATATTAGATCATTTTGTCTCATCTCATGCGATGTTGACACTTGTCATAATATGATCCCTTTCTCATTTAGGTTTTTTCTCTTATAAGCACTCAACCCTCATTGTAATTATATCTCAAGCTTTCATATCTTCTTGAGAGTCTCTTCCTTCTATAGATTTTTCTTTTTGAGGAATATTGCATATATTATTTGCAGATCTCTTGTGTAGAAGGTGTATTTGTTTGTTGTTTAATTCTATGGCTTGTGGTTTTGTGCTTGTTTTACAATTCTAACACTAGTTTTGTCTTAATTTTAGTCCCTTCAAGAGAGGTGGATGAAGCTCACCCCAAAAGGGTACAGGTATTCATTGATCCCTCTTTGGAATTTCCTCTTATCAATTCTCTACCTATTGTTCCCCAGCTTGTGCAACCCATAGGCATGCCCCATACAAAGGCCATGTCCAGTGTGGCTTCTTATGCTCCTCCTACTTATCAGTACTCTATCCTCCCATCAAAATGTAAGCTTGAACAAGGCCCTATCCCCAAATCTCACCACAATATTTTTTCTCCTTTAGTTCCTCTTTCTCCTTATGTCCTTATCATTGAAGAAATTCCTTCTTTGTTGGAGTTTTTCATTGCTCCTCTTCCAAAGGTTCATAATGAGGATCCTACTCTTCCACAACCTACAATTGAGTCACCACACTCCTCTTTAGAGAAGTGTATGTTTGAATCTCTAGAGGATATTCTCAAGAAAAGCTCTATAAGCACAAGAGAATGTTAGCCTCAACCGATTATCCAAGTATTCATGAGTACATGAAACCGATCAATCCATGCTAAGCTCCAAATTCAACATCACACTATCATGAATCTCCCAAGCACATGACCAATATTCTCAATACCAAGAGAAATAATAAGATCAATGCCAAATCTCCAACCACAGAATCAACAACCTTCAATGACATCATGATCTAACATCTCCTCCTTGGATATCACATATAATAATACAAACATCCTAGTCTCAAGAGAACTTGTATCATGCCTATACTAGAACCAGTATCTAGACTAATCCAATACATAATACCAAACACACTCTAAACCAAGAATCAACATCTCCAATCACATGAAGATAACCATATCCTAATAGTGAGTATGAAAATGTGAAAGAACTCTTTTGTAGCAACAAGATCTAAGAGCTCTTCCAAGACATTCACAAACATTAAAAAATATTATCCATCACCAACAATAAATCCACATCACTATCAACAACTCCCACTGAATTGTGATACCAATCTACACATGGCATTGTGACAACCATCTCCTAAATCAAGATCATCCATGGTCCACACACACTCAACTACAATCCCAGTAGCTCCAGAGAAGAAGTAGAACCAATATATCCAAGCCAAGAAGATAATGTAACTTCCATTAAAATATCAAGAATCAATCCTACACCACCAAATCATCATTGTCAAAAACTCCCATTGAAATGTGTAACCAATAAAATGTAACCAAGCTAGCATGACATCGTGATAAAGCCACATGCTACAAGTCCCAATCGCTAACTATCCAAACACTCTAATCATTCATCCTCTCATCTCAAAGCAGCAAACCAATGCACAAATGACCACATACAAGGTCAACTAAAATGTTTACATCGACATTGAATCAATCTCATAGATATAGATAATCCACATCTGAGTCATCCCACTACAACCAAATGGGTGATTATCACACTCAATTTCATAACTCATTGATCCCAAACACTAAAACATGCAAACTCATCATCACATTAGTAACCTGCAAACCGAGATATCAAAGAAGATAATCTTATAGACATCAAGACTCAAACACCAAATCAACCACATATTTTATTTTCCAAACATGTGACCCACAAATGAGTAACCATAGTTAAGGAACCAATCAAGCATCTAGGATATAAGAACAACCTCCTAACACCACCAAACAATCGCACACATGATCATGTTGTGTCAATGCATGTGTACCTAGAAATCCATGACACCGTAATCACCACCATTGTTGTACCTACACTCAAATATCACCAAAACAAGAATCAAGGTCTCCACACATGTCAACTCATAATTTCCTCAAACTAAAAGACAACTTGCATACCTATCGCCATCAAATTCCAAATCTAAATTACACCTATAAACCTATATCAAGAAGCACCAAAATTGATAGTCAACTATACCATCATAAATATCATATAAAAAATATACTCTCTCAAGGTTTTTCCTCTTGACTCACTTGGATGATCACACAATCACACCCAAAATCTCAAGCACCTATATGTGATCAAATAAGTACAAACCTCTCTCTACACAACAAATTGAAAATATACCTAATCTACTGTGTAGTACACTATACATGCTCTACAATGCCTATTTGAAATTGAAAATACAATTCTATATGCAAAAGTTATGACCAGAACTATGCAAGAGAAAATTTAACTTCTAGGCCCCAAAAATTGATAAAAACTAAAAAATCATGGAACTACGCCTATACCGGTGTGTAGTGCTTAGATAAATATTTTTGTTGACTATTAGAAGTCACAAATTTTACATCTTGGGTGAAATCTATGCACATTTGAATTTTTTTAACTCCAATTGGCTTATGGGTGGCTAGTTGGTGGCCCTTGGGCAACTAACCGATGGCCCCAATGGTGATAGTGGAACATCGATGACACCTAGGTGGTGTTGTGGTGGCATATATGAAAATATTTTTAAACTAGTTTAAATTTCAAGCAATTTTCAAACTTTGACCCTTGGGTTGGGAGGGGCAATCCCACATAGTACCAAGGGCCCATATTGGGGTTTAATCCCACCGATGAAGGGACCCACTAGTCAGAGCAAGGTGACTTCCACCCTAAAAATGTTGATAGCATACTAATAACCAATCTATCACATCAACATATGCCAACTAGCAAGACCGAGGGTGATGGTCTGGGGACCCCACCTCACAATTATTTATTATTGTTTTTTAATTTATAATTTTTTAATAATCTTTTTGTAAGTTTTAAAATTTTATTTTATTTATTTATTCTTCATCTTTGTAGACCTGTGTGGCCATACGACAAGTTGTGGGAGCAAGAAAATTTGCATTTTTTTATAATGGCCAAAATAGGGAAAATTTTATATCAATTTTCATTTATCGACCATCCTGGATCCAATTGTAAGGATCATTTTTTCTTAAGAGGTCATCTATAGAATTTCCCCTGTAAAACCTTCATATGAAAGCACAATCCAAGAAACCCTTTTGACCCAAATTTCTCAAACCCTAGATCTACTATAAACCCAACAAGTCTACAAAACCCAAAAGCCCAAATTTGAAAAACAACACCTACACAATGTGTTTATACCTTGTAATGCATCAATTATTTCTTTCATTTCCATAGATTAAAATTTGCACCAAATCTACTCAGAAAAGGGTTATAACAAAACTTGAGAGCTCACACCTCCCACAACCATGAAAGCTTTAATACCACTTATTAGGAAATAATGCATAATACCCACAATATTTAATCCATTTCCTACATTTAACCCCATGAGATAAAAGAATGTATATGTAACCTTACATAATAACCATAATGCAAAGATAAAATAGACAAGCCACAAGATAACACAAGATATACCTTGGGAAAACCCTCAACATGGAAAAACCCAGACTAAAAAATCATCCACACTCCATCTATTATTCAAAAAATAAACAATGCATGCACTTACAAAGTTACAACGAATACTTTTGAAACGTCAAGCCTCTTTAATGCATCCTCTATGTGTCCAAGCATGAACCCACACATCCCATGTAATGCTTCACATATGCACTCCTTAGAAAGACTCAATACTATCACAACTCACTCACCCAACCAACCTTAACCACTAAACATGTGTTTGTTTTTTAGACACAAGATCACACAAATACAACCAAGTGGTAAGATAAAATCATGTGCCACAAAACTATTGATCCTTCATTTAATATTGGGTACTAAGTTTGCACATTATTAAATACTTTCCCTAAATATTAAATCATTATCCTATGTCTCCCACACATAAAATAATTAACCCAATGTTACAATACAACTTTACAAGTGGCCACAAATAATTACCTAGTGTGGCCAAACACATCTCCTAGCTGCACCACAATAAAATAATTATTTAATTACAACATTATAATATAAAATCTTATGCAATGGTGTACAACACCAAATTCTAACATTGATGATGGGGTAAAAGGGAGTGAGTTAGAGGTATTAAAGGGTTCAAGGGTTGTTGATTGGTTAAAAGTGTTAGGTTTAGAAAAGGAAAGGTAGGAAGAAGAGTGTAAGAAGGATTATTCTAGTAGGCTTAGAAAAATTAATAAAATAATGGAAAAATAATGGTGAGGAGAACAAAGGTGATTTATAGTAAATAGGAGTGGAAGCACTAGGTAAGGGAAGGGGAATTTGTCGGAAATATGTAAAGAAGAGTTGCATAGCATGGGAGCTAATCTAAAGAGCAATACACATAGTGGAAGAAGCGGGAGAAGAGAAGATAGTGGAGGAAGATGCCTGAGATTGGTGAGGAATTTTATTTAATATTTACCAAATACCCTTAATTCCCATACCATAAGTGGTCGTTAGAAGAAGATTACAAAGGGTGTCCATAAGGAGGAAGAGTTGGTATCATCATTAAGTTTTTCTATATCATCTTGGATAATATGAAGTTTATGGGTAATGTCATGACATGTTTGATATTCAATTTGTTTTAAATACACATCATGCTTGAAATTATCCTTTTTGTTAAGGTATTAAAAATTACTTATGTATTTAATACAAAGATTATAAATATTAGCCATAATAGAGGATAGGTTAAGCCTAGGGTTGTGACTTAGAGGGATAGTGAAGTAGGAGCTTGCTTTGGCATTCATCCTAGAACACAAAAGTAGCAAGTTTTGAAAAGAACAAGATCTAGTGAATCTTAATTTATCTATTTTTGTTGTTGTTGTTGTTTTAAAGTGTTTGAAAGCTAGCAAGTAAAATTTATTTACTAATTATGAATTACAACAAAGAATGAAATTAAAAAGAGAAGTTTTTTGTTGTTTTTATTTGTGTTTGTGAAGAAGGATCTTAATTCATGTAAGATATTGGGTTCATCAAAATAAAATATTAAAAATAGAAAACTAGTGTAATTTCATGCAATATTTTGAGTGTTTCCTACTTTTAAACTATCAATATTATCTTCTTTATAATCTGACTTAAAATATAATGGAGTGTTGAAATCAACTTTGAAATTAAGAACTAGAGAAGAGTGTGACTATAACAAGAAATGCAATAAAAGAAGGATGATGTAAGTGTGTTTGATTTTGAAGTTTGATGAAGGTTTTGACAAACAATGAAGCTCAAGAAGACTAACAATAGGTTTTTATTTCCATTCTCCATTTTCTATCTTTACGCCAATTATGATGAGAACATGAGTAGTGGTGTCCAACTAGGGGTGGTACTATCTGTACAATCACAAGAATGCCTTTTTATGCACTATCATCCCATAAAACCATAGTTGGATCCTTTGCAGCCATCACAACTTTCTCTACAACTCTAACAACATCCTCTACAAATATTGTAAACCTATACCTACAAGTGCTAAAACTATTGTTTGAGACAAGATGGTTCCTTAGGTGCATTTTAGGTTTTACTTTAGTTAAATCCCCAAATGTGAATTAATAAGAGTATTAAGGTTTGTTTGGGACTTGTGCAAAACTTGTGTAGATTGAGGGTTGATGCAAGAAGTTGGGTACACAAAAAGCTCAAAAAGTGGAAATGTTTTTACTGTTTTTCATAATTTGTCACACTTGGACTGAAAAATTAAGGCACTTCCACAATTAATCTTAAAAAAATTCAGTACTATGAAATTTAGCATTTTGAATCTAGTTTCCAAATATATAAATTATTAAAATACCCAGTTTATAGAAATCACATTTTGATAAGGATCTATAAAAACCACTTTTTAAAAGTCCCTGTTTTTTTACCATACCAAGCAGGTGTACGGACAACACTTTTTGACCCAAATAAAATTATTTTTCTAATTCCTTTTAGGAAAAGAGACCTAACAACATGAAGTTTGGTCTGGATTTTTTTTTATAATTTTTGGTTGAATATATATTTTTTTATTAAATTTTTATTGGCCTTAATTGATGTTTTTTCAAATCAACGTGTACGGACAGCATAATTGGACCTAAAAAAATATATTTTTTGACTCTTTTTTTTTCATTGTGTAGAGAATTGTCTAAAGTTTGGTCCCATATAATTTTTTTTACAAGAAAATCAACCAATAAAAAGTTATTAAAAAACCAAAAAAACCTAATATTTTAAGTTTAAGGACTAGTTTGCTTAGAAATTAATTAAAAAATAGAAAACATAATCCAATTTTAACAAAAATTATATATTTACAAAGTAGACATTGTGTTCTCTAATGGGTTTTAATTTTATAGACTCACTCAGAAAAAAAGTCCATCATCTATGTTGTCAAAGTTAGACATTCTTCTTCAATCTACCTTAGTTTTTTAGTTGCAGGTCAAAGGCTAAGGCTCGGATTGCCAAGCCTTTTCCGAGCCTAAAACCAAGGCAGCATGTGGGTTGGGAATTTTGAAAAAACAAATATTTTTTAGAAGCGTAAAGTTCAAAAGCGTATGCGCGTTCTGGGTTTTCAAAGCGTATGTCGCATTCTAAAGCCAACGTGGCGTTTGGTTCGAAAACGTCTGCAGCGTTCTGTATTTAAACAATTGTTTTCAATGTGTTATAAAGCAGCGTGGCGCTTATCAGCATCGCATTATAGCGGTCACGCGTTGATGGTGCACATCACAGCGTTTTGGGATGATTGCAGATCCCTAAGCTATCTGCTTATTTTTAATCGCGGCGTTACCGTTTTACCGTGAGCTGCCCGATGTGCCAGCTTCTTGGCGCTTTTTACCCTTGGTCACCAGGTGGTTTTACGCGGACGGGTGGCCTGAATCGTGTTGTATGGATAACCCCATTGTCTGTATGGTGTATTGCTACAACATTGTGTTATACTATCTATTGTATTCTACCATGCTTTTACTTTTATAATTGTAAGGAAATCCCACTTTTTAACATAATCAAAGCCAATACTATTTGGAATGTCATAAAGTTTACACTTGAAATGGGCTAGAAAAGAAGTGAAATATGGAAATCAATTTTCAAACATTGGGGATGCAACCATGCATAGTCTTTGCAACAAAACCAGTTTACAAATCATGATGAATGTTCATGTGGCAAAATGGCTGGGGGTGAAAAAGAATAGGCATTTAAATGTGAGAGGAGCTAAATTTAATGTATGATGAATGCTTAACACAATCACACTTAGTAGGTGAAGGCACTAGAAGTAAGTATTAAATGAGAGATAAAATTGTAAAATTGATATTTTTCATCTCTATAAAACATAGCAATACCTCCACTCCATACCCATACAAATATCAAATATTAATGTACTATTTAATTTGTCTTTTTAAAATATTATTTTAAAAATTTAAAATCAAATTACATATCTTTAACTTGTCTACTACAACCTTATCAACACCATATCAATACCTTTATATACAATACATTAATCCATTACAAATATGTCTACTAAATTTTATATATATAACACAAACCCTCAAAAATTCATAACCAAACTTTGGTGCATTTAAATCATACCAAAAAACTAAAATACAATTTTCATCAAAATCCATTCTAAACTAAAGCATATTTTCATCTATTTTCTGTAACTTTTTGTTTTCACCAAATGATGTAAAAACAATTTGTTCACATGCAGGCTACATAAAAAAATTAGGAAATAAACACTTTCTCTCAAATTTTTCATAATTTTTTATTAATTATTAAATTTTAATTTTGTTTTAACAGGTGTGTTTCAATGATCTCAAACCAGTTTTTATTGGTGAAAGACATGACAGCTGCAAAAGTAAAACGATTAATCATTTAGAAAAGGCATCCCATCCTTAAAAGCAAAATAAGTTACATTATTCTAAGGAGAAATACAGACCACATTCTGAGCAGACCTTCATCTGTGAAAATGCAGTGAAGAGCTTCTATTTTTTTCCCATAAAATAAGGCCGTGCTTACTGCAATGTTCAAAACAGGAGAAACTCCCTTCTTGGTGGTGCATGCCCAATGCTACTGTAAAACATAAAGTATGTTTAAACAACAGTTGGATTCCTTGTTCCTTAATGAGCATGACTTCTCATTTTCCAGTATTTTTCAATCTCCTGTGCAGTCCTCCATGGCAGCCTCCCTGCAATCAGCTTCCACCTGCCATCTCACCATTGCTATGTTAGCACAAGCAATAAACATTAGACAAGTAACAGAGACAATTAGTTGAATTGGGTACCTGTCACCCAAAAGCCTGTGAAGTCTTATAATCAGATCTTCCTCATCAGCAGAAATGTCACACTTCCACTCCTCTCTACTTCTACTAGCATCTGCATTCAATATACCCAAAATTAGAATTCTTTTTTGCCTTCCTCAGTAGTGAGACAACATATAATTAAATGGGTAGCCATATATATGCACCAGAAGATTCAGAATCTTTCTCTGCTACTACCAAGTATTTTCTTATACCACCCATGGTTCCCTCTCTGTTACTTTGTCTGGATACCCACTCAAGAAAAAACTTAATATACCAATCTTCCTTGACTAATACAAGATAAAATGCTTTGAATGACAGCCCAAGAGAAGAAATCGATGTGGCGTATAAATAGAAGAGTGATGAATGGCTGCACAAGTATGACCAGCCGTTGGTTATGTTCCAACTTTGAATTGTAGTTTGGTGGTGGGTAACCAATCTCTTCAACTCCATAACTGCATATGAAGATTCTTCTGTCAGTTGACAGCATATAATGTCAAACTGCAGTAACCTCTTTGTCAAACTTGGCACTGCATGGTTGGAGATGGGAAATTGCAATAGATGCCAGATTAAATAATACAACCCAGTAGATAGACTCCTGGTTTCCCACTCCATTTGGTCTTTTCAATCCTTGGATTCTCAGTTCCTCTGTGTAATAAAAAACTTCAATGGTACAGAAATCCATTGAACAATCATATTAAAAAGGCACTTTGCATGAAGATATTTCAAGTCACGCTATAGTTATACTACATAGGACAATTTCATGTGGATCGTCTGAGTATGCTACCAACCAAGAACAGGAATTATCCATTACCAACTTTTGGTAACATCGAAAAGCCACTTTCCCAGATTCCAAGATAAATCAATGTTTTAAAAAGTGTACAGAAGGATGATCTTTTTGGATGGAAGCTTAACTACAAAAATTTTCCAACCTAATCGAGACGAAACTGGCCATTCAATGAATGATTTCGATGTGGAAATCTGAGCTATGAGCTTTGAAAAGTGTGTATGGTAATGGGCTACATTTGGGAAATAATCATTTTTCAATATATTTAATTATAATCAGATGTTCCCAATCCCTTCTTAGGATAAGAATGAGGATTTTATACATAATTTTTCAGGTGTTTTTCGGGGAGGTTTTTTGTTTTAAAAGATTAGGGATAAAAAATTCAGATATGGATGAAAAAGAAAATGTCATTTAGTATATACATTTACAAGTGTTAGTTGGAGGGATACTTTATTGAAGAGAGGTTTTTTGTTTCAAATTTGTGGGGATGATTTTTTTATTCTGAAAATTCATAAAAGAAATAGTGGCCAAATAAATATATTCATCTACAACTGACTAATCATTAGGTTAGTTGGAGGGATACTTCTATTATGACATCATCCTTATTGACTATCAAAAAGGTCAAATAAAATCTCTTATTTTAATGAGAGGTTGAATAAAATCTCACATAAATTTATGGTAAATAATCTAAAAAATTCAAAATATACTTTAGATTAATGATTTGTGGAAAATATAATAATTGCAAATGAATTAAATACTTCAGGCATTAAGTTAAATAATAAAAGTACTTAGATCACGAATTATGACAAATGAGAAAATGTGGTTTTCCAATAATGCAAAAGTATCAATGAATACCAAATGAATGTGTTGGAATTTAATAAAAGAAAACTATGATGGATGATAAAATGTGATTCAACAATGTAAAAATGTCATGAAGACCAAGTTAATACATTAAATCAATGAATGTTTTGCATGTTACCTTAGGTCACTTCTATAACAATGGATTTGATCTCACTCTAAGAGCATATACCTTGCATATATTTGGTTTGGGCCTATAGATTTGTGGATTTGATCTATTCAAACTTTTAAAATGTTGCTTTTGAACTTGACCTAGATGTTCTTAGTTTGGTCTCATATAAAAGTGGTTTTGGTATTTGATGGTTTACATGTGGTAAGGGTAATTGTGCCGCTTGTGTCAGAGCATATAAGTATACCAATTTTTAAACAAATAGATAACTAATCAAGGAAAACACTATGAAACATACAAAATACCTTAGATGCTTGTGCAATGCAAATTCTTTGATAAATGTTCCTAATAATGCATACAAGTAGTGAATGATAAATCTAAGGTACAAAGGATTTAGATACATCTTGATAATCAAAAGCTTTAAAATGAAATAGTTCTATTCTATTAAATACAATACCATGAAGTAAGAAAATCACTTATATAGCTTGATTCAATGCATAATGATCACAAATAGAGGTAAAGTTCACCCTATATATGAATTTGAATCTTAAAAGTTAGAAGGTCATTTGCATGTGTTTGAAAGTGATGCAAATCATTGTCATGATTATATATTTGAGCTAAGGTAAGAAAGGGGTAAACTAAAGTTCAAGACCAATCCCTAGGAATAAGTGCAAACAGAAATAGGAACGTATGCACAAAGAAAGAAAAATGTGAGTGTGTTATAATGCACTCACATTATTTGTTAAAATAAAAGAAGGCTAAGTTCATTTCATCCAAGCTACATTTTGGCCTACTTGTGATAGAAAATGGCAGGGTATTGTTCATGACAGCATGTGAATCTGGACCATTACGATCTTTCATATTGCTTAGAGTGAGGTAAAGGTTTTGCGGTTCAAATAGCGATTCAGTAAGGATTCATTATTTTACGTGGCACCACTTCCATTTCAGGTCCAGAATCCGAACGCTAATTAATTCCTAAACCATGGATGGGATGCCTAAAGAAAGAATGCTCCCGCCGGACTCTATCCCTAAGACCTCCTCCGGCACACCAGAAAAGGTGCCGTGGTCTGGCCGGAAACCGAAATTGAACTTACGACGTGGTAATCCGTCAAAATCCCCATTTATAACTTCACATCGAGATCCCTTACATCCCGTATCATTGGAATCTACCATTCATTATATAAATTATATTAGTGGCCAAATAAACATATGGTCCAATCATATGGAGAACACACTATAAAATCATCATATAAATAAGTAGAAGAAAAAAAATTTAAATCCAACTTTTGTGCATGTTTATTGATCTAAGAACCAATGTTCCATGGAAGTTATAAAATATTTTCTATTCATTGGTTCCAACACCAATGAATAAGGAAAAAAATTGGGATAGGTGGTGGATAGCTTTTGACCATCCCCATCCAACAACAATGAGGTCACATAATATTTGTGAGGAAAATCTATTGTGAGAAAAAATATGAAAACTTACTAGCTCTCAAATATGACCCCTACAAAGAGAGAACACATCATAAAGGCCAAAGAGAAATTTATTAGATCTTAAAGATTATAATACTTGACTCTAGAATCATTACTCAAAACTAGGGAAAGGAATACAAGTTATTCTAAACAAAGATAGGGGTTTGTAAAAAAGGAGAGGACAAACTTGGGCCAAGTGATATTATAGGGAAAATCTTCTTATCCTTTAGGCTCTACAATATCAAGGATGATGATCCTTGAGATGTCATTAATAGGGAAATTAGAGAGAAATGAAGAAATAACAAATAGGATATAACTAGCCATCCCCTAATGGTATCCATAAGCAGACCTTGGGTGATCCCACAAAACTGGTTTACAATTCCCTTCATGAAGAAAAATTGTCAAAATGCTCCCATGAAAAAAAATTGGGCTTTTAGAGTTACATCGAGGTTGGCCGAGACCTAAAGAGTTACTCGAGATTTGCCAGTATTACTTTGGTGATTCATCCCCTTTCCACTGCTTTTTAGCTAGAAACAAAGGGAGTTCAAAAAAAAAAAGGGGTTTGGAGTGAACCACCCCTTCCGGCAAAGGGGTCGGGGGTTCAGCAAGACTGCCACCTATTCCCCTCTTCTACCAATTTTGCATTTTTTTCCTTTTTGAAACCGGGTTGGTGAAATGGAGAAGCTATAGAACCAAGCTGGATGATAGTCCCTCCAGAACGGCTATCCCATCCATATAATTTTAATATATTTTGGTTTTGTATGCATTTTTTACTTTAATTGACCCCGCATGAGTTTTTCACCAAAAATCAATGCTGTTTACTTTTATGTGGAAAAATAGTAGATTATCTTGAAAAATCTAAAAGTATGTTTGTGCTTTTTGTATTGATGTCCGCCCAATCTAAGTGAAAAAAAAAATGGTACAGAATACAGCTAAAATGTTGTATTGTTTTACGGTCACCTTTATATCCTAAATTATAATTGGTTTTGGCTTTAAAACTTAATTAGAAAAAATATTCAATAAAACACTGAAATAAAATAGAATGTGCTGATGTCAGCAGGTCCCTACAAAGCTAGAGGTCCGAAGAATTAGAATTCTATCATTCATAGAAAAAATTTATGTTGTTTACAATGAGCATCACTCTTTAACAATGGTGTTTACTGTTAAAAACTAGTTTTAGAAGGAGATGGAAAAAGAAATGCAATCTGATTCAAAAAAAATTAAAAAATATATATTTAGAATCTACAAACAAAATGTCACAAATCACTAGTTTGCATCATCTTCAAATTCCTCATGGTTTAGCAGCTATAGGCGCCCGAAAGTGAAAATTTAGTTAAAAAAATTCAATTCAATGTCCAATTTGGCCAAAAATTGTAAACCAATATTGTGGGATCACCCTCGAGGTTCCTTACCCAAACATAAGTGGATTAACATAAGCATGCACATGCAGCAATAAATGAAAGACAAGTTTATATCACTCTTGATGAATATCCTTAATATATATTTTATATGTGCATCTTGGAGATCAAAACAATATAATTGTATAAATATTTGTAATTTATTGGATTTCTAATGATACGTATGACTAAATTTTTTATAAAAGATGAGGATAATTCCAATTTTCTCAACAACTTGAAAGTATTACTTGAGTGAAATACCTATTAGGATTTAATAGAGGTCATTAATCTTTAACTAAGCACATAGGAATGGTAGAAACTACACCAGAACCAAGAGAAAGGAAGTTTATTTAATAGTATTAAGTGTGGTAGGGTTGTCACGACCTTATCTGAAACATCCACACAATTGTAAGCTAATTTATCACCACTATTTGTATCCATGCTATAAAATAGATTTAGGTCATGTATACACTCATATTTGATACTAAAGCATGATTATTTCATATTGCGTTGTAGGTTGATTTTTGTTCTAGAACTAGCTCTATATTGCTACAATCATATAGGATCTAGAAAAAAAACCATTAAGTGATTAAATTTTAAAGCACAAAAATATTTCATTTATATTTCAAAAACATCCTTATATATCATATTTCATGCCTTCTTTTATATTCCATCATTTTTATCATCATTAAATTGAACCACAATGAGGAATGACCAAAATAGAAAAGAAAACCGGCCTAATCAATAAAGCTCTCAAAAACGTGTTTATTGACATCAATTTACTAGACATAGCTACCCTAAACATATATCATGCCCATCTATAGGTGGGGCCTCACAACAACATTGCAAAAGGGAAAATATTTCACAAAATGCTAAAAAATTACCATTAAAATTATAAATGGAATTTCATTTATTTTAGTGGGAAATAATTTCCTCCAATTGTATTTCTAATAGTAGAGCTTTAGAGAAAGAATTATATGTAAAGTGCACTTTGCAACATTATCAATGTACCATAATACTGGGGAAAATGTCATACATAGAATATGCATACAAACTTGAGTAAAGTGGATTGAACTTAGCAATAATAAAAAATCAATGTATCCCAAGAAAATGAAAATAAAGATTATGCATAGCTATTTTACCAAGAAGCATGAGATGAAGATAGTTATTGTAATGTCCCAAATTAAAAATAAACTTGAATTTGATCAATTTGTGACACCCTTCAAATATGTGACACAATTCTAGAAAATCTCATGATTTTTACCAAATAAACTTATTGGGATTTTTATTTTTTTATCAATTTTATACTTGATCAAATCGGGTAATCTAAAAAACAACTCCAAAATGCATTAAATGGAAATCGAGTATGAGAAACTGATGTAGAACCACTATGTGGAAGCGGTTGCATTCTATCATGGTCTAAAGTTGGCACAAACAAAAGGTTACAAGAAAGTATGCCTTGAGGGGGACTCTCTCAATATTTTCAATAATCTGAAGAATTGTGCTACCCCTTCATGGACTATTGAATCTTTGATTAAGGATGCTATTGATATTCTTAAATCCTTTGATGAGTATTACATTTCTCATATTTTGAGAGAAGGAAACGGATTAGCTGATGTTTTCGCTAATCTAGGAGGTAGAGGTGTTAGGGAATGGGGTGTGAACGACACACCCTCCCTATGGAAGCAATTGCAAGTATTAATCATGATTGCCAAATTTAAATTGATTGATAATTTATTAAGGCTCGGGGCGTGCATGACTTTCATCACGTGGCAAGTTATTATGTCGAACGATGGTAAGCTAGATATGGATCGAGTTGATTGTACCAGGGTTGATATCCATATGAAGCAAAACTCTAGGCTCATTATTCTCTCCTGCCATAATTCTATTTTCACATGGATTGTGGGAACTCTTTGTATCGCCTTCTCAAGGTTTCTCCTCATTGTGTTCAAAGTTCTCAAGCTTCTCGATTCTGCAATTTTTGTAGCCATGGGAGGTGATAGGAACCACGCAAAACCTTTCTCTTGTGATGTTGTCAAGAAGAAGTTGGAGGTGTGGAGGATTTTAGAGAAAGGTGGGCTAACTCCGTACCTGGAGAGATTGCATGGTAACAACCCAAAGACGACTGCATTGTTTGAAAAAGCATGGAACAATAGGGTTTTGAAGTTGGGCAGAACAAAGTTTGATGTGAATGAATATTTCATAGCCAATATCACTGGGTTGTCTACAAAGGGTAAGAAAGTCTTCAGAGACAAAAAGGAATCGTAGGCAGCCATGCAATTTTTTTTCAAAGGGGATGAAGCTCAAGACGTGAGGACGGTGAAGAGTGTTGGTTACCAGAGGAGCTCACTCAAGGCTATGGGGGATGTGGTCGAGGAACTCATGTGTTACATCACCCTTCAAGGACACTTCTCTGTGGTAAATGCCTACCATTTTGTTATGCTCAATCACTTCCATCATAAAAAGAGAATTTATTTTCCCTATTATCTCTTGGCATCACTGGATTTTGGCCTCAAGGACCATAAGAAAAACCCCAAAAATTTAGTTTTGCATGTGGGGCTCATTCTTCTAATATCTGATTATGCTAAAGCATTTGAAGTGGCTAAGCCGATTGCTACCTCTAAGGGTAAGCAACAGAAGCTGGTGGAGGAATATGATACAGTTTCTGAAGAGGAGTCGATTAGCAAGAAAGGGAAGAAGAGGAAACTTATCTTGGAAAAGGAGTCGAAATCTTAGGACCTCGGATGTAGAATATTTCCTGGATTCTCTTGCTTCCATGGAGGTGGACCCACAACCCCCTACATCGGGGAAGTCTAAGAAAGGAGCACTGAGCCCTAATAAGGGTTATGAAACTTGCAATGAGGAGCTAGCTGATGAAATGTTGAGTAGAGGCCTGAAGGAGAAGAATGAATTGGTTGGTGAGGCGTCTTCGCAGCCCCCTGTTGTAGGGACAAAGTATAAAAAGGAGCTGGAGGTGGGAAGTAATAAGAAACTGGTTGTAAGGTCTATGAGCCAATTGCTTAAGATAAATTCTCCCCTCAATATTTTGGGCGGACAGGGTGTTATGGATTCCTCGGTTGAGGACCTAGATATGCAGATGAAAAGAAAGGTTGTGGTTGAGGTTGGACAGGGTGATGTGGATTCCCCAGTTGTGGACCTAGATTGGCAAAAGAAAAGAAAGGTTGTGGTTGAGGAGATTGCAAAATATATTCAAAAAATCAAAACACTAGTTGTTGCTGGGAAGGGTAAGGAAGTCTCTGCCAGTAAGGATAAGTTAAGCTCCTCTCAGTAGGATGATGTTGTGGGTAAGGCTGTTTTCAACTTTGATAGGGAAGATATTTCTGATGTTTTGGGAACTACTAGAGAGGGTTCCATTGTTTTTATTCAAATTTTTTAAATGGGTGTTCCATGAACTTAACATGACCAATGTTAAAGTTCAGGGTGCGATGAGTAAATCTCAAGAGTCTTCAATTCAGAACTAGATTGATGAATTGTTTAACTCTTTGAAAATTGTGGTGGATGAAACACTTAAGATGAAGCAGAATCTTGAAGGTAGAGTTCTCACCCTGGAGGACCAACTGGAGAGGATTTTTGCTAACATGGACAAGGGTGGGGAGGAGACTAAATCTATGGTTAATTTTGAGTCTATTGGTATTACCTCTCCTTTTGATAGTGTCAAGAAATGCAAGGATAATGTTCACTCTGAAGAAATTGGTGTTGGCGGTAAGCTCCTAGAGGAAGAGGTGTCTATTGATAAGGGTGGTGATAAGAATAATGTTTTGATTAGTGAGGTGAATGTGGATGGGCCTGGGGCTCGAACGCGTAACAAGACTAAGGATCAGGTTGGGGCTCCTGTTAAAGAAATGTCTGATGTCCTGGATGATGGTTAGAAGGTTGTGGCGTGTGATGTGGATGTTGTTGATATCTTGAAGAATATGTAGTGATGTTGTTTGTGTTCCTCCTTTTTGGCTGATGTTTTGTTGATGGTGTATTCCATTTGGGTTGATATATACTTTATGTAGTTTTCTTTAGTTTCAGCTGCTCTTTTTTGTAAAGGGTTTTGGGCCCCTTCAAAACCCGTTTTTTACCTATAATCAAAAAATGATGTAGAATGATTTAATAAACTTATTGGGTTTTTTTTATATCAATTTTTATATTTGAGCAAATCGGGAAATCTGAAAATAACTCCCAAATGCATTAAATGGAAATTGGGTAATGAGAAACTGATGTAGAATGATTTAATAAACTTATTGGGATTTTTTTTTATCAATTTTAGGGTGCTGCCACAATAGTGGTTTACACTTTTTGGGAGATCCTATTTTTTTCTGAAATCACATATTTTTAGAAAATATAATGATTTAAGCCTTGAAAATTTCCATTTAAAGGATTCCAATTGAAGGGATTTCATCAAACCACATGGGCCATTGTGGATGGGAACCCAGCTAGTTTTAGGCCATGCCTACCATGAGTCTCCCTTTACACCTATCAAAATCACGTCATACTTTTGATTTACCTTTTCAAGGGGGATAAAATGTGATTCATTTAAAATTTATTTTTGTAATTATGTAGTCCTTATTATAAACTTTTAAAAGAGGTACTGTATTTTAATTAAAGTTTAATTTGAAGTTATTATATTTATTTTTTTATATCTTTTGCGTGGATATGTAGGTTTTCCTTTGAAAATCAAGCTCTTTGATTACGCACATGTGGAAAAATAGAGATTATAAAAATCCTGGAATTAAGTACAAAATCACTGGTTGCATCATCTTCAAATTCTCGGTTTAGCCCTTATAGATTATCCAAGAAGTGAAGATTTAGTTAGAAAAAATTAGTTCAGTGTCTAGTTTGGCCAAAAATTGTAAACCTGTATTGTGGGATCGCCCTTTATAGTTGAGCAAATTGGGTAATCTAAAAACAACTCCAAAATGCATTAAATGGAAATCAAGTAATGAGCAACTGATGTAGAATGACTTATCATTGATAACTTCATGGATTTACAACATTTTTGTTGACACGTAAAAAAAATAATAGTCATGAACAACTACAACAAGTTACACAAAATATCCCTACCTAAAAAGCCAAACAATCACTAAAATTGAAGCCAACTCCACCAAACTCACCAAACTTCACACCAGCAATTAGGTACAAAAAAGATAACATAAATAAAATGCTTAACATCTACATATGCTACTAAAACAACATTTACAATGTAGCAAACCAAAATTTGGAAGAAGCATACCAAACTAGATCCAAATCTAGAATTTGGAAGCTCCAAAACACACTCCAAACTAAAAGGTATCACCACACAACACACCATTTAACTAAAATACCATTGATCTGGGTAACAAAATACATGAGAGAAATAATTCCAATACAAATATATTTGTTGCATTCAA
>VDFB02373365.1:167210102-167303497 GCA_007258455.2 Sequoia sempervirens | reverse complement strand
GAGTAAAACAAGCATCGGGCCGTAGTGCCACTTGTCAATGTACCAATTGATCACCTTTGTAATTTCATGAGTTGGCCAATCAAATTGATCACCCTATCTCACCTTGACAAGAGATAAGGTTTGTGCCTTAACTCCACCGATTCGCTTCTTCAAAAGACTCCAAGAATGAGCTAGTGCTAATGATTTTCTCCATACAGCTCACCAACAAATCATAATCTGGGTTACCCTGTTTTTCAAGGTTTTGTAGTCCAAACATGATATAAAGTGGCTCTTACACTTTTTGTGATTACTGTAGCTTGTGTAACAGGCCCCGTGGATACTGTTCTAATTGTAGGATGCATGAATAGGGCGTAGGTTACAACAAAAAATGTATGGGAGATCTCATTTTATGAATTTTATCCATGTGCAGACCTAATGGGTTATTTCTAAAACACTGAATATAAATGATACACACACACACACATATATATATGTATGTATATGTATTTTTAAATGTAAATAATGTAAATAATACCATCGATGCTCTAGAATAATAAATGCAACATATCAATCATTAAAGAAATCTATATCTATGTATATAAATGTGTATTTCTAAATGCAAGTGTAAATGCAAAGAGCATATGGTTTTGTAGTAAAGAGTAGAGACAACATATCCATAAATTAATGTAATTGAAATTCTAAAGTCTTCAACACATATACAGAAATCATCATGTTGGTGTTTTTTTCCTCAAACTAGGTTGGAATCTAATCTAGTCTTTTGGGCTCTTTCATCAATCATCCTACCTAAAACATACCAAAAATATCCTAGCAATTAGACATAGGAATATTTAATATGACTTTAAAAAAAATTATTGCCAAAGCGTAAACTTATTATGACTTAACCAGGCCTAGTACACACTCCCTCCCCATTAACCACTTAGACATATGGAAATTAAATGTAAATTTGCTGCTATTTTTAGTCATGTAGGTGTCCAATAAACCACTTGGTGGTGTTTCCCTTCAAGTTTATTTACTTGAATGAAGAGAAAAGTCCTTTGATTACAATTAGAGAATACATTTGAGGCCTTGGTTGTGTAACCGGTGGACCATAGTCACATTTAACACTTGTTACAAATTTTGGGAGTTAAAACGTTAAGTAGGTTTGATTTGTGATGGACACATTTGGACAGTAGTAACAATAGCTTGCAATCTATAAAGACTTGATTACCTTATAACCTCTGAAATTCTAGGGATGAAATGATAGATTAATCATAATGTCATAGGATCCACATCACCATGAAAAGAACTCCATTAACATCCTTATGAGTGTTGGTACCACCAAATAGGTATTTTTTAGATTTGTATTCCTCAAGCGAGGGAAATTCAGGAAGAGAAGAGGAAAGTGAGACATGTAGTATGTCTAAAAGAGAGAGATCAACTAGAGGTCAAAAGATTAGAAGAAAATTTTGTAAACGCATGGAATTTTTTCTTGCTGAAGGGGGGTCATGTTCTTATGATGATGAGAGCATAGGTGACAACGAGGTACCCTTGAGGTACAAACATCTACGGAAACAATGGGTACCAAAGGAACTTCCTCCAATAAACACTGATTTTTGTGTCAACGAGAGGATATATCACATAGCACCATCGTCATTACATGGTTTGGGCTGTGTGTACATGGACTGACATAAAGATGCGATGCGACAAAGTTACTAAATTGATGGGGTATGTGTCGGAGACCTTGTTACGATTAAGATTGGATGCAAGGCGGTTGATATACACAGTATGCATAGGTATCTGCTTGTCGGCAAAATTATATATAGCTAAAAGATAAGGATCAAAATAAAGGAGTGGATATGCACATTGACGGAAGGCCAAAAACATCAGGGAATATTGTAAGGTTTATAAATAGTACATGACCTAGGTCAACAAATAAACAACCCAATTGCATATTGAAGGTGTGCGAGGGAAACCATGTATTTGTTTGTGTGATAAAATCAATAACCACAAGGGAAGAGTTGTTAATCGATTACAATTTGAATCACTTAGTTACAATCACTATTACTATGGGGTGGTACATACTATATACCATTTTACCCAACCTCCAATTAATGACTCCAATATACCATTTTATTCTTATGTTTTTTTTCATAAGTCTATTGGTTTCATTTAATTAGAATTTTTATATTTAATTTTTTGTCCTGTGGGACATTGATCGTACGGAGAAGGCTTCGACCCAGAGCACAGATCGTGATTTGTCTTCACGCGCTTCTACCCAATAGGTTTACCTCATTGTAATTGTACAAATTAGATACGAGCAAAATGTTTTATTATTATGTTGTTTTGATAAGTTTATTGGGTTAATTTTGATAATGTTTTTAATATTCTTGTTGTAGTCGACTGATCAAGGAAAGGCACTAGCAGTAGACAAGAACATCGATAGGGAGGTGCAGTCAATATTATGTGATGATGGCATTCCTTATTCAACAAGCCCTCTCGATATGATAAGGAAGACCAAAAAAAATGCAATGAATAAATCCTTAAGTTGTTATTCATAGTGCCTCAAACAAATGAGATAAGAGAGAGGGTTAAAATATTGACTAAGAGATCACAAAACTTGCAAGTAAGCTGTCATGAGGTCTTTAATTATAACATAAGTTCATTCATGGTTTTATATTTTGTACTCTTTTATGTCATGAACTAAAATATGTGTTATTTTTATAGAATTTTTTGCGTCCTCATGATGCTCCTGGCCATGATCAGGGTACTCCAAGTGCTGTCCGAGGAGTAGGGGTTGGTACAAGTGTCCATCCTGGTCTTCCTGCACATACATCACATCATCTGACCCCATCATCCGTGCCTATATTATCGTTTGAAATGTCGGCAACACATACCATACATGCATCCATTAGTGCACCCTCTGGCGGCGAACACATGCTAGAACATGCGTCAGGACATGTACCTGGGGATGCAGAGGCCACTAGTACTGGTGATATTTTAGCAGTATTTCTTGGATCTTCCCGTATTACTAGTATGAGAACATTGCCGGTCACATTTGTGGTGACCAAGGATTTCATTCCCATAAAAATAGAGAAGGTCCTAGGTACTTTAAAATGTTTTAATTATTATTATATATAATCCAATTGAAATTTACTTATTGATCGCTCTTTTTAGACTATTGATCCCATGATCATTTTGCAGGAAATGATGATTTTTATAAACATCTAAGTGATATTACATTGGAGCTCTTCGACCCACCATACGTACACGGTGGAATGCCCAAAATTAAGATTTAAAAGATGAGCTCGTGCTTGGATTTAGTTGTGCTCTTAGGTGATAAAACATTCAACCAAACCAAAGGTCCTTAGAGGCTGGTACCTATCTAAGTATGTGGGGACCAATATAGGTCACATTTAGAGAAAGAACAAAAGTATGGCCAGATCACCCCATGATTGGGAGAGGGAGTGGAAGGACTTGGTGTCGGATGGAAAGGAGAAGTCTGAAAAGAAAAAATGAAAGACACCACCAGGCCAAGGAAGGTATGTGATACTATAAACAATGTAATTATATACTGATTACTCTTTCTTTTTACATAATGTAACATATTTCAAACTTTCGCAGGTACGGAGCACATCGAGAGGCAACAAAGAGGCAAGAGATTCTAAGAAAAACGCGAGGCAGCACAAACTTGGCTACGGTGGTTATATGAAATTAGCGCCGCGGTGTAAGTATACGATAAATGAAATATAGTATCCAAATAATAAAATTGAAAACAATTTTGGTTTTATCACACCATAGAAGAAAAATTCATGATCTTATGCAAAAATGTAGGGCTCTGAATTCAACAGAGTTCCCACAGAAGACGACCTGAAGATTGCCTTCCAACAAGGCTATGGAGTCGTGGCTGAATGCCTAAGAGTCTTGACTGGGCAAACACAACCTTCCACTACATCCGGCACATAGGTAAATAAACTCAATAAAGTTTATTTAAAATTGAATACTTGTGCAATCTATTCAATATTAATTTCCACCATAAAGTAATTACATTCCTATTTGTTTTAAACATTCAATCAATGATAATATTGCACATGACATTGGAATGCAGCCTGGTGAGGGTGGAGCACAACCTACAAATGAAGGTCATGGTGTGCATCCCGATACTTTAGAACATGTAGAGCGTGATCAACATGTTGAGCATGATCAGGCTAGAGAAGATCAAGAACATGATGTGGCCCCATCAGGTAAAGAGGACCACTCTAAAGTTCTTTTAAAAATATTTAATTGCAATTGGTGTATTAATTAATGTAACCTTTCATATTTCAACTTTAGAGCATGTAGAGCGTGATCAACGTGTTGAGCATGATCAAGCTAGAGAAGATCAAGAACATGATTTGGCCCCATCAGGTAAAGAGGACCACTCTCATGTTCTCTTAAACATATTTAATTTCAATTGGTGTATTAATTAATGTAACCTTTTGTGTTTCAACTGTAGATCAGGATTTAGAGGGTGTTCATCATGTTGAGCATGAGTCTATAACAAAAGTTCAGGAACATGATGTGGACCCATCAGGTAAAGAGAACCACTCTAATGTTATTTTAATTAATGAAATACTTATAACAACAATAATAAAACATATCATTTTAACATTTCTTTCTTATTGCAATAGACCCCCCCTTGTAGCGGCATCCACGTCATGAGTAGATGACTAGGTGTACATTAAGATCACAAGCAGAGGGAAAAACAACTAAAGGGGGGACAAATATTGATTTAGAAAATGATACTCCACTTTAGATTTTTGTAGCTTTAAAAAAGAAACAAAAAAAAAGTGATTGTAATCATATCATGACAACCATATTTTTGATAATATGTAAAAACTAAAAAAATGAATATTATATGTTAATGAATGAATGTGAATATGTTAATTAATGAATGTTATATGTTAATGAATGAATGTTATATGTTATTAATAGATGCATGAATGAATGTTATATGTTATTAATGGATGAATGAATGAATGTTATATGTTATTAATGGATGAATTAATGATTGATTTTATATGATTGGGTATGGGGAATTGAGAGTGATGTAAAGAAAGAGGGCCAAATGAGCTTCCACCATCATGTGGTTGGCCCTGTTAAGTAGAGAATATTAAACTATTCTCAAAACAAAGAGAAGCTCAATAAGGTAATGCACTTTTCAATATAAGAAATGCATCGTTTGAAGCATCAAACCAATATGCAAAGAGTAAAGAAACTGCTAATTTTTCACTATGGTGGCAGAAAAATGATTCTTTATACCTTGAATCCATGCTTTGCATCATAATTTGAAGTTGTTTCCATTCCAATGTTCCGAGTTTAGTTTGTTTGTATGGCTTTGTATGAATGCCACATTGTGTTGTGTGTGGATTTGGTTTCAAAGCTTTGTTTCTTTTGTTTTTAGTGGTGACATAACTCTAAAATTTGACTTTTGTGCATAATAGGTTAGTGGAAAAATTGACAGCTCTGAAGGGTTTAGAGGATCGATGAGATAGATACACGAATATTTGGATCTTGTTGTTGATGGGAGGCTTCGACTTAACCATAAAATTTTGTACCATCTGTAGGTATGCAAAAGTTTCTCTACTTACATTCATTCTTGATCATAAATTTTGTAAATGATATTAATGCTTCAAACTTAAGATTCGTTTCATTGTTATAATGATCAAAATGTTATACTTTTCTATACATTCAAGCATTTTCTTTCCCCCTACCCTTTTCTCTCTCCCCCCTCCTTTTAAGAATTTTCTTTTTCATAAAAGATTCACATTTCTATCTCATTTACACAAATTTATCTGAAGCGCTAGGAGTGAATAAAGATATGTAAAAGATGATGGATTATGTCTAAACAACAACTTTCCATCTTATAGCTAATTAAATCCTTAATATTTGAATAGTATAGACCTCGAATAATGCTTGTATATGCATGTGTAGCAATAAGGCAGCCTATGTGAAGATTGAAATCTAAAACATCACTTTGGTATTTTTCCTTAGGCAGTGAAATGATATTTTGAGTAATACAAACCTACACACACATTGATATTTTTCGGCATTGTGTTGAATAATTTTTTTTCTCTTATACCTACCCTCGGCTAGACGTGGAGGTATATAATATTGGTTTCTGGGTTAATTTTGTAAGTAGTTAATTTCACAGAGGAAGACTAAAATCTTCTTAATGTCCCGTGTCAGGTGTGAAAGCATATGAATCACTTGTTGAAGGCACCATTTTGTATTCATCCAAAAAGTGGTTTGTTATTTTTTTTATGTTTCTTGCATGTGTTTTTCTTAGGCTCTAGAGATGTAGCTCGGCTCTTTCCTTTACACTTTTCATCTATTTTGATGATTACAGTAGATTGTCCTCATAATTTTTCATGTAGATATGTTTGTAACCTTATTTTCTACCAATCAATTTGCAAACCACTCACATATTAAGGACCATTTCACTAACTTGTATTCATCCATTACTTCATATGTTGCAGGTTGTGTCTATGTGCCAATAAATCCTGATGATTGCAAGAAATTTAATCCTACAAGTGTACCCAATCTTTCTCAAGTAAAAGTCTTACCTTATTTTATAGTATTTTAAATGGTTAATTGAAGGTGCTTCTTTAGATCTGAGATAGTTGAACCTTGGATTAAAATATGGTATTAGATGGGTAGTATAATGATAAAACTGAGGTCCATTGAACACAAATTACGAACATAATTTACTGGACTATGAATAGTGTTACAATTATAATTATTTCTCCTTTACCTACCTCTGCATTAATGAAAAAGATAGATCCCTATAAATCTAACCATGAAAGTGTTGAAATCTGCAGTATCTGCAGGACTCCGAAAACTATCAAACATATTCTTTTTGAATGTTTTTATGCTCATTAAATTTGGTACTTATTCTGCCATAAGCTGAAGGTCTGGAATAGCAATGGTTAAATTAATTGGCATGATATTCTGTTTTGTAATTTCAAGCTCAAGTTTGATTGTAAGCTATTTTGGTATTTCTTATTCAATGAGATCATGTGGCATTTGTGGAAGGCGATAAATGATGATAAATTTAAGGGTATCAAGAGGGTACTTACTGAGTCTTGCAAGAGACTCACTTTCTACTTTGTTGCTCTGCAGGTTTCAACTCTTGTGGAGATCTCAATGGAGAATTTCTTGAAGTCAATAACTAAAGGTGCTACTAACAATACCAGAGAGGATCTGAGAAGTGGACCTGCCTGTAGGTTGAGCTTGGAAGAGACTATGTTGTTCCAGCAGATATTTGATGAGCTCTAGAGAGCAATTGATGAAGCTACAAGCCCAAAAAGATAGTGCGGCCCCCAACAGTTGGACCACCAAGGAGAAATAATGGCGAACCTTGATATTGAAGAAGTTAGCAATGAGGAGAATGTAATCAACACTATGTATTGTTTACGCTGATTTGAATAGCAGCAACCTGTGGTGCTGTTAACAATAATTTTTATTGTCTATGCTGGTTTTGGAAACAACTAGTGCTTTTTGGTTTCTTTCTTGCTGTGTAAAGTACTGATACGGTATATTTCCTGTTATGGAAATGCTTTGATGCTGTACTGATCCTAATGTCGGATAGGCATTTTCATGATATGTAATGGACCTTAAACTATTTTCAATACAAAAAAAAAAGATAGCAGATATTGGAAGTTCATTACATGTCTCATGTATGTGTTAGTATTTTAATTTTGTTTAAGTTGTTCAAGAGCTTGATTAGGTCAAGAATATGTTCTACAAGCTCTGTTCTCTTGACACTGCTCAGCATTTTCCCTACACATTTTCTCTTCAATCTAGATGTTTCTTAACTCCTTCCCTTGTTAGCCCTTGGTTGTTCTCAAGTGTAATTCTTTTTCTATGCATCTTGCAGTCTATATGTATGATCAGTCATCTCTTATGAAGCATGGATAACCTTTCATGGAATTGTTGTTGTAATTAAACAATTGCCATTGTGAGAATACTCATTTAATTTGTATGGAAGTAAGTCTTTTTCATATTATTTGACTTGGTATTGTAAACTTGTCTTTGCAGGATTCTCTGGGGAACAAAACTGTGATGATAGGCGAGTTGTTTCTTAACTCCTTCCCTTTAGTCCTTGGTTGTTCTCAAGTGTAATTATTTTCTATGCATCTTGTAGTTTGTATGTATGGTCAATCATCTCTTATGAAGCATGGATAACCTTTCATGGAATTGTTGTTGTAATTAAACAATTGCCATTGTGAGAATAATCATTTAATTTGTATGGAAGTAATTCTTTTTCATATTATTTGACTTGGTATTGTAAACTTGTCTTTGCAGGATTCTCTCGGGGGGAATAGTAGAACTGTGATGATAGGTAGAGTTGTTTCTTAACTCCTTCTCTTGTTAGCCCTTGGTTGTTCTCAATTGTAATGCTTTTTCTATGCATCTTGTAGTTTGTATGTATGATCAGTCATCTCTTATGAAGCATGGATAACCTTTCATGGAATTGTTGTTGTAATTAGACAATTTCCATTGTGAGAATAATCATTTAATTTGTATGGAAGTAAGTCTTTTTCATATTATTTAACTTGGTATTGTAAACTTTTCTTTGTGGGATTCTCTCAGGGGGAACAACAAAACTATGATGATAGGTAGAGTTGTTTCTTAACTCCTTCCCTTGTTAGCCCTTGGTTGTTCTCAAGTGTAATGCTTTTTCTATGCATCTTGCAGTCTATATGTATGACCAGTCATCTCTTATGAAGCATGGATAACCTTTCATGGAATTGTTGTTGTAATTAGACAATTGCAATTGTGAGAATAATCATTTAATTTGTATGGAAGTAAGTCTTTTTCATATTATTTAACTTGGTATTGTAAACTTGTCTTTGCAGGATTCTCTCAGGGGGAACAACAGAACTGTGATGATAGGTAGAGTTGTTTCTTAACTCCTTCCCTTGTTAGCCCTTGGTTGTTCTCAAGTGTAATTATTTTTCTATGCATCTTGTAGTTTGTATGTATGATCAGTCATCTCTTATGAAGCATGGATAACCTTTCATGGAATTGTTGTTGTAATTAAACAATTGCCATTGTGAGAATAATCATTTAATTTGTATGGAAGTAATTCTTTTTCATATTATTTGACTTGGTATTGTAAACTTGTCTTTGTAGGATTCTCTCAGGGGGAATAGTAGAACTGTGATGACAGGTAGAGTTGTTTCTTAACTCCTTCCCTTGTTAGCCCTTGGTTGTTCTCAAGTGTAATGCTTTTTCTATGCATCTTGCAGTCTATATGTATGATCAGTCATCTCTTATGAAGAATGGATAACCTTTCACGAAATTGTTGTTGTAATTAGACAATTTCCATTGTGAGAATAATCATTTAATTTTTATGGAAGTAAGTCTTTTTCATATTATTTAACTTGGTATTGTAAACTTGTCATTGTGGGATTCTCTCGGGGGGAACAACAGAACTGTGATGATAGGTAGAGTTGTTTCTTAACTCCTTCCCTTGTTAGCCCTTGGTTGTTCTCAAGTTTAATGCTTTTTCTATGCATCTTGCAGTCTGTATGTATGATCAATCATCTCTTATGAAGCATCGATAACCTTTCATGAAATTGTTGTTGTAATTAGACAATTGCCATTGTGAGAATAATCATTTAATTTGTATGGAAGTAAGTCTTTTTCATATTATTTGAATTGGTATTGTAAACTTGTCTTTGCAGGATTCTCTTGGGGGGAACAGTAGAACTGTGATGATAGGTAGAGTTGTTTCTTAACTCCTTCCCTTGTTAGCCCTTGGTTGTTCTCAAGTGTAATTCTTTTTCTATGCATCTTGCTATAGCTGCGACGAAGGCTTCATCGTAACTCCTTTCCTGATTCATCACAATTTCGATGAAGTCCACTGACGAATCACAAAAAAGGTCCGACGAAGGCTTTGTCGTAACACCTTGCCCATTTCGTCACAATTTCGATGAAGGAAACTGACGAATCACATAAAAGGTCCAACAAAGTTTCCTAGCTACGACGAAGGCTTCGTCGTAACTCCTTGCCCATTTTGTCACAATGTCGATGAAGGCCACCAACGAATCACAGAAAAGGTCCGACGAAGTTGCTTAGCTGCGATGAAGGCTTCGTCGTAACTCCTTGCCCATTTCGTCACAATTTTGACGAACACTACCGACGAATTATATAAAAGGTCTGACGAAGTTGCTTAGCTGCGATGAAGGCTTCATCATAACTCCTTGCCCATTTTGTTGAAATGGCGATGAACTTCTGGTGTTGTTTCGACGCTTCGGAAGAGCCATTGCAATTGCATTTTGGTTGTAATTCGCCGGTGGATACACAAAGTTTTCGTCGATATTCTGATGAACGTCTGAGTCATTTTATGATGCTGATGACCGACAAATCTATGCCATTATTTTGATGTTTAATGCGTCGTTAGAATTTTGACAAAAAAATAGCGATGAAATTTTTTTCATCATTTCGTCGCTTTTTCGACAAATATTGTCGAACGACCGACAAATGTTCGTCAGAAAATGGAGCCAAATTCAGTAGTGTGGGGATTAGATGTTGGTGAGTCGGTGAACGAGGTGAGGTGTGTTATGAGAACATTGGTGCTAGAAGAATTCTTGATTGATATGGAAGGCATTTTGCAGCGGTCAGTTCCTGGTGTAGGGCTAGTTAAGGAGGAAGGATGGGATGGCGGAGGCTCAGAGATGGAGGATTTGAACCATCTTTTTATAAGATGGTTGAAGGGACACACAAAGGACCAGTGGCGTGATGATGTGGAGTGTGGATGTAAAGCACTAAAAATTTGCGCAGAGCTAGTGGAATTAGAGATGACAATCGCGAACCTGATGGAAATTGCCAGAGAGGAGATGCGCGAAAGGAAAGGATTACGTCCGTGGAAGAAAGCCAAGCCATTGAAGGAAATTCTGCCGATGGAGTTGAGTGAAAACTCATAGAAAAAAGAGTAACTTGTCTATGTGCAGTCCAATTTTTTGAATTTCCTGTTGTCTATGTGTTAGTTTTTGGTTTTTATCCCAAAGAAGCAATGTATTATAAAAGGTCTGAAATTTCTCTGGGGCCCGAGAATAGTTCGTTAGGGTGGATATCTGGCGTAGTCATGTAGGGGTGGATAGGCATTTTGTTTTGTTGCTGGTTAATCAGTTTTCTGGTATACTGTGAAGTTTGATTATGATGATATTGTTGTAACCTATGCTTTATTTTCAGTTTCAATAAAAAACAAATATTACTGATCAAAAAAAAAAAACATAATGCACTACAATTTTTTGAGATTTTATTGAAATAATTTGTTATTTTCTTAGTGTCTTAAATAATTGTTATTATGCTAGTCTTGGCCTATTAGTCATCCTCTCCTGAAGTATATCTTGGAGTGATTTTGTAAGTAACCACACCTATTGAGTAGTTCTTCTTGGTTTGGTTTTTGGCTTTTGAGCGGGTTTCCATTGTCATCTAGCACCTTTGGAGAGAAACAAATTATATGATTTTTAAGCACAAGAGCTCTTCAATTGTAGATGTAATGAAAATATTGAAATAGAAATTTGTGAATTCCTAAATGTGAAGATTTTAAACTCCAACCAAAACAAATTCGCCAACTAGGATAATTGAATAATGGAGGTTTAGAACTTTCTTAAACTTATAAAAAAAAATTATGATTCTATGGTTGAGTTTGTAGACAAAAGAAAGAAAGGAAAATGAATGTCTCCCCATTGGGAAGATTAAAAAATAAATTTTGATGGCGTCTTAAGAGGTAATCTAAGAAATTTAGGTGCTAGTTGGATCATTAAAGATGAGGCGAGAGCTCTACTTTGGGTAGTTTCAAATTATATACCACATGAAACTAGGGTAAGTGCACCAAGATGGTTCCCAAAAAGGGGGCTTAAGTGGCCACTTTTTTTCTGAAATCAGGAAATGCTAACCTTGGACGTGAAATTGAGGATAGTTACACTCAAAATTTTGAGATGGAACAAAAACAAGGATCGAGGTGCGCTGAGTCTACTTTCTAAACTACTAATTTATTTTGAAAATGGTTGAGATTAAGGGGTTCAAAATAGGGATGTACACAAATTGGTGTTGTTTTTGTCAGAAAAACATAACATAGCAACTCTTGTATGATCTGAGCATGGTAAAAAAATTTGTAGTATTTTTAAAATCGCTACATTTAGAAGTTAGCTAACAGCATCTAGTTGATGCACAATTTTTCTGATAATTTTTTAATGAATATTTGATTGTTTACTAATTTTCTAAGTGGGAACTTCTTGAAAAGCATAATTTTGGCCGTGCTCCCCCTACAAATTTTGGAAAATAATTGATTTTAAAAAAAAAATTTGTAGAATGGAGTCTAGTTTCTAAAAATGTAATTTATTTGAAATTTTGATGAACGGTTAATTTATAACAAAAAAACACCAAACACAGCTTTTTGGGAAAAAACAGACATACAAACAAAATAAATTATGGATGAAAGGCTTAACATTGTCAAAAAGTGAAAAAAATTACATCGTTGGATAGCTAAGAGAGAACCTAACATTACCCATGTGTTCAATTTTGTCGATATTGAACTAGATGCAATCTTGATGGTGAGCATGGACCCAATTATGTGAAAAATTGTAGAATTTGCAAAAAAACGTCTTTGGCCTTGTTGGGAATGCCCTCCAAGCCTTTGGGTTGGTATTCCAAGGCAAATACTTTCACTTTTTTCTTTGTTTTTAACGCGAAATAACGCGAGCGCATTTTTTAAAACTTTTATTCAAAAGTGGCCACAAAATTGGTACCCAACTTCATGCACCCGCCCACCAATAATAAACTAAATTTTGGAACTTTTCTTGAACGTTTAAATCTCGACCAAAAGAACTTGTGGTGTGTGGATATCAAGGGAGACTTGATGATTTGCATCAATGCAATTAAGTCATGCAAAGCATATTGGTAGAAGATTTAAAAGTGGATGTGATCATACCTTTGATATAAAGGATATATTTTTTTAATCCATCATATTTATTATTAATTGGACATTTTTAATCCATCATATTATTATTAATTGAACACAATAGCATATTTCTTAGACAATCATGCTATTGAGAAGGGCGAGGAGATAGTTTTGACTACTTAATATAATAAGTGGATAGATTTCAAAAAGATTCTCAAGATCTAGATCATTTTATTGATTCAAGTCTAGTAGTTTAATTTTGGAGGTTCCTATATTCATGACTATCCTAAGGTGAGTCAATTTTATGTCTAGTAGTTAGAATAAGATCATAAAATATTCTTTAGCAAGGGGGTAATGTGTTTTAAATATGGAAGAAAAGGATTTTGATTAAAGGGTGCTAGTGTGATTGTCAAAATGAAGAGTTGTTTGTGTAGTTAGGGAAGATTTTTAATATTTTCATTCCAATAATAGGAAAAGTAATTGAAGCAATAATTGGAAGGAATTTTCTAGAGGCTAAACATTCACACAATATGACTTTTAACATCATCCTAGGAAGAAAAAATATGTAAAGGTGGCTTTAAACATGTATATTCAAAGATCTTGGAAAAATGATATCTATTTTCCATATCAAACTATGAAAGAAGAGTTGATTTGCATGACTTAGGAGGTGTTTTTAGTAAGTTGTTAATAAGGGATATTAAAATCATAAAAAAATATTGAATTATTTTTGTTTGAAAGGAAAATTTGAAGAGCTTCAATCCTTCTCTGAAAGTCATGCTGACATTATTTCAAAGAGGTAGAAGACGATACTACAAGAATTACCATAGGTTTGTTGTTCCTCTTATTAAATGTAAACTAGGAAATAATGTGAATACATTTACACTTCTATAATCAGAAATTTATTTTCTCTATTTTTATGTTTAATGATAAGGAGATACCCCTGCATTAGCATCTTTCTCAAAAAAAAATATGAAAGATAGTATTGAGGGCTACAAACATATAATTTTTTGTCTTTAGATGACATTTTTTATCCTAAAAAGTATGATGCAATTTGTAATCTTTTATAAGATTGTGGATAGGAGCAAATAATATTGCATAGGAGGTTCAACAAAGGGGTGTTAAATATAATCTTAAGGGGTTTAGGTCAAATTCATGCATTTTTTATTATCATGGCATGATTTTTCAAGCAAAACTTAGGATTTTTCCACAAGTGCACATGTGTGTGTATGAAATATATAGTGAGCAATATGAACATGAAACTTTGTATCTTTGGGTGACTTTATTTAACCCTAAAAAATATGACATGACTTGTTATATTTCGTTATCTTATGGATAGGAGAAAAGAAGACTATGTATGAGGTTCAACAAAGGGAAGTCCAATCTAATCCTAGGGGATTCAAATCAAACTTGTTCATTTTTCAATTATGGCATGATTTTTCAAGAAAAATTTAGGGCTATTCCACTAGTGGGACATACTATTGTATTTTTACCACAAGAAAATTAGGTGAAAGAGAGATAAAATGACATAATTAATGAATAGATTCAAAGTAATAGAATATAAAATGATTTTGACATGTGACTTGGTTTTAAATTAGGAATATACGAAAAGGATAGGAAAATCAAGGGAGGCTAGGTTATGCCAAATGAAAATCAAGTAACTATGGTGTAGGGCCCAAAAATAAACTAGATGTAGGCATTTAATTGATATAGGTGTTGGAAGAATAAGAAGTTTTGTCATTGATGTCAACATTGTATGAAGATTGATATGCAGATCATTTGGTGAAGCATGAGTGTGTATATAGATTATAATCCAATGTATATTTGCAAGAAGGTTTGATTTGATGTAGACAGTTGAAGTGGAAAATTTTCTAGGTATCAGACTAGTGTTTTTCAGTGTATAGGAAATCCGATATTTTGGTCTACATTGGTCTTCCTCGAAGAATCATGCTCTCCGGTTCTAAGGTAATTTTATTGGATGTTAGAGGAGTCTAATTCCAAGTTTTCACATTGTTTTGTTTTCTAGTGAAGAAGCTATGAAAGAAAGAAGTTTCAATTTTCCAATGACAGTGATTGCCAGTACAGGGTGTATGTATTGGTGAATTTTCACTTCATCATGGATTGACATCTAGTATTGTGGATTTATGGGAGTGTTGAAAGGTGTCAGGTGTATCTTAGTTCCAAGTGGCATAAATTTTGGAGGTGCACGTGTCCATTTTTTGGTTGAACAATTGGTGAATTTCGATGTTAGGTCATTACCGATGCCGACCTAATATGATATGAGTATTGTAGAGTTTAAATAAGTGTTGAAACGTTATGTTGGAAATAATATAGGTCCATGCCAACCTATTTTATTTTGTTACAAGATTTTTTTGTAGTGTGAAGCATGTTTTGGGCTGACAAGTTATACTTTGCATAATATATACATCCAATTAGGCTGACCTAATTGATGTTGGGATGAAATCGGTATGAGTTCATTTCAGTGTTGGAAATGGTGTTAGTGAATATGCAAGTGTAGAGAAGAAAAGAGTGTTAGAGAAAAGTGATCAAGTGTGTTGAATTTGTGTATTGAGCTTCAGTGGAGTTGTATTCTAGCATGTTGTAGATGCATTTGTAACAATTCATTTTGGTTGTCTGCCACCCCTCTCTTCTATATTTTCTTCTTTATGTAGACAATGAGTCCACTAGGACAGTGAGTCCACCTACAATGAACACTTCTATAATATATTATAACTGATTATATAATATATTGTGAGCTAGTCCTCATCGTGGTTTTTCCCTTTTTAGGTTTTTCATGTAAAAAATTAGTGTTCATGTCTTATGCGATGTTGATGATCTTGATTTCATGCTTTACTTCCTTACTACAAATTAAATGTGCTATGTGGAATGAATTTTTAAATGTTTAAGTGGTTTCATGGCATATTTATTTACCCCCCCTCTTAGTATTTTGGGTGTTCAACAATTGGTATGAGAGTTTGGTTCATTGGAAGAAGCTTAACCACTTGGGGAAGATCTTGGAGGTTGAACACATGGATCTCAAAAGATGTCCTACTCCTCCAGAAGATATTCCTGTTGTTGGATTTATAGAAGAAGAGTGCATGGTTGACATGAATGGAGAACTTAGAATAGCCCTTGAAGATCTAGAAAGGACTGAAAGTGAGAACAAAGATATGAAGGAAAAATTCAAATAAGAAAATGGATGCATTAGAAAATTGAGAGAGAAAATCAAGAAATTTAGAGAAAGAAATAAGGAGGTTAGTGAGAAGTTCAAGCAAGCCAATGAGACAATTATTAGTCTAAAAGTGCAAGTTAAAGAAGGAAAAAGAGTTGAAGAATTCTTGAATGCTAAGATGAAAAGAAAATATGAAGAAAGTTCAAAAATTGAAGAAGTTGTGACCTTGAGATTAGATCTTGAGAAAGCAAAGAGTCATCAAGCAAAATTCAAGATTAGCTCTATAAAGCTTGATGAAATGATTGCAAATCAAAAAGGATCTAAAGAAAAAGAAGGATTAGGGTTTGAGAAAGGTGAAAGCTCAAGGATAGATCAAACTCCAAATTAGGCTGAAAATAAGATTGAGGACAAGAAGAGTAATGGAAAGCAAGTCCAAAATCAAAGGAAAGAATTCAAAAGACCACCAATCAAACAACAAAATGCACAAAGGTACCCATTTTTTAATGGTTTCTATTATTCTTGCAATAAATTTGGACATAAGGCTTTGGAATGTAGAAGCAAAATGAATCATATTGTTCAATGTTTTCCCAATCAGTGCTTTACATACAAAAGATCCGGTCATAAGGCTATTGAATGCATAAGTCAAATGATGAATGTCTATAAAAATGGTATGAGGTTTCAATATTTTAAAGGCTATTGTTATGCATGCAAAAGATTTGGGCATAATGCTAATCAATATAGATCCAAAATGGGTGGAAGCAAGATTGTTCAAAATGATGTCACTTGTTACAATTTCAATAGACCAAGTAGAAGCAAGAAGAATAATATAGCAAAGAAGAATGGTCCAGTAAAAAAGGTTGATCCAGTACAGATGAAGAAAGAGATGGATAAGATTTTGAGAAAGAAGGAAGACGGTGAGACTAAGCTTGAGTCTGTACCAACATCTAGTGTAGATGTTTCCTCTAAAAACTAATTTGAAAGCTTTGGCATAGGGGGAACATTAAAAAAAATCTGTATCCCCTGCCAAAGAATTAGTGCCGATGATTAAGTACATGGATATGAGGTGCAAATCAATATGCTTTATTTGTTGGAGAAAACACCAGTGGAAAATATTGAGTTGCGGAAGTTTGTGGAGCATTTGAATTTGATTATGCATATAGTTAAGGTTTTTACCATCTTTTCAAATTATGTATTCAATGCGAAATTAGGTCAGTGCAAAAAGGTTTATAAGTGATTTCATACACAATCTAAGTCATTTTCAAATGAGCATTTGAGAAGAGCAGACTAGTGAAGGAGAGAAGTAAAGTTTTTGAATAATTTTCAAAAGTTCTTGTGTGTGAAACCCTAACCGAAAGGTGATTAAAAGGTATTTACAATTTTTTTTTAATCTTGCCCTAAGTTTCAAAAGTGGTTTGAATTTGTTGCACAATGTATACACCACAAGTTGTAGAGGTATTGGATCATCCCCGATCCATATTAAAATGACATACCAACAAATCTCTAGTAGATGACCCATATGGTGTTCTATACACATAAGACATAAGGGTTCACATTCATAAGAAGTTGGAAGAATATCATCATGGTAAAATGGGTAATGTGTGGGTTAATGAACTCACCAAAGATAACTTTGAACTAAAAGTAGAATTTTGAGAGCTTGGAATAGAAGAAGCTTGATGCATGACACTATTTTCCTAACTTTAGCCATGATGATGCATGGGTAAGATTCACCCTAAGCATAATCCATGATAGATTCATCTGGGTTGATATACCCCACTTGATCAACAAAGAGGTGATTAGGGTTGTCACGGGTTTATGCTAAACTAGATTAGTTTCGACACTAAAGTCTATAAAGAATGAAGTGGTTATGGAGCTAATAGGATCACTTGACATAGGACAAGAGGGCATTAATAATCGAGAACATTAGAGATCTGACAGTCAAGTATGCCTCAATGATGATCAACTAAAAAGTATATTTCACTAATTGGAAAAACTTTGTATCAGCAATTGTCATTATACAACATATGAAATGGTTGTGAAGGGTATATATTATGACTTGTGCGAGTTATTGAGGGCACATTTGATTGATAATTTATAGAAGATAAAGGATTCTAAATATCCTTTCAAATTTGGCACATTGATCATATGTTTGTTGTTTTATTTCTTGAATGAGGTTCCCAGTACAAAGAATATAGTTTGGTTGAAGGGAAAACCAGTAGCTCATCAGATTAGGGACCACCTAAGGAGGTTAGGTAATGTGGAAATTCAAGAAGAAACATTATGGGGATTCTTCAAGACCTTTAAAAAGAATATGCAAGCTAGAGAAAGGATTCCTCAGACCGTGGTGGAGAAATACAAGAATGATATCACATTCTTTGTAACAAAAGACTACTGCATTATAAAAGCTATTGAGCCTAGGATTGTTTGGATTCCAAAAATGAGATATGAAATTATAGAGGAAGAAATCACCAGCTTAGTAGACTTGATATTGAGCAAACCAAAAGACACCTTTGAAGAGAGGTGTGGTACCTATGAGGAAATTAGAATTAGAAAGACTGCTAAGGATTGCATTCCATGCTTTACCATTGTTTTCATAATCCTTGATCTCATCATCACTTGTTGGACCATTTACAAGCATAGTATAATATTTTTCAACAAACTACAAAACACCAAATCCAAGAGAAACCATAAAGGACTCCATCCGAGCTTTCTAGTAGGTAAAATTTGTTCCATCAAACAAAGGAGCTTTGAAACCTTTCCTGTGCACCATACAGATCTACCTCAAATGGTTAAGCTTCTTCCTGGGAACCACAACTCTGATACCAACTGTTAGATGCACAAGGCAACTGAGAGGGGGGTTGAATCATTTTTATACTTTAAAACATTAAAAACCCCCATCAATCATTTAGATCCACATTGACCCTTAAACCCTTAACAACCATTAAAACCTTAAAATGCAATAACTAAATGTAAACATGTAAATCAGTAATGCAAACACATCCAAACACATAAGAACACCAGATTTACATGGAAAACCAAGAAGGAAAAACCACGATGAGTATTAGCTCACTAATATATGAATTGTAACACTAAATACAATAAGGCTCATTGCTAAGGGCTCACTGTCGGTGGCTCACTGCCAAAGGACTCACTATCTAGAAGAAATAAGAATAGAATAAGGGGTGGATTACCACCAATTTGAGTTGCTAATAATGAATCTCTCATATGTTGAAGGTACAGTTCCACTAAAGCACAAAAAACTCATCAAACATACTAAAATGTAGACACCTTCTACTCATTGCATTAGGAAGTCATAGGCATTAAGGCTCACACTCAGATCACTTGCACTTGATCACTTTCACATATTTCACATCTCACACTATGCTCTTAATCCACACAACAATTCTCCTTACATTTATACCCTTTGCAACCTAAAACAATCTCAATTAGGTTGGCCTTAAGGAAATCTATGCACCTCAATCGTGCAACACCTGATAGGTCAGCACCAAACACTTCCACAATATAAAGAAATGAAGCCAAACCATGCCAATAATTAATTGGGACCCAAATCTACACCAACATGCTTCTCAACACTTCCTCAAACAACAATTATCCTCCAAAATTAGCGCTAGCATGCCAAGTCGACCAAACCTATACTAACACTAGAAAGCAACTCCTAACACACCTCTCAAGGTCCAAAAACATCTCGTGGACTGCACAACAACAATCCACAATATCCATACAACATATTAGAATATTCTAGCATCATCAAAATATTCTGCACAACTGCTGTAACCACTTGAAACTCAAGAACACCTTCATTTTGTGCAACCAAACATCCAACACACCAAACAACTTTGTGAAACAACTCAACACTTGAAAATTCAAGGGTACGTAAATACAAATGATATAATCATGTTCCTAGATCTACAACACCAGAACCTTCACTGTAGAGAAATGCAAAGCAATCTCATTTCTCTTAGGCACCCTATTTTACTAGACAGACATATTATCAAACACATATTCCATTGAAGTATGATCAAAAACCTTAAAATTTTGATATGTGACCTCTAAACACCTTTGTTCATCACATCCAAACCACATGAGAATATATTCAATCATGAAGAAATGCGGAGCAAAACAATGAACGCCACTCTGTCACACTGAACTCTCTTTTATTCAGATTTTCTCAAAATAACTTGGAAACCAAGTGAACCGACTTCATCATCAACATTACTAACATCTTTGCAACACATATATAGCATCTAAAACATGCAACACTTTCTAACTACAACAATCTCCTCTAACACAAGTCAGGCCGACAACTCCTACAACTATACTAAAGTAGGACATCATGACAACACCAACATGTGTTGACATGAATACCAACCATTCCAACATTATCTTTATACAAGGTGTTGATATAAATTACAACACCCAATCAACTCACAAAGAAATCAAGCTTCCAACATCTCCAAACATCCAACAACACTGTCACAAACCCAATACATTGTTAATCATAACTTTTGCATCAGAGGACCTAAAAACTAATACTTTGTACACTGAAAACTATATTATGTGACTTAGCCAAATATCAATACATTTGTTCTACACTAGATTAGAACTCTTGCACTTGTAAAATGGATTACCATCACCATACTCACTCATGCCTCACCAATCAACTATACCTCAATGTAGACTTCAATGTTGACATCAATGACAACACTGTATATGGTCATGCTCATGTTGCCAATAACCATATCAATGACAAGCAAACCAACAATTTCCTCAAACTTCCAACACCCCTTACATTGGCTTACTAGTCTTTCAAATGTAAATATATCTTTTATAAAAAATCAAGATATACATGCAACTAAAATATACAACTTAGGATCTCAACATGCATAACTCTCTAAAGATATATAAAAAATGAGCTCTTAGATAATATAACAAAAGTAGGTATTCTAGAGTTATTTAAAATAAAAATACCCAACCTACACAAATTTTTAAACATGACAGATGATGGTATTAAAATAAAGAATTATCATTAGCCACTTATGACTAATTCCTCTCTTATTGGGAAATAGACTCAAGAATTTAAAAAGAGGGAAATATATTCATATTAGTTTATAAAACCAATAACTATTTGCTTAGATGCAACATTGTGAATCAAGAAATTTCACACAACTAGATCTAATTTAGTCGTCTATAACTACTCAAAGAATCTGATGTGTTGTTTTAAAATAACCCTTTAAAATATTTGAGGAAATTTTACAACTTCTATAATTTAGTTAACTAACCAAAAACAAAAAATTATTAAATGTAACTTATTACCTAAAATTTTTCAGCCAATTATATAAATATCTAGATCATAGAGAAGATTTTTACGAGAAAATATCTTTTCTATACTTAATACAGATCTATCCCTCAAACCTTTCAATCTTGACATACATCATTTGATCACCCTAGAATGCTTTAAAGGTGACCCTATAAAAATTTGGCCAAAATATAAGGGTTTTTTCTCAAATAAACATAGAGACTCTCTTTTAATTCCATAGAAGGAACCTACATTTATACCTAACAAGTATGCACTAGATTATCTATGTAGCTAATGCATCTTGCAATTTTACCATTGTGTTCATAACAAGAAGGAAAGATTTTGTTATTGACACATGGTTCTATCCAACCTTGATGATGGTATGAAGATTTGATTTCAATCAAGAATTTTTTTTCTTTATTTCTTTGTGTAAGTCTTCCCAAACTTGCATCTTTATAAAGTAAAAAATAATTCCATCAAATTGGTTACAACAACCTCTATATTGAAGTAACTACACCCATTAATCATGTTACTCTCAAATGGATATTTTATTCTATTATGCAAACAAGGGTAAAACCTTTTCAAATCTATACACAAACTATCACTAAGTGTCCTAACTTCATCAATTTTTAGTGTGAATAAATGGATGCAATATAGCCCATGCTTAATAAGGTCATCATCCTTATCAAGTTTAGTGGAGAAGATGAACTCCATCGATTCTTAATCAATTTTCTAGCTAACTCCTTAAATCAAGAACTTGACACTAAAAATGGATTTGCATATGCAAATCTTTGTCATGTCATCACCATGCCACAAGAAACCACACAAAAGTACTTTTATCAACCTTGCAATCATTTCCTTCAACTTCTTCACTCCACTTGAGAATGAATTTTGTCTTTCTCAAAACCCCTATCTCTATCACATTCCACACAAAACCATTTGCTTATGCTAAATTAAATATTTTAAACTTTAGTTGTGGCTGAACAACTCATGTTGATTAATAATCAATGATTGAGGGAAAATGGTGAGAGAAATGAACAAATTGCCTATATGAGCATTATTAAGTGATTTAGTCAAGATTTGCCAAGTATACTGAGTGGACCCATAAGGTATGCCACTTAAGACAATACAATCATTTTTATTTTGTCACCATAAAGAGAAGTCCTCTAAAGAACTTGTACAAAGATTTCACATATTAGTCTTTTGGCCAATGAGAATTGATCACCAATGCTAATCCTCCTTTTCATTCACTACTATAAACAAAGATGTGTATCTTTTACTTTAATTGTGTAGACCAAACAAATAGTGTTCCCATCAATGTCCACCCATACCAGGTGGAAAATCCACAATTCATTGTTGTAAGGGTGGACCCCTTACATTTTTTTGCAAAATATCATTTTGACCAATAAGAGTTAAATTGTGTTGCAAAATGTTATCATATTCTATTTTTAATCACTACCTTGACTCACTAAGTTTTTAACATAATCAAAAAGTCACATTGATCAGCAAATGATATATGGTAAGGGGTAAAATGAGGTAAGCATATGTGAGAGCACCTAAGTTTGGTTATTTTTTCTTATTGATGACACATAGCCAAGAGGCTCTGCTTGCATAAATAAAATGAGACCACTATTCTTGTAACATAAAATCATGTATCATTGCTTAGTTTGATGTTGCAAAAGTGAATGTCATACAATCTTCCATATAAACATCCCCTAGCCATTAAAAGAAGAGATGCCAAACCACGTGTCTCACCAAGTTATACATTCATCCTTTGACACTTGACACATCATCTAAAGATGCAACTACTTGATGGTTCATGGTGATCAAATTATAACATAAAAAAATGAAAAAAGTTGAAGTTTTAGATGATAACCTTTTCATTTTCACCGTGATGCAATAAGAAATGAGAATTTAATGTTAATACCACAAAGCAGACCCACCAAACTCGCCACCTAAAACCATATGATACCTCACTAATTCTATATAGAACAAACCACCATGTAAGTGATTATACACTTGTTCACTAATGGGATTGCAACACATAAGATCAAATTTTCATTAAAAGCAGCCTACACACCCACCATCTCTTCAATTGATATGTTTAACGACTTGTATTAATCAATTCAAAATAAACAACTAGTGACCCAACACAACACAAAGTCACCATAGATATCTTATGTAGTTTCACTCTGGTGAAATGAAAAATAGACATATAGATTGGATAATAAAATGTGTGTTCTACTTTCAACCCATACCAAATAGACAAAGCAAGCCCACCAAACTTGAAATATTTTACCACCTAACATTTTGTAAGTGGTCTGTGCAATGAAGGTCAATGTAGATGTTTTGATTAATAAATCTGAGACACATAAACATTGTGTCATATTAAAGCTGCGTACATCTTCTGTTATTTGATTGAGGAGCACAGAGAATATATGGTGGGTGAACAAAATAAAATTACTTAAAGACACTGTGCAAATATGAAGAATGAAGTTATTTTTTTTCTCATAAAAGGAGAATATGATATCATTCGAAAGAGATAATGAGTTGAGACAAAAGCCAGCTACTTATATGATTCCTTCTTATCATGTTGGTAGCTTCCATTTTAAAGGATCATATGCATCTTGTGGGATCTGCTTTTTTATCATAACTTTGTTTTTTTCTGTGTCTGTTCTTCTCTACATTTGTTTCTCTAATTATGTTTGAAAGGATGTCTGAATTTATACCAACTGTTCTGAAAGATAGATAGCCTCTTCCATTCAAAACAGTAATTAAATTCACTGTTAATTATAATTTGTTTTTCTTAATATATTTCTTTTTAAGAACAATGTCTGAATTTATACCAACTGTTCTGAAAGATAGATAGCCTCTTCCATTCAAAACAGTAATTAAATTCACTGTTAATTATAATTTGTTTTTCTTAATATATTTCTTTTTACAGTTCTTAAAATAATTGGTAGACAATAATTTATAAAATTTTAATTTTATTAATTACAAAATAATAGTATATTATTTATTAAAAAAGTGGATGTTAGACACTTGAATACTATAAAAATATCTTTTTATTGATAATATGAAGTTTTCACAGTCTAAAATATTAATGTAATGAAATTTCTGGATTTATCTCTGTTAATTTTTTTACATCAACATTTTTGGATGAAAGGACACTAATCTCAAAATAAAATAGAGTAGGAAGGAGTTCAACAATGTCTAGTTAGTTCTAAGGAAGAGAGAGGAGAGAGGTGAAATTGGTAGGGAGAAAGATCAATTAGGGGTGACCCAAATAAAACAAGACCCAAACGAGAGAATAATAAGCACACAAATAAGTCAATTGAACTAACTTTGTCTATAAATAAGTAAAAATATAACAAAAATCCAATGAGACTTGAACATTGATAGCAAGAAGAGCAGAAATTAACCATGCCACTATTGACATTCAAAAATATTACTTACTATTTTATTTATAAAATATATTGTTTATTATTATTTTTAAAAATATAACTATTTACTATTTTTTTTACTAAATTATATAATTATTTCATTTACTATGATTTATATTTTTATGCTTATTCTATTTTGAAAAATATAATAAATATAATATATTTATACATAACTATTTTATTTACTAGCATATCTATCTTTAAAAATTCTATGTAAATAAAATAGACTAACATTTTTTACATAATTTTTAGAAGTTATTATTACTTAATACACATTCTATATATAATTTATTACTATTTAAAAAAAAATGTATTGATATCAAAATAAAACATTATTTTATGCTATCTTATAATCTATGTCTCTTAATTCAAAATTCATCCGATTAATTTTTTTATAAATATAATGACCCCCTGACTTATATAATGTATAGATAGATAAATAATATTTTATTTTTTTGACAAAAAAAATAGAATATATATTAATTAATTAAACTGAAAGAGTTATATAAGGATTTCCAAGCAATAATAGTTGTCATTAAAGCCCAAAGAACAAAAATCCAAGGAGGTTTGTTGCAAAACCATCCCCAACGAGCCTCACAAGAGAACATGAAAGAAGAATATCAACCCAAATCATGATGAAGGAGTGAAATAAGTTTTGAGCTTTGGACTAAAGAAAGAGATCCCCAATCCATAACATTCCATCTGCAATCAACATCAAAAGCCCATTTAGCCAAACAATTTGCAACAACACTTGACTCACAAGGAATATGAATAAAAGAGACGGAATCAAAATTTTGAGCCATACAAAGAATTTGAGCCACATAAAGAGACAACCTCCAAGAAGATTGAGAAGCTTGCCCATTATTCAAGAGGGAGACCAACACCATTGAATCCATCTCACAAATCATATTTTTCCAACTAAGCTCAAAATCTTTATCCAAATCTACTAAGATAGCTTGAGCCTTCATGTAATTATTTGTAACAATCCCCATAATAGATGAAAAAAGAAGTGAACTAACCCAGTACTATCTCTTTTGATTCCACCAATACCTGTTGCCCTCAGATTACCTCAAGATGAACCAGTAGTATTAATTTTACAAAATCTTAAAGGTGGAAGAGACCATTTGATAGGAAAGCAAAGTGTGGAAACGCCTTCCAAATGCTAAACCTCGGGAGAGAGATACAATTTTTTTTATAAAACTTTGCAATTACAGTCCATTTAAAATACACATTCACGAATAACAGAATAGACAATTAAAAAATATCAACACAAATGAACACCATATTTTACATGGGAAAACCCTTATGGGAAAAAACCCACACACCAAAGCAACAACCTTCTTATATTACAGTAAATGAATTACATACAACTTACAAAGTTTCACTTTCATAGATGTTGATTCACAATATCAATCTAGCAACATTCGATTACAACTTGTTTTGATCACACTCATAGTTACAATAAACCTCAACACTATTACAATGCATACTACATACAATGTAGATTACCAATCGTTATGTTCTCCAAGCATTACCAGGATACAATTGTTTCAAATCCCATAGGCGAACGGTCACAATACCGTTTAACCATCAATACTCATTGCAATTAGCATAATGTCAAAGGGACAAGGAAACAAGTCCCTCTAATTCTTCAATGTCACATCAAAATGCTTTTTTCTTACTGTTGTTACTGCCTCCCATCGGATCCTCAAGGGGAAAAATTAGCACCTCGCATCGATACACAGAAGTCCCATTGATGAAGCTTATAACATTAACTATGGTCCCCACTACCAACGTAACATCCATGTCACCATTATCGTACAACTGACATCACCTTCCACGCTGACTGGTCCCACCTTAATGGTATACCATGGGTTCCACACCATCGACACACTGAGGAGACTCCAATCCATGTCCCAATGAAGTTCTCCACTCCTACCGACAAGAGTTCCTAGTCTCCCATCGGGATGGGGTGATCCCACAAAGTTGGTTTACAATTTCTGGGAATTTTGATTTTTGCTGAAATCACATATTTTTAGAAAATATAATGATTTAAGCCTTAAAAAGTTCCATTTAAAGCATTCCAATTGAAGAGGGTTTGATCAAACTACCTTAGATCAAATCCCCTTGGATAGAACCCTGCTAGTTTTAAACCATACCTATAACAAAGTCTCCTTTACACCTATCAAAATGCTGATAAAAAACCACTTTTGATTTACCTTTTGGGGGATCAAATGAATTCATTTAAAATTTACTTTTTGTAATTATGTAGTCCTTATTATAAGCTTCCCAAAAAGTATAATTTTAAATAAATTTAATTGTATTATTATATTTATTTTTTATTTCTTGTGAATGTAGGTTTTTCACTGAAAATCAAGCTCTTTGTTCTGCACATGTGGAAAAATAGAATATTATCATTTTTATTTTTTTTAAATATGAGTGCACCAGATATTGAAGTCCTTGATCCAACAAAGAAAATAATAATTGAATTTCGATACATACAAAAAAATTTATGTGTTATATGGTCTCGCCTATGTCTGAATTGTAATTGGTTTCACTTGAAAACTTGATTAAGGAAAAAATATTCAATAAAACACTATGAAACCAATTGGAAGCACTAGATATTGTAGTTACAAATCTAAATTTGAAATAATTAGAATTTTGTCCTTTATGGAAAAAATCTTATGTGTTATATGGTGAGTGTCACTCCTTAAAAATGGTGTTTACTGAAAAAAACTAGTTTTCGAAGTAGATGGAACAATAAGTGAAATAGAAAGTTTCATTCCCTGCAACACTGGAACAACTAATTGCTTGCAATATGTCATATTAAATCTCTTTAGGAAAGCATTTATATACTTACTCTAGTTGAGCCAAAGTTTTCTATTTCCCCTATCCCTTCTTATTTCCATCTCAAGAATATACTTAGCTGCACCTAAATCTTTCATTTCAAATTGTGCTAGCAATTGAGATTTTAATTTAGAAATCATTCCCTTACTATTCCCAATGAACAACATGTCATCCACATACAGGGAAATAATAAGAAGATGACCATTTTTAGTTTTAAAGTACACACAATGATCTGAATTCAATGATCTCATAAACCTCAATGACAACAAAAAAGAGTCAAAATTTTGGTACCACATTCTAGGCGATTACTTCAAACCATACAAAGAGTTTTATAACTTGCAAACCAGGTTTCCTTACCATTTTCAATGAAGTCTCTAGCTAGGACATATAAATTTCTTCCTTCAAATCACCATGAAGAAACGTTGTCTTCACATCCATTTGCTCAATCTCTAAATCATACGTTGCTACAAGTGACAATAGAAATCTAATGGATGTCAACTTAGCTATAGGAGAAAATATTTCTCCATAGTCAATTCCCTCCACCTAAGAATATCCTTTTGTGACCAACATCGCTTTATGCTTCTAAACACTACCATCCAGACCGATTTTCTTTTTGAACACCCATTTGCATCCAACAGGCTTTTGACCTTTAGGAAAAGGTGCCAAATCTCAAGTTTCATTATTCTTCAATGATGTCATTTCTTCATTCATGGATTCTAACCAGGAATTTGAATTAGACATACCCATCGCCTCTCTAGCAGTCCTAGGCTCATCAGTGTTATCAATCAAATCATAGGAAAAACTAGAATCCAACATAGAATACCCAAACCTTTCAGGTTGTTTCTTTGCACGCATAGACTTCCTCACAAGCTGAGTTTGAGGTTCTTCTTGATCAAAATTTTTAAAGCTGCTAGAGCTCTCATCACTAACAGGTCCACCAAGAGTACATAGTTCATCCTTATATAGTGTAACGGGAAATTCAACTACCTCCTTTTCTGCTTCTTTCATCTCTAGCTATAGATCAATAGTAGAAGGTTTTAGCTCATGGAAGATCCCACTTCTGTTATACATCACCTTCTTTGTAATTGGATTCCAAATCTTGTACCCTTTCACACTAATTCCATAACCGATGAAGATACATTTTACAACCTTGTTCTCCAATTTAGATCTTTTTCACTAGCAACATAAGCATATCCCTCACAACCAAAGACTCTAACATGTCTCAAAGAGGGCTTCTTACTAGACCACACTTCCATAGGTGTCTTTCCCATGAGCACCAAAGTGGGAGATCTATTAATTAAATAACATGTTGTAGCTATAGCCTCAACCCAAAACTTATGTTCTAGACTAGCACTAATCAACATACTTCTCACCCTTTCCATCAACGGTCTATTCATCCTTTTTGCAACTCCATTTTTTTATGGAGTGTAAGGAGTGGTCATATGTCTTTTAATTTCGTGATCCTTGCAAAAATTATTGAAATCTGTTGAATAAAATTCACCTCCATTATTCGTCCTCAAGCATTTTTATTTTTCTGCCAATCTAATTTTCAACCAAGGTTTTAAATTCCTTAAACCGACTGAAAAACTTGTGTTTTACTTTTGAGAAAGTAAACAAATTCCCTTCTCGAATAATCATCTATGAATGAAACAAAATAAATAGATTTCAATAACGAAGGAACATTAAATAGACCAAACACATTAGCATGAATATAATCCAAAATTCTAGAAGATTTATGAGGACTAGAATAATGTGAAACACAGTGTTGTTTTCCATATATACAATGTTTGCAAAAATTGAATTCAAGGTTACAATCATCAAGCCCTTCAACTAGGATTTTATTTTTCAAGGATTTAAGCCTTTTTCACCAATGTGGCCGAGCGTTTGATGCCACAACATTATGTTCTCCTTCTCTACTTGATCAGATTTCCTAGACATCACAGAAGCACTATTACATTGAATTGCATATGCATCCAACTTATACAGAGTGCCTATTCTTGCACCCTTAGCCAACACCATAGAGCCTCTCGTCATTTTACAAATACCATTCGAGAAAGAGACTTGTACACCAGTAGCAATAAGCTTACTAACTAAAAGTAAATTTTGAGCCAGACCTAGTATATGCATTACATCATTGATTCCCTTTACTCTTCCATCAGGAAATCAAATTCTGACTCTCCATGACCAACAATTTCTAGGTGAGAATCATCTCCCAAATACACCCTTCCACCATCATACTTTTTGTATCTAGAGAACCAATCTCAATTAGAGGTCATGTGGAAGGATGTGTTGGCAAGAGACACTGCACATGTTTTCTGGTGTTGTCATTGATGGCAACCCTTGTCAGCTAGTCAATCTGCACGTCGTCATTTACTCATACTAGAAGAGAGATTCAAGATCAGTGATTATTTGTTAATCTAAAACAAAGCATCCGATAGATTTGTGTTCTTCGATTCATAAGAAAATTTTATGTTATTATTTTGTGTTGTGGATCTCAAGGATGATTGGTTGATGCATTAGCTATGTTATCTATAAATCTTGGTGCATTGTATTTATTTGAGTGTAAGTTAGAAGATCTGGTTGACTAATTTTATGTTCATCAGAGTATGAAGGCCGACTTGGTGGATGTAGCGTGTTGCGGACATTTGAGGAGTTATTTTTTAAGTGTTTTTGTGTTTGATCATTTTTATTTGGGTCCTCACTATGTTGTGGCCAAATTTTGTGGATGTACATTGAATATTATGCATGATTTGAGCTGACAATTTATCAATATTTCTTATTTTGTTGAAGTCGACATGAAGCGATTAAATCCCTTGTAGCGGATATATACAAGTGATTGATTATATCATTTTAATATATGTTCGATGTGAGTTGATGTATGTTGTGAATGTTAGAAGGTCAGTAGAATGATTATGCAAAGTTTCACTTGTGCATTAAGGATTTTTTATGCGAGTTGAAGCTAAACATAGCAGAAGAGCAGAATCAGTCAGAACGTCCAACATTCGATTGTTGAGCCTAACCAAAATTGTAATCAGGCATTTGTAGACGCTACTTTCCCAGTTCAAATCTTTGGAAGTATTCCAAAATTTTGTAAGGAAGTGATCCTTTCTGTTTTTCAGCAGCAAGCTCTAGGCAATGTGCGTGAATGCAAGTGCATTCTCATTTTGTAAACTTTTCTTTTGAGTATACTCAGACAATATTGTGGATTGACCTCCATCGTGGTTTTTCCCCTATCAGGGTTTCCACGTCAAAATATTTGTGTTATGGTGTTGTAGTTACTTGTCTTATGTGCATGCGTTTTTATTTTGGTTGAATGTTATTAGTACTTTAAGGATCAGATTAATAAAGTTAAAAATTGCACAACATTGATTCACCCCCCCTCTCAGTGTTGGTTGATTCCAACAATTAGTATCAGAGCCTAGTTCCTCGAAATAATTTTAAAAGATTGGGGAAGATCTTGGAAAGTGTTTGAATGGATTCAAGCAGTATTCAACAACAAATTATGGTGGCCCTAGATGATCTTGATTAGGAAAAATCTGAAGTTTGGGAATTACATGAAAATCTCATGAATGTTGAGAGATTCATTGAGTCATTGAAAGAAAAATCAACAAGTCTAGGGAGAAGAGAAGGGAATTTTGTGATCAAATCAAGCAGGAAGACAACAAATGCATTATAGATGAACAACTGAGTCAAGCCCTAAAGGAAAATATAGAAGAATGTGAAAAGTTTTCCAGAGATAGTGCAATCCTAAAGCATGTGACAAAATCTATTAGGATGAGGATGACCAAGGAGATTGAAGACAGGAAGAGGAATGAAGAAAAGCTTGCTCAATCCCTAAAAGAGAAATATAAAGAATGCAACCGAATTACTAATGGATTCATTCAGTTGGAACTTGAGTTGGAGCAAACTAAACAAAATGAGGAAGAGCTTGAAAAGCACATTGTTGATCTTAGAGATGAACTTGCTACTACAAATGAATTCAAGGAGAAGTTCAAGATTAGCTTAGCCAAGCTTGATGAACTGATTAAAATTCAAAGGATTGATGGTGACAAGCGAGGTCTTGGATATGAGAAAGGAGAAAGTCCCATATCTGGACAAAGGAGATTTAGACAAGGAAATTTGATGAATCAACCTGGAAGGTATCTGGTAAGACAACCTAATGCTCAAAGATTTAATGGTAACTATTATGTTTGTAATAAATTTGGTCATATGGCAGCTCAATGTGGAAGCAAAATGAATTCAAGTGGTCCATCATTCTCCGGTCAGTGTTTTAATTGTAACAAGTATGGTCATAAGTCAAATGAATGCAGAAACATGATGAATAACTCTTACAGAGATGTTAGATGCTATGCATGCAATAGATTTGGCCATATTTCTAACCAATGCAAATCAAGAGAAAATCAGTGGAAGAATTGGACTGGACAAAGAAATGTGGTGTGTTACAATTGCAACAAAACTGGTCATATTGCTAGATTTTGCAGAAGAGGTCTGGTAAATCAAAGAAGAAACATGCAGAAGGATGAAAAAGGAAAAGGGAAAGTCACTATAGATCAGATCAGGAAGCAGATGAAGATGACATGGGTGAAGAAGAGTCCCTCTATTGCAGGAAATGAGCCAGCACTAGAATTAGCTTCTGGTAATTCCTCTGAGAATTAGATTAAGGCCTCTGGCCTAGGGGGAGCTGTTAAGAAAATCCTTCAAACCCCCTACTGATAATTGACATCGGGATGTGGATGTGTGCAGTGATTGCATTGATGATCTACAGATGTTGAAAAATTGGAGAAAGTATTTATACAGAATTGAAGGTCCGCAGAAGAGTTATCTTTTACAGTGTATGGAAATAGGGTATCTAGATGAGTTAGGGAAAAAGCATTTTTTGCGTCAAAAAGGTTAGGTGTGCGAATTATAAAAGGTCATTTCTATCTTTCATCTGTCACTTTTCATTTTGAGAAGAAGTTTGAAGAGCTTTGAAGCGAACTTTGGAAAATTTTGGCAAGTATTCAAGTGTGAAGGCGATTCGAAGATCAAACCCTAATCTAGAAAAAAGGTATTTATTAGGAAAACTTTTAAACCTGTGAATTTGTGAAAATGGCTACTCCATTGGTAGTTGAAGTTAAGGATAGACCTCGTCCAAAATTCAAGTGGCATCCTTTCAAATCTATTGAGACTGATCCCTTAGGTGCATTTTTGTTTGTTTTGTATGGAGTCTTGCATATTGAAGACATTAGGGCATGCATCCATGCTAATAATGAGTAATTAGGAAGATTGCATCTAGTGAATTTGTATTCAAATCACATTGTTGGAGAGGATTTCTGTGTTAATCCTAAATTCAAAACCCTAGAGGAGAAGAAATTCACATAGATTGTGAAATTCCCCATGTTTGATGAAAGCGAATGGGTCTGGTATATCTTAAGTTGAGTTCATGCAGAATTTATGTGGTTGAGTCGACCTTTCAATATTACAAAAGAATCCATAAGCGCTGTTACATGCTTAAATTCCTTTGGTGGATTGCCGATTTTGAAGTCCGTGAAGAATTAAACAGTCACTAATGCAACTGGTTCCATATTTGATAGAAGAGCGATGAAAATTGATAATATCATTGATGTAGATGTGAAATTTTCCTCGATGGTCATTAGTTACAAGATATATCACTCTAGCCAAGAAAGTTTGTATTTGATACAACCATATATGCAGCATATCAGATGGTGAAGGAGAATGCAGAGTATGATTTATGTGAGTTGCTTCGAAGTCAACTTATGGAGAATCTTGGTAAGATCAAGAAAGACAAGAAGAATTCCTTTAAATATGTTAATCTGTTGCTATGTTTGTTATTTTATTTCATGAATGAAGTTCTGGGAGTTGGGAAAGTGCATTGGAAAAATGATAAGCCTGTTGTTGTTAATATTAGAGATATCTTGTATGGAATTGGTGATATGCAAGCCAGGAAAACTACAATTTGGGGATATTTCAAGAACTTTCGGAATGTGATGCAAGCCAGGGAAAGAATTCCTACTTCTATTGTGGAGAAGTATAAGGATACAATCTGTTTTATGGTGGAAATTGATCAATGCCCGATGGAAGCTGTAGAACCTAGAACTGTTTGGATCATGCCAATGGGTTATGAAGTTTAGGAAAGCATCTTGGAACTATATGCACAAAATTTATTGAGTAAGCCTTTGGGTTCGTCTGAAGAGAAGTTTGGAACATATGTAGATAAAAATATGCAAGTCCATGAGCAGTTGAAGAAACCAATGATAGTCCAGAGAGTAAGGAAAGAAGTGGAAGTTTTTGAAGAAAGCATGGGCATATCTAAAAGAAGTTGTAAGAGAATCCAAAAGGATGAGAGAACAAGATGAAGCCGAAAAAGGAAAAGAGCCTGCTAAAACTGAATTTTCTAGTCCAACAACATCCTCTGTCTAAACTAGATCTAAAGGAGCTCTGCACCCCTATCTGGTCATGCAAAGAAATTAGCCCCTGTAAAAGCTCAAATTAAGACATCCGGTAAAAGGAAGAAGGATACGAGCACAAGAGTGTATACATTTTTTTTAGAAGATGAAGAGACAAAATCTGATGAAGTTAGAGAAATAAAGCATATGGGCACCCAAGCATCAACAACAGTCACTAAGGACAAGTCCTCTCGTGAAGAGGAGAAAGCAAAGAAGAAGATGAAGCTTGAAAAACTAGGTATGTCTCTGAAAGAAGTTGAAAGAGGTATAATCAAAGATGGTAATCTTAAGCCCCTATGTGAAGTGTATGGTATCTTTGATAGTGTTGGTCAAAGAGTTCTTGAAGAGGATACAATACAATATTTGAACAATTTCAACATGACTTTTGTTGAGATAATGGCATAGTTTCCTAAGGAACTCTATGAAATTTTGGAGATGAGGAGAGTAAGTGCCAGAACTGAAGAAGAGCAGTTGAGAGAATGAATTCTTGAAAATCTAAGTTTGGTAATGTCTATTGAGGAAATGAAGACAATCTTAAAAGAAGAAAAAAGAGAATTCAAGAGCAAAACAAGAATAAACAAGCTTATGATGGGTAGGACTGAAGAGGTTGCAAAAGAAATTGGAAATTTTTTGAAGGAAGATCTATTAAAGAACAAAATTGATGTTGTTTATGAAGAAGTGCATGTGGAAGATACTTTATTTGGCCTGGTAAATGAAGAGGTTACAGTTGAGGACATTCAGATTCCTCCTGATGTGCATGATTCAGAAATACTTATGAAGACTAGAGCTCCTAAAATTGTGTCGGTTGAAGAAAAGGAGATATCAGTTGAAGATGTTGAAATTCCAAATGACAAGCAAAAAATCTAAGGCTGAGAAAACATTGGTTGAGTAAAAGAAGGTTGAAGTTAAAGGAGTTCCAGTGGAAGCAAGAGACACTATAAAGACAGTGAGGAAATTTTTGGAAGAACAAAAGGAAGAATTTGATCTCGAGTTGGGAGAAGGTCCTATTCATTTGTCTACTTTGTCCCCAATTCAGAAAATGAAAGTTGCATCATTTGCACAGGCTAAGGCTAGAGAAGAAATTCTGAAGTCTCACATTCAGGACAGTGAGTTACTGAGTCTTTCATCTAGTATCTTGGAGAAGATCGTGCCTACTCATGTTAAGGATCCATCCTATTCTTCCTCCAGTGAGCTGAAGAAAATTATTAATTCGGTAAGTACTCATTTTGAGTCACTTGAGAAGTCAGCTTTGGTCAAGGTACAAAAGGAGTTTGATGACAAATGGTTCAGTAGATTGAAAGGAATGATAGCTAATGATAAATCTTTGTTAGCTACCCATATGAAGAATGTTCAAAGTGCACTATCTGAAGGTGGAAAGATCTATAAGTTGTGTTTTTCTTTGTCTAAACTTACTAAGGACAATGAGAAGATGATTAAGGATCATGAGAAATAGTTAGCTGCTATTTATGTTTCCTTTGATCCTTTAATTTTTTTCTATTGGAGAGCAAGAAAGTCAATTTATAGCCTTACTTGACAAGATAAAGAGTTTAAAGCATGATAATGACAGAGTTGTGGAAAGAGCTTGTGAACTTAGAGGCCTAATTGGTCCAAAGATGGAAACTATGTTGAATGCTTTGAAGAAAGCACAAGATGCTTTGGTCATCAATGATCTGGTGAACCTTGAATCAATAGAAATGCAATCTTATATACTCTGTGGTCACATAACTATTCTAGAAACCTTAAGAAGTGTTGGGACACAAGCCTGGACCTATTGAAGACCAATTTTGCAAATATTTTCAAGTTTGTGTAAATTGTTGAAACAAGTATGTACATATGCAGTTTGAAGTTTTTGTTTGTTTAGAGAAGTTATGTATGCTTATTCCCCATATTTTCAATTGATGTCAAAGGGGGAAAATAGAACAATGAAAAATGTATATTCATCTAAGGGGGAGTTGTAGTTTTGAGCTGTGGATGAAGATCTTTTTGGAGTTTTGGTTGGCAGTGTATTTTTGTTGGTACTGATCCAACACTTAGTCATTTTTCACTAAGTGTTTCCATCAATGCCAAAGGGGGAGATTGTTGGAAAGAGACACTACACATGTTTTCTGGTGTTGTCATTGATGGAAACCCTTGTCAGCTAGTCGATCCGCACATCGTCATTTACTCATACTGGAAGACAAATTGAAGATTAGTGATTATCCGTTAAGCTAAAAGAGAGCATCCGGTAGATTTGTGTTCTTCGATTCATAAAAAAAAATTATGTTATTATTTTGTGTTGTGGATCTTAGGGATTATTGGTCAATGCATTATCTATGCTATCTGTAAATCTTGGTGCCTCGTATTGATTTGAGTGTAAGTTAGAAGATCTAGTTGACTAATTTTTTGTTCATCAGTGTATGACGGCCGACTTGGTGGATGTAGTGTGTCGCAGATACTTGAGGAGTTATTGTTTAAGTGTTTTTTGTGTTCAAGAATTTTTATTTGGGTCCTCACTATGTTGTGGCCGAATTTTTTGGATGCGCATTGAATATTATGCATGATTTGAGCCAATAGTTTGTCAATATTTCTTATTTTGTTGAAGTTGACATGAAGCGATTAAATCCCTTGTAGTGGATATATATAAGTGATTGATTATATCATTTTGATATATGTTCGATGTGAGTTGATGTATGTTGCAAATTTCAGAAGGTCAGTAGAATGATTATGAACAGTTTCACTTGTGCATTAGGGATTTTTTATGCAAGTTGAAGCAGAACAGAGCAGAAGAGCAGAATCAGTCAGAAGGTCTAGAATTTGATTGTTGAGCCTAACCGGAACTGTAATTAGGAATTTGTAGATGCTACTTTCCTAATTCAAATCTTTGGAAGTATTCCAAACTTTTGTAAGGAAGTGAGCCTTTCTATTTTTGAGCAGTGAGCTCTAGCCAGTGTGCTTGAATGCAAGTGCATTCTCATTATGTAAACTTTTCTTTTGAGTATACTCAGACAATATTGTGGATTGACTTGCACCATGGTTTTTCCCTTAACAGGGTTTCCACATAAAAATCTGTGTTATGGTGTCGTGGTTACTTGTATTATGTGCATGCATTTTTATTTTGGTTGAATGTTATCAATACTTTAAGGATCAGATTAATAAAGTTAAAAATTGCAAAACACTGATTCACCCCCCCTCTCAGTGGTTCTTGATTCCAACAGGATGCACCTAAATCGATCAGCCAAACATCATCTAATGCCTAAGTTGCCAAGGTTGTTATGAAGGCATCTACATCACTCTAAGAAGATTCACTATCAGAAGAATTAGATTTCTTTTTCTTCTTCTTCTCCTCTTTGCAATCTTTCCAGATATGTCCAATTTTCCCACAATTCCAACATTTCACCTTAGAATTTTTACCAAGAGACTTTGATCTCCCCTCTGACTTGGATTTTTATTTCTTTCTTTCTTCTTGCTTCTCTCCTTTGATCTTTCTCGAACATCAAGGGCCTCCTTAGCCATCTCAAAATATTATCTCTACATTTCCTCTGAGAGCAGTGAAGGAACCACATGTTCCATCTTGAAAGTGGTTGTTGTACTCCCAATGGCCATTACCAGGTGATCCCATGTGTCTGGAAAAGAAAAAAATAGGAGCATGCAATGATCCTCATCATCAATTTTCACACCAAAAAATGCCAACTAACGAACTATCATATTAAATGCATTCAAATGATTTGCAATGGATGCCCCTTCCACCATTTTCAAAGAGTACAACTTCTTCTTGAGAAATAACTTATTTAATAGGGATTTTCCCTGATAAATGTCACCAAGTTTCTTCCATAGAAGTTTCAATGTATTCTCTTCATGGAAATTCAAGAGCACTGAATCAACCAAGCATAGTTTGATCAGACCTTTGGCTTTCCTATCCATTGCATCCTAGTCATTCTGCAACATTGTTGATGGTTTATTATCAAACACTACATCCCAGATTTATTGATCAACAAGCAAATATTTAATTTTGAGTTTCCACACTCAAAATTGCCACCATTGAATTTATGAATTTGTATTCTTCTAGATGTGCTAGGCATCTTAAATCTACAATTAGTTCACACACAAATTTCTCTGCAAAACTCCCACTAAACAAAATCAACACAAAAAACTCGTCTCACCCACAAGGATAACAGAGCTAACCTGGCTCTAATACCAATTGATAGGAAAGAAAAGTGTGGAAATCTCTTCCAAATGCTAAACCTTAGGAGAGAGATAATAGAAAAATTTACAAAATTTTACAATTATAGTCCATTTAAAATACACATTCATGAATAAAAGAATTTAGACAATTAAAAAACATCAACAAAAATGAACACCAAATTTTGTGTGGGAAAACCCTTACGAGAAAAAACCCACACACTAAAGCAACAACCTTCTTGTATTATAGTAAATGAATTACATACAAGTTACAAAGTTCCACTTTCACAAGTGTTGATTCATAATTTCAATCTAGTAGCATTCAATTACAACTTGTTTTGATCACACTCACAGTTACAACAAACCTCAACACTGTTACAATGCATATGACATACAATGTAGATTACCAATCATTCTATTCTCCAAGCATTACCAGGTTACAGTCATTTCACATCCCATAGACAAACAGTGACAATACCATTTAATTGTCAATACTCACTACAGTTATTGTAATTTTGAATTGACAAGGAATCAAGTCCCTTTGATTCTTCACTGTCACATTGACATGCTTGTTGCTTACTGTTATTACTGCCTCCCATCAGATTATCAAGGCAATAGCTTAGCACCTCCCATAGATACATAGAAGTCCCATCGACGAAGCTTATAGCATTAACCATGGTCCCCACTGCCAACGTAACATCCATCTGACCATTATCATACAACTGCCATCACCTTCCACGCTGACTAGTCCCACCTTAATGGTATACCATGGGTTCAACACCATTGGCACATTGAGGAGACTCTAATCCATGTCCTAGCGAAGTTCTCCACTACTACCGACAAGAGTTCCTAGTCTCCCATCTAGATTTTGACGTGACTTCTTAGAGACTCCATCTAACAATGCAGTGTATGCCCGACGTAACTAAAAAATCAAAGCCCAAACATCTTAACATGCTAGTAAGTTTAAGACATAGTTTATCAACACCATTTACCAACTATATTTACGTTATTGAAAGAGTTAACGTTGGACTTAAGGATAGTGGAGAAATTCACTTTCTCAAAAGCTAAATTTTGAAAAATTAGATTATCAGAGAAAGAGAGAACACCATCCAAAGAGAAAGTTTAGCCTGTAAGGTTTCTTTTAGTGAACTTAAAACCTTTTTCCAAATATACCCAATAAGACTCTGATAACCTTGAAAAATTCAATGATTTCTCTCCAACCAAATTTTCCATAGGATGAAAGAAGGTCCTATATCCCATACAATCAACATAATAGAGGTTGAAGTTGGAGGGCAGCCCTAAATAGCCCAAAATTCAGATAAAGAAGAAGCATGAACAAAAGGTTGATTCCAAATAGACCACTCTCTACAATCCACTTGAAAAGGGTCATTGAAAGAAAATATGAGACACACTCTCCTCACTAGCTCCACATAGAACACATCTGGAAGGACCTTGAAAACCTCTTTTTTGTATGTTTTCCCAAGCGACACATTTATTATGAGAAAGAGGCCAGAGAGAAAAATTACACTTGGGCCAATAATAAGAATTCCAAAAAAAAATTCCACCAAGGAAAAGCCTCATACCCATTTCTCTCTCGCAATAAAATTTTATAACCATTTGACATTGAATAAGCTCCCTTTAGATCATATCCCAAATCAAGGAAATCGTCGTCTTGTAAAGACCAACAAGGTCGGTCTACCAAAATAGAATAGAAAGCAACCCAATCATTTTGATTACCCCTACAAGCCAACAACTCATATCTTTCCAAGAGAAAATAAAAGTGTTACCCACTAGACTAGAAGAATTAAAATCAACAACTCTAGACCAACCAGTTGCTAAGAAAATCTTACTTAAATCAAGGAGGTGAGGAAAATATTGGAGAATAGGAAGATAAAGATCCCAAGAGTCCATCTAGAAAATAACATTACTACCAGAATTAAACAATCCAAAAGAGGCCACACTTAACTAAAGAGGAAAATCAAGGGAGGCTAGGTTATGCCAAATGAAAATCAAGTAACTATGGTGTAGGGCCTAAAAATAAACTATATGTAGGCATTTAATTGATATAGGTGTTGGAAGAATAAGAAGTTTTGTCATTGATATGCTTTTTGGCAACATGAGTATGAGCATGAGTTGTATGCAGTGTTGTCATTGATGTCAACATTGTATGAAGATTGATATGTAGATCATTTGGTGAAGCATGAGTGTGTATATAGATTATAATCCAATGCATATTTGCAAGGAGGTTTGATCTAATGTAGATAGTTGAAGTGGAAAATTGTCTAGGTATCAGACTAGTGTTTTTCAGTGTATAGGAAACCCGATATTTTGGTCTGCATTGGTCTTCCTTGAAGAATCATGCTCTCCGATTCTAAGGTAATTTTATTGGATGTTAGAGGATTCTAATTCCAAGTTTTCACATTGTTTTGTTTTCTAGTGAAGAAGCTATGAAAGAAAGAAGTTTCAGTTTTCCAATGACAGTGATTGCCAGTACAGGGTGTATGTAATTGTGAATTCGCACTTCATCATGGATCGACATCTAGTCTTGTGGATTTATGGGAGTGTTGAAAGGTGTTAGGTGTATCTTAGTTCCAAGTGGCATAAATTTTGGAGGTGCACGTGTCCATTTTTTGGTTGAACAATTGGTGAATTTTGATGTTAGGTCATTACCGATGCCGACCTAATATGATATGAGTATTGTAGAGTTTAAATAAGTGTTGAAACATTGTGTTGGAAATAATATAGGTCCATGCCAACCTATTTGATTTTGTTAGAAGATTTGTTTGTAGTGTGAAGTATGTTTTGGGCCGACAAGTTATACTTTGCATAATATATACATCCAATTAGGCTGACCTAATTGATGTTGGGATGAAATTCGTACTAGTTCATTTCAGTGCTGGAAGTGGTGTTAGTGAATATGCAAGTGTAGAGAAGAGAAGAGTGTTAGAGAAAAGTGATCAAGTGTGTTGAATTTGTGTATTGAGCTTCAGTGGAGTTGTATTCTAGCATGTTGTAGATGCATTTGTAACAGTTCATTTTGGTTGTCTACCACCCCTCTCTTCTATATTTTCTTCTTTATGTAGACAATGAGTCCACTAGGACAGTGAGTCCACCTACAGTGAACACTTCTATAATAAATTATAACTGATTATATAATATATTGTGAGCTAGTCCTTATCGTGGTTTTCCCCTTTTTAGGTTTTCCATGTAAAAAATTAGTGTTCATGTCTTATGCGATGTTGATGATCTTTATTTCATGCTTTACTTCCTTACTACAAATTAAATGTGCTATTTCGAATGAATTTTTAAATGTTTAAGTGGTTTCATGGAATATTTATTTACCCCCCCTCTTAGTATTTTGGGTGTTCAACAATTGGTATGAGATTTTGGTTCATTGGAAGAAGCTTAACCACTTAGGGAAGATCTTGGAGGTTGAACACATGGATCTCAAAAGATGTCCTACTCCTCTGGAAGATATTCCTGTTATTGGATTTATAGAAGAAGAGTGCATGGTTGACATGAATGGAGAACTCAGAATAGCCCTTGAAGATCTAGAAAGGACTGAAAGTGAGAACAAAGATATGAAGAAAAAATTCAAATAAGCAAATGAATGCATTAGAAAATTGAGAGAGAAAATCAAGAAATTTAGAGAAAGAAATAAGGAGGTTAGTGAGAAGTTGAAGCAATCCAATGAGACAATTATCAGTCTAAAAGTGCAAGTTAAAGAAAGAAAATATGAAGAATGTTCAAAAATTGAAGAAGTTGTGACCTTGAGATTAGATCTTGAGAAAGCAAAGAGTCATCAAGAAAAATTCAAGATGAGCTCTATAAAGCTTGATGAAATGATTGCAAATCAGAAAGGATCTAAAGAAAAAGAAGGATTAGGGTTTGAGAAAGGTGAAACCTCAAGGACAGATCAAACTCCAAATTAGGCTGAAAATAAGATTGAGGAAAAGAAGAGTAATGGAAAGCAAGTCCAAAATCAAAGGAAAGAATTCAAAAGACCACCAATCAAACAACAAAATGCACAAAGGTACCCATTTTTTAATGGTTTATATTATTCCTGCAATAAATTTGGACATAAGGCTTTGGAATGTAGAAGCAAAATCAATCATATTGTTCAATGTTTTCCCAATCAATGCTTTACATGCAAAAGATTCGGTCATAAGGCTATTGAATGCATAAGTCAAATGATGAATGTCTATAAAAATGGTATGAGGTTTCAATATTTTAATGGCTATTGTTATGCATGCAAAAGATTTGGGCATAATGCTAATCAATGTAGATCCAAAATGGGTGGAAGCAAGCTTGTTCAAAATGACGTCACTTGTTACAATTTCAATAGACCAAGTAGAAGCAAGAAGAATAATATAGCAATGAAGAATGGTCCGGTAAAAAAGGTTGATAAAGTAGAGATGAAGAAAGAGATGGATAAGATTTGGAGAAAGAAGGAAGACGGTGAGACTAAGCTTGAGTTTGTACCAACATCTAGTGTAGATGTTTCCTCTAAAAACTAAGTTGAAAGCTTTGGCATAGGGGGAACATAAAAAAAAAATCTTTATCCATTGCCAAAGAATTAGTGCCGATGATTAAGTACATGGATATGAGGTGAAAATCAATATGCTTTATTTGTTGGAGAAAACACCAGTGGAAAATATTGAGTTGTGGAAGTTTGTGGAGCATTTGAATTTGATTATGCATACAGTTAAGGTTTTTACCATCTTTTCAAATTATGTATTCAATGTGAAATTAGGTTAGTGCAAAAAGGTTTATAAGTGATTTCATACACAATCTAAGTCATTTTCAAATGAGCATTTGAGAAGAGCAAAGTAGTGAAGGAGAGAAGTAAATTTTTTGAATAATCTTCAAAAGTTCTTGTGTGTGAAACCCTAACCAAAAGGTGATTAAAAGGTATTTACAATTCTATCTTGCCCTAAGTTTCAAAAGTGGTTTCAATTTGTTGCACAATGTATACACCACAAGTTGTCGAGGTATTGGATCATCCCCGATCCATATTCAAATGACATCCCAACAAATCTCTAGTAGATGACCCATATGGTGTTCTATAGTAATAAGACATAAGGGTTTACATTCATAAGAAGTTGGAAGAATATCATCATGATAAAATGGGTAATGTGTGGGTTAATGAACTCACCAGAGACAACTTTGAACTAAAAATATAATTTTGAGAGCTTGGAATAGAAGAAGCTTAATGCATGGCACTATTTTCCTAACTTTAGCCATGATGATGCATGGGTAAGATTCACCCTAAGCATAATCCATGATAGATTCATCTAGCTTGATATACCCCACTTGATCAACAAAGAGGTGATTAGGGTTGTCACAGGTTTATGCTAAACCAAATTAGTTTTGACACTAAAGTCTATAAAGAATGAAGTGGTGATGGAGCTAATAGGAGCACTTGACATAGGACAAGAGGGAATTAACAATCAAGAACATTAGAGATCCGACAGTCAAGTATGCCTCAATGATGATCAACTAAAAAATATATTTCACTAATTGGAAAAACTCTGTATCAGCAATTGTCATTATACAACATATGAAATGGTTGTGAAGGGTATAGATTATGACTTGTGTGAGTTATTGAGGGAACAGTTGATTGATAATTTATAGAAGATAAAGGATTCTAAATATCCTTTCAAATTTCGCACATTGATCATATATTTGTTGTTTTATTTCTTGAATGAGGTTCCCGGTACAAAGAATATAGTTTGGTTGAAGGGAAAACCGATAGCTCATTAGATTAGGCACCACCTAAGGAGGTTAGGTAATGTGGAAATTCAAGAAGAAACATTATGGGGATTCTTCAAGACCTTTACAAAGAATATGCAAGCTAGAGAAAGGATTCCTCAGACCATGGTGGATAAATACAAGAATGATATCACATCTTGGTAACAAAAGACTACTGCATTATAAAAGCTATTGAGCCTAGGATTGTTTGGATTCCAAAAATGAGATATGAAATTATCGAGGAAGAAATCACCAGCTTAGTAGACTTTATATTGAGAAAACCAAAAGACACCTTTGAAGAGAGGTGTGGTACCTATGAGGAAATTAGAATTAGAAATACTGCTAAGGATTGTATTCCTTGCTTTACCATTGTTTTCATAATCCTTGATCTCATCATCACTTGTTGGACCATTTACAAGAATAGTATAATATTTTTCAACAAACTACCAAACACCAAATCCAAGAGAAACCATAAAGGACTCCATCCTAGCTTTCTAGTAGGTAAAATTTGTTCCATCGAACAAAGGAGCTTTGAAACCCTTCCTTTTGCACCATCTACATCTACCTCAAATGGTTAAGCTTCTTCCTGGGAATCACAACTCTGATACCAACTGTTAGATGCACAAGGAAAATGAGAGGGGGGTTGAATCATTTGTATACTTTAAAACATTAAAAACCCTCATCAATCATTTAGATCTACATTGACCCTTAAACCCTTAACAACCATTAAAACCTTAAAATGCAATAACTAAATGTAAACATGCAAATCAGTAATACAAACACATCCAAACACATAAGAACACCATATTTACATGGAAAACCAAGAAGGAAAAAACCACGATCAGTATTAGCTCACTAATATATGAATTGTAACACTGAATACAATAAGGCTCATTGCTAAGGGCTCACTATCGGTGGCTCACTGCCGAAGGACTCACTATCTAGAAGAAATAAGAATAGAATAACGGATGGATTACCACCAATTTGAGCTGCTAATAATGCATCTCTCATATGTTGAAGGTACAGTTCCACTAAAGCACAAACAACTCATCAAACATAGTAAAATGTAGACACCTTCTACTCACTGCATTAGGAAGTCATAGGCATTAAGGCTCACACTCAGATCACTTGCACTTGATCACTTTCACATATTTCGCATCTCACACTATGCTCTTAATCCACACAACAATTCTCCTTACATTTATACCCTTTGCAACCTAAAACAATCTCAATTAGGTTGGCCTTAAGGAAATCTATGCACCTCAATCGTGCAACACCTGATAGGTCAGCACCAAACACTTCCACAATATAAAGAAGTGAATCCAAACCATGCCAATAATTAATTGGGACCCAAATCTACACCAACATGCTTCTCAACACTTCCTCAAACAACAATTATCCTCCACAATTAGCGCTAGCATGCCAAGTTGACCAAACCTATACTAACACTAGAAAGAAACTCCTAGCACACCTTCAAGGTCAAAAAATAATCTTGTGGACCACACAACAACAATCCACAATATCCATACAACATATTAGAATATTCTAGCATCATCAGAATATTCTGCACAACTGCTGCAACCACCTGAAACTCAAGAACACCTTCATTTTGTGCAACCAAACATCCAACACATCAAACAACTTTGTGAAACAACTCAACACTTGAAAATTCAAGGGTACGTAAATACAAATGATATAATCATGTTCCTAGATCTACAACACTAGAACCTTCACTATAGAGAAATGCAGAGCAATCTCATTTCTACTAGGCACCCTATTTTACTAGACAAACATATTGTCAAACACATATTCCATTGAAGTATGATCCAGAACCTAAAACTTTGGATATGTGACCTCTAAACACCTTTGTTCATCACATCCAAACCACATGAGAATATCTTCAATCATGAAGAAATGTGGAGCAAAACAATGAACACCACTCTATCACATTGAACTCTCTTTTATTCCAATTTTCTCAAAAGAACTTGGAAACCAAGAGAACCAACTTCATCATCAACATTACTAACATCTTTGCAACACATATATAGCATCTAAAACATGCAAAAATTTCTAACTACAACAATCTCCTCTAACACAAGTCAGGCCGACAACTCCTACAACTATACTAAAGTAGGACATCATGACAACACCAACATGTGTTGACTTCAATACCAACCATTCCAACATTATCTTTATACAAGGTGTTGATATAAATTACAGCACCCAATCAAATCACAAAGAAATCAAGCTTCCAACATCTCCAAACATCCAACAATACTGTCACTGGAAAACCCAATACATTGTTAATCATAACTTTTGCATGAGAGGACCTAAAAACTAATACTTTGTACACTGAAAACTATATTATTTGACTTATCCAAACATCAATACATTTGTTCTGCACTAGATTAGAACTCTTGCACTTGTAAAATGGATTACCATCACCATACTCACTCATGCCTCACCAATCAACTATACCTCAATGTAGACTTCAATGTTGACATCAATGACAACACTGTATATGGTCATGCTCAGTTGCCACTAACCATATCAATGACAAGCAAACCAACAATTTCCTCAAGTTTCCAACACCCCTTACATTGGCTTACTAGTCTTTCAAATGTAAATATATCTTTTATAAAAAATCAAGATATACATGCAACTAAAATATACAACTTAGGATCCCAACATGCATAACTCTCTAAAGATATATAAAAAATGAGCTCTTAGATAATATAACAAAAGTAGGTATTCTAGAGTTATTTAAAATAAAAATACCCAACCTACACAAATTTTTAAATAGGACAGATGATGGTATTAAAATAAAGAATTATCATTAGCCACTTATGACTAATTCCTCTCTTATTGGGAAATAGACTCAAGAATTTAAAAAGAGGGAAATATATTCATATTAGTTTATAAAACCAATAACTATTTCCTTAGATGCAACATTGTGAATCAAGAAATTTCACACAACTAGATCTAATTTAGTCGTCTATAACTACTCAAAGAATCTGATGTGTTGTTTTAAAATAACCCTTTAAAATATTTGAGGAAATTTTACAACTTCTATAATTTAGTTAACTAACCAAAAACAAAAAAATATTAAATGTAATTTATTACCTAAAATTTTTCAGCCAATTATATAAATATCTAGATCATAGAGAAGATTTTTACGAGAAAATACATTTTCTATACTTAATACAAATCTATCCCTCAAACCTTTCAATCTTGACATACATCATTTGATCACCCTAGAATGCTTTAAAGGTGACCCTATAAAAATTTGGCCAAAATATAAGGGTTTTTTCTCAAATAAACATAGAGACTCTCTTTTAATTCCATAGAAGGAACCTACATTTATACCTAACAAGTATGCACTAGATTATCTATGTAGCTAATGCATCTTGCAATTTTACCATTGTGTTCGTGACAAGAAGGAAAGATTTTGTTATTGACACATGGTTCTATCCAACCTTGATGATGGTATGAAGATTTGATTTCAATCAAGAATTTTTTCTTTATTTCTTTGTGTAAGTCTTCCCAAACTTGCATCTTTATATTTAAGTAAAAAATAATTCCATAAAATTGGTTACAACAACCTCTCTATTGAAGTTACTACACCCATTAATCATGTTACTCTCAAATAGATATTTTATTCTATTATGCAAACAAGGGTAAAACCTTTTCAAATCTATACACAAACTATCACTAAGTGCCCTAACTTCATCAATTTTTAGTGTGAATAAATGGATGCAATATAGCCCATGCTTAATAAGGTCATCATCCTTATCAAGTTTAGTGGAGAAGATGAGCTCCATCGATTCTTAATCAATTTTCTAGCTAACTCCTTAAATCAAGAACTTGACACTAAAAATGGATTTGCATGTGCAAATCTTTTTCATGTCATCACCATGCCACAAGAAACCACACAAAAGTACTTTTATCAACCTTGCAATCATTTCCTTCAACTTCTTCACTCCACTTGAGAATTAATTTTTTCTTTCTCAAAACCCCTATCTCTATCGCATTCCACACAAAAACCATTTGCTTATGCTAAAGTTAATATTTTAAACTTTAGCTGTGGCTGAACAACTCATGTTGATTAATAATCAATGATTGAGGGAAAATTGTGAGAGCAAAGTTTCATATATAGATACCTTTTAGCATGTTTTTATGGAATAATAAGAAATGAACAAATTGCCTATATGAGCATTATTAAGTGATGTAGTCAAGATTTGCCAAGTATACTGAGTGGACCCATAAGGTATGCCACTTAAGACAATACAATCATTTTTATTTTGTCACCATAAAGAGAAGTCCTCTAAAGAACTTGTACAAAGATTTCACATATTAGTCTTTTGGCCAATGAGAATTGATCACCAATGCTAATCCTCCTTTTCATTCACTACTATAAACAAAGATGTGTATCTTTTACTTTAATTGTGTAGACCAAACAAATAGTGTTCCCATCAATGTCCACCCATACCAGGTGGAAAATCCACAATTCATTGTTGTAAGGGTGGACCCCTTACATTTTTTTGCAAAATATCATTTTGACCAATAAGAGTTAAATTGTGTTGCAAAATGTTATCATATTCTATTTTTAATCACTACCTTGACTCACTAAGTTTTTAACATAATCAAAAAGTCACATTGATCAGCAAATGATATATGGTAAGGGGTAAAATGAGGTAAGCATATGTGAGAGCACCTAAGTTTGGTTATTTTTTCTTATTGATGACACATAGCCAAGAGGCTCTGCTTGCATAAATAAAATGAGACCACTATTCTTGTAACATAAAATCATGTATCATTGCTTAGTTTGATGTTGCAAAAGTGAATGTCATACAATCTTCCATATAAACATCCCCTAGCCATTAAAAGAAGAGATGCCAAACCACGTGTCTCACCAAGTTATACATTCATCCTTTGACACTTGACACATCATCTAAAGATGCAACTACTTGATGGTTCATGGTGATCAAATTATAACATAAAAAAATGAAAAAAGTTGAAGTTTTAGATGATAACCTTTTCATTTTCACCGTGATGCAATAAGAAATGAGAATTTAATGTTAATACCACAAAGCAGACCCACCAAACTCGCCACCTAAAACCATATGATACCTCACTAATTCTATATAGAACAAACCACCATGTAAGTGATTATACACTTGTTCACTAATGGGATTGCAACACATAAGATCAAATTTTCATTAAAAGCAGCCTACACACCCACCATCTCTTCAATTGATATGTTTAACGACTTGTATTAATCAATTCAAAATAAACAACTAGTGACCCAACACAACACAAAGTCACCATAGATATCTTATGTAGTTTCACTCTGGTGAAATGAAAAATAGACATATAGATTGGATAATAAAATGTGTGTTCTACTTTCAACCCATACCAAATAGACAAAGCAAGCCCACCAAACTTGAAATATTTTACCACCTAACATTTTGTAAGTGGTCTGTGCAATGAAGGTCAATGTAGATGTTTTGATTAATAAATCTGAGACACATAAACATTGTGTCATATTAAAGCTGCGTACATCTTCTGTTATTTGATTGAGGAGCACAGAGAATATATGGTGGGTGAACAAAATAAAATTACTTAAAGACACTGTGCAAATATGAAGAATGAAGTTATTTTTTTTCTCATAAAAGGAGAATATGATATCATTCGAAAGAGATAATGAGTTGAGACAAAAGCCAGCTACTTATATGATTCCTTCTTATCATGTTGGTAGCTTCCATTTTAAAGGATCATATGCATCTTGTGGGATCTGCTTTTTTTATCATAACTTTGTTTTTTTCTGTGTCTGTTCTTCTCTAGATTTGTTTCTTTAATTATGTTTGAAAGGATGTCTGAATTTATACCAACTGTTCTGAAAGATAGATAGCCTCTTCCATTCAAAACAGTAATTAAATTCACTGTTAATTATAATTTGTTTTTCTTAATATATTTCTTTTTACAGTTCTTAAAATAATTGGTAGACAATAATTTATAAAATATTAATTTTATTAATTACAAAATAATAGTATATTATTTATTAAAAAAGTGGATGTTAGACACTTGAATACTATAAAAATATCTTTTTATTGATAATATGAAGTTTTCACAGTCTAAAATATTAATGTAATGAAATTTCTTGATTTATCTCTGTTAATTTTTTTACATCAACATTTTGGATGGAAGGACACTAATCTCAAAATAGAATAGAGTAGGAAAGAGTTCAACAATGTCTAGTTAGCTATAAGGAAGAGAGAGGAGAGAGGTGAAAATGGTAGGGAGAAAGATCAATTAGGGGTGACCCAAATAAAACAAGACCCAAACGAGAGAATAATAAGCACACAAATAAGTCAATTGAGCTAAATTTGTCTATAAATAAGTAAAAATATAACAAAAATCCAATAAGACTTGAACATTGATAGCAAGAAGAACAAAAATTAACCATGCCACTATTGACATTCAAAAATATTACTTACTATTTTATTTATAAAATATATTGTTTATTATTATTTTTAAAAATATAACTATTTACTATTTTTTTTACTAAATTATATAATTATTTCATTTACTATGATTTATATTTTTATGCTTATTCTATTTTGAAAAATATAATAAATATAATATATTTATACATAACTATTTTATTTACTAGCATATCTATCTTTAAAAATTCTATGTAAATAAAATAGACTAACATTTTTTACATAATTTTTAGAAGTTATTATTACTTAATACACATTCTATATACGATTTATTACTATTTATTGATATCAAAATAAAACATTATTTTATGCTATTTTATAATCTATGTCTCTTAATTCAAAATTCATCCTATTAATTTTTTTATAAATATAATGACCCCTTGACTTATATAATGTATAGATAGATAAATAATATTTTATTGTTTTGACAAAAAAAATAGAATATATATTAATTAATTAAACTGAAAGAGTTACATAAGGATTTCCAAGCAATAATAGTTGTCATTAAAGCCCAAAGAACAAAAATCCAAGGAGGTTTGTTACAAAGCCATCCCCAATGAGCCTCACAAGAGAACATGAAGGAAGAATATCAGCCCAAATCATGATGAAGGAGTGAAATAAGTTTTGAGCTTTGGACTAAAGAAAGAGATCCCCAATCCATAACATTCCATCTACAATCAACATCAAAAGCCCATTTAGCCAAACAATTTGCAACAACACTCGACTCACAAGGAATATGAATAAAAGAGATGGAATCAAAATTTTGAGCCACATAAAGAGACAACCTCCAAGAAGAGTGAAAAGCTTTCCCATTATTCAAGAGGGAAACCAACACCATTGAATCCATCTCACAAATAATATTTTTCCAACTAAGCTCAAAAGCTTTATCCAAAGCTACTAAGATAGCTTGATCCTTCATGTAATTATTTGTAACAATCCCCATAATAGATGAAAAAAGAAGTGAACTAACCCAGTACTATCTCTTCTAATTCCACCAATACCTATTGCCCTCAGATTACCTCAAGATGAACCATCAGTATTAATTTTACAAAATCTTAAAGGTGGAAGAGACCATTTGATAGGAAAGCAAAGTGTGGAAACGCCTTCCAAATGCTAAACCTCAGGAGAGAGATACAATTTTTTTTATAAAACTTTGCAATTACAGTCCATTTAAAATACACATTCACAAATAATAGAATAGACAATTAAAAAATATCAACACAAATGAACACCATATTTTACATGGGAAAACCCTTATGGGAAAAAACCCACACACCAAAGCAACAACCTTCTTATATTACAGTAAATGAATTACATACAAGTTACAAAGTTTCACTTTCATAGGTGTTGATTCACAATATCAATCTAGCAACATTCGATTACAACTTGTTTTGATCACACTCATAGTTACAATAAACCTCAACACTATTACAATGCATACTACATACAATGTGGATTACCAATCGTTATGTTCTCCAAGCATTACCAGGATACAATTGTTTCAAATCCCATAGATGAACGGTCACAATACCGTTTAACCATCAATACTCATTGCAATTATCATAATGTCAAAGGGACAAGGAAATAAGTCCCTCTGATTCTTCACTGTCACATCGAAATGTTTTTTGCTTACTGTTGTTACCACCTCCCATCAGATCATCGAGGGAACAAATTAGCACCTCCCATCGATACACATAAGTCCCATCGACGAAGCTTATAACATTAACAGTGGTCCCCACTACCAACATAACATCCATGTCACCATTACCGTACAACTGACATCACCTTCCATGCTGACTGGTTCCACCTTAATGGTATACCATGGGTTCCACACCATTGACACATTGAGGAGACTCCAATCCATGTCCCGATGAAGTTCTCCACTCCTACTGACAAGAGTTCCTAGTCTCCCATCGGGATGGGGTGATCCCACAAAGCTGGTTTACAATTTCTGGGAATTCTGATTTTTGTTGAAATCACATATTTTTAGAAAATATAATGATTTAAGCCTTTAAAAGTTCCATTTAAAGCATTCCAATTGAAGAGGGTTTGATCAAACTACGTTAGATCAAATCCCCTTGGATAGAACCCTGCTAATTTTAAACCATACCTATAACGAAGTCTCCTTTACACCTATCAAAATGTTGATAAAAAACCACTTTTGATTTACCTTTTGGGGGATCAAATGAATTCATTTAAAATTTATTTTTTGTGATTATGTAGTCCTTATTATAAGCTTCCCAAAAGGTATCAATTTTGTGGAAAAATAGAATATTATCAAAAAATTTAAAAATATGAGTGCACTAGATATTGAAGTCCTTGATCCAACAAAAAAAATAAAAATTGAATTTTGATACATACAAAAAAAGTTGTGTTATATGGTTCCACCTATGTCTGAATTGTAATTGGTTTCACTTCAGAACTTGATTAAGGAAAAAATATTCAATAAAACACTATGAAACCAATTGGAAGCACTAGATATTGTAGTTACAAATCTAAATTTGAAATAATTAGAATGTTATCCTTCATGGAAAAAATCTTGTGTTATACGGTGAGTGTCACTCCTTAAAAATGGTGTTTACTGAAAAAAACTAGTTTTCGAAGGAGATGGAACAATAAGTGAAATAGAAAGTTTCATTCCCTGCAACACTGTAACAACTAACTACTTGCAATTTGTCATATTAAATCTCTTTAGGAAATCATTTATATACTTACTCTAGCTGAGCCAAAGTTTTCTATTTCCCCTATCCCTTCTGATTTCCATCTTGAGAATATACTTAGCTGCACCTAAATCTTTCATTTCAAACTGTGCTAACAATTGAGATTTTAATTCAGAAATCATTCCTGTACCATTCCCAATGAACAACATGTCATCCACATAAAGGGAAATAATAAGAAGACAACCATTTTCAGTTTTAAAGTACACACAATGATCTAACTTCAATGATCTCATAAACCTCAATGACAACAAAAAAGTGTCAAAATTTTGGTACCACATTCTAGGCAATTGCTTCAAACCATACAAAGATTTTTTTAACTTGCAAACCAAGTTTTCCTTACCTTTTTCAACGAAGTCTCTAGCTGGGACATATAAATTTCTTCCTTCAAATCACCATGAAGAAACATTGTCTTCACATCCATTTGCTCGATCTCAAAATCATACGTTGCTGCAAGTGATAATAGAAATATAATGGATGTCAGCGTAGCTATAGAAGAAAAGATTTCTCCATAGTCAATTCCCTCCACCTAAGAATATCCTTTTGTGACCAACATCACTTTATGCTTCTCAACATTGCCATCCAGACCGATTTTCTTTTTGAACACCCATTTGCATCCAACAGGCTTTTGAACTTTAAGCAAAGGTACCAAATCTCAAGTTTCATTATTCTTCAATGACGTCATTTCTTCATTCATGGCTTCTAACCAGGAATTTGAATTAGACATACCCATCACCTCTCTAGCAATCCTAGGCTCATCAGTGTTAGCAATCAAATCATAGGAAAAACTAGAATCCAACATAGAATACCCAAACATTTCAGGTTGTTGCTTTGCACGCATAGATCTCCTCACAAGCTGAGTTCAAGGTTCTTCTTGATCAAAAATTTTAAAGCTGCTAGAGCTCTCCTCACTAACAGGTCCACCAGGAGTACGTAGTTCATCCTTATATAGTGTAACGGGAAATTCAACTACCTCCTTTTTTGCTTCTTTCATCTCTAGTTGTAGATCAATAGTAGAAGGTTTTAGCTCACGGAAGATCCCACTTTTGTTATACAACACTTTCTTTGTAATTGGATTCCAAAGCTTGTACCCTTTCACACCAATTCCATAACCGATGAAGATACATTTTACAGCCTTGTTCTCCAATTTAGATATTTTTCACTAGGAACACAAGCATACCCCTCACAACCAAAGACTCTAACATGTCTCAAAGAGGGCTTCTTACTAGACCACACTTCCATAGGTGTCTTTCCCATGAGCGCCAAAGTGGGAGATCTATTAATTAAATAACATGTTGTAGCTATAGCCTCAACCCAAAACTTATGTTCTAGACTAGTACTACTCAACATACTTCTCACCCTTTCCATCAACGGTCTATTCATCCTTTCTACAACTCCATTTTTTTATGGAGTGTAAGGAGTGGTCATATGTCTTTTAATTTCGTGATCCTTGCAAAACTTATTGAAATTTGTTGAATAAAATTCACCTCCATTATTTGTCCTCAAGCATTTTTATTTTTCTGCCAATCTAATTTTCAACCAAGGTTTTAAATTCCTTAAACTGACTAAAAAACTTGTGTTTTACTTTTGAGAAAGTAAACAAATTCCCTTCTCGAATAATCATCTATGAATGAAACAAAATAAATAAATTTTGATAATGAAGGAACATTAAATAGACCAAACACATCAGCATGAATATAATCCAAAATTCTAGAAGATTTATGAGGACTAGAATAATGTGAAACACAGTGTTGTTTTCCATATATACAATGTTTGGAAAAATTGAATTCAAGGTTACAATCATCAAGCCCTTCAACTAGGATTTTATTTTTCAAGGCTTTCAAGCCTTTTTCACCAATGTGGTTGAGCCTTTGATGCCACAACATTATTTTCTCTACTGGGAGCTTCACCTCCAAAGAGTTAGCACTCATAGGAACAACGTTCTCCTTCTCTACTTGATCAGACTTACTAGACTTCACAAAAGCACTATTACATTGAATTGCATATGCATCCAACTTATATAGAGTGCCTATTCTTGCACCCTTAGCCAACACCATAGAGCCTCTCGTCATTTTACAAATACCATTCGAGAAAGAGACTTGTACACAAGTAGCAATAAGCTTACTAATTGAAAGGAAATTTTGAGCCAGACCTGATATATGCATTACATCATTGATTCCCTTTACTCTTCCATCAAGAAATCAAATTTTGACTCTTCCACGACCAAAAATTTCTAGGTGAGAATCATCTCCCAAATACACCCTTCCACCATCATACTTTTTGTATCTAGAGAACCAATCTCGATTAGAGGTCATGTGGAAGGATGTGTTGGCAAGAGACACTACACATGTTTTTTGGTGTTGTCATTGATGGCAACCCTTGTCAGCTAGTCGATTTGCACGTCGTCATTTACTCATACCGGAAGATAGATTGAAGATTAGTGATTATCTGTTAAGCTAGAACAAAGCATCCGATAGATTTGTGTTCTTCGATTCATAAGTTATTATTTTGTGTTGTGGATCTCAGGGATGATTGGTCGATGCATTATCTATGTTATCTATAAATCTTGGTGCATTGTATCGATTTGAGTGTAAGTTAGAAGATATGGTTGACTAATTTTCTGTTCATCAGTGTATGAAGGCCGACTTGGTGGATGTAGCATGTTGCGGACATTTGAGGAGTTATTTTTTAAGTGTTTTTGTGTTTGAGCATTTTGATTTGGGTCCTCACTATGTTGTGGCCAACTTTTGTGGATGCACATTGAATATTATGCATGATTTGAGCCGATAGTTTATCAATATTTCTTATTTTGTTGAAGCCGACATGAAGCGATTAAATCCCTTGTAGCGGATATATACAAGTGATTGATTATATCATTTTGATATATGTTCGATGTGAGTTGATTTATGTTGTGAATGTTAGAAGGTCAATAGAACGATTATGCATAGTTTCACTTGTGCATTAAGGATTTTTGATGCGAGTTGAAGCTAAACAGAGCAGAATCAGTTAGAGGTCTAGAATTCGATTGTTGAGCCTAACCAAAACTGTAATCAGGCATTTATAGATGCTACTTTCCCAATTCAAATCTTTGGAATTATTCCAAAAAATTTTAAGGCAGTGAGCCTTTCTATTTTTGAGCAGCGAGCTCTAGGCAATGTGCCTGAATGCAAGTGCATTCTCATTTTGTAAACTTTTCTTTTGAGTATACTCAGACAATATTGTGGATTGACCTCCATCGTGGTTTTTCCCCTAACAGGGTTTCCACGTAAAAATATTTGTGTTATGGTGTTGTGGTTACTTGTCTTATGTGCATGCGTTTTTATTTTGGTTGAATGTTATCAGTACTTTAAGGATCAGATTAATAAAGTTAAAAATTGCACAACACTCATTCACCCCCCCTCTCAGTGTTGCTTGATTCCAACAATTGGTATTAGAGCCTAGTTCCTCGGAATAATTTTAAAAGCTTGGGGAAGATCTTGGAAAGTGTTTCAATGGATTCAAGTAGTATTCAACAACAAATTATGGTGGCCCTAGATGATCTTGATTAGGCAAAATCTGAAGTTTGGGAATTACAAGAAAATCTCATGAATGCTGAGAGATTCATTGAGTCATTGAAAGAAAAAATCAACAAGTCTAGGGAGAAGAGAAGGGAATTATGTGATCAGATCAAGAAGGAAGACAACAAATGCATTATAGATGAACAACTGAGTCAAGCCCTAAAGGAAAAGATAGAAGAATGTGAAATTTTTTCCAGAGATAATGTAGTCCTAAAGCATGAGTCAAAATCTATTAGGATGAGGATGACCAAGGAGATTGAAGACAGGAAGAGGAATGAAGAAAAGCTTGCTCAATCCCTAAAAGATAAATATAGAGAATGCAACTGAATTACTAATGGATTCATTCAGTTGGAACTTGAGTTGGAGCAACCCATACACAATGAGGAAGAGCTTGAAAAGCACATTGTTGATCTCAGAGATGAACTTGCTACTACAAATGAATTCAAGGAGAAGTTCAAGATTAGCTTAGCCAAGCTTGATGAACTGATTAAAATTCAAAGGATTGATGGTGACAAACAAGGTCTTGGATATGAGAAAGGAGAAAGTCCCAGATTTGGACAAAGGAGATTTAGACAAGGAAATCTGATGAATCAACCTGGAAGGTATCTGGTAAGACAACCTAATGCCCAAAGATTTAATGGTAGCTATTATGTTTGCAATAAATTTGGTCATATGGCAGCTCAATGTGGAAGCAAAATGAATTCAAGTGGTCCATCATTCTCCAGTCAGTGTTTTAATTGTAACAAGTACGGTCATCAGTCAAATGAATGCAAAAACATGATGAACAACTCTTACAGAGATGTTAGATGCTATGCATGCAATAGATTTGGCCATATTTCTAACCAATGCAAATCAAGAGAAAATTAGTGGAAGAATTGGACTAGACAAAGAAATGTGGTGTGTTACAATTGCAACAAAACCGGTCATATTGCTAGATTTTGTAGAAGAGGTCTGGTAAATCAAAGAAGAAACATGCAGAAGGATGAAAAAGGAAAAGGGAAAGTCACTATAGATCATATCAGGAAGCAGAAGATGACATGGGTGAAGAAGAGTCCCTCTATTGTAGGAAATGAGCCAGCACTAGAATCAGCTTCTGGAAATTCCTTTGAGAATTAGATTAAGGCCTCTGGCCTAGGGGGAGCTGTTAAGAAAATCCTTCAAACCCCCTACTAGTAATTGACACCAGGATGTGGATGAGTGTAGTGATTGCATTGATGATCTACAGATGCTGTTGAACAATTGGAGAAAGTATTTATACAGAATTGAAGGTCCGCAGAAGAGTTATCTTTTACAGTGTATGGAAACAGGGTATCTAGATGAGTTAGGGAAAAAACATTTTTTCCGTCAAAAAGGTTAGGTGTGCGAATGATAAAAGGTCATTTCTATCTTTCATTTGTCACTTTTCATTTGAGAAGAAGAAGTTTGAAGAGATTTGAAGCGAACTTTGGCAAAATTTGGCAAGTATTCAAGTGTGAAGGCGATTCGAACATCAAGCCCTAATCCGACAAAAAGGTATTTATCAGGAAAACTTGTAAACCTGTGAATTTGTGAAAATGGCTACTCCATTGGTAGTTGAAGTCAAGGATAGACCTCGTTCGAAATTCAAGTGGCATCCTTTCAAATCTATTGAGGCCGATCCCTTAGGTGCATTTTTGTTTGTTTCGTATGGAGTCTTGCATATTGAAGACATTAGGGCATACATCCATGCTAATACTGAGTAATTAGGAAGCTTGCAGCTAGTGAATTTGTATTCAAATCACATTGTTGGAGAGGATTTCTATGTTAAGCCTAAGTTCAAAACCCTAGAGGAGAAGAAATTCACACAAATTGTGAAATTTCCCGTGTTTGATGAAAGCGAATGGGTTTGGTATATCTTAAGTTGAGTTCATGCAGAATTTATGTGGTTGAGTCGACCTTTCAAGATTACAAAAGAAGCCATAAGCATTGTTACATGCTTAAATTCCTCTGGTGGATTGCCGATTTTGAAGTCCGTGAAGAATCAAACAGTCACTAATGCAACCGGTTTCGTATTTGATAGAAGAGTGATGAAAATTGATAATATCATTGATGTAGATGTGAAATTTTCCTCGATGGTCATTAGTTACAAGATATATCACTCTAGCCAAGAAAATTTTGTATCTGATACAACCATATATGCAACATATCAGATGGTGAAGGAGAATGCAAAGTATGATTTATGTGAGTTGCTTCGAAGTCAGCTTATGGAGAATCTTGGTAAGATCAAGAAAGACAAGAAGAATTCCTTTAAATATGGTAATCTATTGCTATGTTTGTTCTTTTATTTCATGAATGAAGTTCTGGGAGTTGGGAAAGTGCATTGGAAAAATGATAAGCCTGTTGTTGTTCAAATTAGAGATATCTTGTATGGAATTGGTGATATGCAAGCCAGGAAAACTACAATTTGGGGATATTTCAAGAACTTTCAGAATGTGATGCAAGCCAGGGAAAGAATTCCTACTTATATTGTGGAGAAGTATAAGGATACAATCTGTTTTATGGTGGAAATTGATCAATGCCTGATGGAAGCTGTAGAACCTAGAACTGTTTGGATCATGCCAATGGGTTATGAAGTTGAGGAAAGCATCTTGGAACTATATGCACAAAATTTATTGAGTAAGCCTTTGGATCCGTCTGAAGAGAGGTTTGGAACATATGCAGAGAAAAATATGCAAGTCCATGAGCAGTTGAAGAAACCAATGATAGTCCAGAGAGTAAGGAAAGAAGTGGTAGTTTTTGCAGAAAGCATGGACATATCAAAAAGAAGTTGTAAGAGAATCTAGAAGGATGAGAGAACAAGCTGAAGCCAAAAAAGGAAAAGATCCTGCTAAAACTGAATTTTCTAGTCTGACAATATCCTTTGCCCGAATTAGATCCAAAGGAGCTTTGCACCCCTATCTGGTCATGCAAAGAAATCAGCCCCTATAAAAGCTCAAATTAAGACATCTGGTAAAAGGAAGAAGGATAAGAGCACAAGAGTGTATACAGTCATTTCAGAAGATGAAGAGACAAAATCTGATGAAGAAGTTAGAGAAATAAAGCATATGGGCACCCAAGCATCAACAACAGTCACTAAGGACAAGTCCTCTGGTGAAGAGGAGAAAGCAAAGAAGAAGATGAAGCCTGACAAACTAGGTATGTCTCTGAAAGAAGTTGAAAGAGGTATAATCAAGTATGGTAATCTTAAGCCCCTATGTGAAGTGTATGGTACCTTTGATAGTGTTGGTCAAAGAGTTCTTGAAGAGGCTACAATACAATATTTGAACAATTTCAACATGACTCTTGTTGAGATAATGGCATAGTTTCCTAAGGAACTCTACGAAATTTTGGAGATGAGGAGAGTAAGTGCCAGAACTGAAAAAGAGCAATTGAGAGAAAAAATTCTTGAAAATCTAAGTCTGGTAATGTCTATTGAGGAAATGAAGACAATCCTAAAAGAAGCAAAAAGAGAATTCAAGAGAAAAACAGGAATAAACAAGCTTATGATGGGTAGGATTGAAGAAGTTGCAAAAGAATCTAGAAAAATTCTGAAGGAAGATCTATTAAAGAACATAATTGATGTTGTTTTTGAAGAAGTGCATGTGGAAGATACTTCATCTAGCCTGGTAAATGAAGAGGTTACAGTTGAGGACATTCAGATTCCTCCTGATGTGCATGATTTAGAAATACTTATGAAGACTGGAGCTCCTAAAATTGTGTCTGTTGAAGAAAAGGAGATATCAGTTGAAGATGTTGAAATTCCAAATGACAAGCAAAAAATCTATGGCTGAGAAAACATTGGTTGAGGAAAACAAGGTTGAAGTTAAAGGAGTTCCAATGGAAGCAAGAGACACTACAGAGGCAGTGAAGAAATTTCTGGAAGAACAAAAGGAAGAATTTGATCTTGAGTTGGGAGAAGGTCCTATTCATTTGTCTACTTTGTCCCCAATTCAGAAAATGAAAGTTGCATCATTTGCATAGGCTAAGGCTAGAGAAGAAATTCTGAAGTCTCACATTGAGGACAATGAGTTATTGAGTCTTGCTCTGGTATCCTAGAGAAGATCGTGCCTACTCATGTTAAGGATCCATCCTGTTCTTCCTCCGGTGAGCTGAAGAAACTTATTAATTCAGTAAGTACTCATTTTGAGTCACTTGAGAAGTCATCTTTGGTCAAGGTACAAAAGGAGTTTGATGACAAAAGGTTCAGTAGATTGAAAGGAATGATAGCTAATGATAAATATTTGTTAGCTACCTATATGAAGAATGTTCAAAGTGCACTATCTGAACGTGGAAATATCTATAAGTTGTGTTTGTCTTTGTCTAAACTTACTGAGGAGAATGAGAAGATGATTAAGGATCATGAGAAATAGTTAGCTGCTATTTATGTTGCCTTTGATCCTTTAACTGTTTCTGTTGGAGAGCAAGAAATTCAATTTATAGCCTTACTTGACAAGATAAAGAGTTTAAAGCATGATAATGAAAGAGTTGTGGAAAGAGCTTGTGAACTTAGAGGCCTAATTGGTCCAAAGATGGAAACTATGTTGAATGCTTTGAAGGAAGCAAAAGATGCTTTGGTCATCAGTGATCCGGTGAACCTTGAATCAATAGAAATGCAATCTTATTTACTCTGTGGTCACATAACTATTCTGGAAAGCCTTAAGAAGTGTTGGGACACAAGCCTGAACCTGTTGAAGACCAATTTTGCAAATATTTTCAAGTTTGTGTAAATTGTTGAAACAAGTCTGTACATATGCAGTTTGAAGTTTTTGTTTGTTTAGAGAAGTTATGTATGCAGATTCCTCATCTTTTCCATTGATGTCAAAGGGGGAAAATAGAACAATGAAAAATGTATATTCATCTAAGGGGGAGTTGTAGTTTGAGCTGTGGATGAAGATCTTTTTGGAGTTTTGGTTGGCAGTTTATTTTTGTTGGTATTGATCCGACACTTAGTCATTTTTCACTAAGTGTTTCCATCAATGCCAAAGGGGGAGATTGTTGGCAAGAGACACTACACATGTTTTTTGGTGTTGTCATTGATGGCAACCCTTGTCAGCTAGTCAATCCACACGTCGTCATTTACTCATACCGGAAGACAGATTGAAGATTAGTGATTATCCGTTAAGCTAAAATAGAGCATCCGGTAGATTTGTGTTCTTCGATTCATAAGAAAATTTTATGCTATTATTTTTTATTGTGGATCTTAGGGATGATTGGTCGATGCATTATCTATGTTATCTATAAATCTTGGTGCCTTGTATCTATTTGAGTGTAAGTTAGAAGATCCAGTTGACTAATTTTTTGTTCATCAATGTATGACGGTCGACTTGGTGGATGTAGCGTGTTGCGGATATTTGAGGAGTTATTGTTTAAGTTTTTCTGTGTTCGAGCATTTTGATTTGGGTCCTCACTATGTTGTGGCCAAATTTTGTGGATGCGCATTGAATATTATGCATGATTTGAGCCGACAGTTTGTCAATATTTCTTATTTTGTTGAAGCCGACATGAAGCGATTAAATCCCTTGTAGTGGATATATATAAGTGATTGATTATATCATTTTGATATATGTTTGATGTGAGTTGATGTATGTTACAAATTTCAGAAGGTCAGTAGAATGATTATGTACAGTTTCACTTGTGCATTAAGGATTTTTTATGCAAGTTGAAGCATAACAGAGCAGAAGAGCAGAATCAGTCAAAAGGTCTAGAATTTGATTGTTGAGCCTAACCGAAACTGTAATTAGGCATTTGTAGATGCTACTTTCCTATTCAAATCTTTGGAAGTATTCCAAACTTTTGTAAGGCAGTGAGCCTTTCTGTTTTTGAGCAGTGAGCTCTAGGCAATGTGCCTGAATGCAAGTGCATTCTCATTTTGTAAACTTTTCTTTTGAGTATACTCAAACAATATTGTGGATTGACCTGCATCGAGGTTTTTCCCTTAACAGGGTTTCCACGTAAAAATATGTGTTATGGTGTTGTGGTTACTTGTCTTCTGTGCATGCATTTTTATTTTGGTTGAATGTTATCAGTACTTTAAGGATCAAATTAATAAAGTTAAAAATTGCACAACACTGATTCACCCCCCCTCTCAGTGGTTCTTGATTCCAATAGGATGCACCTAAATCGATCAGCCAAACATCATCTAATGCCTAAGTTTCCAAGGTTCCTATGAAGGAATTTGCATCACTTTAAGAAGATTCATTATCAGAAGAATTAGATTTCTTTTTCTTCTTCTTCTTCTCCTCTTTGCAATCTTTCCAGATATGTCCAGTTTGCCCACAGTTCCAACATTTCACCTTAAATTTTTTACCAAGAGACTTTGATCTCTCCTCTGACTTGGATTTTTACTTCTTTCTTTCTTCTTGCTTCTCTCCTTTGAACTTTCTCAAACATCAAGGGCCTCCTTAGCCATCTCAAAATATTATCTCTACATTTCCTCTGATAGCAGTGAAGCAACCACATGTTCCATCTTGAAAGTGGTTGTTGTACTCCCAATGGCCATTACCAGGTGATCCCATGTGTCTGGAAAAGAACAAAATAGGAGTATACAATGATCCTCGTCATCAATTTTCACACCAACAGACGCCAACTAACCAACTATCATATTAAATGCATTCAAATGATTTGCAATGGATGCCCCTTCCACCATTTTCAAAGAGTACAACTTCTTCTTGAGAAATAACTTATTTACTAGGGATTTTCCCTGATAAATGTCACCAAGTTTCTTCCATAGAAGTTTCAATGTATTCGCTTCATGGACATTCAAGAGCACTGAATCAACCAAGCATAGTTTGATCAGACCTTTGGCTTTCCTGTCCATTCCATCCTAGTCATTCTGCAATGTTGTTGATGGTTTATTACCAAATACTACATCCCAGATTTATCGATCAACAAGCAAATATTTAATTTTGAGTTTCCACAACTCAAAATTGCCACCATTGAATTTATAAATTTATATTCTCCTGGATGTGCTAGGCATCTTAAATCTACAATTAGTTCACACCCAAATTTCTCTGCAAAACTCCCACTAAACAAAATCAACACAAAAAACTCATCTCACCCACAAGGATAACAAAGCTAACCTGTCTCTAATACCAATTGATAGGAAAGACAAGTGTGGAAATCCCTTCCAAATGCTAAACCTCAGGAGAGAGATAATAGAAAAATTTACAAAATTTTACAATTATAGTCCATTTAAAATACACATTCATGAATAAAAGAATTTAGACAATTAAAAAACATCAACACAAATGAACACCAAATTTTATGTGGGAAAACCCTTACGAGAAAAAACCCACACACTAAAGCAGCAACCTTCTTGTATTATAGTAAATGAATTACATACAAGTTACAAAGTTCCACTTTCACAGGTGTTGATTCACAATTTCAATCTAGCAGCATTCAATTACAACTTGTTTTGATCACACTCATAGTTACAATAAACCTCAACATTGTTACAATGCATACGAAATACAATGTAGATTACCAATCATTCTATTCTCCAAGCATTACTACGATACAATCATTTCACATCCCATAGACAAACAGTCACAATACCATTTAATTGTCAATACTCACTGCAGTTATTGTAATGTCAAAGGGACAAGGAATCAAGTCCCTCTGATTCTTCACTGTCACATCGAAATGCTTGTTGCTTACTGCTATTACCACCTCCCATCATATTATCAAGGCGATAGCTTAGCAGCTCCCATAGATACATAGAAGTCCCACCGACGAAGCTTATAGCATTAACCGTGGTCCCCACTGCCGATGTAACATCCATGTGACCATTTTCGTACAACTGACATCACCTTCCACGCTGACCAGTCCCACCTTAATGGTATACCATGGGTTCAACACCATTGGCACATTAAGGAGACTCCAATCCATGTCCTAGTGAAGTTCTCCACTCCTACCGACAAGAGTTCCTAGTCTCCCATCTGGATGTTGACGTGACTTCTTAGAGACTCCCTCCAACAATGCAGTGTATGCCCAACGTAACTAAAAAATCAAAGCCCAAACATCTTAACATGCTAGTAAGTTTGATACATAGTTTATCAACACCATTTACCAACTATATTATAAAGAGAGAACACCATCCAAAGAGCAAGTTTAGCCTGTAAGGTTTCTTTCACTGAACTTAAAACCTTTTTCCAAATATACCCAATAAGACTCTGATAACCTTGAAAAATTCAATGATTTCTCTCCAACCAAATTTTCCATAGGATGAAAGAAGGTCCTATATCCCATGCAATCAACATAATAGAGGTTTAAGTCAGAGGGCAGCCCTAAATAGCCCAAAATTCAGATAAAGAAGATGCATGAACAAAAGGGTGATTCCAAATAGACCACCATTGTCTCTACAATCCACTTGAAAAGGGTCATTGAAAGAAAATATGAGACACACTCTCCTCACTAGCTCCACATAGAAAACATCTGGAAGGACCTTGAAAACCTCTTTTTTGTATGTTTTCCCAAGTGACACATTTATTATGAGAAAGAGGCCAGAGAGAAAAATTACACTTGGGCCAACAATAAGAATTCCAAAAAAAAATTACACCAAGGAAAATCCTCATACCCATTTCTCTCTTGCAATAAAATTTTATAACCATTTGACATTGAATAAGCTCCCTTTAGATCATATCCCCAAGCAAGGAAACCATCCTCATGTAAAGAACAACAAGGTCGGTTTGTCAAAATAGAATAGAGAGCAACCCAATCATTTTGATTACCCCTACAAGCCAACAACTCATATCTTTCCAAGAGAAAATAAAAGTGTTACCCACTGGACCAAAAGAATTAAAATCAACAACTCTAGACCAATCAGTTGCTAAGAAAATCTTACTTAAATCAAGGAGGTGAGGAAAATATTGGAGAATAGGAAGATAAAGATCCCAAGATTCCATCTAGAAAATAGCATTACTACTAGAATTAAACAATCCAAAAGAGGCCACACTTAACCAAAGATGCTCCATTTTTAATAGCATTCCATATAATAGATTATCTTCCACCTAAATTCATAGAAGGAACCTCTTCAACTGTAACACCACCCAAATATTTATGGAAAAGAATTTGAGCCCAAGGTTGATCTGGATGTCTACACCATTGCCAAAAAAAATTGCAGCCAAAGCTTGACTATTACACTCTGAATTTCTAAGACCAAGACTACCATTTTGTTTAGGACGACAAACATGATCCCAACTACTTAGACTCCATTTAGGAGAATCTAAATTTTTGGCCCAAAGAAATTTGCAACATAAAGAATCAAATTCCTTTAATAAATATTTAGGAGTAGAGATCACCAGATCTATAGATAGGAAGAGCTTGTAACACTGATTGAAGAGTAAGTCACCCAACAAAGGATAACCATTTGAACATCCAATGATTTACCTTCATTTTAAGCTTATCAATTATCTTCTTCCAATTCAAAGATGATTATGAAGACCAAATAATAATGGAACCCTAAGATAGGTCAAAGGAAGTTGGCCTATATGAAACCTAAGGATAGAAGCAATTATTTGTTGGAGTTCAAAAGAAGTATTGAAAAAATAAATATTTGACTTACCCTCATTGATCTGCTAACCTGAAGCAAGTAAATAAATATTCAAATCTTCTCTAATGTTGGTGCCTTATGAAATGGTAGAAACTACCATTAAAAAATTATCATGAAAAAATTAAAGATGAGACTGAGGAGAAAAAATTGAAGCAACTTTCCAATCCTAAATACACCCATTAACTTTCAATTGAGTCAAGAATCTACCAAGACCTTCTTCCATAAGAATGAAGAGATAGGGAGATACAAGATCCCCTTATCTCAATCCCGGTGAAGCATGAAAAAACAGAAAAAGGGATACCATTAATCAAAATAGAGAAGGATGAGGAAGTCACACAACTCATAACCCAAGTAATCCAATCTAAAAAAAATCCAAATCTTGATAAAATATTTGAAAGAAAAGACCATCAAACCATTATCATAGGCCTTACACATATCCAATTTGATAAACGTATCCTTTTTCTTATAGCAACCCATAGAGTGGATAGATTTTTTGAAGCTATAAATATTCGATAAAGAATTTTGCATCCCTTCATAAATCCTCCCTGCTTAGAAGATATCAAATAATCTAAATTTTTCTTAAGATGATCAACCATCAACCTAGTAATTATCCTGTAAATAAAATTGCAAATATATATTAGATGAAAAGAATCAAAGGAATTAGCTCCAACTTTATTGGGGATCAAAGCTAAAAAGGTATAGTTAAGGGCATGGAGCATCTATTTTTGGGATTGAGATTCACACACCACCTCTAAAAGATCATCTTTTACAATATCCCAAAATTCTTGAAAAAACTCAATGGGAAAGCCATTGGGACCAAGAGCCTTACCTTTCTTCATTTAAAAAATAATGTGTTTCTAATTCTACAAGAGTTATGGGTGCTATTAGCTGATTATTCATTTTTTATGTAACCAATTGGGGAATAGTGTGTAAGGGGGAAAATAATATGCATTAAGAGATCAAAACATGCTTGAATTGAAACTAATCTAATCCAAACAAAAGCTAAGATTCATACCCATTACTCACGCAATGAAACTATAAAGAACAATGAATTCACAAAATCAATTGAATCAAAACAATAACAATGAATTCAATACAATGTAGCTTTACCATCCCAGGTCGAAGTATATTCACAATGATGTTGGATCATTTGTTGTATCAATGTGAAGCCTCCATTTGTGCATAGAAAAAGCTTCAAAGTTATGCAATGTCATTGATTGAAGATGTGTGTAAAGTTTTACAAAATATTGATTGTGATTTTGGTATTACTTCTTGTAAAATATGCTAATTCTCCGATCATTTTTAAGGAAGAAGATGATTGTTATATAAAAAATTTGTTTCAAAATGAACGCTCAAGATCGTGTAGTAGAATATCTTGATCAACGGTTGAAAGATGTTGAGAGGAAATATATAGGAATAATCAATGCATTTTGATTACGTAATTAGTGTGATTGAAGAAATCCTGTTGAGTGTTTAGTGGAATTGAGGAAATAGATTGAATAATCTGTTGAATTGAAGAAATCATGTTGAGCCTTCAGTGGGATTGAAGAATAGATGAATCAGTTAGGAAATAGATGGATCAATTAGCCAATCAGAGTGAGCAATCGGTGGATTGTAATTTTCTCAATCATGAAAGTGGGTGAGGATAATTGATTTAATTGATTTAATTAATTAATCCTTTTAAGTTGAGCGTGCAAATCAAGTTTGAATTTTGCAAACAAAGTTGTATTTGTTTGTTTTGACCTTAATGAATGATGTTTGAATAATTTATTTAATTATTCATGTTTAGGGGAAAGTGATTTAATTAAACTATTATGTTTTAATAATTTAATTGATTTAGGGGAATAAAGTGAATTAGAGACATAATTAAATAATTGATGTTATTTAATTAATCAAGAGGAATAAAGTTAGATTAGGACTTTATTAAATAAATTAAATTTATTTAATTAGTCAAAAGTGATGAAAAAGTGAATTAATGAAATAATGTACTACTATTCAATTAATAGAGGAAATTAGGGTTTTTGATGTTATTGATGTGAAATGCAATGATATTTGGTGATAATGGTGTCGATGATGAGAAAATATCATTCAGGATGTGTGATAAGTGTTAGGTCATTTTTACATGTCTACAAATAGAATCAAGAATAACTCTTTCAACATGTTCTAAACCTTGACCATTTTCATGAAATAAAGTAGCAAAAAAAGAAATAGCTTCATCATTAATTTCTTGAAAACAAACTAACTGAGTACCAAGAGAGGAGACAATAGAGGAAATAACATTGCTAATTCTCCTATCTTTAATTGAATTATGGAAAAAAGAGGTATTATGTTCACCCTCCTTGAGCCAAGTAATCCTAAAATTTTGCTTCAAAAAAATTCCTCCCTCAATTCCCATTCATGAAGCTCTCAAGAAAGAGAAAATTTCTCCTGTAATCTTTCAAAATTCATACCAAATTCTCTTATCTGAAAAGTGATGTCATTCAACTTTTCTTGCACTTGTCTATTTTTACAAAAAACATTACCAAAGTGAAATTTATTCCATTTGATGAGAGCCATTTATATCCCATTTTATGCCACATTTTATCCTTTTTCATATGCCTTCATTCCCATTCCCATATTCAATTTCCATTTCTTATCATAACATTTTACCATTTTCCACTACATATGATTAAATATATATGAGTGATATTTAATATAGTTTTGGGATTAAAATATGAAAAATAATTATTGATTATCTTTACTAATAAGTGTTGTCATTTTTGTGATAAGGGTGTGGTTCGGTGGTCAAGTCGCTTGGTCGTAGTGACGGCCACCAGGATTCAAACCCTCATTGGGCCGTTGGCCTTGTGTTTTCATTGGGCCATTGCGCTCACAAGTTGGTTGTTACTTGTGGTTTCCTGTACCCGGTTCATAGCTCCAGTCAAAAGCATTTACCCCTAATAATATGGGTGTGTTGCAACTTTTTAAAAAAATGTGTTGTCATTTTAAGCCTTGGAAAATATATTTTGTAGCATGCAGATTTTTGTCATCTTCATACAAACTTCCTGTGACATTCTTCACAGGAACTTCCATCACCTTCTTCATAGAAATATGGGTCATTTTCATTTCTACAGTTTCCTCTTATACAAGGTCGACTTCAACCATGTGCCATAGGTGGATACAATTCAACCACCAACTATACAACACTAAATTTCCTCTCCAAATTATTAAATCCGATGTACCAATAAATTGTGGTGGTTATTTTCTATTATATTGTTTTGACAACAAAGCGTGATTATTATATTATTGGGAAATTAGTTAGTAACAACGTCATTAATATATTGTTAAGAAATCAGTTCATTTTGTTAAGGAAAGTGGCCACAAGGCCACACAAATTTTTCCTTAACCAATTGATTTACCTCCATTGTTGATTTGTAAACTGCACACATATTTATGTTTATGCATCATGGAAGCTATATAAACACCTGTATGTAATATCAACTTAGTTAAGCAATCCAAAAAGGAATAAAATATATTTAATATTATTACCAAAAGGAATTTGTAAGCTTAATCTCCATCGGTTGATTGGGAGGAAGGGCGCCCACTTTTCAGCCATTGGTGGACTATAAATATTTTATTTTTTGTAGAGTATACATTTGTATGTTTTGATTTCAGTTAGTTACGTTTGACATTATTGTGTTTTTTTGTTTGATATGTATTTATAAATTTTGTGTATTAATGATCTACTAGTTATTTCCATGTTGTAGAATTAATTGATATGGTTTCACATTTGATATTTGTTGATTAAATTTCTGTTTTAGAATTTACTATCATAATTTCTGCACAATTCATGTCGCCTGAATAGAATAAATAGCTACTATTTCTAGGAAGTGATAGTTCGTGTCATTAGAATTATTTTGATTTGTTGTAAGTTTATTTTCATAGGCTGCATTCATAGCCACTCATCTCACGACTCTCAACCCTTGTGCAGATTTCCACGATACCTTTCACAAGCTTACGATCCCCAGATTGACATTTAGACCAAGCTGAGTTCAGTTTATTCTTTGCCCTAGTTTTGGCCTATCTCCATTTTTTAATCTTAAGCTTAACAAATTGAAGGGGTTTAGAGAAGGAATGCATTGCAGTACTAGAGGCAATTCCTTGTAACCACCATCTTTCCATATTATCTCTTATTAATTGGTCATCAACCCACATTAATTGAAACTTAAATGGAGGTTTCTTGAGAATTGTGATTCAAAGAGATGGAGAAAATTTGAGAGGCCAATGATCAAAACCATGCCACTGTAAAATTTCTGAAGTAGTAACGAAATTATCTCCCATATAATCAGTGGAGACTAGAAACTTCTCAAGACATTCAGAGATGGAAGTTGCACCACATCTTCTATTATTCCAAGTATAATTGCATCCACTTGATTTAACATCTAGAATATTAAGAAAAGATATATTCTCACAAAATAAAACTAAAGAAGAGTCAATTATTTGAAATCCCCCAAGTTTTTCATCAAGGGAAAGAATAGCATTAAAGTCCCCAACTAAAATCCAAGGAAAAGAAGAAGCTATAGCACAAACAAACTGAATATGTGACCACAAAGCCACCTTACCAAGAAAATTAGTCAGAGCATAAACATTGGAAAATAAATTTAGATTACTAGAATCAAAACAAGTACCAACCAGAGAAATATAATGGTTACAAGAAAGACGATAGGAAGGTGTAATTTGATGAGGATTCCATAAAAAAGATGAACCTCCTGTAGAACCTTATGCACCTATACATTGGCATTAACTTCCTTTCCAAATTAAACTAGACAAAACTAACATTTCCTCCATAGAAAATTTATTTTCTTAAAGGAAAACCATATCAAGTTTATAAAAATTGATGAGATCATGAAAAAAATTTGACAAGGAGAACTTCCCAAACCCCTAACATTCCAAGATAAAACAATAATTGATGAAGTTGAGGAAAGTTAGAATCTAAAGCATGAAACACCCTAGATTCAATTAAATATTTGTTTGATAACTTTCCCTTCTCCTAAACATTTTTCTTCTTTTTAATATTATTTTTTGTAAGCCCTATGGGGTAAAAAATTTCTTTTTAGATATACCCCCATCTAAAGCACCTAAATCATGCATAGTATTAGGAAAAATATAATCAATAGAACCAACAACCTCTAGAACATATTGAATAAGAACTACAACATTCAAAGAAAAACCAAATGAAGTGGAAAAATGATTACCAACAAACACATTTTGAAGTAACACATGCTCGATAGATGGAGGTTGGACCTCTGGAGGAGGTTGTTGGAACTCTGGTAAAGGTGGTTGGACCTTTTGTGGAGGTGGTTGGACCTCTAGTAGTGGGGAGATATTAGGAAGAGCTACATCCCAGTGAGATACAAGGTTTTCAATAGAGAAGAATCAAGATTTTAAAAACTTTCTAAAATTTCAAATCTATTACTCAATTTTCCTCTAAAATAATCCTTCTTTCAACACATATCAATCCTTCCTTTATTATGAGAGCGCACAGGAACAAATCCATTCAGATCAGGCTTATCATAAATAGCTGCTCGACTTTTCATTTCTCATTTGTTGAAGCTAGAATCTTAGTTACACCTTTTTGAGAAGAAAAATTATCAAAAACATGTTTTGGAAAATTCCTCTAAAGATGGACATAATCATGACAAAGGCGAAAATAGAAAGGAAGATATTCATAATCAAACTTTTGAATCCAATTCATATTTCCCACTTGAATTTACAATTGTTGAACACTCGAAATACTGAGAAGGGGGGGTGAATTAGTATTCTATTAAACCATCCAATTATTAACCATCCAACTACCAAAGCATACTTAACTACAATAAGAAATGCAATCATGAAATACCCATAACACACATAACACATGAACACCAATATTTTTACATGGAAAACCCAAAAAGGGGAAAACTACAATGAGGATTAGCTCACAATATATTATAATCATACAAAACATGCCTTGTTGGCACCTAATTCAAATCAAAATTCCTTCATTCCCCAAAAAATGTAATATAGGTTGGCATGGAGCTATAATAGCTCCCTCTTACATTCACATCACATATTTAATCTCTGTAGTTCTCTTTACATACATTAGGTTGGTCAGGCATAGGACCTAAAAGAAAAATAATCCAACTGATCATCACCATAGGACATGTGGGCCTAAAAAAGTCATGCCATATGGAAAACACAATGCTTTGACACATATTAACATTCTCCCAAAATCGCAAGGTATAACTCAAATCCATGGAGGAGTGTGGACCAGTTAGGTCATAGCCATTTCACAGAAAACTATGTAAACCTTATACGTCGATCTTCTATTACTAGAAACTTGCAAACCACTTATCCAAAACAAGTTAAATTTTGAATGAAGAAGCTACTAACATCCATAAACAACATATTAGAATCACATAAGTAAATCTATAAGGGTGAGCAAAAGTGGACCAAAATACTAGAGGGCTCTATGTATTGAATCTTCCAGTGTAGACACTTAGAAAAAATACTTGACTATTCCTGTGTGTGGATCAAACTCTCTTGAAAAATAAATCTTCTATAATCATCCTTAACATCCATCATGTAATGTTGACATCAATGAAAACTCATTAATGACAACCTTCTTCATTCTTTCAACAATCTCCCCCTTTGTCATTGATGTCAACATGTGCCAAACAAAACTTCTCTCCAAGTATCTCTCCTTCTCCAAGTATCTCTCCTCAAATATCTCTCCCCCTTTGACATCAAGGGAAAAGGGTGTACTAGTATTAACACCTTGTATGCTCCCCCCCCAAACATATATACAAACTAAAATTGCTAAAGTGACTAAAATAAATGTACTAGCTCCCCCTTAACCAAAAACTCCTAATACATCTGCATATTTATAAAAGAATTTGTAAACATGGAAAACTAAAAAATGCATAGAAACAAAAAAAGTCAACCCAAAGATGTTGACCCTTGAAGCTTTTGAAGAATAGGTTGCCAATCAAATTTACCTTCTTCCCAGCTCTTCTTCACTATTGCAAGCATTTTGTGCCAAGACTCAAGCTCCATCAATGTGTCCTCTCCTTCTTGCACGGTATCGGGGGTAAGATTTAACTTTGAAATTTTGTCAGTACCGGAAAGGGCACTTGAGATAGGTATATGCTTTGTTTTTACCAAGTCCCTTAGCTTTCCTAACTGCTTGATTATCTCTTCCTTCTGGCTTTCCATGGTGAAGAATCTATCATGCAAGTCCACTATATCAGTCTAGGTCTGATCATCTATGTCTAGTGTCGAATCATAGGCACTTGAAGCATTACTTATTTGGGACTCAATCAAGTCCATTTCATCTTTTATGCATTGTGTGGAATCCGACCACTTCATGTAATACAAAAACAATGTTTTTGCCTCTTCTTCATAAGCCTGCACTTCCTTCAAACATTCTTCAACTTTGGTATGTGTAGATTCACATTTTTTGTGATATCCAACAAATTTTTCTCTGTAAGCCTTGTCTCAACCTCTGTTCCACTTGTCCTTTCAATTTGGAGCTATATTCCTTAAAGTAATCAATCAATAATTTAAAATTTTCCATAGCAGACAAAGATGCATCAATATTAGTTCCTGGTGTGATCTCCTACAATGTCTTGATGTATTCATCCATCAATTCACCACTTCTTTGGTGAGTTTCAATAATTTATTTTCTAGCTGATGCATGAAACACATCACCTAACTACAACTTATAAATAGGAGATATCTTATTTAAATCTACATTGTCCTGCTGCATGGGAAACTGCAACAACTGAGAAGAGACAACCAGTTGAAACCTTAACTTCTTAGACAATAGGCCTTTCAAAGGATTACCAAAGGAGGATTCATTGGAGGGCTTAGGTAACTCCTCAAATTTCTCTACTTCTTCATTCTTTCCAGTAGCAGTGTCCTCTTCTTCCTTTGCCTTTTCTTCTTCTTCACCAGAGGCTTTATCTTTATATTTTTCTTCATCCTTATCTTCATCTCCTTCGTCCTTATCCTTCTCTCCTTGCTCATTTTCTTCACTTTCATTCTTATCTTCTTCTCCTTCCTTCTCACCATCATTATCTCTTTCCTTATTCTCTTCATTCACTTCCCCTTGCACATTATCTGCATCATGATTTTCACCTTCACCAATGCCCTATTCTGTATCTACCAGAGGGACAAATGTCTTCAAGTTTCCTTGATCTATATTATCATGTGTCACTGGAGGAATAGGAGTGTCATCCTTTGTGGTTTCATCTTCGGTCCCTATTTCACCTTCAAAAAAATTATCATCTTCAACATTTCCTTGCATTGGCTCATCTATGTCCGAAGGAGTATTATCAATATTTTCTACATGCTCCTGTTAAGCTTCAATTATCAAATCTTGATCTGTACTGGTGGAGGCAATGGGAATCATGCCATAATTCTGAGCTATTTTTATTATCTTTTCCTCTGTTTGCTTCTGCATTTTCTCAAACTCACCTTGTTCTTGAAATAGTCATCCACCATCTTTTTCACCTTCTTCTTTATCTCTAGCTTCTTCAATTCCATATGCGCTTCCATGGATTTCTCCTCATATATGTCATATCTTTCTTGTGTAGTGTCCTTAGGACTCTTCAACAATATGTCAACATAACCATTGACTTCATTTTCACTAGTCTCATATCCAAGTGGTAAGATCTAGACAGTTATGGGTTCTACAACCTCAATAATGCATTCATCTATTGTGACCAAGAATGTGATATCCTTCTCATATTTTTCCACCACTAACTTAGGGATCCTCTCCCTTTTATGAATTCTCTTATAGAATACTGTAAATAATGTAGTAAGTGCTTCATCTTAAGCTTTCATATCACCAAGGCTGTGTAGATATTCCAAAATTTGATGGGATACTAGTCTGTTCTTATCCCATATGACATTGCTTCTTCCCAAAAGCTCCTTTAGAAATTAGAACAACAAACAAACTACCAAAGATCCAAACTTGAAGGGGTGTTTCTTCTCTTTAGTTTGCTTCAAGTTGTCAAAGAGTTGTTGCTTGAGAAACTCTGACAAGTCATAGTCCTTTCCCTTTTCCACCATCTCGTAGGCTACACTAATTGTTGTAGCTGACATAGAATTCTCTCTGTTGGTATAGTATATCTTGTATCCTATAACCATAATTGCATATTGTAGACACTTAAAAATGTCCTGAATGATATCATGCACTCAAATATGACATACTAACATCACTTCATCCTAAAACCCATCCTATTTTCATATAATTAATTAAATTAGCCTAGCTATTTAATTAATCACATCATCTTCATCTATTAATCTAATTGACCTAATTGGGTTAATTCACCATTTTTCATGCTAACCTTTCATCCTATTAAATTGGATAAATCAAATTATTTAATTTAATCCCTAAGTCCTCTTATTTAATTAAATAACCCTAAGCTATTTAATTAAATATCTTATCACATCCCCCTTTAAATTAAATCATTTATTTAATGAATATCATATAATTCCCCTAATTTGCATAATTGAAACTTAGTTTTAATTATCAAATTATTAATTAGAACTTAGTTTTAATTATCAAATTATTAATTAAATCTAATTCTCCCACTTGCAAGAGAATATTCCTCCTTTGCACATTCCTCCAAAAGGGAATATTCCCATAGAATATTTTTTCCCCTTTGCACATTAAAATTTGGTTTTAATTAACTAAATGCTAATTTTCCTCACCCATGAGAATATTCTTTGAGAATATTCTCCCTCTTCACTCATTTGCAAAAAAAGGAATATTTTTCCTTATAACAAAATTTCAACTAGCTTCTTGTGTAATCTTTGAAATTGTGCTTCTTTGCATGATTATGAACCGTTGATTAAATATCAACTTGTATTCTCAACCCTTGATGAGAATCCATGATCCATGCCTCCATTTTCCTTTCATCCTGACCATTGATCGATTCTTTTGATCTTGACCATCAGTTTCATTTTGCCTATTCTATAAATAGACCTTGCATCTATTGAATATGGATCCAAATTGTTAGAGCAAACTTATACTATTGAAAATAAAATCCATTTGCACTCACGTTTTATATTTTAAAAGCATTTTAGGTTATTTTACATGCATTTTTAGCTTAGCTTCCATTAATGGCTTCCGTGGTAACTTAGTTGCATCCATTTAGTATATTTTGAAACTAGGGTTTTAATATTTTGAATCTTGCACACATCTAGAATAGCTTTGCATGCACTCACATTGATCATCTTATCTTTTATCATATTAAATTAGCTCCCATCATTTTTACGACACATCTCTCATTTGTTTCATCAGTTTTCTTCAATAAAACTGATTGAAACAAGCTCATTATCTAAGGGATTGGGAAAGGTTCACCATTCCACATCAATATGACACCACTCCCCCAATAGGATAAGTTTCAATGTCTTAGAGTAGATTTTTATCAATTTTTCATGTTTAGAATGATAGTTTTAATGGCTTCTTCGTCTTTATTTAAATTGAATGATCTTATTGGGATTGATGCTTAGTGGCTTAAATATGCTTCAAATCCTCATGGATCAAGTGTAGTTAACCTATACTATGTCATCAATCACACATATCTTACTGCAGGATTCCGGATAGTATTCACAGTGAGAGCTCTTTAATCAAATGTAGCTCTAGTTAGTTCCATCACATCCTTGTTCTTCACCAATAATTGGTATAGGTCTGGTGGCATAAAGTCCAGTAATATCCCTTATGACTTCCTTGGATATTAAACCAGATATGTTAGTCCATATGAATTTGTAATGCACCAACGATAACTTTAAGAAAACCCCCTCAAAAAAAGATATAAAATCTTGGTGAATCTTTCATTTTTTCAGGAAAAAATATTAATTTCTATTGGCGAATTTTTCCTTTTTTTAAACAAAATATTAATTTTATTGGCAATTTTTTTACATCACTAAAATTTTATAGAAAATTTTGGCGAATATTGAAAAATAATAAGAAAATGGATTAATTATGATGGCGAATATGTCCAATATAAAAATAATTCTAATGGAAAAGTAGGGGTCCGAGATTGGAAATTATTGATGGATTTAAGGGGTAGACCTTCCACCATTGTTCTAAAATATAATATAATGGCCCTCATTGTATTTTGCAAGGTAAAATATACCCACAATCTGTAATTCTCATGGAGCTCAAAATTTATTTTAGATCATTGATCTAACAACCCTCATTATACTCTGCAAGGTAAAATGTACCACTATCTATAATGTTCATGAGACCTGAAATTGTGGGCCCCATGAGCATTATAGTTTGTGGGTACATTTTACCTCGTGGAACATAACAAGGGCCATTAGATTATATTATAAATCAATGGTGGAAACTAAAGATTAGAAATATGGTCCTAATGAAACTAATAATTATAATATACTATTGGTGAATTATTATAGATTTCTAGTATAATTTATAAAATTTAGGAAAATATAATCTAATTATGTATCGAGTATTGTGGAAAATTTTTGAGTTAAATTTTTTAATAAAATAAATTCATTGGCGATTTAAATAAGACTAATAAAATGTTGTAAAAATGTGGCAATTCAAGTCACGTTATAGCTCGAACTATTAGCCAATTTTGGGTTCCCAAATCTCAACTATTAGCCAATTGGCGAATATTAGCCACTAAAAAAATCATTTTCATGCACTCTACTCAATGCCATTCTCATGTACTTAGTTTTATCATCATAAATGAAGCATGGAAACCATTGCCAGATGTCTAGTTTCTTCTTCACTAGGTTTTCATACGCTGGCTTAATTTTGTAATCATCTCCAATTAGCTAGTTAGTCTATAGGTCTGTAAATATTGTGTGGTTATACTCTTCCATTTTCTCGTGGATGTAATCCCTAATGTCTTATGTAGGAAAAACTTTATATGGAATACTCATAAAAGCTTCGAGTGGGTCATTCTCAAAAACTTTCATGGGACATTTCTTAAATTTTGGTTGGGGCTTCTCATTCACATTCACTACTATAGATGTAGCCATTTCTATTGAATTCAAATGCTTTGAAAAAAAAAAAAATCAGCTTTAGAGAATGATAAATACCTTTTTCTTGCTCAACCAGAACTAGGGTTTGGATGCTCTTCTTCACAAATCACCTTTGAACTCTTGAATTTGCTTCAACATGCTCTACTCACTCCAAATGCATAAAAAGTGAATGAAGTTGACTAAGTGTAGGTACATATAATCCTTCGATTCTACCCTAATTCACATTTAATTCACCAAACAATAAAGCTAGTAAAACCCTTCTCTATGCAACAGTAAACCCTAAAACACTCTGCAAATCTTTACAATTGCATATTTTCTTCCGAAGTCTTCTCCAAAAGATCATTACTATCCTTCTCCATCACATATCTTTGTTCCAAGCAATGGAACCTTATATAGGCTAGGAGTTATTTTATTATCTATTATTGTTCCCCCTAAGCCAATGCCTAGGTTCAATTGCCAAAGGAAACATCTGCATCAGAGAGTGGTATAGATTCATTTGTAGTCTTTGATTCTTCCTTGTTCTTAGTCTCCTCTTTCTTTCTCCAGATATTTTCCATTTACTTATTTACTTCTACTTGATCAATCTTTTTAACTGGTTCATTCTTTTTTATTGGATCATCCTTCCTTATATTTATGCTTCTACAAAATTTAGCAATATGTCCAGGTTTATTGCAATTGTGACATACAACATTCTTTTGAACAACATTCCTTCTAGTCATCCTAGATCTGCATTGATTAGCCTTGTGTCCAAATCCATAACATGTATAATAGTAACCATTGAAAGGTTGAATCATTCTACCACTGTTATATAGATCCATCATTTTACTTATGCATTCATTTGCTCTATGTCCAAACTTCTTGCATGTAAAGCATTGCCAGTAAAAGATGAAACATTCTTTCACTATGCTACTACATTCCATTGCTCTATGTCCAAATTTATTGCAAGAATAAAAAATTCCATTAAAAGATGGATACCTTTGAGCATTTGGTTATCTAACCAGAGGTCCTCTATCATTTTTTCTTTTATTTTGAATCTTTCCATTGTTCTTCTTGTCTTCTGTCTTCTCTGGTTCATTGATCTTCTATGTACTAGGTGTCTAATCTGCTTTTGAGCTTTCTCCTTTTTCAAGTCCCAAACCACCTCTGTCTTTAGATGCTTTATGATCTACAATCAACTCATCAAGCATTGTAGAACTTGTCTTGAATTTATCCTCATGACTTCTTACTTTCTCTAGATCTGATCTCATATTTACCACTTCTTGTTCAAGCCTTGTGCATTCATCAGTTTTGATTTTCACCATTGCATTTAGACATTCCTCAATTATTTTATTTTCTTTCACTTGCACTTTCAGTCTAGTGATGTTCTCAATTGCTTGTTTGAATTGTTTATTGACCTCCTTATGCCTTTCTCTAAACTTCTTGATTTGCTCTCTCAATTTTTTGATGTAGTCATTTGCTTCTTTAATATTTTCCTTCAGATCTTTGTTTTCATCTTCAATTTTTTCAAGATCTTCAAGAGTAATTTTAAGTTCTCCATCTTTGTCAGACATGCAATATTCTTATGTGTATCCAATAGCAGGAGTCTCTTCCAGAGGAATAGGAAACTTTATATTATCCATGTGTTCAATCTTCAAGATCTTCCCAAAGCGTTGAAGCTTCTTCCAAGGAACCAAGATCTAATACCAATTGTTGAACACTTGGAATACTAAGAGGGGGGTGAATCATTATTCTATTAAGCCATCCAATCATTAACCATCCAATTACCAAAGCATACCTAAATACAATAAGAAATAAAAGCATGAAACACCCATAACACACATAACACATGAACACCAGGATTTTTACATGGAAAACCCAAAAAGGGAAACACCACGGTGAGGATTAACTCACAATATATTATAACTAGTTATAAGATATTATAGAAAGGATCATTTCTAGGTGGACTCACTATCCAAGTGAACTCACTGTTCACAGAGAAAAGAAAGATGGAAAGAAGTGGATTCATAGCCAAGATTTGAATTGATATAAAGTGCATCTATCATATGCTGGATTGAGTTCCTTTGAAGCTCAAAAATATTGACTTGGTACACTTCTTTTCTCTGCTTTACATTCATACACCTCTTCTCAACTTTCACAACTTATTCTCTCAACTCTACAAAATTTTACATCACTTCTTGCATTCGGATCATGTACATCCTCAAAATTAATCTACTCAAACTCAAAACAACCTTGTATATATATCAAATTCCATCCCAAACATCAATTATATCACCCTAATTAGATGTAGCTCTAAATCATAAAAAACGTGCCTTGTCGGAACCTAATTCAAATCAAAATTCCTTTGTGCCAAAAAACATGTAATATAGGTCAACATGGACCTATAATAGCTCCCTCTTACATTCATATCATATATTTAATCTCTACAACTCTTTACATACATTAGGTCGACCGAGCATAGGACCTAAAAGAAAAATACTCCAACTGATCATCACCATGGGACACGTGGACCTCAAAAAGTCATGCCATCTAGAAAACACAATTCTTTGACACATGTTAACATTCTCCCAAAACCGCATGGTCTAACTTAAATATACAGAGGAGTGCAGACCAATTAATTCATAGCCATTTCACAAAAAATTGTGCAAACATTATATGTTGATCTTCTTTTACTTGCAACTTGCAAACCACTTATCCAGAACAAGTGAAATTATGAATGAAGATGCTACTGACATCCATAAACAGCATATTAGAATCACAAAATTAAATTTGTAAGGGAAAATAAATGCAAAACCAAAATACCCGAGGGCTTTGTATATTGAATCTGCCGGTGTAGACACTTAGCAAAAATACTTGACTATTTATGTGTGTGGATCAAACTCTCTTGCAAAATAACTCTTCTACAATCATTCTAAACATCCATCATGTAATGTTGACATCAATTACAACTCATTAATGACAATCTTCTTCATTCTTTCAACACTAATGAGTCAGCTACAGGATTATTGAGATCAATCTCAACACAAATATGAGCATAAATAGTAACCTCTCTCAAGTGTTTGATGAGAAGGACCAAGAGGCTTACCAAGAACTACAATAATTGAGTGTAAAATATCAAATCTCCAAAACTCCATAGGCAGCCAAAGGAGACGAACCCAGACTAGAACTTGAGATGGAAGCTCTTCCAAAGGGTCAAAGCCAACATGCCAGGGTTTAATAAATAATCTTCCTTGATTGTGAAAATATGGCCCTCCTTCAAATTCCTTATTTTTGTCTACCATTGTAGTGAATACTACAAAGAAAAAACCATTAGCAGCTAAGATAACCTTCATATCTCCCTTAGACTGCCATTAGGTATGCATCCAATTTTCTAGGAAAGGCGAAGTAGCTTTAAAACCCATAAAATTACAAATGAGATCATGTTATGAAAGATAAGCACATCCTCTGCAATGATTTTTGGGTTAATAACTACAATAGGTTGTTCTTCCCTCTTTTGCAAACATCCATTCAAATGGGAAAAAGTTTCTATTCTATGAGTAGCACTGGTATCATGTGTAGCTTGCATCAAAAAATTAATTACATTAATATGTCCAAAAGATGAATCATCATCCATTCGAGCTACATCCTTAAATGAAAATGGAAAAGGTCCACCTGAACCCCCACTAGAACCAACTATAAATGATGAAAAATCTCAAGCACTAACAATAAATGGAAGAAAATATACGAAATAAATATAGGATAATTTAGAAATGACACATGCAATGGCATATAAAATCATGCAAGAACATGCAATGCCAAAGAATGTCTAGACGCAACTCCAAGCCACTCTCTCCATGAGTAGCTCCTAGATAAATAATATTATTCTTATATATATGAGGTTAATATTTCTTATATATACTCTTATATATGATGTAAGTATAGATAAAATAAATGTTCAAAATTCATCGTATTATTTTTTTTTATAAACATAATGAACCCTTGAATTATATAAATGTGTAGATAGATATTTAATATTATTCATATATATGAGGTTAATATTTCTTACATAATATAAATAAAATAAATATTACTATAAACATACACATATATACATATGTACATATACATACATACATACATACATACATACGCATAATTGTATGAATAGGCACTATATAGTGGTATACAAGTGCCTCATGTAGTGAGTAAATTTAATTTTTTTAATGCATGGTTAACATATCTATACATATTTTTAAATCAATACATGACAAGCATACTATTAATAGACTAAAACAAAGAAAAATAATAAATATTTTTAAATTTTCAATACAAATAATGTATCACGAACACAAAAAAATATAATACAAATAAAACATAAATATAAAAATAATTAGTAAAACAAATGATGTAGGTTAAACAACCCTCATTCAAATACTCACAACAATATGAAAATTTAACTTAGAAATTGTTTAGATCAACACCAAAATCTGCAAGTAAGGTCTCATGTTTCTCATTCAAAATCCCATGAATTGATACAACAACAAAGCATAATTGAAGTACATTATTTTACAGCCACATAGGCTGATGAAAAAACATTTTAAAATTGAAACAAATCTATTGTATAACAAAAAATATCAAATGTAGAATGGTTTCCTACAAGCTATCCTCTTTCACCCAATTCTAGTTCCTTCAGCCTACAATCTTCATTAGAAATCAATGCTGCAATAAAACCATGAAATCATGAATATTCTTGCTATTGTAGCACACCTTCAAACCTGCAACAAAAATATCTTCTTGGTCTCTTTTCAACCCTTCTTCTATTGAAGCTATCGAGTTCCCTTCACATGAACTTCACTAGCTCACTATCTTCCAAAATGTGGAGCTCACTAGCTCCCAAAAACATGGGCTTCTATGCAAATAGAAATATGCAAAAATGGAGTCTTCAAATCCTATCTTCAATCTGGCAGCATCTCCCCATCTCAACCTACAAAAACTTTAAATACATCTTCCCAAATGACAAGGCCTGAATATATAGATTTCCGAATGAGAAAAACCACTATGGTTTTCCAAAACCACAAGCAAAACACCTCATTGGAAAACCCACACGCCATTTGGAGAAATAATCATAAAATAATAAAATTACTCAATGCTCACATGGCCTTCACATGGGCACCTTAACCATGGCCAATCAAATTTGGTCAACTATGACACCTCCATTGATTCTCTACAGATCTAACAACTCCAAATACGGACGTGCAACAACATGCAAAGCTAGTGATCCCAACATGCAAATGTATGCAAAAAATGCAATTGAACATCCAAGAACATGCATACCAAGTGTCCCCTACCTATAAATAGGATGACCAAATAGAATATTTCCCCATTTATGCCTTTGAAACTTTTACCAGAGCATAATTTCTCCAAAATTACATTTACAATTTTTCCATAAGGAAAATTACAAAGTTGCAAATTAAAAATATTTATTTTCATAATCCTTAAGCCCTTTTTGAAGATAAACAAAAATTAAATAGCAATATTTTTGGTGATGCAAGATTGCTAGTACCCGTAGATGCTCTTGCATCAGACACTTGGGGTAGAAAAAAAAATTGTGAATATGGACTCAAAAAATGGAGTTGAGTGGTAGTACAACCCTTTCGGATTGCAAGCAATCCTCAACAAATTCCATCACTGAATTTTGTACTTGCAATTGATTCTTCTTTCTCCTCTTCCAAAACTTAGCTAGAAAAAGCAACCTCCTCCTCTACCAACTTTGCACTCCATTCCTCTCTCCTCTTGCGGACTTGTATCCACCATGTACGTTCGTCCTCCTCCTCCTAATACCATACATTCTCCTCTCTGCTCTTGTGGGATTCAAACCACCAAAAACCGACCACCTCCACCAAGTTCCTCCTACACCATCATCTGCAACCTCTATACACAAACATGCAACATCCACATACCAATCTTCAACTACAACTTCATCTTCTACAATTGCAATCTCTTCTATAGAAGGTAAATAATCATCATTTCTAAACTCAAAATCAGAATTTACCTCATCCTTCTTCATTAATACAACATCATCTTCTTCATCCTCAAAAACCTCCATGTATGCATCTTCACAAGGTTGTTCAAATTTCTCCCATGTATTTGTGTCCTCCAAATGACCATCATCTACTACATCTGCTTCTTTATTGTATGCATGGAAGATAATGTTGGAAAAATTATGGAATTTATCTTCTCCCATCTACATCTTCATCCAACATTTTCCTCTCAAATAACCTATCCAACATCCTCTTCTCTTCTTTCAATAAGAGATCATCCTCTTCCTCACCAACCTGATTTTCAAATTTAGGACCATCCATGTTGACAATTTTTTTTGCAAACTTTCTTCATCCACTTCACATAATGCACTCCATCCACATGCTATCACTATTGGAACACATTTGTCGTTGTGCCAAAAGATCGACCTATTAACATCTGATATAAACATCTGTTACAAATGGATCCATGGGAGGTGGTTATTCCATGTCATGAATTTGAAGGGAGATGTTGATGATTAGTCCAACAATCCCCCCTCAACGTCACTCGAGGGGATTTGAACCCGTGACCACAACTCTAATACCATTTTTTGGAACATCTTTTCCATTGTGCCAAAATATTGACCTATTAATGCCTAATACAAACACCAGAGATAAATGGATCCATAGGAGGCAATTAGTCCATGTCACAAATCTGAAGGGAGATGTTGATGATTAGTCCAATAATCACTATAACTTGCGCCTCTATATCTTCCACATTTGTGTGGGCTGCCCCCACATATTCTTCATATTCAACCCTTACCAAAGGGCTGCAACACTCTTTCTTTTCCCTCTTCTTTTCAATGTCCTCTTTCATGAGAACATTCTTCTTCCCATGTCTCTCATCCCACGCTCTCACTTCCTCTTTAATCTTCCTTTTCAATACATTTAATTCAGCCTAGAGCTTTTCAAATTCTTCATAATACTTCCTATTTTCCACTTATTCCCAATATTGTTCCCAGAATAAAATTCTTATGGGCCTTATCAAGACCCATCCCATCCTCTCAACTATTACAATTTCCTCAACTCACATCAAATGCTCTATAATCTACAAAGACATTTCCTTCATAGCTTTCTAGCTCTCAATTTCTAAGGGATTCTCTCCTACCTGCAATAATCCTTTTGAGCTTTCCACAACCGCTTCCTCTTCTCTACCCGTAGGTCCTAGTGCCAGTTGCCTCACGTTCAATGATCTGTCCACACACTCAAGATCACTAACTCTACTACCACTGATGTAGATTAAACAACCCTCATCCACATACTCACAACAATCTGAAAATGCAACTTAGAAATTGTTTAAATCAACACCAAAAATCTACAAGTAAGGTTTCATGTTTTTCATTCAAAAACTCATGAATTGATACAACAACAAAGCATAACTGAAGTACATTATTTTGCAGCCACATAGGCTGATGAAAAACCATTACAAAACTAAAATAAATCTACTATATAACAACAAATATCAAATGTAGAATGGTCTCCTACAAGCTATCATCTTTCACTCGATTCTAGCTCCTTCAACCCACAATCTTCATTAGAAATTAGTTCTACAATCAAACCATGAAATCGCCAATCTTCTTGCTATTGTAGCACACCCTCAAACCTACAACAAAAAATTCTTCTTGTTCTCTTTCAACCCTTCTTCTACTGAAGCTCTCTACCATCTACTAAAAATTGTTTGATTTTGTGCTTATTAATAAAGATTGTTATTCCCTAGTTGACAATTTAATGAAGCACCTCTAGAACAATGAACTACTTAATTTTGGATTTGTAGGTCTGTTAAGTTGTATGTATGCTATATACATCAATTAATTGAACATAGGGGGAGCTCTACACTAATTCTCTTTGTTTTCCATCATTATCAACCAATATCCCTTATATCTATCAAAACGCACATGGTGGAGCAAGGAAAAGTGTTGAGCTCACACCAAATTCTATCATTATTTAATATTTTCATAGCAAAGGTATAGTTGTAGTTAGGGAGGTTAATCATCAATCTCAAGTGTACACCTTCTCACATTTTTCTCCTATTTTCATTTGGTTGATGTGTACACACTTAGGCATCTAGAGTGGAATTTTTTAGGAGATACAATATGGTCATTTGAATCTTGGTGTTCTTTCATCAATTAAGGTTCTAGAGACATGTGTTGGCATTTCATATCCTCCATCTACTATTTCTTCAAATTAAACTAGTGTTACTACATCTATAGATTATAATGATTTAGTGTAGTAGGATATTCATGGTCTTCTAGATATAGCTACTTGGGATGAGTACTTGATATATATTTTAGGTTTATTTTGTGAGTCCCATCTTATAGAAATGGAGGAAACAATTGACGATATTCATCTCATCTTTTATGTTAGCTTCAATGGAGTTACATCATCTTATTTAGATGTTGTGAGGGTATCTTTAAACCCTCTTGAACCTTCTCTACACCATCATTTTTCATAGTTCTACATTGGTGTGAATAAGACTTTTGAGCATAATTTAGAGGAGGCATATTTTTCTTGGATTATGTTCTACATCCATTTCCACAAGGTTCTAGATTGTCATCTTCATCAGTGTGGCCTAGAACACCTAAATTAATTATGAAATATTTTGGCATCAACAGGGGGACACTTAAGAAAATTATATAGACAACATATATCTCGATTTTTGTTCCCTAGTAAATTCCTTATAGGAATGGGAATACATCTTCCATACATTCTTTGTTTTATTTCTTCCTAAGGAGAGGAATGTTGTTTGATGGGATCATGTCATCTTTAGCAAATTCATTTCCAGGTATCTACTATCAATGTACTAGACTCTACATTGAAGGGGGTTGAATGGTCTCTATTTGTATTCTCTTATGAGGGGAATTTTTATTCCCATAGGTTTTCTTTCTTCTCTTATTCTTTGATAGAATTTTGTATTTTCTCTATTTTGGGGAGGTTTTTTATCCATCTAGGTTTTCTTCTTTTCTCTTATTGTGAGAGATTATTTTTTACATGGGAACCTAACATGGCCTAGTAGTTGGGACCCTTTCTCACATATTTTCATATTGTACATTCTTCATATGTTGCACTTAAGGGGGGTTTCAGTGTGAACATGGTGTTATATTTAACTAGTTCATCACCTAGGTCCTATTTACACTAGTTGCTTAAGTCTAATTAGGGTACACATAGGATACTTATCACTTTATGTCTTAAGTCGTTATATTAAGACACATTTAATAATATTATTGAATCCTATGTCTCACTTTGGTCTATATAACAAAGGTGTTCTCTTTGTATTCTCAATTATTCTAATCATCCTCATCCATCATATTCATGTACTCATATTGTACATTTGCATCATTTGACATAATAGTATTATTCTCTCATATTTTATTTCTCTTGTGCTTTTATTGAAGCTCTTATATATTGGGCAAAAAAATATTGCATGTTATAGAGTATTCTATACCAACTCTTACATTTCTAGGTTTTCATGTCTTTCTTTTTTTAAACTCTAAATTTATTTTTCTTTCATAGAATTTTATATATTTAATTTACTAAATGTTGATGGGCTCGACATATGTTTACACCACCAATGCATTGTTTAAATTGAGGTATTTTGTGTGGTCACATGAACACACTTGTTACAAATTAAGCTCCTAATTTTCCTTTGAAGGTTGCATTATCTTACATTTGGATTGTAGGTAATGGGTTCAATGGAGATAGGTTTTGAGTTGAATCTATCCATTTGCATAATGAGGTATAGGAGAATTGATAACCAATTTGGATTTTCTTTCTTTTTCTAACTTTTCTCTATAACATTTCCTCTTTTCTATTTTTCAATCATGGTGTTAGTTTAGGATTTCACCAATAAATTTAAAGTCTTAAAATGTAATAAAGTTTAGTTTTTCATATGACTAGATTCATCTTCCTCTCCACATTTATGGTTTTGAATAAAATTGAAGACTTGTGCCAACTAATAGTGTCAATTTTTTCACTAGTGAGTCTTTTTTCATACTAATTATTTTATTAATTATGTAAATCCTTATGAATGGACCAGCCAAAGTGCTCTCCAACTAAGAGATCTTTGTAATCCTTTTAATTAATTAATTATTATTTGATGAAGACTCTAGAGACTTGTCGTGTTTCAAATAGATTTTGTTCTACCTCGTAGATTTCATGACTTGTAGATATGCTTGTGTGACTGGATAAGATCATTGAGAATTTCCATTTTCTTTTTTTTTAAATGTTTGTAACTCTAAAAAGAAGATCCCACAAGATACACATACTCCTTCCCATCTTTTGTCCTTTAAAATGGAAACTACCAACATGATAAGGAAGAATCATATATCATCTCAGTGGCTTTCCAGTACATTGGAAGAGACAAAATTATCACGTAGCTGAATTTTGTCTTGAGTCATTTTCTCTGCCGAATAATATCCTTCTCCTTTATGAGAAAAAGTATGAGTTGATTATTCATGTTTGCACAGTGAATGGCAGAGGGTGTACGCATGCACTTTGGGGTTTGGTCATTTCACCCTGCACTATTAACCGTGTGGTGAACAACATACACTGTTGGATCTCACGGGTACTTAAAAAAAATGAGGTGGTATAGTTTGGAAGGTTTACAAGCAGCTTAACTGTGACACATCTATTAATCAAAACTAGGTTGTAGACATCTACATGGACCTGCATTGCAAAGACCAGTTGCAAGTTGTTAGGTGGTTGGTGGACTTGCTTTCTAATGGGTTTAAAGTAGAGCATACATTGTATTAACCAAGCTATACGATCAGAGTGAAATGACACAAGGTATATCCATGGTCACTTTGTGTTGGGTCATTAGTTGTTTATCTTTAGCATGATTTATACAAGCTGTTAAACGTATCGAAGTGATAGAGATAAAGGGTGTGTAGGTTGTTTTTAATGAAAACTTGATTGTATGTGTTGTAATTTCAATGTGGGTTTGTATTATATATAATTAATGGAGAGGTGTCGTGTAGTTTTAGGTGGCAAGTGTGGTGGGCATGTCTCATTTATATGACAAGTTTTGAAGTGAAGATTATTTCATGGTATTAACACTACATGTTCATGTTTCATATTGCACCATGGTGAAAATGAAAAGGTTGTCATCCACTTCTTCACTCTCTTCATTTTCCCCTTGTTGATATTATTATTTGATCACCATTAGCCATTTAGTATAGTTGCATCTTAAAATGATGTGTCAAAGATCAATGCATGAATGTGTAGCTTGGTGAGACACTTGGTTTGGCATCTCTTATTTTGTTGGCCAAGGGATGTTAATGTGGAAGATTGTATGTCATTCACCTTTGCAACATCAAACCAAGTAATGGCACACAATCATATGTCACAAGAGTAGTGGTCTTGTTTTATTTATGCAACACCTTTTTGTTATGTGTCATCACTAAGAAAGAACAACCAAAGGTAGGTGCTCTCATATAACTTCCCTCATTTTATCCCTTACCATATATCAGCTATTGATCAATGTGAGTTGTTGATTATGCTCAAGACTTAGTGAGTCAAGGTTGTGGTAAAAAGTGGAATATGACAAACATGTATCAACACTAGTTAACTCCTATTGGTCAAAAGGATAATGTGCACAAATTTTAAGGGGTCCACCCTTACGACAATGAATTATGCATATTCCACCTGGCATGAGGTGGACATTAATGCACACAATATTCATTTGGTTTGCACAACTAAAGTAAAAGGTACACATCTTTGCTCATAGAAGTGGATGAAACAAAGAATATCAAATTGGTTGTTAATTCTCACTGGGCAAACAACTAATATGTAAATCATTTGTGTGGTTCTTTACATGAATTATCTTTGTGGTGACAAATACAGAATGATTTTGTTGTCTTAAGTGACATCTCTTATGGGCCAACTCAATCTACTTGGAAAATCTTGAGTACATGTTTGAAACCACTTAATAATGTTCATAAAGGAAATGTGTTCGTTCCCTATTATACCATGACAAAAAGATGAAAGGTATGCATATGCAACTTTTCTCTCCACATTTTCCCTCAATCATTGATTGTTGATCAATATGAGTTGTTGAGCCAAAGCTAAAGTTTAAAATCTTTAATTTAACATAAGCAATTATGAAGTTTTTTTGTGGAAAGTGATAGAGGGGTTTTGAGAAAGACGAATTCTATTTATATATCACATCTTAAAAAAAAATAGATGTCTCAAGAAGGATATCTCTTGGAGTTTTTAGATAGATTTTTTTAAGGATATGTATGCTAGTAAATAAAATAAAAGAAATATAAAAAATATAGAGCATAGTAAATAAAATAGTAAATAATTGTATTTTAATAAGTAAAAAATAATAAGTAATTGATTTTATAAATAGAATATCAAGTAATTATGTAATCAAATAGCTAGTAAATACTTTAATGTATAATAAAATTATAGTAATGTCTTAAAATTCTTCAACTTTATATATTGTTACTATTAGTCTTCTTTCTATTAGTTTATTTGGGTTGGGGATGTACAAGGTGTTTTATTTCTTCTTGTTATGGGTGTGTTTGTGTCAATGTTAACTTCGTCATTATACGATTTTATAGTTTGGTGTATGTTTATCGATTGTATCTATTGGAAAAATGTTTTTCATTGTTCAAGTGTTAAATTCTTTCTGTAATTTGGTTCAGTGTAATTCATGGGCACTAATTTGTCTTTCTACCAATTACCTATTTTTTGTGAATAATGTATAATTATCTTTTTAGTTAATAAAAATTAATATACGATGTATTCATCAAAAAAATATAACAATATTAATAAAAATTTAAAATTTAAAATTTATAAATTATTGTCTACAATTTATGTTAAGAACTATAAGTAAAATATTTTATACTAAAATTTGTGAAAGAAAGAAAACTAATTATAAGTATAATTGAATTTACTTATAGTTTTGAATGGAAGAACATATATATCTTTCAAAGAAGTTGGTATAAATTCACCTAGTGCCTTTTTACATAAAATTAAGGATATATATCTAGGGAAGAAGAGAAAGATTAAACATTTATGTTCCATGTTAAAAAAGAAAAACTCGCAATATATATCTACTCCTTCCCACACCTGTGCCTCTACTGAGCTTTATGACTTGTCCTCATGTATTTTACTCCTTGCTCCCATGTGAATTCTTTCTCTTATCGAGCTTCAAGTTTTCATCCATGGTATCCTTGTTCAAAAAAATCAAGTCTTTGTCTTCATTCATGCTTTCTTGGTCTATTTAAATGTTGATTTACTACAAGCAATTACCTCCCAAGTGTATTCTTCATATTTGAAGAGTAATTTACTCCTAAGAATTTAATTTTGTGTATCAATCATATGTTATTATGTGCACAAAATAATATACATAATATGTTATTAAGAGTAAAAAGTGTAGGCTCACACTTTGCGGTTTGGTTGTTTCACCCTTCACTATTGACCATGTGTTGATCAACATGTACCATTGAACCTCCATGGGTATCTAAAAATAAGGCGGAATAGATGGTAAGGTTTGCAAGCATCTTTAATGTGATATAATGTTTATGTGTCTTACATTTGTTATTTGAAGTTAGGTGTGTAGACATCCACATGGGCCAAAATTACAAAGAATTAGTTGTAAATTGCTAGGTGGCCAAATTATTCCAAGTTTGGTGATCTACTTTGTCCATTCAAAATGGATTTATTTTGTCGCAATGAAAGGATTCAAGGTACCTATGGTGACTTTGTGTTAGGTCATATGCTACAAGTTAATCTTTTTAAACAATTCAACATGAGCCATTAGATGTGCTAGCATTTTAACACAATAAGAAATAGAGAAAAAGGGTGTGTAGGCTACTTTTAATGAACATTTGGCCTTACATGTTGCAACCCCATTTGTTAGATAGTATATGTAAATCACTAGTGTAGGTTTATGTTACATTGAAATAATGGAGAGGTGTTGTGTGGTTTTAGGTGATAAGTGTGGTGGGCCCACCTCATTATACATAGTAAGGTTTGAAGTGATGTTTTATTTGTGGTATGAACACTACATGTTCATTTCTTATTGTACCATAACTTTTCTCTCCCCATCTTCCCCTTGTTGTTGATCTTATAATGACCATTATGAGTCATTTAATTTGGTTGCATCTTAAAGTGACATGTCATAGGTCAAAGGATGAATGTATAGGTCAATGAGACACTTGGTTTAATGACTTATTTTATTGGTCAAGTGATGTTTGTGCGGAAGTTTATATGAGGTTCACCTTTGCAACATCAAGTCAAGCAATGTTTTGCAAATTTTGGTCATAGGAATAGTGATTCTATTCTATTTTAATTTCTTAAATAAATTGTAAACAATATTTCTAAATTTTAAATTTTCACAAATATTACTATACTGAAAAGTGTAAAACATATCTTTATAACATGTAAGAAAAATTATGTTTTTCAATTTCCCTAAGCCAAATTATAATAAGAATTTGACACTAAGAAATGTAAAAATATTTTTGTAGGATAATAAATCAATAAACATGCATCAAATTGTAAATCATAACAAAGTTAACCTTGAAACAAGAACACCCATAGTAATAGGGTTTGGAAGGTAACAATTCATATTTCAACTGTTATTCAATAAATAAAAGTTAAGTGGTGTTTAGTGAATTTGTATAATCATTACTCTTATAGATATTATCACCCCTTTTCATATTTCTTTGCCTTTGTTTTGAAAAGAAAGGTGCCACATGTTGGGACTCTTAAAAAATTTCATAAAATATTAAATTCATTTCTTGGATCTCATCATGTTTTTTCCTTATTTTGCTCCCTTTCATGCTTAGAAGTTTCAATGTTAATTGGGAAATATTGAAAAATCTAGGACTTTGGATGTTTGGGAAGATTTCGTGTGTTTTTCAAAAATATGTGCCTAGTTCAAAAACTTTGGTTAATCCCCAATGTAGTCTTA
>VDFB02373365.1:167128537-167210002 GCA_007258455.2 Sequoia sempervirens | reverse complement strand
GGACGGTTTTGCCATGCTGCGCAAATTCTCTTGTGCCCTGCGGAGATCAATAGCTTCCTTGTGAGGCAGCACCTCTGGCAGGCCACCGCCTTCTTGGATATGGAAAAGCAGCTGAGAGAGTGGATGAATGATTGCCTCGATATCTGCTGCTGTTGGGGGGCTGCCGAATTCCTTGAATGCCTCTGGATCGCTCTCCTTCTGTTCAATAGCCTCCGTAATCTGCGCAGCCGTGGCAATAGTGCCATCCTCAAGGAATGGAGACGACAATCCCAACCTGCCCAACTCAGAGAAACTTCCTCGAATGCCATCCAGCGCTTTGTTTAGAAAAGCCGATGCTGCCTTAGTACACTAGAAAGTGGAGTGGCAATGAATGAATCTATTTGCCGTTTGAGCTGCGGCGTCCCGATCTTCGATACCCGCCCTGGCAAGGATCTCGTCTGAGACCGAGTATAGCTTATTTAGCAAGTCCCTTGCCTCGGGCACCCTTTCCAGGATGAAACGCGGGAACTGTTGGATTGTGTCATGGGCCTCCTGATTGAGTTTTAATGCCTTGTCAATGAACCGGAGGGTAGGCTGCAGATTTAGGCAGAAGGCTTTGATTTTCTCCCAGTGAGAAATGTACAATTGCCTGATCAGTGGGATGATATCAGGTTGGGCAGGGGCTGGTAACAGGGAGGACTTGAGCAAAGAAATCTCCGCGCCTCTTGAAATGAGGGCCTCGACGAATTCCGCCTTCTTCTTTTTCTCGGATGCCAACTGCTCTGCATAGCTGTTCATTTCTTTGTTCCAAGTTTGTTCAGCTCTGGAGTGGTTAGCCGATTGTTCTTCTAATGAAGCTTTTGTCTCTCAGAGCTCGTCTTCTAGCTTGGTCTTTAAACCTTTGAATTCGGCCTCTTTTCCTGTACCTTTTGCTGATACTGCTCTTGTAGGCGCTCCATCTCCTCACCTTTCTCTGCCAGCTTCTGACTGTACTCAAGGCAGAAACGTTGAAGCTCCTCCTCCATCGACCGTAGGCTCTGTTGCGCCTCTTGGTTTTGATTCTGCAATTCCTTTAATATGGCTGGGTTGGCTATTTGGGCCTTTGCAATTTCGCCCTGAAGCCTGTTTCTCTCATTCTCTGCTGTTAGCGCCCTTTCTGTCATTCGGGCTATATCCGCCTTTAAGGATTTTTCCTTTGCCTCTAGAAAGCTCACCCTGTCCTTGGCTGCCTTGAGCTGTTCATCCTTCTTCTTTAACTGGCAACCAGTCTTTAGGAAGTCGGAAGTGACCACTCGTTGTGCCACCTCCATGATTTCGACTTTATCCTGTGGCCGGGCCACCTCCATGTCAAGTCCGACATCATAAATCTCATAGTCCTCGGGTTGCATTTATCCCTGGGGCTTGTTTATCCTCGGGTACATAGTTGCAAATTTCAACTCTTGGCGGGCCTTGTCATACGAAGCCTGTACTCTCGGCTCGGCGGGGGCATTGTCATCCTTTGCCCTTCGTCGCCTCATTCTATTTGCGCGTGCTTCCTTCCCACAATCTATCTGTGCAATGAACTCAGCTGGTGATGAAACCAGCCCACCTGCGAAAGGAACACCGGAAGGCAGGGCGTAGGGATAGGTAACTTTCATAGGCGCGCACATTTTCTTCTTCTGGAGGGTGACGATTTGCGGAGAAAAGTGTGGCACGTTCCATAGCTTAGTCTGGGGGTTATCAGCAGGGCTAGACGTTTGCAACGGCTGAACTGGAGATTCAGTCGTAAGGCCCGTTGGCCGAGGAAAAAGAGTCGCTGCCTGAGGCTCGGTTCGCTGCAGTGGGAAGGGATCTGTGAGCATCTCGGAAAAAGAGTGGGGGCCAATGGGAGGAATGTTTTCGGAAAGCGAGGTGAGGAAAGTCTATGCGGCAGCAGTAGGCGTTAGTATGCTCGGAGGGGTAATTATAAACGGTTGGGCTTGTGAATATTGGGCAAATCCCGCAGAATAAGCTGGGCCAGAAACAGAGGGTGGAGTGTTCAGACGAATGGCAGGAGTTGCCAATTGAGCAGGGACGGACATGAAAGAATGAGATGTAAGAGAGGAAGGAGCGAAATGTACCTGCTGACTGGTCGGCGGTGGCATCGGGATCGTTCGAGACTTGCCCGCAACTTCTGGCATTTGACTAGTAGCGGGTGCTTCCCTTTCGATAACACTTTTTCGTGCATTGCCTTTTTGCGGGGGGACACTCACTAACCTTGGCAATTGGATCCTTCTGCTGGGGCACTAGCCTTGATATGTTAAAGCGCACATTAGTGCCCACATAGGCGGCATGCCCGGGGGCATCGCCTTCCTGCGCTGATATCGCCGTCTCTTCCTCCTGCTCATCGGAGCCTTCTGCTTCGCTCTTGTTGGCACTGGAGATCGGGCTAGGATGGCCTTCATCCCAGTATCTTTCAAATTCCTGGTCGTCCTTTAATTGATTATAAGGAGCTTTCAACTGCCCTGTTTCCTGGCGGTACCTCCAGAAAGCTTTTATTTTTTCATCGCTCCATTCCTCGTCCACTTTCAACTTGTTATGCATGCTTCGCTCTATCGGAAGGTTGTCCTGGGCCATGGCCACTGGAAAGTAGAACTTGTGCCATGGGCCCCTGGTATCCGGCGTAGGGATTTGTGCTAATTCAACAAGATCTTCATCTTTATCAGTCCGGTTATTTCGCCGCTTCTCCCAGTAAGGTCGGGGAACATGTGTAACTTTCATATGCGGCTCAGGCAGGTCATTGAAAGGGTTGTAATCCCACTTATCATTTACTAGTACCAACCCCAGGTGTGCCAGCTTGTCCCCTAGCAGCTCATGCGATTGCTTTTTAACAAGCGTTATCGATTTGAAACTCTTCGGGCAAGTGAAGAATCCCTTCTTCTTGACACTTTCGCTGCTGCAGAACATGAAATCAATGATGCACACCTGTCGGTAAACCTCCAGCACAAGCACTCTATCTGTGATGCAAGCCGGGAGCAGGAAAGGCCTGCCAATAAAGCCCCTCATTCGAAGGATCGTTAAATCCTTGCCCAAAAACCAGTCGCAAGCGGGGGTGTAGCCTTGCAGGAATCCAGTCTGCTCAGTGTTAAGCCGGACGATATCACCCTCTCCGATCAAATCATTTAGGACCGGGGCTATGAAATAGTCTGCGAAGGCATAGTAGTCATATGTTGCGGAAAGGTAGGGTGTCCATGTAGATGCCGACTTTCTTTTGTTCCGCTCGTCAAAAATTGATAGTGGGATAAATCGGGTGAAGAAATCTGGATTCTGATGCAGGAACATGTGGACCAGGTAGGAAAGAAATCTAAATTTCTTCTCCGCCTGATAATTCTCTATTTGCTGTATCATTTCTTTGACCATGAACTCAGCAAAATCATACCAGAAAAGCTCATGCTGCCTGCGAAACTGTATTGCAGGGCCCAGCTGAAAAGCCTCGATCTTCTCATCGGAATCACGGCCGCAAACAAATGCCAGCATGGATATGCGGTCTTGGAGGTCATCGTGGAATGAACCGCGCGATAATGGGATGCTCGGTGCCTTAGCGGACGCAACACCCTTCTTATTAGTTTCTTCTAATAGGAAATCAGAGCTGGTTCTCATCCTTTTCCATATCTTTTCCCCTTTGCTTGGGCGGAAATATTCAATTTTCTCCTTTCTTGTCCTAGGGTCAGGAATGCATAGCATATGCCAGATGGCTTCTGGGCCGATATGAACCCTTAAATTGCGACCTTCAATGCAGTGGGTCTTTGGATTATAACGTTGAACAGCTGCGTCGACCACCTCCGGGCAATAGTGCACCAATGGGACCATGTATTGTGGAAGACCGCTAAACCAGACTCTACTTGCCGTGGCTTGGTCCGCCCCTGGCGCTGATAACCTTGCGCAAGCCGCCTCTCTCAGAGATTTAGGGTTCTTGGCAAGCTTTGGGTCGTAGATATTAGCCCACTTTTCTCTAACCCTTTTCGGGTTATTCCACTCTTTGGGCCTTTCCAGCTCCTCTGTGTTGGCTCTTTTCACCTTCTTAGGTATACCAGGAGTGGCGTATGCTACATCCTCGTATATGTAAACCTCGGGCGAGGAACGAATAGCCGAATACAACTCCTGGCTAATCCCTTCCTCTGTTGGCTGGGCTGAAGATTCTGACATTTTTCTCCGCGGCAGAACTTGTAATCTCCCTGGCCTTTGAATACGCTTGCATTGGAATACAGACAGAAAACACTTCGCGCACTCCTTAGCTTTTGGAAAAAGACTTAGGAACAATAAGCGTTTTCATGCAATAATAGCAACTTTTCTCAAGGTGGTAGGCGAGCGCGAGCCCTAGCATTTAATTCGGCATGTACCGTTAGCTCCACAGCTCATGCAAGATGAGCTAATTGCTTTTTCGAGGTGGCCGAATTTCATCATTGCTTTCAGGAGATCGTGTGATACGCCCCGATTTCCTTGGAAATTGAGCTTGCAACTGACCTCCTCGCCTTGTGCTAGCATGTACCGGTAATTAATATCCCTAGCCGGAATGATTACGCCAAGCAAACGATCACCGCCTGAAAGAGATACGAATATCGCCTCGGGTTCTGGGATGTGCTTGAGATTTGACACCATAGCATACGGCCATACGTCCCTTCATCAACAAGTGCCACCTTTTTAAAGTTCAATTAATTAACTTGATTTAATTAAGCATGCCTTGAACCGTGCTACCATGCATGTACTGGCCCAAAACGTGAACAAACGCAGACTCGGCCCTCGAGATTGTGGCCAATACACATCACGTTGCTTACAGACGGATTGGCATACGTCTTGTCAATTTTCTATAAATAGGCCAGTAGATAGCGAACATACACACTTTGCATCCAAGAAGTGATAGGCAAGTAGAATACTGCTAAGCAAGTCTTTTCATAGGTTAGGTGGTGAGCAGATTTCGGTATTACTCAGCAGATTTAGGAATAGTTTTAGGAGAGATGGATACTCCTATTCACCTAACCTCCTTCAAATCACAGACAGCGTTTATAGGTGAGATCTCCACTAGAAGGCTCAAGAGAATGACGAAGAACAAGCACTCGCTGGTTCTAGTAGCCATCAAGTGGGTTCTCGGCGAGGACTATGTTGAATATGAAGATAAGCATCGGGTGAACACCGACGTGTGCTCACACTTTGTAGCGTCTATGCTGGACATTTGTGTCCCCTGGCCTCTTATCTTGAAACTGGTCAAGGAGATCTTTCCGAAGAAGTACCTGAACGGGCTCGGCGAGGTCGTTACCCATGCTGCGTACGGGATAGGCCTGCCAACAGCCAGCGACTTACGTCGCTATATTGAAGAAGAAGCTGTCGTGGCTTGGCTACCATTCCTTAGCGGATTCCGCCTGCAGACCCATGGCCAACATCAGCAAAGGGTTACCCAAGCCCTACACTTCCTGTTCAGGAGCTACAACATGATACCATTCTACGACGTAGAATGGTATACTGACTTCAGGAACCTGGTGTATCCACCACCGACGACAGTCGCGCTTCATGATGCTGCCAGTGCCGCCGAGGAGCCTGTTGACGAGGAAGAAGCGGACGCTGTCTTGAATGCGTCGGTTGCTGCCAGCCACTCCTGCGGATAGATGATCCCCTTGCCTTGGTGTTTGTTGATGTAACCCCCCTGCTCCATACAAGCCTGATAAAAGGCCATCATATGTATATATGCTCTAATACCTTGTACATTTTGAAAATTGGCATTCATGCCATTTTGTAACCCAGAAACATATATATATAAATATATACGTCTCTCGTTTTAAAGGAAAACTAGGCTCCCTTTGTTTGTGTGTTTAATTTTTCTGGGTTTTGCAAATTTTCGTGCCTTTTCTCCGTTTACGAGCATACTTTTGCGTTTTAAGAAACTCCGGTGCTTTACCCATTAATAATGATAGGCGAGTGCGTAGCAAATCAATTGATTTAGCAAAAGGATAGGCCAAAAACAGGAAAGGAAAAAGAAAAAGCGTTATTTACAACTGTACAGGGTAGGGCTTGACGCTTAATGGAACAATTTAAGGTGAATCCCATTAACCGGGATTCCTAAAGGCTCCTGTTCCATATTTTTCAGCTCGAAGGCATTGTGTTGCATGCACCGAATGATTTTAAAGGGTCCTTCCCATAGGCTATCGAACTTACCATGTTGACCTGGCTTCGCAGCCCTGCTGTCGTATTTTAGCACTAAATCTCCACTTTTTAGGCCTTGGTCGGAAGCCTTTTTGTCAAACCACCATTTGACCACCTGTTGACGGCCTGTCATGGCCTTTAGGGAATTCTCCCTTTTTTCTTGTACTTCTAATAGTTCGGCAAGCCGAACTTCCATGGCATCATTTTGTTCTATCTCAAGAGATTTCAACAACTGTATCGCCGGGATCTCCATAGAGATAGGTAGCAGCGCCTCTTTCCCGTATACTAGCTCATAGGGCGAAGTCTTGAGGACTTGTTTAGGAGTTATGCGGTTGGCCCAGAGTGCTTTTCGGAGATTTTTATGCCATTCCCTCTGGTGTTCTGAGCCAACCTTTTTGAGGAGTCGGACTAAACTTTTGTTTGTTGACTCGGCTAGGCCATTTCCCTGTGGATAGTAATTTGAAGATGTTTTAAGGAATATGCCATTTTTTAATGCAAAGTGACATACCTTTGTGCCTACAAATGCTCTAGCATTGTCCGAAATGATTGTCTTCGGAGGGCCAAACCTTGTCACCAGAGCCTCGAGGAAGTCCACAATCTCTGCCTCCGTCGCCTCCTTAAGGGGAACAGCTTCTGCCCACCTTGTGAAGTAGTCTGTAGCTGTTAAGATCCATTTATGTCCGGAGCTAGAAACCGGGTTGATCATTCCGATAAAGTCCAGGCCCCATTGCGCAAATGGTTCATCCGCCACGATAGGTTTGAGGGGCATCGCTGAATTCTTCCTTCTGTCGGAGAATAACTGACATTTTTTGCAAGTCTTTACCAGAGAGTAGGAATCATTGAAAAGTGTAGGCCAGTAATATCCAGCCCGTAGAACCTTGATGGCGGTAGTTTTAGCGGAGAAATGTCCACCTTCGTCGCTATTGTGAAATGCGTCGAGGATCCTCTGCGCCTCCCCTGAAGTAACGCATCGTAGGAGCACACCATTAAAATTCCTTTTGAAAAGGACTCATTCTATCAGTGTGTATCCGCAATTCTGGAGCCGATAATACCTTCTTTTCTGGGATGAGAGGCTTGGCGGATACTTTCCGGTTCGCATGAAGTTCGTTCTATCTTTCAGCCAATCATCCTCCGATCCCAATCCATTTATCAGGATAAGTTCTGGCTGTTCCTCTTTGGCAGGCATCTCCTCGTCCTGTGTCATATACTCACACAGACCTCTGCCTTTAATAGTCCTGGTGGGCCTGACCTCAATGTCATATTCCAGGATCTTGGTGATCCAATTAGCCCTTTTTTCTGTGATTTCTCCCTCCATGATGTATTCCCGCACACTAGAATGTGCGACATATACCAGGACTTTGCTACAGGAAATTAGATGGCGGAACTTTTTAAGCCCCTTTACTATTGCGAAGGCCTGTCTTTCAACGAAGTTATAATTCACCTCATATTCCTTTAAGGTTCGGGAATAGAACGCAACTGGATGCTCTCCCTTTCCTTCTCTATCCTTTTGAGTCAGAACAGTAGCGATACTGGACTTGCTACTGAAGGCATACATTATAAAATCTTTATGTTGATCTGGATTGATTAATACTGGGGCTGAGGAGATTGCTTCCTTGACCTTTTCAAATGCCTCCCGAGCTTCTGTTGTCCATTTGAAAGCTTGATCCTTTTTCAGCATTAGAGTGATCGGCCTAATTATTCCCGCAAAATCGGAAATAAATTTACTGACGAAATTTACTTTGCCCAGGAAGGACTGGACACCTTTCTTATTTACCGGGAGAGGAAGCTCCTTCATGGCCCTTACTCGTTCTGGGTCAATTGAAATACCTTCCTTCGACACAACATGTCCTAACAGCTTACCCTGAGGTACTCCGAACACACATTTCCTCAGATTTAAGGAAATCCCGAACTCCTGGCACTTTTGAAAAACCAACTCCAAATGATCAAAATGATCATCTTTAGACTTAGAGAACACAGTAAGATCATCCAAATAGATTAGGATAATCTTATTGATCAGTTCGCTAAATGCAACGTCCATAGCTCTCTGGAAAGTTGCCCCTGCATTAGATAAACCGAAAGGCATTTTAGCATATGCAAATGTCCCCCACTTGGTGGTGAACGTAGTCTTGTGCTGATCTTCCTCTCTTACTCGAATCTGGTTATAGCCAGAGAAGCCATCCAGTAGAGAGAACATTTCCGATCCCGCGACAGTTTGGAGGATTGATTCCATAGAAGGCAACGGATAGTGGTCTTTCAGAGATGCTCTGTTCAGGTCTCGGAAATCCACGCATAGGCGGATATCACCATTCTTCTTTCGGACTGGCACCAGGTTTGATACCCAAGTACTATGTTTGATTGGGAAGACTATGCGTGACTCAATGAGCTTGGTTAGCTCTTGTGCCATCAAGGCTTCAACTTTAGGGTTGACTGGCCGCTGCTTCTGTCGGACTGGTTTCGCACCTTCTGTTAGCTCAATAGTATGTTGGATGATGCCAGGATTATAACCTTCCAGATCATCGTAAGACCAGGCCACAACTCCATATTTTCCGCAGAAACTGATAAGCCTTTCTCTATCCTGCTGGGAGACATCTTTTCCGACCCGAAGGTTCCTGTCATCGGAAACCCGAAGGTTTTCATAATCACTTTTTTTTGCCACAAATTTCCGCTTATCATTTCGGGCGTCACTACAATCGAAATTTTTTTCGAGAGTAACCAATCCTTTCGGAAGCTTATTTGACTTTAGCTGCATAATTTGTCCTTCGTAGGCCTCGGCGATCTTTGGTTGGAGTTGATCGGAAAATTCCCCTGAGTGTTGAATAAACGAGGCGATGTGTTCATCGCTCTCGAAGACTTGCCAACTTTGGTCATTGTCGGGTATTGCTGGTCTAACCAGCACTCGTATTGAATATTTGTTCCGAAGCAAGTCGGAGACAGGATCAAACTGAGCACCAATTACCGCCATGCGATCTGCATCGCCATTCTGCACTCGGGGAATGGTCAGGATGTTGAAAGCTTCAAAACTTTCTACAAGGTCCCAGATTCGATGCCGATAGGATCTCATGCGGATATTCTTTGCTGCTGAGATTCCTCGGACTTGATTAACTACCAGTTCTGAATCTCCGAACACAATCAATTGCTTGATACCCATTCGTTCCGCTAGGCTTAGGCCTTGGACTAGCCCCTCATATTCAGCCTCGTTACTTGAACAAGCAAATTGGAAATGGAAAGACCTCAACAACTTTTCATTATGTGGGGATATTAGACATATCCCTGCTCCAGCTCCAACTTTGCTCCTTGCTCTGTCAAAATACAATTTCCACAGCTCGCTTGCTTGGTCATCGTCGGGTTCTTTGACGACCTTTGGAAGAACTTGGTCTTCATCATAGATCACATATGTGCCTAATCCGGTAGCATGATAATTTTCGAAGGGATCATTGTTTATATGTTCACTCAACAGAGCATCTTCGTTATCACTTCGGTCTCCGTTGACCTTCTCCTCCTCTAGCAGTTCGACATTGTACATGTCTTGCTTGGTGATGGAGGTATGTGCGGCTTCAAAGTTAATCAGGGCCTCATTCGCCACATGTTCGGAATGCAGAGCCTCCGATTCTATCTTCATCTTCGCGCCATGCTTGGTTCTAAGTATTAGATGTGACCAATCTAAAGACAAATAGCCGCCCACCTTTGAAGTAAACTCTCGAGAAAGGCAAAGACCAAACATTGGCGGAACATCTATGATCACTGTATCTTGCGGGACCGTGATACTCGGGCAGGCAAATAGAGTCAACGGAAGTGCTTTGATGACACCCACAGTATCAACCTTATTTCCATCTAGCTGCATCACCCCTTTCTTCATGGGTTCGTAGCTGAGTCCCAAGGCTTCAGCTATCAGTTTCGGCATAACTGTTGTACTGGCGCCAGAATCAATCATAGCGTTATGTAATAGCTTTTCCCCTACAATGAGGGTCAGGAAGAAGGGTTGAGGTTTTGGCCTACCTCCGCCTTCCGCATTGGATTCCTTCGCTTTGTTTGCGAGAACCTCAGTTGGTGACATTTGATAAACCGCTTCGGTACTGGCCGAAGGCTCGGTTAGTGCTGGGTCCATCTGTTGCTGAAGCGCCTTTTGGAGTATGGTTTTCTGTTCCGGGATAGCTAGAATGTCCCATAAAGACACATTAGCGGGTGATTTCTTCAACTGCTCTACCACATCAAGAGGTGAGGAGCTCAGAGATTTCTGCTCCTTTGCTTTTGTTATAACAATTTCCTTCCACGGTTGACAAGACAAAGAGACGGTCGGACCGCCAGGAATTTGGTCTGAAACGTCTTTGCATTGCGGACTGTCCGAAAGTGGAACAATAGCCTCACCGGTGAATCTTCTCTTGGAGCGCGTGTTATAGTCAGACTTTACCCGCGGCGTTTCGGCTGTGGACGTGTCATTGGCAAACACCACTTCCTCGCCTTCCATCCATGAGAAGAGCGCATGATCAGGAACAATGTCGGACTCTTGCTCTAGGGACATTCCTTGTATTTGCGCAGTAAGGACCGCCTTCTCCATTGCCGAGGCATATCTGTATTCTTCGTTCTCTGTCGCAATACCTTGACTACGTTGCTCTGCTATCCTTTGTTGTAAGTTGCCACGCGGACAATTTCGGGGCATATGCGCCTCGTTGCAAGGGAAGCACCATGGATTGATGTCATCAATAAGATTGTTTTGTCCCGCCGTTAATTCTCTGCTAGAGCTCGGCGACGCCCCTGCCAGCGGCGTAGGCACCGGAACTACTTGGTTCATAGCCGCCGCTGGTGAATTAGTGCGATGCGCATTCTGATATTGATTTTGCTGATAGGTAGGCCGCCCACCTTGATAGTTCTGATATGCAGGCCGCGGAGGCGTTGCTTGGTTCCGCTTGAGAGTTGTTATATCATTCGCCATAGTTCGCAACATCTCCTTGAGGTCGCCCATCTCATTCTTGGGAGAACCCAATGTAGAGGCCAAGTTTTCAGGAACGGCTGTATATGAGTACGCTGACTGGGGAGTCGCTGGCGCACTGGTCGACGCCACCTCTTGTGCTACGTTCGATATCTCAGGAAATATCGGCATAACAGGTCGAGGAGGCAATTTCCCGCAGTCTATCAAGTGATTTTCTGCTTTGATAGCGGTGGCATATGCATCTGGTAAAGTGGCCCCTCTCAGAGACTTGATCATCATAGAAATGTCAGAATTGATGGACCTCAGATAGAACATGAACGCCAATTCTGGAGTCGGGCGGATGGTCACAGGAATCCTCTGCCAACTTGAGTGAAATCGGGCATTGAAGTCCGTCAGAGCCTCCTGGGGTGCTCGTTTGATGACAGATAACTGATAATACAGCGAAGAACGATCTCCGTCATTTGAAAACCTTTCATAGAACGGATCTCTGAGGTCATCCCAAGTGCGAATGGTATTAGGAGTCAGTGTTCGGTACCACTCCAGGGCTTTGCCTTTGAAGGACGCAGCAAGGAGCCTCAAGGCTACATTCTGCACTGTGATACCATGTACTAGGCATACATCTGCTACATCCTGCAAATGCTCTGCTGGCGTTTTTGTGTTGTCTCCGGTGAATTTGGGAAGAGCTTTCAGGGCCGAAACTGGAATGGCGCCCCAAACAGCAGGTGCTATCGGAGCTACCAGGGGGCTTCCAGCATCCCATGCTACATAATTTCTGTTCGCGGCCGGCAACATGGTGAGAGGAAAGGGTGGTGGGAATGGAACGGTTACTAACTGATTTGCGGCCTGGACTGTCCCTAATGGAGGCACTAGTAAACCTGGGTTATTTGCAGTTTGGGATCTAGTTACAGGCCGATGGCTCATACACCCTTTTAGAAGATGATTTCATTAGCTTGGGTCCCACCGGGCGTGCCAGAAAAAAGACAAACTGTTGACGCCAAAATTTGACTAGATAACAGTGCCTTTATGGGAAACTCAGTTCAAGGGGGACCCCTTTGCGCCAAACTGAGTGACCTCCGGATTTTAAAGAAGCCGGCTTCTTCTATATAATGGGTTTTGGAAAGGGAAAAGGAAACGGATATAATGAAACAAATATTAATCTAAGGCGATGCGCCAAAGCTTTCTGATAGGCACGATAAATCATAGACTCAAGGGCCTGAATGTTATTGTTATGTTCCAAAACATCGGAAACTTAAAGCAATAGCATAAACAATTCATTTAATTGACATAAAACAGTATCGCATACATTCTTACTGCTAAGAAGAGTCATTAAGACATGATTTAGACCAGCAAGTTTGCATTCAATGTATAGAAGTCTCCTCAAATAAAATGCCTAAGACAATAAGAAGCACAGTTCACAGTTTAATCAAGACATGAAAAACAAAAAGGCCGAACAATAGGCACAGTCTGAAATCTTCTTACGAATAAACATGCAAAAGAGGCCTGGTGTCTCTTGCTAAAACCAGTATTCTTTCTAAAAATCTTGGACCCCCTCTCCTCAACAGAGAGAGTATATATAGCCGGAGAGCAAAATCCCACCGCTTGGAGAGTTGTAAGAGAAAGATTCCACAATCTCTCGCAATGATGCCCGAATAAGGATATTCCCAATGCCGTTATGAGAGCAGCCAGTCAGAGCACCGCATCCAGTCGATCAATTACAGGCGTGCCCTTTGTAATGATGGCAGTGGTCCCAACCAGGCTTCGAAGCGACAAGTGTCGTCCACCGCTTTAGAGAACCATGACGAGCAGCACCCAATAACACCATTCCGCTCGGCCATCCCATAGCTTGCTTTGATAATCAATGTAAGGCATGTGGCAGCAAATCGCGGCCCAATTGAAAACTCCTCCCCCATCGACCGTGAGCTTGCGGAGGAATGACACGTGTTCCGGGGACTGAGGCTACTTTGAAAATGGGGAAAGGCCGTATGAACCGGGTGGTGAAAGACGCGTGGCCGCGTTTCGCAACCCGGGGTGCTCTCATCCCGGCTGCTGTTTAAAAGCTGCGCACCGCTGACGCGTGGGCAAAGGTAGGTCCCGCCAGGAAATAAAGAGGGCCAATAGAAGTCTTTTGCGGCCCGACGCAGCATATTCTATCCTTGTTAGGAAAGTTTGCGATACATCACCACGTACAAAAATGTGGACCCCTCGATGAACCTTAGGAGTATCGGACCTTTATGAAAGGCTTAGCAACCCGAATGAAACACAAAGCAAAGAAAATGAAAAACCCCACAGGCGAGACACGTGGGCGCCCAGCGCAGCATTTCAGGAGCCGAAAGGGGAGCCGCCCACCGAAGTTGCGAAGCGAGGAATGTGCAAAGGGAAAGATCAAAACCTGCCGGGAAGCCGAAGAAACGCGGAGACGCACGGGCCAGCGCACGAACATGTGCAAAAAATGGGACCCGAAGGGAGCTGCTTGAATCATTATTTCAACAGTTAATATGTTATTAAGCATTGAGTTGAGTGACGAATCTTTGGTCAAACCCTCAAAAGGTCTTGTTCCACTGATCTAATATGCCTTACTTTGGTGGCTTTTGGTCTAAATTACAAAGATAGGGTTTAGGGTTTTATGTTAGGGGTGGGTTTTGTACTTAGTATATTTTCCCCTTGTCTAGACCCTTGTCTTTTGGTCTAATCCTCTATTGACCTATTATGGTCGATTCCAATTCATCTCAGCTATATCTTATGCCTTTGGGTTCATTCTATTACCAGTCGTTTGTGGATAGAGTTCCCTGTTTACCCATCACACACATTTCCTTCATTACTTTGGTGAGTTTGGTCTGGGGATTCAAGTATTTTATAAGGTTGATAATTCAGCCTTGTTTGGCCTTTACATCCTTTCATTCCTTTGCATAAAGCGTTCTTAAGTTTTTAAGCCCTAGTCCTACGTTCTTCCTAGGTGGTCCCTCTTTTAAAACAAACTTTATGCACGCGCATATTTCTGCCACTTAAGTTCTTGTATCGCTCATCGCCAAAATCCTTCAACCCATTGGGTTCATTACCATGATGAGTGATGAGCCTTTATTTTCTCTTGTATCACACATCGTAGAAGGTGTTTGGTCTCCATGTCTCATTTCCACAATGAGCGATATGAAGGTAAGGAATGGTGGGCTATGATCTTTCCACGTTTTGCATCTGGTGCCATCGCTTGTTCCACCTGTCGTCGAAAGCATTCTCATTTCCAAATCAACTACAACGATAAGCGATGGACTAAGGCTATATCTTTGTATCATTGGGTTTCTCTTCACTGAAGTGAAAGTGTATCTTTGTAACACTTCGGCGACAACCAATGGAGAATATAATGAGGAATATTCCTTCCATTAGAGGTGTTGTCACTCATCACCGAAGTATGGACTTAAGTTCAAAGCATTACTACGATGAGTGATGGGGTTCTAAAGGGTTAATGAACACATGGGTGGCTACCTAGCAACTCCCTAGGGTATCGTCATTGTTTTAAAACAATAAAGTGATGGTCAAGGAGAACTGTACATCATATTTTTAATCAAGATCAACGACTGGAGTTTAAACTTAAACGACAACTTGTCAATTCGCTCATGTGAGCTATCTATCAAAGAAGATGCTCCAATTCTTAGTCGTAAAGAGGTTTTTTTATCACTTTTCTTCCATAATTTCAATGCTCAAGAGTTGAAGTGGTTAAGTGAAGAGAAGAAGGCGAAGCTCTAAGGAACGCAAATTTTGTAGAACAAGCTGCTAATTTTCTCTGGTAAATTGAATTATGCACCTTTGTGAGTAACTTGTAGCACTAGGTAATTGAGAAAGTGAGTAGATAGCTAGGGTTTTTTATTTAGGGTTATTGCTCTCTGGTAAGGGAATTGTAGTCGTTATACATAGGGTTTGGGGGTAAAGGAGTGAAGTTTTTTTGAAATCGAATCTAAACCTTGTGAATTCAAAGAATAGAATTATAGTTCATAGATATCTTGGAACCCTAGTTTTATTGAGTTGTAACAATGAGTGAGTTGGTGACACACAACCTGAAAAACCTTCAAAGAAGAGAGTTGTTAAAAGGCCTAAGCCTCAAGATGATAAGCTTAAGCCTGACACATGACCTGAAAAACCTACAAAGAAGAGAGTTGTTAAGAAATATTATCCTTGTTTCATGGAAGAGGCCCATAAGGACCCGGTTGTAGAGGTTAAGCCAGTTGGAAAGAGAAAGATTGGTGAGGGCGCATTGAAAACTCATTTTCAAGATTTGGTTGTTGGGATTGATGATGTGGTGCTACCGCTGAGTGGTTGGGATCTGTTTATATATGCTTTCAAGAGGAGGTTTTCCAGTCATCTCACCTATCAATTATGGACTTGTGACATTTGAAAATTGGTGTGCCCCAATGTGATTGTTGAGGTGGAACTAATTCTTGAATTGGCTAGGTGTTGTGATCCAACTAACAAGACAATCAAAAGGTTTCCAAATTTTCTTCCTATGTTGGAAATTTTAGGGAGTCAAATAATGGAAGTTTTTAACTTGAATCCATTTGCTTCTGAATCCATTAATTTTTGTAAACTATATAATGAATATGAGAAAAAAAAATTCATATAGAAAGAATGTTTTGTCAAGGAACATGAGATGTGATCTAAAGAAAAATGGTGTACCTTTTAGTCCTCTAGATTTAGAACCATTTGATTGTGATGATTTTGAGGACTATTTCAAAATTAAAGACTATGTATTGTGTCAGGTCCTATACAAGAATTTTGACATAAAAATGGGTGTTGCTTTGATGGTTTTAGCAATTGATATTTAGAATAAGTATCAAAACAAGGTTTGGGAAAGTTGAAAGATGCTACCCCTCCATTTTCATGTAGACACTATTCTTTGTTGGTGCATATGTTGTTGTGGAAAGGAAAAATGGTGTTTAGAAAATTCATGAAATTGAGAGAAAGGGATAACATGGGTAATGAGTTTCCTATGCAATGGTGAACCCATATCTGGGATGTGCATTGTCCTCAATTTGTTTATGATATGTTTTGTAATGTTTTCAATTTTTTGTTGTTGGAACAGTTGGGCCTAAATCCCATTTACAGAATCTCAAAAGGTGTGAAAGAAATATTGAGGCCTCTAGAGTATGAGGAGGGCACTGCACAAAAATTCAATTGGGGGGATTGGTACCTCCAATATGACTATATTGCAATCAAAATTTATGAATCCTTGATGCCACCCCACAAGATACCAATATATATATCAAACCAACAAGCCTTCATGGAGGTAATTTCCCAGCTTGATGCCATGGATAAAGCACATTTTAGAAAATAAGGAAGGCATCCCTGGTAAACCCTTATTGTGGTTTTTCCTATTTCACCTGAACTTCAAAGGAAGGCATTGAGAGGTTTGGCTCTGTATTAAATAATCTTAGAATGAAACAAGATATCGCAAGGTTTTGTGACCTTGAAGGGGTTATTACTACTGAGAGAAGAGCTAGAGGATTATCAAGGAGACATCATCAATTCCTCTATCAAGAGGATGCGATCAAAAACCTATCTTCTGATGAGGAAGTTGCAAAAAGAGAAAGTACATGGAAGAAAATTTGTTCAATTGAGAAGAAGATGTTAAAAGAAAATCCTTTCTATGTTAGTCCTTACTCTGAGGTATAGGAAAAATTTGTGCAAGAAAAATTGATGCTTGCAGATTTTGAAGAAAAAAAATTCTTTGAAAGGGTTAAGCAAGCTAAAATAAGGGCCATGGTGGCTAGAAAAAATCATGAAGCAAAAATAAGGAGCCATCTGGCTCAATCTTCTACTCAATGCATTGAAGAGCAAGCTAAGGAGACAAGAAAACAACCTGCAGTCACCCCATTGGTGACTTATTCTAAAAAAAATCAAGGAGGTGAAGGATATGTGCCTAAGGTATCTACATAATACATCCCAATGGGGGAGGAATTGGATCAAATATTCCCATCTCCTGTTAAAGAAGATGCTTTGAATATTGATGTTCCTCCCAGTAGAATTGTAAAATGGGAGTATAATGAAGTTGAGGATGACAATTTCAGGATAAAGGCTTGTGATGATTTCATATGTGATGATGTTTTTTCTCAAACAAAAGAATTCAGATATTTTGTTATTTATTTAAAAGCCTCTGATATTAAAAAGAGAATAAAAAAGGCAAAATGAAAGGTTGACCCTTCTCTACAAGATGAAGCTAAGAAGGAGGAGGAAGGAAAAATAATGCAAGAAATTGCTGCTATGTCACCATAGGGTGCAAGATCCCTAGTCAAAGGAAGTGGGATTCTACTATTGCCTAGATGGGAACTATCATCAACCATTGCATTAGATGTAATCAAGAAAGATCCAGATGCCTCCATCTTTGAGGAGATTTTTTATAACATTTTTTTTTGCTTAGGCTTTAGTCCTAAGTTACATACACTTGCTATTTGGTCTATGGCACCAAATACTGGGAAGCCTAAAGTGATAAAGTCTGTGGAGAAAGAGATTAGATTTGTGGTTGTTAAAAGGGCTACTGAAATGATAGCTACTATAGCTACATAGTTGAAAATGCATGTTGCCATGTTGAGTGTCGACACAACCCAGATCACAAAAGCTAATTATAAAAAATTGTTGGATAAGTACAATGAACTAATGGATGAGCACAACAAGGTACTTTCCATTACTTCTAGTACATTAGGGGTTTTCCCTCTCCAACATGTTTTTCTTTAGATTTGTCAGCACAAGATAGAGAAACCCTATCATTGAAAATTTAGAGCTTGAAGTAGGAAGTACAAGCAGAGAAAGAAAACACAAAGAAAGAAAAAATTGAGAGAGTCAAAGTGGCTAATGATATTTTTGATGATGTGTTCAAACATAGAGTAGAAAAATTGCTAAATGTGAAATACTTTCCTACAAAAATATTCATGAGGCAAATGTGAAATACTTGAAGGTTCATAAAGCATTCCAAACTGAGTGGAATAAGTGGGGTGCTAGGGTGAGAACATTGAAAGAAATGATGCCTCAGATGCAGGAAGACCCTAAAGCTCCCACCAACATTCTTGATTAATTGAAGGCCATTGACTTAGTAAATGAAATCACCACTTTTCATGGAAAGATGAGGATTTAGCTCCAGAATAAATTGAGAATGTTTAGAGAAATGGAAGGGTTTACTATGCTCAAGATATTTGAATGATAAGGGTGAATTAAAGGAGTTTTCCAAATGGGAGCAAGAGTTGGGAGAACTGATTCCTCATTCTAAGGTGATGTTAAGTGTTATTGATTATTCTATGTTGAATCCTAACATAGATAATATGAAAAAAATAGAGATGAGGATGGACACATTTGTCTAAGAGGCCAGGGTGCTAATTGATGCAAAGTAAAACCAACATAACACTAAAGTGCAAAAGTTCATGGATATGCAATGGACAATTGAGGAGGATTACAACACATGGCTTGAAAAATTTACAGATTAAGCCTATGTTGAAGTATTGTAAAATTTGGTATCCTCTCAGTAATGAAAATTGATGATAAGTTATGAAAATTGATGTATTATGAGTAAGCCACATCTACAAAGAATGAAACAAGGTGGCATAAAGGCTGGAAAAAGAAACAATAGAGAGTACCTAGGTGATTGATGACACATAGGGTGACAGGTGATGGGAATTGAAATTGAGAATGCACTTAAGGAGTTGATTGGTGAAATGAAGACTATTGCATTTCACATTAAATTCCACGCTCACTCGAATGGGGAAGATTGAGGTAGGATTGAAAAAAGATATGAGCATTGAAGTTGCAGGACTCGAAGGCCTTTAATACTTGGCACAGTATCCATATGGCTGTGTGGGGTTTTGCTTTAAATAGGGGTGGTAGAGATCATTTTTCCCAATTTTTTTGGTGCTCTCGACACTCTCTTAAGGGGTGATGGAGACTCCACTCTTTCTAAATTCTATGAAGTAGCAAAACACATTCCATGGCAAAGTCACTAAGAACCAGTTGAAGCGGCTAATGGTCTCCAAGCACCCACTGGTGCTCTAAGCAGTGAAGGGGATCCTAGGTCCAAAATGTCCACAAGAAACTCACAAGCTCAGGACAAAAATCCAAAAATCACTGCCATGTTTTTGGTGATGCTCATGCACATGGGTGTGTCAAAATCTCAGGGGAAGAAGTTATACCAAATAATATTTCAGCATTCACTTCTAGAAAATATTGACATGGCATTGGACAACATTGACAGAAACTTCATGACCCCTCTACCGCTACATTACTACAAGGCCCATGGGAATGAATGGTCAATACCAAAATTTTCTTTGGTATGCTCATTGGACCACATACTGCTAAAAAATCATGGGGTGAGATAGACAAGTGCATTGACTTCCTCCTGTGCACAGTGGGTATTCTCAACGACTGGCTAAACGGATGGGTGAAGGCATTTGTGGTGGTGGAGGCTCTTGATGGGGAGATGTGGCCCTCAGATGAGGAGGTTTGGGAGTTGGGTGTTGGAGAAGAATGGGTTGTCAATGATGTTAGGAATTGGGCAGAGCAAGCGAACCATCTTGCTCACAGTGCCTGTGGTGGTGATTGCCTGGTTATCTAGAATGCAACCAAATCCAAGCAGATCAATGAGGTCGAATGCAACAATGCCTAGTCCTATGCAATGGTGTGGTGGGTCTATGTGTTGTCAATGATCAAATGAATCGCCAATTTTTTTTGTGGTGGGTCTGTGAGTAGTCCGCATTGGTGTCAAAGATTAGTTCATTCTATGTCTAGGTCTAATTTTTTTGTAGTTGTGGGATTCTTGCTAAATTTTGATGGGATGTGTCCCTAGTTTCTGGTTCAAGGGTCTAATATTGTCCGAGAACAAGTAAAAACCTTTTTTGATTAATACAGGGTGTTGCCCCATATAGCAGCTATTTAACTATAAAAAATAAATAAAAAATTGATGATAAGTGTGGTAATGTGGATTGGGTAATATGATCAAGGATTTTATTTATCAAATATTGTGTGAATGGAAATGCAATAGGAATTTATAAGTAGTGTGATAAGTTTTTTTCTTTAAAAATGATGCAGAATCACATATCAAATTCAATACCGTGGAATACAATATTAAATATTAAATATCACAATTTCATGGAATACAATATAAAATGTCATCAACTATAGTTTGGAATATGATTCATGAGGTACAATATAAAATAAAATATCATGGAATATAATATAAAATATCAACTACAGTTTGGAACAATGAAAACTAATTCATGAAGTGTAGTATAAATACCTAAAAGTTGTTAATTCACTTCCATTTCCCAAATGGAGTCGGGGTGCTCAAACTGATGTTCAACTAGAGATAAAGTAAAAGAGTCATCTTGATTCTAAGTCTACTCTTCATTTTCTTTGGCTCGCATCTCAAAGTTAACATTCATTGTGTGACCACTGTTATTTGTCCCACTACCACTGCTAGTGCCCCCAGTACCAACATTTGGAATTGGAGTGCTGCACAACATGGTCCCTCTTCTTTCGCATGTGGACCTCTAGATTGTGAGTGCCCTTTTAAAAGGAAATTTTTTGACATTAAATACGTAGTTCCTTTCATCCTCAAGCAATTTTCCAAATTCTTGTCTTGTTTGTTTCTTAACTTTGATTTCAAAAATGCTAATGAATTGAAAACTCTCTCATCCTCCACTGACCCCAATATCATTGTTTGACATAAATCAACAAATTTGAAATATTCTAATATCGTATCACACAATATTTCACTTTGATCTATGTTTTTCCAAAGCTTTCTTATTGATCCTGGTTCAAAGGCCTCCTCCATGCCCATGGAATTGTATTGGTCCCTCATAGCTATTGCAAAATTCTTACATTGTTTTCTAAGCTTATCTTTATTTAAAATTCCTTCTATTGTCTACTCATTGTATGTTACACTTTTTGAAAATTGTTTGATCAAGATATTTACTTGATCATGAAAATATTTTGGGCTATCTTGGTTTACCCAAAATTGAGGATACACAATACCCATGGCTTCAAGTATTTCATGTCAAGGGAATCTTTCACGAATCTCTGAGGAAAGAGATTTTGCAATTTCCTTCAAATTGTCACTAACAGATTTAACAATGCCATTAAAATCTTCCTCTTTAACAGGCACTTCTCTACTAGAGCATCTACTTGTCTTACAATGGTACATTGGTATCTCATATTTGTGTACACAAATACATAAGTGCATGCTTGCATTAAACTGTAAATAATTATCAGGATTATTCAAATCAATAATTTTCTGCCACATGAAATAATTTGGGCTTTCTCATGTTAGATCTAGATATAGATGATCAAGGGCCAAGCATGCATGTTTACATAGTTTGGCATATTCATAAATATACATAGTTCTATCTTTGGATTTCTTCACAAGATTGTTCATTTCATCCAACATGGGGAGAAGACTAGCTAAAGTCAAGAGTGTCTCTATATTGCTTAACCTATATAAGAGGTCAAGAACTTTGTCTATTGTGTTGCGATGCTCATACATTACTCCAATCAAGGATTGATATTCTAAAAGAACTCATTGCGTTGGTCCATGTAGGGAGATCCATCCGGTATCAACATCCTTGAGAATCTTGTTTCCTGTTGTTATTCCCTCAACAAAATTTTGAAATTCTGTGAAATGTTTGGGCCTTTGGTAGAAGTATGCATAGATCTTGTGGACTAGATTTTCAACTTTTGATGTTGTAGGAAACTTTCTTACAATTTTGAATGCTAAATTCATTTTGTGGGCCATGCAGTGAATGCCAAGCATGTATGGTGCACAAGTAGTTTGTAACTTTGTGCAAAAACCACTCCTTTGACCTTGCATCATTGCAACTCCATTACCTCCTACACACACCAAATTTTTTGGCAATTTTCAACTCATCCATACCCACAATTTCATTCAAATATTTCTTGACTAGTTCAAATAGATTTTACGATGTTGAACTATCCTTTATTTTATGAACACAAAGAAGACGAGCTTGGAAAACATGTTTTTTTACAGTATACAAATGCATACATACCCAAGAAGTATTGTATACTATAGTAATTTCATCTAAAGATAATGCAATGAAGTTTGACTCTTTTACTTTCTCCTTTAAATCTTGATTTTTCACTGCAGCAAGATAGTTTTCCCATTCCCATCTAGCATTTATTAATCAATGTGAGAAAGGAAAGTGAGGAACACCAATAAAAGATAATAAATTACAATATTCTAGGTAGTTTGTCATAGGACATCCTTTGGACAAAATATGAAAAACAACACTCAACTGAACATATTTTGACATATTTGCTCCTTCCATTGCTTTTCCAAATTGACCCTCAAGTGTACCTTGACATGTAGCAAGCTTCAACATTCTTTGGTTATGATCTTCATATTCTGCCACATACTTAACATGAAGACATTCTTCCTTTGATGTCCATCATACAACTGATTGTTCCTTTCTGTCTATGATTTATTTTTCATAAAATTTACTGATATGCTTTTTTATAGTGTCAAGCTTTAGCTACAACTTCTTGTCTCTTCTACATTTCCAACTACAAATCGTACACATTCGTTCTGTTGCACTTTCAACATCATTTGCTTTCCCCACTGGTACAATGAATGGGTACTTTGACAACCAACCAAGTTGAAAATTCCTTGTCATTTCCCACTCCCACCCCATTTTTTAATTTTCCTTTTCTTTTCTTGCTACCAACATCATCCTAATCCAAGTCAATTATCTCATTTTGGCTAACCAAGGTATCCCTTAGAACATCTTTTGCGGTATTGCAATCCTCATTTGATACATTTAACTCAATGAAAATCTCACCTTGACCTTTCGATGGCGGCGAGGTATTGTGAATTCCTTCTTCATTAATATTTGGTGGAAGAGTTGATGATGTAGCTCCATCTTGATCTGATGGATCAAAAGTATTTCCAATTCCAAATTAAGACTATATGGTACCTCTACATTTTGGGTGTTTTGATGGCCTCCTAGTCCCTTCACCACCCTGAGGATTCTTACCCTTGCTGCTCGACATATTGATCTCTCACTTTGAATAAAAGCTGGAAAAAAATGTCTTCTTGTTTAAGGAGGGCGGAGTATATAGATCCCATTCCCTACTCAATATCGTCTTTAAGATTGAAGTAAGAATGGAAAAGAGATAAAGAAATCTTATAACACTATAAAGAAATGATCACTCACCTTTAAGTTTAGGTTTTCGGCTTTTGCTAACTTCCGAATCAAGAATTGGGAAAAACGTGTAAGAATAAATGACAATTTCTATTGTATTTATATCAATCCATATTTGGAAAATTCTGTGGGATTTTTAAATGGTATATTAAAAAAAATTGGCAAATCTTGCGTGCTTATACAATGATACATTGTAATTTTCAAGGCGAAAAGTGTCCACAAATGTAATTATTTTTTAATGTTATTGGTGAAATAGGTCCACATAAGGAACTATTTATAAATTTTAATTGGTGAAATGGGTCTTCACAAGCAACTATTTGTAAATTTTAATTGGCAAAATGGGTCTTGATACAATGGCGTTTTAATGGTATTGGAAAATATGTAGGTGTTTTATTACATGCTTCCGGGATTCCAAGAAAAAATATTAATGAAACTTGTCTTTTGTTATAGCGAATTTGTTGCTCAAATATGCCTCATAAAAAAAATTGTTGGCGAATGGACTTGCATCAGACTGATAATTCATAAAATTCGGGTGAGTTGGACACCCTGTTGGGTGCGTTTAATTCGCCAATTTTGACTTGGCTGATTTCTAAAATTTTCCAATTAGAAAAGATTCACCACTAAAGTTTTCCCTAATTTGTTGTGAATTTTATTTGAGTTGCACATGACTATAAAACACGTCAACACTTCACCCCTAAGAATTTGTATCTATAAATAAACACCTGAAGAGGATTTCCACATTACATGGAATCATGCAAAAGGTAAACATGAGTGATTTAAATTATGGGTGTGAACTATGTCCAAAAACCAATGGTCCACAATCCTAGAACTTTATCTCACCTTAAGGGCCAAGGGGTTATCTTCAAGAAGGTAAACAATAAGTTCATTAGCATATTGAGGATGGTTGAAGGCCTATAATGAGATTGGTAAATCTCTCCTTCTCTTTTGCCTCAACTTAAACCCAAAGGTGTCCTTAATATGTCTGTAAATAGAATAACATATGAAATGACTATAATAAACAACAAATATACCCAAATGTACACTTGACCCTAATAAATTTCACTAGGGAAAGATTAACTAGTGTCTTTAAACCTCTATATAGTTGATACCAACTTACACATGCACCTATAGGTATCAACATCATTATAATCCATCATTTTTTTCATTTATTATTACATGCATAGTGGCAAGGTTTATATTTCTAAATTATGGATAAAATGTATAAGCTAAAATACTCCTAATATAGTCCTACAACTAATTAGAATGAAGGTTGTTAAATAATGGATCAATTGATTCCTCACCAATGTGGACTAGTGCCTACTCAATTGAGAAATATAGTTATAAACAATAAAGAGGAAGGAGATAAAATTTGCACGATATCAATAGAAACTGAATTGCATTAATATGAAATCATATATTTACATTACATGCAACATACATACTTAATAATCCATAACCATAACTATAAATACTGACATGTAACAAAGGAATGACCATTACAAAATATTTACAATGCATTATATTCCATCACACATACATCAAAGGGTGAAGCCACAATAGTGGTTTACAATTGAAGTGAGGAAGGAAGACTCACAAAAAATGAATGCATGGCAAAAAAAATGATTTTAGGGGTTCGTACAAACCTATTGGTTCAACCGAACCCATTAGGGGTTCGTACGAACCTATTGGTTCAACCGAACCCATTAGGGGTTCGCTAGAACCTAGGTTCAAGTGAACCCTCTTAATACCTTCCTACCAAAAAATCATCAAAACCCCTTATAGAAGGGGGGTTCGTTCGAACCCCCTTTATTCCTCATTCCCTCCCTAAGACAAAAAAAAATGAATTTTGGCACTTTAGAGGTCGGGTTGAGGATGAAAATGGAGGAATCTTCACAAACCCAACTTGAATTAGGTAGTCCTCAGAATGAGCTATCCAACAAATATAATTTTAATATGTTTTGGCTTTATTATGTTTTTTTTTTTAGTTTTATTAAACATAGGGTTTTCATCGAAAATGAAGGTCTCTATTCTGCACGTGGAAAAATAATAGATTATCAAAAAAAAAATTGAAAAATATGAGTGCACCAGATATTGAAGTCCTTGATCCAAAAAATAAAATAAAATTGAATTTTGATATATACAAAAAAATTTATGCATTATATGGTCATGCTATGTCTGAATTGAAATTGGTTTGACTTCAAAACTTGATTAAAGAAAAAATATTCAATAAAATTGTCTAACCAAGTGGAAGCACTAGATATCAGAGTTACAAATCTAAATTCAAAAGAATTAGAATTTTATCCTTCATGGAAAAAAAATTATGCATTATACGGTGTGCATCACTTTTTAAAAATGTTTTTTTTGAAAAAAACCAGTTTTGTGGGAGATGGAAAAAGAAGTGCAATCTGATTCCCAAAATTTTGAAAAAAATATTTTTAGAATATACAGAAAAAATGTGATGAGACTCTAGTTTTCATTATCTTCAAATTCTTCATGGTTTAGCCTTTATAGGTTCCTAAATGTGAAGATTTAGTTTTAAAAAAAAATTAGTGTCCAGTTTGACCAAAAATTGTGAACCACTATTGTGGGATCACCCCAAACCATATTTTTATTCATACTAGAAAATGTAGCAAGAGGACATACATAATTGTGATTCCAATACTTCCCTAAATCTTGGAAAATAGCTATTGAGACATAGTTACAATAATGTGCATTATAAAACCTTTCCTAGCCTATTACAAAATATATCCCTTGATTTAGAGTTTTGAAATTCAAATTTTGGTTCTCTGGAACATTCTACAGAATTTACTAGACCAAAAGTTAATTTGACAACCAACACTTTGAATAAACAATTGATTATTTTTATGAATCTATTGTTGCATTGAGTTTAGCTATTGTGGGAGCCTTGAGATGATGAAAAATAATAATTATGTCAATAAACCCACCTACACCCTATTCATAACAATCATCTTTCTAACATTGACATTTAAAAATGCATGAAAATTGCATGCAAAATATCTTTTCATTCATTACACCTAAAGATTTAGTGCACGAAACATCATAGGGAAGCCTAGTAAATCTATTTTAGATAAGATCTAGACATGGTTTGAGTGTATCGATCTCTACAATAGTGACAAAATTAATTAGGGAACACCCCCTTATCATTCATTCAATTGCTTAAAAATGTTCCCTTTTGATTAAAATATGCTTTTGAGGACTACAAAGTTATTTATCTAGTGGTTGTAGGGGCTTATTATAATATCACCTTTTCAATTAATTAGGATATGAGAAGAAAAGGCCTATTTATAATTCATATTATCTTCTTTGGTCCAAATTTATATATATGTTCCCACTTTTTATTCTCCATGTACATATTAGGTTCAAAATATTTCTAAGTGGGAAGATATGTTCCACTTACTAATTTTTTGCAAGTTTTTGAGGTTGTGGGGTTTCCCTTTAGAATATACTCCTCTACCCAACTCCAATTTTCCTTTGTCTTCTCTCACTATAGAGTCATACTTCCCCTTATCAATATGTATCACCTCTAAAATCTAATCCATGAAAATAGTAAGAGTTAATTGATATCCCCAAACATCAAACTACAATGCTTCCACCTTTTTGTATTATTCATTCTTACCTACACTTACATGACCAAGAGTGCCACTAATGGCCATTTTGATGATGCAACTAATACAAAAGGGGATTTTACCACCTAAAACCATAGTCAAATTTCCTTGTCATGGATTCACATGCAACTAAAAGCAAATGATAAATAAGGATGATTAATTCAACCAATTCAAATGAAGTGAGAAAAGAGAGCCACTACTAGCACACCACAACCAATCATTTTTTCCTTCGATACTATTAGTGTGGTGTTTATATTTATTACTAGCCATGATCCATACATAGTTCTAAGTTGTTATTCTAGCTATATATGTCATCAATCATCAATTTTAAGGATATCAATAGGAGGGATATGTTTAGATAAGGATGAACTATTCTCCAAATTGAAACCTTATCCACCATCATTTTTAGCATTAGTGTTTAGATAATCATATCTAAGGACAAAGACCCTCAAATTAATAGGAAGCTAAAGGAAAAAAACCCTTTTGGTTTCACAAGGTAGAGGATGAAACCAATTTTTTTCTCGCATGATTTCACTAAAGGTCACAAGAAATCCCCACTGGTCACAAACTATTGCTACATTAAATTCATATTATTTTTTGTTGTGTTTTGAGCATGCAAGATTTAGATGATTGTGTCTATGGTATTTTTAGCATCTTTGAGTGTACTTTCATGTGTTATTTCCACCATTATTTTATATTTTTTAATGTATTCATGAACCGTTTTATTTAGGGTTTGTGCACTATACTTTCAATTAGGGTTATTTTTATAGTAAGGTTTGTAATAGTTTTAGGGTTTATTTGATATAGGGGATTAATCGTTGTATTTATAAGTTATAGTCACTATTGTAATAGTTTTTGTTTGTTATTTTAGAATCATTTAATATAATATTATGTGATTCATGTTTAGGATTTGGTATTGTACCTTTGAGTTCATTGTTGTGTGGTTACAATAGTTATTTTCACAATTAATATAATGTATTCTAATGTATTCAATGCTTGAAAATAACAATACAATCCCTGGAAGTTATTCTACATCATTATGGAATGTTCAGAAATTTTGGTGCTTGGTATGAGAGTATAAATATGAAGGAGAATTTTGCATCAATGTATTACATGCATAATTTATACAATAAATATTTTTCATCTTATTTCACACTTGTGTAAATTTTATTTGAATTAGGGTATCAATGAATGAAAAGATAATGAAGGAGAAAACCAGTTTGTTATAGTAGGGTTGCATATTGTTTTATGAAGGTAAAAGGGTAAATTTTATGTTTTTGGTTGGTTTTCGTTAAAGATTTAAACAAAAAAATTATACTATCCATAAAATAATTTTGGATAGGTCATATAGCTTTAGGAACAGACAAGTATTCATACTCAATCAAGGAAATTTGTTTTGGTAAGTTTTTATGATATTTTGATGTGTGGAAAAGTATAGAAGAACTATATGAAACACCTAAATCTAATCATTAGAACTCTAGAGAAGTAGGATCTAATTGTAAAGAAATATAAATTTGAGTATGGGGTCACTAATATTTAATTGTGTCATTATGGCTCAAAGCATGTAGGTGAATAAGAAGAAGGTTCACATTTTTGTATTTTGGCCATTCTCTACTACATTCACTCCCTTGAGAAGACCCCTTAGTTTTTATAGTTATGGAAGAAGGTTTGTTAAGAGATTTCTACATATAGCAACACCCTTAACCAACATTTCAAAGAAATGAATTCATGCATGGATGGATATAACATAAGAATATTTTGATAAGCCTATGAATGTAATCAGCTCATGTATTATCTATTCCATTTAAAATTTCTTGCATCCTCATATAGTAGATGCTACAAGGTATGAACTAGAATAAGAAATGTATTACCTCAAATAGAATAAGAGTCTACTCATTATAGAACTAATGACACTTAGGTAGCAACAATAGGGTATTGAGATGTAGATATAGACTAGGGAGGAGCAACTGCAAGTTACTAAACAAGGGAAACAATAGAGGGTTACATTTTTGGTTGAAGCTATGCAGAGGTCAAACTATGTGGCATAGTTTTGCATCAAAATGACAATAATGTTTTTTTTGAAGCAAACAAAAAGAAAGAAAGTGTAACAAAAAAAATAATACTATTAAGAAGTTCGAGAAAATGGGACCACAAATAAAGGGGCAATTGGTTGTAAGGTTGATTTTAGAGTCAAAGATGTGTTTTGAGAATAATTCCCTATAGGAGAATCAAGTTTACTAGGTATTAAAGAGACTAGGTTAAAGATGCATGAAATAATTAGAAAATAATCTTGACATTTTATATTTGAAGCAACTCTCCTAGAACCTGCTATAATTTAAACTTAAGAAAATTGAAGTAAATTACTATATTCAAATTGATTAGTTCTCCTTGAGACTTGTAGCATTATAAATAGAGGTTGAAGCATCCAGGGATGGAAAAGGTGAGCTAACTCAAAGGGTTCAAGGGTGCGAGTTCTTGGAAGATGACCTAGAAAGGGCTAAAATAGATTAAGATTGTTGTAGATAGTAAAGATAGAATTAGAAATCACTTTGTGCATGACTAACTAGGAGACATTAAATATTGATGAAGAAATTAGCTCATTGCATAAAATTGTATGGATCAAGTGGCTACCTAGGATAATTTTTCCACACCATCTAAAAGATACCCCTTGGGATGAGAAAATGAATAAGATGAGACACAAAGATGATACACCAAAAAATACCTAGCTTGTTGGAGGAGCCTACTTACAAGGGATGCCAATTGGAAAGAATCAAGGAATATTAATGATTGTACAAAGTTTCATTGGGAGGAAATGGAGGCTTGAATTTGAATTGCTTGGGGACAAGAATATTTTTGGAAATGTATACTTGTAACATGCCCTTTTCAATTAATTGGGATTTAGGGACTAAATTCCTATTTCCTTTTCCCGGTGTCTCCTTTGGTCAAAATTTGCATATATGTCCCCCTTTTATTCCCCATGTACATACTAAGTTCAAAGGTTTCTAAGTGAGAAAATATGTTTCATTTACTAAGTTTTCATAATTTTTTAAGGTTGTGGGATTTCCCTTACCACAATTCTCCTTCACCCAAATCTACTTTTCCTTTACCTTCCCTTGTTTGAGAGTTAAAATTCCTTTTGCTAGTAGGTCTCACCTCAAAAATCCAATTCCCAACAAGAGTAAGAGTTAGTTAGTATCCTTGACCTCTAAAATCTAATGCTCCCACATTTTTGTATTGTTCATTCCTACCCACCCTTGCATGATCAAAACACCATTAATGGAAAACCTTATGAGGCAACCATTATAGAGGGGATTTTTGAACCCAAAACCATAGTCAAATCACTTAAATGGTGTGATTCACATGCAAGTATAAGAAAATGATGAATAAGGATAATTAATTTATCCAATTCAAATAAAGTAGGAAAATAGAGTTATTACTTACACACCATGACCAATGACCTATTCCTTGGGTGCCATTAATATGATGGATATATCTATGACTACCCATGATTTTTACATAGATTTAAGAAATTTTTTTGGTGGGTGATCTCATCGACCATTGATTTTAAGGATATAAAAAAGGAGGGATGTGATCAGATAAGGATGAGCTATTATCCAAACTAAAACCCTAGCCACCATCATTTTGAGCACCATCGTTCATATAGTCATATATGAGAAAAAATAATTGTTGTCATGTGGGACCCTCAACCCTTGTCGGTGCCCCTTAAACCTCTTTGATGTCGCCCTCACTGACAATGTAGGATTTTGGTGTAGTGGCAGTTGGTCCGTATTAACAAAATTGGTGACTCTACTGGGGAGGATTCAACTCTCACTCTTGACACTCTTTTCATCTCGCAATCGATTGTTTCTTTCAATCTCTCGACTAGGGGGGTAAATTGTTGTCACGTGGGACCCTCAACCCTCATTGGTACCCCTTAAACCTCTCTGATGTCATCCTCACTGACAACTTAGGATTTTGGTGTAGTGGTAGTAAATCTATGTTAACAATAACCTTATATTCATAGAAAATAGAATATGAAAACCATTTTGGTTTCATGAGGTAGAGGATGAAACCTCTTTATTGGTCACATGATTTCATCAAAGGTCATGAGGTTACAAACCATATCTATATCAACTTCATATGATTTTTTGTTTCTATGTGTTGAGAATGTGATTTTTAGATAACTATAAATATAGTATTTTTAGTGTCTTTCAACTTCCTTTCATGTGTCATTTTTGTGGTTATTACAAAGCTTGTAATACATTGATGACTCATTTGATTTAGGTTTTGTGCACTATATTTCTAACTAGAGTTGTTGTAGCAATGGGTTGTAATAGGTTTATGGTTTATTTTTTATAGGGGATTAATCATTGTATTTATAGGCTATGTTCATTGCTATAGTATATTTTTTTGGGTATTCCAAAATCATTTAATATAAGATTGTGCACTTCATGTTTAGGGTTTGGAAGTATACCTTTCACTTCATTATTATGGTAGTTGCAATAGTTGTTTCCACTATTGCTATACTATTTTTTATTGCATTTTAGAATTAAATATAATAATACATGCATTGGAAGATATTTTACATCATTGTGGATCATCTGATAATCTAGGTGTATAGTATCAAAGTGTAAATGTGAAGGACAATTCTAGGTCAATGTATTATAAGATTGATTCATACAATAAATGTTTTGTAACTTATTTTATATTTATGCAAATGTTATTTGAATTAGCATGGGTGTCATTGAATGTAAAGATAATGAAGGAGAAAAGCAGTTTGTTAGATTATGGTTTCCAAATTATTATGTAAAGGAAAAAAGGTAATTTTGGGTTTTTGGCTAGTTTTGGTTCAATCTTTAAACTAAAAATTTATTATTATTTTGGTTGGGTCATTGTACATATTGGCCACTAATATTATTTTAGGCACCGTGCACTATTGTTCATTGGTACCCTTTTTATAATTAACATATTTATTTTATTTCCATTTACTTTTTTTGTTAGAGATTTTCACTTTTAAACTATGTTGCACTTTTACATTGTTCATGAATTCATGAATGATGCAACAATTAAAATGAAACTTTCTCCTTTGTGGTAGGTAGGGTTCATTATGATATTGAAATACTACTATTTATTGGCACCCTTTCTATGATTAAAATATTCATTTATTTTCCCTTTACTTGCAATATCCAAGATTTTCATTTTTCACAAACTATATTGCATAGTTGCCAATGGTGAAATTCTGAACTATGTTGCATTTTCACATGGTTGGAAAACTCATGAATGATGTGACTTTGAAAACTTGGCAACTTCGTCCCTTGTACACCTTTGCCTCATTTCTTGGTAATTTGGACCTTACCAAAACCATGTTAAAGCAAGTTCAAGGAACTGTGAAATTGTTGACATCCATTCACACATTATTATTTAGTTCAAATATTTTGGCCTCTATAAAACCATGTCAAAGGTTCAATAAGTTCTTGAACCCTCAAAAGGTTTTACACCAACTACGTACTATGGGATGGTGGTTCCCCTGCACTACCGTGGGCCTTCCAAATCTGTACCGCAAGATGGTGGTTAAAGGTTACATGAGAACAACACATCTTGATTGGCTACTAGGAATAGATCGAGCACCCACGGGGGTGCGATAAATGTACTAAATGAGAAGTTAATGCTACCATTTTCAAGGAAAGTTGATTCTTTCCATTCTTGTTGCCGTTGAATTCTTGTGAACTTAAGAAATGCCAAAGAACACCAACCAAAACAAACCAAAAACCAAAAAAAAAAAACTAGAAATCAAACTAGAAAATGTTTTTGGGTGGTGTTGATCACCTATGCACCCATGTGCTCCTACACCAAACATGCTGGGTAAGAGAAATGTTTCTTGATTTGATAAACTAAGGAACATTGATAGATGCATGGGACAATAATCCCATGTTTTTTTTTAATCCACAATTACTCCTTGTCTACGAGAGCCTTCCCTCTTCTATTGTTCTACTCAACCTCAACACCTAAGCCACCACCATTGGTGTCATTCCATTTCTCCAGAAAAATCCTTACCATAAGCCCATGTCTGTGACCACCACACCCCTTTAAACTATTATCTTTCACTCCCTTATTACACTGTTGTGGTAAAGCAAACTCCAATCTACTCTTCTCTCTAGAAATTTTTCTTTTGAATGGCTATAACTCACTACACTCAGCCTATTCCTTTTCCTCTATTCACTGCTTCTTTGCACTATAACAAACAATAGCACTAGAATCTTTCATTTATTTCTCCTTCTCCTTTAGAGAATTTAACACAAACTTTTGTCCATATTTTCAGATGGTATACACATTCTTCCTACCATCATAGATGGCTTCCCTATCAAACTGTCGTGGCCTACCCAATAACACATGACAAGCAGTCATAGGCATCACATCACACAACACCTCATCTCTGTAAGATCCAATCTAAAAAGTAACTAAACATTGCTCACTAATAGTCATCTCATGCTCCTTTTGTAACCAAAAAACTTTGTATGGACTAGGATGCTTACTCCATTTCAAATTTTAATTTTCCACCATCTCTTCGAACACTATGTTATCTATACTACCACTATCTACTATAACCTTGCAACACTTACCTCCAGCCTTAAACATAGTTCAAAAAAGATTCCTTCTTTGGGATGGCTTCTTCTCATCTTCCTTTAGATTCACCAATACTCTCCTCATCATGAGTGATTCACCTTCTTCTAGATCTTCACCTTTTGGCAATGCATCACATTCCTCATCTTCCTATGCCAAGTGATTTCTTGCTACACTCTTCTTGCTGCCCCCTTGTATTTGATGACACTTAAAGGCACGATGACCAACTTCTCCACACTGGTAACATCAAAATGGGAACCATTTACTGTTGCTACCACGTCCTCTAGCTGAAACCTCCTTTTCCCTAGTGTTTTGGCCCACCTCCTTATCAGGATTGAATTCTTCTTCAATCTACTTCCCTTTACTGTTGCTCACTTGTCCCTTGTTAGTTGCAAATCTTCCCAAAACTTGGGAATTGCTCATTTTCCTCCTCACCAATTTCTCCTTTTCCTTTAATGCATATCGGTATGCTTCTTCAACTGTGGTAATTTTTATCATACTCATCTCATCTTGAATATTAAATCACAATCCATTCACATACCTGGCTACCTTCTCTCTATCAATTTCATGCCTTCTAGATTGATTGGTCAATTTATAAAACTCCTCCATGTAGTCCTCTACACTTATGTCCTTTTCCCTCAGATTCTGCATTTTTTTGAATAACTCCCTCATAATCCCTAGGAGTAAAATTTTTCTTCAATCTCATCACCAGCTGATTCCATCTTGTTATCTGAGGATCTCCATCCCTTTCTCGTTGTCTCTGCAACCCTTTCCACCATAGTGCAACATGCCCTTTCAATTTTGTTTGGGCTATCTTCACCTACTGTGGGTCTCTCATGTCCTTCATTTTGAAGTACTCTTCTAGTTCTCCAATCCAATCAATTAACTATTTTAGATATAATGTTCCAAATTTGGCACATCTACTTTATTGCTCTTTGTGATTCTCTAAAGAGCTCTCAAAAATGTCTCTTCTCCTACATCCTCTGGTCGTTCTTCTCCTTCTTCCCTTCCCTATTCTTCCTCTTCAGATTATTCTTCATTCATAGAATCTCTAGCATTTCCAGTACTAGCTAGTCTCACTTCATTTTTGATATCACTTCTGATATCTTCCATTAGCCTATCTTAGAACCATTCCAACAATACCTCTATTTTGGGTCTTCCTCTTCATGGTAGCATCTTTGTCAATCAACGACTTTAGCTCTTAATTGTTTGGGACTCCACACACACCCACAAAAATCCTCTTGAGAAATCCTTAACCGTTACTTACTCTCACAAATCTTGGTGGATTCTCTCCACACTCAAGATAACCTTCTCCAATACTAATTGATGCAAGAGGGTACTCTCCTCTGCCTAAAAAATACTCAGAAGAAAATAACAACAAAATACATCAACTCATACAAAAAAATATTGCAACACAAATTCAATTTATGTATTTTCTTAAAAAATAAATTCCAATTGGCTTGTCATGGACTCATCCTTTTATAGATCTTATCCTTCACATAGACATCTTTCTACTCCAATACAACCATTGTTAATTCCTTCCTCCATCGCTATTCCGCCGCCCTTCTTGTTCTGCCTATTTTCAGATCTCTCCCATATGTCCCTCTTCCTCCTCCTCCCCTTTTTTCTCTCCACAAAATTCAAAATTATAGGACTGTTGGAATTCTGTTATTCAATTTGAATTTTTACCCTTGACCTTGGAGAAGATCTACAACATACTGCAGTCCCGCCACACCTCCTAGTAACAATTGTGGGGTAGTGGTTGCCTTTAATTTCCACACCAAACTCTAACCACAATACCGCAAATATTTCAGTTATTGACTATGGGATAGTGGTTCTCACATGACCACAAACCTTCAAACTTCCCACCGTGAGATTGTGGGGCCCTGCACTACCACAAGCCTTCCAACTGCATACCATAGGATGGAAGTTCCCCACAATCCTCTTGAGCACTTCTCAACCGTTACTGACTCCCATAGATCCTGGTGGATACTCTCCACACTTAGGATAACCTTCTCTAATACCAATTGATGCAAGAGGGTACTCTCCTCTGCCAAACAATCACTCATGGAAACAAACTAAGAACAAAAATATGTCAACTCATACAAACAAATATTGCAACACAAATTCAATTTATTTATTTTCTTACAAAATACATTCCAATTGGCACATGCATCTCCCTACTCCAATACGACCTTTGTTAATTCCTTCCTCTATCACTATTCTACCGCCCTTCCCATTCTGCCTGTTCTCAAATATCTCTCGTTTGTCCCTCTTCCTCCTCCTCCCCCCTATTCTCTTTGCCAAATTCAAACTTATACGACAGTTGGCATTCCATTATTTCATTTGAATTCTCACCCTTGACCTTGGAGAAGATCTATGGCATACCGCAGTCCCACCACACCTTCTAGTAATGACTGTGGGGTAGAAGTTACTTTTAATTGCCATGCCAAACAATGACTGCAATACCACAAATGATTCAAATCTTGATTGTGGGGTAGTGCTTCTCGCATGACCACAGACCTTCAAACTCCCCACCGTGGGATTGTGGGGCCCTACTCTACCGTGGTCCTTCCAAATACGTACCGCAAGATGACAGTTCCCCCACATTACCATGGGCCTTCCAACTACATACCACGGGATGGTGGTTCCCCTGCATTACTACAGGCCTTCCAACTATGTATCACAAGATGGCAGTTCCCCCTCACTACCGCAGGCCTTCCAAATGCATACCATGGGATAGCGGTTCCCCCACACTACCGCAAGCCTTCCAATTGCGTACCACAAGATGGTGGTTAAAGGTTACATAAGCATAACACATCCCACTAGCCCACCAAGAACAGACCAAGCACCCATGAGGGTGTGGTAAAGGTACTAAATGAGAAGTTAATGCTACCATTGTCGAGGAAAGTTGATTCTTTCCATTCTTGTTTCCATTGAAGTCCTTGAACCTGAGAAATGCCAAAGAACACTAACCAAAACAAACCAAAAAAAATAGAAACCAAACCAAAAAAAATTTTGGGTGGTGTTGATTGCCTATGCACCTATGTGCTCCTGTACCACTGCCTTTAGCTAAGAACTTAAATGCCTAAATCTATGTGCAAGAAAAAATTGAAATAGTACAACAACATGTCCTACACCGGTTGGCCACTGGTGCTAACAAACTAGATCCACTCAATGTGGTGTTTGAAGGCTAGGGAAGCAAAGAGCTCTGAAATGGTAAGGATTGCTAGAAGCTAAGAGTGAAAATGAGGATTATTTGAGCCTAATTTCCTATCTATACCCCTTAAACCCTAGGGTTTCACCTACAGCCACCCTACTAGATCATTTTTTGAGCTTTGTCATCAATTGTGAATATTTCCTAGGACCTCTAGGGCCTAATTTTTCATCCTTTTCTCAGTTGAACTAGTTCTGAACTCTTGTTGTGAGCCTGACTCAAAAATTATTTTTTTCTGGCCAATTTCCCAAGGGGGTAGCCCAACATCCTATTGTCCTTCTATCACTCGCTAGGGCATAGTGCGGCATCAAAATTTTCTATTTTTTTAATTTTGAGTAGCAAAGTCTTTGAAACAATGTAACAAGTACACTATGTCAAAGGGAAAAATGTAGACATGCAAAATTGTCTAATTCATATCGCACCTCATTAATCTTGCATTTTCATCATATTCATCCTTGATCAGTGCATAATGCATCATTTTCATCGCTTGATTTACTAATTGGACCCCTTTTAACATCATTTTCTATCTTTTTCACTTATTTCCTCTTTTAATTAAGTAATATTGAGTTATCTAATTAATTCATCATATTTCACTAATTTTCCTCTTATCTCCCCAAATTGAATAATTTTAATTATTTAATTAGTCATAAATCTAATTTTCCTCTAAATGTCCTATGATTAAATAATCTTTATTATTTATCTAATTCTCATCTCATTCATTTGGAATATTCCTTTTTAACAAATATTATCCTAATCCTCCATAATTAAATAATCTTGAATTATTTAATTATCCTAATTTTCCCTCTCAAAGGCATATTCCCATGAAATATTCTTTTTTAAAATATCCTAAAATATCTCATTCCTCTCATTCATTCTTATCCCTTCATTTCTTGATCTAATCCTCACCCTTCATTTCAAATAAATCCTCAACTAATTTTTCTAAAATTGTGGAGATATTTTGAGTTCAAATTGATCTTGATTCCTCATCTTCCTTGATTCACTCAGATTCATGGGTCTTTAAGGATTAATCTCAACAATTGATCACAATCATGAAAATCTATAAAACAAATATCCCTTCTTCATTAATAGCTACCTAGATCATTTATGAAACACTTTGAATTCTTTGAGCACTTGAGCATAGCATTATCATTGAGCATTTGACCAATTATCATCATCTACATCATCAATCTTCATGCTTTTGCAAGCATGGGAGCTTCTTGACTGAGCACTCTAACACCCCATCACCATTAAAATGGAATTGAAAGTTTGCACATGGGTTGGTTTCTTGTTTTGAATTGATTTTCATTGCTTATATTGATTCCTAACTAGGTATGCACTCTATTTCATTTTGTAAGTGGTATTTGATCTTCTTTGTTTTGAGTTTGTTGATTTCTAACCCTTATTTGATCCCATTTCCATTTTGCACTTCACACTAATATTGAGGCCATTTGGATTCAATATAGTCTCATCAAGTTTAGTATCCAATTGCATAGGCCATCTATCAAATTATGTTACAACTAGAGTACTATCTCAATCTCTTTAAACCTAGTTTGGAATCATCATTGGAATGAACATATTGAGGTCCATATGCACTACATTTAGGAACTTATTCATAGTGAGGTAATTGATCTTCATTACTATATGAGAATAGAAGAAATAAAATTGACATCTTCACCAAACCCTTCATAGAAAACCAATTTCTTCATTTGTGAGCTTTATTAGGGGTGCAAGAGGCTACATCTTTGGGGGAAGATGGATAACCCTCTTTGTTCTTCTTCTCTCTTTATTTGGGGAGATAATTTTTCTTGTACTAGGGGGCTTCTTCTCTCTAGGAGGGATATTATTGTATATAAATGCATCACCAAGTGTCATCTACTATGACCTATATTTTCATCCACCTAGGTTGTGTTTAAATGGAGTGCTACTATATGTTTTAAATTTTTGTTATTTCATGGGCATTTCTTTTTCCTACACATATTATTAAGCTTGATTAGGTTAATTGTGTATGGCTATTACAAGAGCACATGGCATAATCCATCAATTACATATGTTGAACTCTCACCCACTTTGAATAGTTGAATCTTACGCCCTCTTTTGGACTTATTATTTCCCTCTCATAACTATTTTTCTAAGTACGTGCAACCATATATTTATTATCTACTAGGTGAATCTCCCAACTATTCTTAACATTTGGTGTTATTTTCCATCTTGGATGTAGATGCCTCTATTTTAGCCATATATCTACAACATTCACCTCTCATATTTTCTAGTCAATTTAAGTAATGCGACTTTTACCTAAATTCAATTTTTAATGGGTGACTTCAAAACATCTTATAAAAAAATTAAATACAAGTTGTTTCAATTAGCTAACATATTTAGCCGATAGGCTATTCTATGTGGGGGAACCCCATCGGAATCTCCTACAGTCAGATGCCAACGGGAACCCACAAACTATTTCGGGAACTCGGCGGGAACCCACGAACTATTCCGGGAAGACTTAAATTTTTTACCTAACACCTTTACGGAGTAAACAGGTTGTAGAAAGTTTATGCTTTCACAGGCTGGACATTCTTGAAAGTTTATATGTGCAGTGAGCAATCTGCTAAAAGTACTTTTTTGATTGATTATGAATGCAAGCTTTCTTGTAACATATTTTCTGACATCCTATTTGTGCATCTTTGCTACGAATTGTCCTTCATTGTTGCTTCTTCAACTAGCTAACATAGACAATATGGGGTCACTTCAGACATTTTTTCCCTGCAGAATAATTATTTAGGCTGACCGATCATTGTTTCGCCTTTGCTTTCGCCGGCTGCGTTCACTGTTTTGGGCTAAATATCACAGTAATGGTATCAATGACAATTACTTACTCCAAAGTTGTCGTAATGAAGAGAAATTATTTTCGAAGCTTGTAGAGAAGCTAAGTTGTGCACTTCACGGCTATGCAATTCACAAAATCATCATAAGCAAATACAACTTTGAAATGATAGTCCATCAAACCCGACAACTTCAAAGAAGTTTCTAGCATTCAAACTATAAAGCAATCTACAAATTGTTCCACACGAATAAATACAATTACTTACTCCCGCCCAGCTGGCAGAATTACTCACCTTTCCATTTTCATGTGGAAAAGGAATTACTCACATTTATGTTTTCGTGTGGAAATGGAATTATATACGGTAATAGCGCAGATAAAGTACATGGAACACATATTTCTTGTGGTCTTTGTGTTTGGCCTGCAATTTAATAGGCCACCAAACCTTCACTGTGTGAAATAAATGTGAAGCAACTTTAAATGGCGAAGAAGCAGGCAGAATTCTGGCAAACAGTTCACATTCCTTGTCTACGTTTTTCGTTTTTGAATACAAGTCTACTAGAGCATTGGCAAAGAAAGGCTCCACCAACCCGATACAGAGTCTTGAGGTGATCGCTTGCTATGTTTTATGTGTTGCTTTTTTAACTTCCCTCGGGTGTGTGTCATTTGTTAGCCATTTAAATGTAATAATACTATTTGATGATAGATTTCAAATTAAGGTGTTGCTCATGTCAATAAGAATTAAATATTAACAGAGAAAGGTTTCCACCTGCTTCGCTTTTCTTTTATGCGCCGCTCAAGTAGATAATAATTTGTTCACAAAGAGTTACACAACTTTACGATTCAGAGCATATCAAAGGTTAAAAATGATTTTTCTGTCATTAGACACTGTAAGAAAACTGGGTAAGCCTACTTCTATCTTGCTCAAATAGTGTATGTCATGCTAGCCTTAGAAGTTGAATTTTGCTAGAGGAAAAATATCAGTCTCTATGTTTTTAGTCAAGGCAATCTCATAGAGGCAATAACAAATAAGTTTTCCTGGCTTAAAGTTAATTTAGAAGTTCATTTAAACCTTAGAAGGTAATGAATAATTTTGTTAATAGTTTACTCTTTGATATCAGGTTGGCCTGCAAATAGGTACTTACCCATACCAGGCCCTCATCTCGGTACAGTCTGCATATGAGTACACCAGATTTTTTCTCATTCTTAGGCTCCTGTCCCAGGTTTTTCCAAGACAAACTTGGGGCACACAAGGCAGGCCATTCCATGCCCCAGCCAACCTGGGTCAAACCCATGTACCTAGAGCCTCCCAAAAAACTATTACAATGCAAAATCCAGTAATCTTTGGGGGATTTGATTAAGCCTTGATTCTATAGAAACCCAAAAAGATCAAGAGAATTTTGTGAAGTATTTAATGCCCCTAAAATGAGAGTAAATTACATGTGAACAGAAGTTTAAGGAAGATTTGATGCAACTCCAAAAGATAATTGCAGAGAAATGCAAAAATCTCAAGGACACATGGTACTGTAGGAACTTAAAAATCTGCATAATATTGCTAAAATAATCTAAATAATATTTAAAAACAAAATCTGGTAAAGTGGAGTTAGTTGCTACTAACAGTTGTGTGCTTCCAAAACATATCAGCAAAGAGTAGTTGTGCTAAAAAGAAAAATACAGATGCATAATACATTTTCAGCACACAATTCAAATATTCAATCACTCTTATTTTAGGGGAATATCCCTCACTGGGGATCTCAATCCATATGTCTACCTCATTTGCTACCTACTCGAGGACTGCAGTCCCAGCCGAAACTGAAACTATACCTTATACAAGAAACCTGTATGTCACAACCAGAACAATTTATATTACTGATAATACATTAAGCTTGTCTGTATGCAATGTTTGCTTTATCCAGGCTACTGTAATGATAGTTTGGATTTGTTTATTTCATTTACACTTTGATCCAAATGCACCCACGAGGAACAATATGAAATTTTGTACTTTGAAATCCATCCCATTTCATCATTGGCCTTGTGTGCTTCATTGTTTTATGGAAAATGGATTAGCGTGTGAGTTTTCCTTCAGAGGCAAGGCCAAATTATACATCACCTTTTGACGAGGCTGTTCATGACATTTTATAGATAAAAGAAGTTTCTTTTAGCCAATTGAATTGTTAAATAAAGAAAATAGTAAATTTTCATGTTGAATTTAGCCTTAAAGTTTAGCATTACATGTCAAGAGGACATAATTAGAAGACATATATAACGAGAATTCATTTAGATAGTGACAAATAATATAGATCAACTATTAAGAAATATTTGAGATTCAATAAGAATGAGCACAAATTTGAGATTAAATTCTTCTACAATTGACTATTTGATGTTCAATCCAATTAAGTTGGTAATGAGGTTTACACTAACTTGAATTTTTTTAATTAGAAGCAGCTGGGATTATTGATACATACTTCATCATGGAGGATGTTGGTAATGGAGGATGGAGTATTTAAGTTTGACATCTTTGTTGATCTTTAGAGTTCTATCTTCTCTTTTTCCTTCTAATACCTTGAGTTGTTCATGCAAACAATCAACATGTGTTTTTAGCTCCTTCTTGGCCTTTAGGTATTCCTACATGATTGTTGAGAAATTGGTCATCTAAAAGGATGGGTTAGAATAGATTAGTTGCATTTCAACTTCAAGAGAATGAAATGATTAAGAAAGTATAGCCATGCATTTAATTTTCCAATTGAATTTGATAACCACTTTATAGGTCTTAGAGACAATTGTCCAAGACATATTGAGTCCACTTGCGAGACTACTTGTGGATTAGAATAGTGTGAAGAGAGGTCATAATGGAATTTCAAAGCCATGCTTTATTTTGGTTCTAAATTACCAAGTATGCCCATCGTGGTGATAGAAATATCTTAGAGATGACCTTTTTAAAACATTTAGGGATATTGAAAAAAAGTGTTTTGAGAAGAATATTTATATTAAAATTGATTTTAAAATAAATAAATAGTTATTGGCTAATAAATCTAAAAACACATTATTATTTGAAGAGCTTTAATAAATCTAAAAAAACATTATTATTTGAAGAGCTTAAGAAATATTTTTTAGATATTTTATTCATTTAATAGTTATTTTATTTTATTTTATAACTACATGTTTTCAATAATCTTTTAAAAATAGATATTTTCTCTTCTTTTCTTTTCTTTTTTTGCTTTAAAACTATATATTTTAAATAGTTTTAAAAGAAAATAGATGTCTTGTTTTACTTTTTTTTAGAATTATTTAAAATTTATTTATATTATTTAAATGCCTGATTTTTACTTTTAAATTATTTTATTTAACTAATAGTTACTCTAATTTACTTTTAAATTATATGAGAATTATTTTCATTGTATTTATAATATTTAATTTAATTTATTTTATATTCTCTATAAGAATCAAACTTGACACCAACATCATCCCTACCAATTATAATATTCATTAATGTAATAAAAATTTGATAGATTTCACTTGCAAGAAACTATTGATCTCAAACTATTTGGCACACCTCATAGGGTCGATTATGAAAAGCAAAATAGAAAGTAATTGTGTGTGTAATATGATTGTAGTTTGGGTCTTAGTGAATACCTATGCCCTTGTTAATGACAACTATTTTTAATATTAGTATTGCTATTTTGAATGATAGTTACAGGTTATGGCCAATGCACGAGCACCTTTGGATGTTATTACTATTTCAAGCAGTGATTCTGAGTCCAATGCAACCTCACCACAAACCCATGAGAGACCTCTATCATCAACTGACTCAACATCTATGGATTGGTTGGGTTTCCCTCAGAATAATATTGAAGCTTTTTCTAACAATGTCTTGACATGTTGCCAGGAATTTTTTGAAGAAGCTATGGAAACAAGCCACAATGTATGCGATGTGCAAGACCATGAAGTTCAATTGGTGCAGGAAGTTGTTCGGAAATTTCATGCAACCTATGAAGCTCTTGAACTATACTATGGTTTCATGCTTGAATTAAAGTACTGTCAATATTATGGAGTGGTGAATGCATTTGAACTGAAACATGAATTCCAAGCTTTATTGAGTGATATATGGTCCAAAAAGTTCAACTAACTTCTTGGAAGTTAGTTACTTTTTTGTGATGTTGATGGAGATTACTAGCATGATACAAATTACATGTTTTTGTGGAACCAAATGAAAATGCCAAAATAGTTATATGTGGAGCGAAATGGATTTAGTGGAAGTTATACATATTGGATGTTTTTGTGCAACCAAATGAAGATGGTAGAATAGTTATGTGTCAAGCGAAATGGATTTAGTGGTCAACCCTATATTTGGAACCTTGTTATATATCATGTTTACACTATAATGTCATTGTACATATTGATCTTTGTAGTTCTAATTTGAATGAATAGAACTTATTGTAGTACTTTTGTCCCTTAATTTCCAATATTATCTTGAACTATAACCTTAAGTCTAACAAATATATATTGCTACATTGCTCAAAATGATGATATATTAGATCATTATTGTAAAAACTCACTCTTGCTTGACATTTAGCTATGTCAAACATTGTGGTCATGTATACATGTCTTACAATATTATCTTGAACTTTCTTCTTATTGAAACAAATATGATAATATATTTGATCATCATTGTACATATCCACTCTCACAGCATTTGCCTATGTAAAGTATCGTAGTCATATGTATGTTTCTTTCAAACACTTTGATATATCATCCTATTGTACTCAATGTTCAAATTTTTGGAAAAGCTACGTGAATAAGCCAAGATGTATGCGATGTGCACGATCATGGAGTTGAATTGGTGCAAGAGGTAGTTTGATGCAAACACTAGTATCTTACACGTAAACTAATTTTGCAGGGTTAGTCAACTTCCATAGACCATGGCTACAATATTGACTATAGATGCGATTAAACTTATCCATAATGGGAATCAAGGGATTGAACCTAATGTGCAAATTTTGTCTATTTCAAACTTTAGGCATGGCCATGAACGCAACAACTGCTACAAGGTAGAAATATTTGATGGGACCTACAAACAAAAATCATCTTTGCCTCAAAAATACAATCACTACATAGCCTCTGGTGAACTTATAGTTGGATCAATAATATGAATGAAAAAATATAATTGTCCTAGCTCGAGTGGGTCTCGGTGAGTAAAGGAATCCAAAATTTTCCAAAATAAAATCATTATTAGTTTTTTAGCTTGTTCCTTATATTACTAATTCTTACTCTTGTGTTGCAAATGTATAGGTGGATTGTCATTTTGAACCTTGAGATTGTTTCTACAAACCAGGATATAATCGGTGAGCCTACTTCACTTTATATGGATCAAGAGAACCATATAGAACAGGCGATGGATAATTCCGTAGATCCACATGTGGAGCCTGGGACAATTATCACTGCTAGAGTGTCAACTCCTAAGAGGACATTATTTGGCGTAAATCCTTCTAGGAGTAGAATGGAAGCACCGGTCACAATTACGCCTATTAAAAGTTTGAACCCTTTTCAACCAAGATGGACTATCAAAGGTTGTGTGACTGCCAAAAAGGATATTCACCAATATAATACCCAAAAAGGTACTGGACAACTCTTTACCTTTGACATCATTGACATAGAAGGGACTGAAACACGTGTCACTTGTTTCAATGAAGTTGTTGATCTTCATTATCAAAATATAAATATTGGAAAAACCTATACATTATCTGGTGGTGCAGTAAAGGTTGCTAATAAGCTTTACAACAAGTTAAATAGTGGGCTAGAAATTTCCTTGGCAGTTGATTCAAAGGTGACTCTTTGTGAAGATGACCATTCTATTCCAAAATACCATTTCTCATTTACACCTATCAACGAACTTGTAAAGAAGAGTAGCAATTCAATCGTTGATGTTATTGGAGTTGTCACTTGTGTCAGTCCAAGCTCCACAATTAGGAGAAGAGATGGGACATAGGTCCTAAGGTGCATGGTATCCTTGTTGGACATGTCTAAGGAAACTATAGATATCACTCTATGGGGCACGATAGCAAAGAAGGAAGGTGGTCATCTTCAACAAAAGTATCGCCTACAAGAAACAACTATTCTTGCTATTAAAAATGGACGAGTCTGCGAGTACAATGGTAGGGTGTTGAGCACATCAAGCAATACAAATTTATTTATAGACCTTGACATAGAAGAAATAGAACAACTACAAACTTGGTTCAAACAAAGTGGGGTTAATATTTTATCACCTTCAACAAAGTTTAGCGATACACTTGTGCCTGGCACAAGAACAACAATTATGGATGTTCGAGAAAAAATTCTTCACAGTGTTCACCATCTCCAATGTACAATAAATGCAACATTTTTGTTCATCAAATCTGAATCATTTTGCTATCCGGCATGCCCTAATGAAATGGGGGGAAAACAGTGCAAGAAAAGATTGGTGCAGACTAAAGATGAAAAGTGGTTTTGCTCAAAGTGTCACATAGAATGTGCCTCTTGTAATTATAGGTACGTACTACAAATAAGATTACAGGACCACATAGGTATTCCATGGGCAGTTGCATTCGATGAAGGAGGATCAAAACTCATGGAAATGTCTACGGAAAAGCTATACTCTCTACAGTTTGAGGATGCCATAGAAAGGGATACTCAACAGGTAATTAGAGACGTGTTGAACAAAAAATACTTGTTCACTTTGACATGTAGAAACGAAACATACAATAATGAAGAACGTTTGAAGGAAACTATCACACAAGTTGAGCAAGTTGACTTCAGTGTTGAGAGCAACATCTTACTTTCCAAGATCAAAGAAATGTGTAGTCACAAGAATGACCAACCATAGGATCAATAGATTATATTATAAGACAGTAGTATAGTTGATGGTTTTGTTCAATCAAAAAAAATGTATGCAAATCTCCAAACACATGTATCATGCCTACCTACAACTAGAAATATGTAAGTTGCTAAGTATACATTTTCCAACCCATGTCATGTATATGACTCTTATAAAATTATAGTTGATAGTTTTGTCCAAACGACAAAATGTATTCAAATCTCCAACCCTATGTGCGATGTGATATCTCAGTAAAACAAATTTAAAAATGTGTGTGTGTTTGCTTATGTCTATATACATGTGGAATCTACTTCTTCTAGCATTGCAAGACTCACTTATTTTGACATGATGTAGTCTCCAACTATCTTAAAACTACACTGTAATAGATATTAGTTCTAAAAACTATGATTTGAATATGTCATTATTTATTTTTTGTTTTTGCTTTGACACATATATATGAATTTTAATTATTTTTCCCCAATGCTATTGGGTTGCTTAACTAAGAAATTGTATTCTTTTACGTTAATATACCTTCCTACAATTTTTTTGAATTATGTGAAAATCATTAAATAGGATAATTTTCCATTATATATATGTATGTGTGAGTGCTTTTGTTTCGATGTATAAATATCCTTAATGTACTCCTTTCAACACTGTAAGCTTTGCATATGTTGTGTTGATGCCAGGTATAGTAGTTGAAGTGTGTTTATGATTCTCTTATTACTAATTCATCCTTACATTCCCATAATACAAATGGCAGATCCTTGCCCTGAAACAAGCCAAGCTCGCTTGCAACAACTAGAGACTAGAAGACAACAAACCCAAAAAAGAAATCGAGATTACTATGATCGGCATAAAGAAGCAATAGTCGCTCAAAGGCGGATAAAAAATTTGCACCACAGCCAAATCGACCCCCACCAAATAGAAGCACAAAGGCTACAAAATTTTGAGAGAAGTCGCGCTTACTATGCTCATCATAGAGAGGAGATAACTGCAGAGAAATGCATTAAAAATTAAGAGAAACGAACATGGCAAGCTCAACATATGCAAACACAACAAGGCATGGAAGATTGAACATCATTTAGCAAAACTACTAGCTTCATAAAAACAATGAAAAGATTTCGACAAAAGATAGATGCACTTTCCAATAGGAAAACATGCATAATATGCAAGGAAAACTACCCAGGGATGCTTCTTCATTCATCAGGCACTGATGCTACTTGCAAAAGATGTTTCAATGAGAGAGGAATACATCGATTCTCCTCACTCAACAACATGGACCCAGGAGAAAAACCTGTTGTGTTGAAAAGAATGACCCAAGTGGAGGAAATGCTCATTGCTAGAGTGAACCCAGTACTTCAAGTAACCCATGCTCCTAGAGGGCAGTATAAATATAGTGGTCACATAATTAGCTTCCCACAAGATATCACAAGCATTGCAAAAGTCCTCCCTCGAAGGATAGAAGACTTGGATGTTCTCATAGTTCGAAGACTACACACAGAAGGCCATTTCTATGATTGTTATGTAAGTAGAAGTCATATCAGAGATGCATTGCAATACAAAGTGAAATATGACCCATACTATAATGATGTTGTCATAAGTGTTGATGGCTTGGCCCAAGTTCTTGAAGTTAGCACAAATATTTCAAGCATGTTACACACCATTGAAACTAGCGAATGTACAAGGCTGCCAAATAATGGGAACACCATTGATGAAGATGACATTGAGGAGAGCATAGTACACACAACATCATTTATGGCTAAGTTTCCAAATAGACATCGTGAGTTAGAAATTATTAAGAAATCATTAGAGCTTGAGTACAACACAAATAACACTATAGATAGGCTTGAGATGAACTCATCACCAATAAATGAATACAATACTGAAGGCTTGCTTGATATGGCATTTCCAACGCTCTTCCCCAATGGGGTTGCATTACAAATGCAACCACGGATTAGGGAAGTGCAAATGCATGAGTATGCACTACACTTGATGAGGTTCCATGACTAGAGGTTTGGAAGACATCCAAGGTTTCGCTATTTTATGTTCAATCTTATGTCGCAGCATCGTAGCCAAGGGCTTGCAGCAGTCTTCATTAAAAAAAAAATGCAGAAGAAAACATGCCAACAACTATTGAAAACCTTTTTGCACACTTAAAAAGCCTCCCTGACACACAATTAGCTGAAGAACTCATGCATTTTGGATCTTCAATTCGAGGCACAAGACCATATTGGAACAAGTGTCATTATGAGCTAACAAATATGATAAACCAAATAGGGTCTCCCACTCTATTTTTCACATTGAGTGCAGCAGACACAAGGTGGCCAGACCTACAACGATTGCTTTCAAATGACACAATAGTGGAAATGTAAACAAATAAACAATGCTTGGACAATGTAATCAATAACCCCCACACCACATCATTATATCTACACCACCGATTCACAATATTCCATGAAGAGGTCATTCAAAAACTTCTTGGTGCAAAAGATTATTGGTATAGATATGAATGGCAACATCGAGGAACTGCACATGTGCATGGATTCCTTTGGCTCGAAAATGCACCGAACATGGATAAACTTGATTGGGAGAATAACATAGAAGTCGACCAAGCAAGGAAATTCTTCAACAAGTATGTAAGTGCTTGGAACCCTCGTCCTGCTTCACATAGAAACAACACAATCTACCGTCCCCAGCACGATGACCCATGCTTGCTAAATACAGCTCAAATATTGGCTATAGATCCCTCTGATGACTATGAGGAGGTAATCAATCGTGTCCAGAGGCACACAAAATGCAAAGAGGGGGCATGCTTACGCAAAAAGGGGAAACAACTACAGTGTCGATACAAGTCTCCATGGAAAGAACAAATTGTATCTACCTTATCATGTGATGATAATGGGAAGAAAGAATATGCACCTGCAAGGAATGATGATAGGTTAAACATACACAATCTAGAAATGCTTTTGATATGGAGAGCCAACATAGATTGCCAACCAGTTATCTCACGAGCACTTGTACTAAAATACATTGCCAAGTATGCATCAAAAGCAGAGAGAGCATCTGAGTCTTGTACTGATATGTTAACAAGAATATCTGCATGCCAGAGAACAGATGACTTGGCTATCACAGCATTCCAAAAATTCATGACAGAGCTTGTTGCAGAGTGTGATATAGGAGCACAGGAAACATGTCATATGCTTCAAAAATTTCCACTCGTTGTTTGTAATTGACCATTCACATCTTTGAACGTTGGCTGAAAAGTGTTCCAATGAATAACAAGACAAATAGATGAAATGCACCTCCATATGAGCTACCTACATGCCTACATTAATTAGCCTCAAGAAATGGAAACAATAACGCTGCTCAAATCTGCAAGATCTTTCTCCTATTTTGCAAGGTGCAAGGATGCAAATGGAAAGGGAGGGAGGTAAAAGCGATTGTTAATGTTTTCCCAAAGTTCTATACCATCCCAAAGGAGGACTCAGTCAACTTTGAAACTTTTTGCTGGAGTGAGCTACTACTATACAAACATTTTCGTAGCATAGAAAGCGAGATAGGTCTTACTAAGGATACACTAATTGCAAATTGGAAGCAAATGTATGCAACCAAATATGATGTATGGCATGTCCATCGCACAATTGAAATGGAAGCAACCACTGAAGAAGAAGATGAGAGTGATACAGAGATAGCCAGGAGGGACACAACAGAACTTAACGAATGGGAATTGTTTTCACAAATGGGCCCCTCAAACAATGTTAGCCTAAATGAACTTGATATGCTTGGTAGGCATGAGTTTGATAACAAAAATAGATGGGATCAGCTAGCAATACCCCAAGATCTTCATGAAATTTCCACCCAGTTCATACCCATGAAAAATTCATGTAGCCAGGAAGAGACTATGGCAGGCAACTTGGATGTCCCTGACTATACACTATCATCACAACAAAAACTAGCACTCACAATTATCGCTGACCATAGTGAACACCCCTTAGAAAAACCATTACATATGATTGTTCAAGGAACAACAGGCACATGAAAACCATACCTAATTTCCCTCATAAGAAAAGCACTCACAAGTAAGAGCCCACAACAAAAAAGCCAACTGCTCACATTAGCTCCTACAGGGGTTGTTGCATTTAACATTCATGCATCAACTATACATTCAACACTTCGGATCCCTATTAAAGAGATGCACCCACTACAAGGACATACATTAACAACATTTCAAGAAGATATGAAACATATAAGATACATTTTGATTGATGAGATGAGCTTCATAGGTCCAAAGTTGCTACTAAAAATAGACACAAGACTGCGTGAGGCTTTCCCACACCGACAACATCTACACTTTGGTGGAGTGTCAATTATTTTGATCGGTGACCTCGCCCAGCTGCCACCCGTGATGGACAAACCTTTGTACACATCACACTCAACTGCAAAAACACTATGGAGCGAATTTACAACCGTGGTCACCTTGCAAAAAATATTTCGTCAACAGGGTGAGACTCCAGCACAACAAAAATTTCGTCGACTATTGCAAAACATTTGGAATGTAGAAGCAACAGAAGAAGATTGGCAACTTTTAATGACACGCACAAACAAGCAGCTCACATCAAGAGAAAAAGAAGAGTTCAAAAATTCAATGCACTTGTTTGCTACTAATGATTTAGTTAGACTACACAACAGAAAAATGTTAAAATCATTGAACCATCCAATTGCAGTAAGTGTTGCGACAAGCACTAGGTATGGAATAGATAATGCAGCTAACGATGAACAACTTGAAAAGGAAGTTTTGCTTTATAAAGGGCAACACATTATGCTCGCGTCCAACATATGGACAGAAGCAAGACTAGTGAATGGAGCTCTTGGCGAAGTTGTTGAGATCATTTACAGCCCCGACTCCAAACCGCCAGATGTTCCCATGTATGTTGTAACAAGGTTCGACAACTATAGTGGGCCACCATGGAACGTGCATGACCCGAAGAGTATACCGATAATACCTGTTTCCTTGGGCAATAGAAGGAAGATACCACTCACAATGGCATGGGCTATTACCATACACAAAGCTCAAGGCCTAACACTGCAAAAAGCAACAATTGATATTGGTAAAATAGATAGGCAGGGACTAACATTTACAGCCATATCTAGAGTTAAATCGTTAAACGACCTTCGCGTTCAACCACCATTCTCTTTTGAAAGATACTCCAAAATGCAAACCAATCCATACGCAATCATAAGGAAACGAGAGGAGGCTCGCTTTCAACAACTATGTCTCTCCTAAATTAAGGTACACAACTCTAATTCTTGTCTATTTGATATCTATCCCAAATTTCCATGGTGCATCAATTCCATTGTTACAAATTTCTCTCTTCCAAAACTCTCCTTCGATTGCTTATAAATCATAACACAGTTCAAACTTCAAAGCTTCAAATTGCTACTATAAGTTGATTGCACCAACACCTAATCTACCCACCTTACCACCCCATTGCTTTCATTGTACAGGTCTTGAAGACAAATCGCAATGATCATAAAAGCTCACTACCAGAAAAGAAACATGCACTTTTTCTGCATGCTCATAATATAATACCAAAGTATATCGGCCTATCGGCATAAGTATTGCACCTCATTGGGGTGCAAGTGCTAGTTTTAATCAAACACAATAGTTATGTATACGGTGCCTGATATATGTTCGATTGATTTGAAGTTTTGACTCAGTTTATCATTTGGGTCAGATAAGCGAAGGATTTCCATAGTTTTGAAGCCCATAATTTGTGAAAACCAAATCCATTTAAAATTGTAGAGCAGAATGTTAACGTGCGTTAATGTTGAATTCAACACAACCAATGAAAACGATAGAACAATTAGAAATGCAGGCTTGGTCCGCAAATGGAGAGACAAGCCATGATGAAAATGAGCACTTTGAATTCAAGTAGAACTGTGATTTCCAGGCATGAAAATGACCCATCTCAGGAAACGTGCGTAAGAGCATTTTCAAGGGACTTACAGTGAAAGAGATAAGAGAGTAAAAGACATTCTTGACTGTAAGACTATCATCTGTCTCTTGTCTTACTCAATCAAAGAAATTGTATATCAGATCGTTTTCATTGCATGTACGAATGGATGGTATTCAAGATAGAGCTTATCCCTACACTTCATATATAATGCAGCCAAATGAACGTATAGTCAAACATGAAATGAACAAATTCTGAAGCACAGATGACAGGGAACGACAGCTATGAAATCTAATATAAAGAAAGATGTCATTTTCATGAAATCTAAAGATTCTGGTGCAGGTAAGGACAAGACTATCTATTCTTGCCAGCCCTGCACCCATGGTTTATGATAGGAAATTGTATATCCATTTTTGGTTCTTGGTAAATTCTTGGTGAACTAGGAGAGAGGACCAGATGATGGTGCACGTTTTCTAGTATATAATTGTAGTGTTTGCTTAAAAAGATATAAATGTTTATATATATTGATCGTTCGAGAATCTAATAAGCATTGTTTTTTCGATAAAAAGTATAAAGTCTGAAATATTATTAATAATATAAAAGTACTGAAATTACATGGATATAGCATAGAAGCTTACATAATAAAGATTGTCTGTGGGTCAAAACAAAATGTCCCATAAATAAGATACTTTAAGCATGGAGGCCAAAACAAAAGCATTGTTGTTAGTTAATGTATGATAATTTTTAAGAGCTTTTCGAAGATTTTATAAAAAAATAAGTAATCTCATAGATATTTTAATTTATTAACATTAATGATGATTTCTAGACATGCTAAATGATGACATAATAAATGCTAATAATAAGAAACATTAATCAACAATTTCTTTTTTAAGGCATGTATCTTCTCAATAATACTAGAATTTTTTGAGATGCATGATGTAATAAGCCACATCAAAAATACTTTATTCTTTTTTTAAAAATAGACTTGTTTGTTTATTGTATTACACACATTGTTAGATGTATCAAATCATTTATTGAGTACACATAAATGTTTAAGGTTTACTTATTAGGATAATTTATTTTTTATACAATTACAATGTGTTGTGTACAATACAAGTAGTAGATACATAAAGGTTGACCAAGACATTTAAATAAATGACAAAACATATATATTATAACAATATTATTTATAAGCACTACATATCAAGAAAAATCTCTAGTTATGATTGATCACTTATGCAATGTCATTCATGATGCATCCACTAATTAAATGAAACTTTTTTTTCCTTCTCAAACCAAAAAATTATGTTCCCTAATAAATTGCTCTTGCTATAACTATTTCTTGTGTGTACTTGATAGTTGTATTCCCCCACACTCTAACTTGGTTATTGTAAGAAGCGGTGATAAATTAAAATGTCAATGTCATAAATATAGTAATATCCAAACTACATGTGTTATAAAATAAATAAAAGTTCTTATATATCTAAATAAACCTTTCAAAATTAGAGTACATTAAAGTTGTTATATACATGTGAAATAGAACCAACTTTCAGTGTCAAAAATATTGACACTAATCCTAAAATCCACTCAAGTACAATGGATAGTGTATCCATGAATTCATAAATTTTGTGTGTCTAGTATAATGGTATTCTTAATCATCAATAAGTTTTTTCTTTAGATCCTACTTTTCTAGTCACATTCTTATAAAAAACAATATGGGGTTGAGAATCCTACTTGAAAATTTACTTCCACCTAAGATATAATAAATTGCATGCAAATTTTGAGGCCAAAAACATAATTTGCGATGCATTAAAACATGCTAGCATAATAGAGACATTATCTAGCTAGCTAGCTTTTAGCCTACCTAAGAGGGTCATATTCACACTAGTTAAGTCTCCACTTAGGGATTTTTTTCTTGTTTTCTCACTTCATGTGATTGAGAATTGTGTACTCACCTTTTGAGATACCTATTGCATGCACACTTGACACATGCTCACACACTTCTCATATGAGCATACATGTTTTTTTTTTTTAAAGGGGGGGTAATTTTTTTATTGAATCATAAGAAACCCATCATACAAAGAAATTTGGGTCCATAATAGGCACCCAAATCAAGAAACAAAGAGCCAAAACCACTAGCCAGCCACAAAGGAAGCATTGTACCCAAAGGCACCAACCAATAGAAAACCATCAACCATCCATATCCTTAGAAATAAGCCTACCTAACTCTTGGGAAAAATCCTAGGATAAAGGCTCACAACCATCCACCTTCCAAACCTTAACATTCTTTGAGGCCCATTTGGCCAAACAATCAACAACCTTGTTCCATTCCCTAGGGATATGGGTGAAGGTTATAGAATTAAGCAAGGAGCCCAATCTAAGAATCTTCCTAACCACAGAGGCAAGGTGTGCCAATTAACTCCATCCAAATTTGAACCATTCAACATATTAATGAGGATTTGAGAATTTGGTTCACAAATGATCTTACACCAACCAAGAGCACAGGCTCTTTCAATATCAACAAGAATAGCTCCAACCCTTCCATGAGGTTGTTTGTTTGTTTCCCCTTATAAATAGAAAAGAAAGAAATGACCTTACCAATGTTGTCCCTTCCAAATCTGCCAATCCTAGCATGACCAAGATTACTTCTATAAGAGCCATCAATATTAATCTTTAAAACATTTGTAGACAGTGAGGACCACTAACCCTCTCTTTGAGTTCTCCTTTTAGAGTGGCAATGCCTCCTAACATAGGGGGACCCAAGAGTTAGACCATGAAGGCCCAACCTCAAGGTAATCTCATCATCCCCCTTCTCTAGGGAGAGGGATACTTCACACTTAGCATCCACAGTCTCCATAACCATGACTATTGCCTATTGTCAAACCTAATAAACCACCATCTGGTTGCCTCAAAAGATCTTGTGGTTCCTTTCAAGCCAAACCTTCCATATAATAAAAGTGGAGCCAATATTCCATATAATTTGGAGAAAAGTGGCATATGTTAGAGGTCTCCCCAAACTTCTCTAGAACTCAAATGAAGAAGAATCATGGACATAGGAATGCCCCCAAACACCCCACTAGAGATGCTAGATAGCCTTAGAAAGGGGCAGTGAATTTTTTTTGGGATGAATCCTCTTCACAACAACCACAAAGAACATAAACAAAAGGTCCATGAAAGCCACACTTCCTAAGGTTAGCCCAAGTAAGACACCTATTCCAAGTGATATTCCATAGAAATCAATTACACTTAGGTCAAGAAAAGTAATTCCAGACATTTTTCACCACAAAACTTCCATCCCCCCATTTTTCTAATGGTTCAACTCCTGATATCTACTAGCAACCACATAGGCACCCTTAGGATTTGGGCTCCAAGCTAGGACATCTGATGTATTGAGTGAATTGCACTCTCTACCAACTAAAATGTTCCATAACTCTACCCAATTAGTGCATCTAAACCCCCATCAGGCCATTCAATGGGATCCTTCCATCTAGACACTCCCACATGCCCAAAAAAATGAGCATATTTAAAGTTCACCACTTGAGACCAACCAACAACCAAGAATCGCTGACATAGGTCCTACAAATGAGGATACATGGTCATGATAGGGGAAAATATGTCCCACAAATCATACCAAAAGAATGAATCAGTTCCCCTATTCCATATCTAGAACAAACCTTCCTTACTTAGCTTGGCCCCCTTTCTTAGAGTTTCCCAAATAACAAAACCTCTCCTAGATAGGGCAACCTGAGGCACCTCATCCTTCACAATACCCCTCAGGTATTTGGTAGATAAAATTTGAGCCTAAATATGGTCCTTCTCAATGCACCATCTCCAATATAAATTAGTTGCTAATTCTTGATCATTCAGGCTAGCCTATTGCAGCCCTTGAGGCCCCCTAATATCAGCTTGCAAAAAATATCCTACTCAACAAGACTCCACTTTGACGATGTCAAACTGCTATCCCATAAGAACTGTCTTCCCAGAGAATCCAAATCCTTGATAAAGCTAGGAGGAGCTACTTGAAGCATGCATCTATAGGTTGGAAAGCCCTAAACCACAAACTTTAGAAGCAACACTAACCTACAAAAGATAACCACCTATGAGTCCAGTGATTCGCTCTCACCCAAAACTTATCTAAAATATTTTACCAAGAACCTCTAGGGAGAGGACCAATAAAGATATGAATACCCAAATAGATCATAGGGAGATTTCCAATTTGAAATCATAGAATACAAGCTCAATCCTCTCATGAACAAGCAACACTAGTCTATTGGCCTGAAACACAAGATAAATATCCAACACCCGAAGAAAACTAGAGGCTTCACTGATCTTACCCACACCCATAAGAGTAGTGCCATCAACAAGCTATAAATGTGTTTGTGGAGGCAAGCCATTACCTCAATTCTAGCCATGGATAAAGCCAAGATTAACATGACTCCTAATGACTCTCCTCATACCTTCATCTAAAATAATGAATAGGTAGGGTGATAATGGGTCCCCTTGTCGAAGACCTCTAGATGCCCTAAACAAAGAAGAAGGCTCCCCATTAACAAGCACAGAGAAATAAGTAGACATAACACAAATCATCACCCACTTCACCCACTCTTCATCAAACCAAAAATCCCTCAACACTCTTTATAGGAAAGACCATTTGAGCTTGTCATAAGCCTTAGCCATGTAAAGCTTGATAAACATAGCTTTTTCCTTTAAAGCAGCCATGGGATGGATAGTCTCTATTGCAATGAACACCCCATCCAAGATTTTCTTGTCATCCACAAAGCCTCCCTATTCTTTAGAAATGAGCCTACCAATCCACCTCTTTAGCCTTTCTAAAATCATCTTAGACAAAATCTTATAGACCACATTGCACAAAGAAATTGGTCTAAATTGACTCAGTTTGTCAACCCCTTCACATTTAGGGATAAGAGCAAGAAATGTAGCATTCATGGCTCGTAACATCTATTTATTCCCATGAGATTCTTTCACAACCTCCAAAAAATCCTACTTAATAATATCCTATAATTCCTAAAAGAACTCTATTGGGAACCCATCAAGAAAAGGAGTTTTCCCATTCTTCATTTGAAATACAATTCCCTAGACCAATTCCTTTAGAGATATATGTCGCATGAGACCATCATTCATTTCCAAAGAGACAAGAGAAGCAATACATGAAAGAATATGGTTCTCTTCATCCAAAGCATCAAGAGAGTCTTTACTAAACAAAGTGGCATAATATTATGCAACCTCTCTATAAATCTCCTATAGAGAAACTAGACAGTCTCCCCTGGAAGACACCACAGAAGAAATTAAGTTCCCATGCCTCCAAGTATTAACAGAGTTAAAGCAAAAAGTATTGTTTCTATCTCCTTTCTACAACCACATAATTTGTGCCTTCTATTTCCAATAAATTTCCTCCCTTAATTCCCATTCCTTCATGTCCTCAAGGACTTTGAATCCTCCTTAAGGGATTCCTAAAAAAGGCCATTATCCTCAATCTCATGGGTGATAGCATCCAAGTTGGCTTGGGCCACTACCTTAGCATGCAAGATATTGCCAAAGCACTGCCTATTCCACTTCTTGAGTTGATGTTTCACATATTGCAATTGCTTGACAAAGGAATACATATTTATGTCATAAATTAGTCTACCTCAGAGCTATCAATCCTCCATTAGATCCTAAAGATACAGGTCCCGTAAATACATAATTTGGAACTAAAAAGATAGATTTTTAGCAACATGAGCCATAAAATCCAAAAACTTAATTGACCAATGATAAGAGACCATCCAAGCTAAGATCTCAGACCTAGAATCCCAATTGCCGCCAATCCAAAAGTAGGAAACTAAGAACCTATCCAACCTTTTAGCAATAGAGTCCTCCCCACATCTCCTATTATTCTACATAAATTGACTATTAATAGGCATTACATCCACCAAATTTAAGGCAAAAATATTATCTCGGAGAAGCAAGGCTGATGGTTTTGACCTTTACAAACCACCCCTCTTTTCTTCCAAATTAGCAATAGCATTAAAATCTCTAGCAACAATCCAAGGATATAAAGGACCTAAACTCTAAATATACCGAATGTGAGACCAAAGATGAGAATTTCCAAGAAAATCAGTTGGGCTATAAATATTAGAAAGAAGAACAATCTCTCCAAACTCCAAACTTGAAGCAACAAAAATAGAAAACTTACTAGAAAGCCACCAAAGAGGGGAATTCTTCAACAAGAAACACCGCCTACATTACCATGAGCACCAATACAATAAAACTAACTTTTCCACCAAATTTTTGGAGCAAGGTTGCACATGCTCTCCACAACAAGCTTTATCTCTTGAATAAAAACCATATCTAGCGTATGAGCTTTCACCAGATCTCGAACAACCTTTTGTCTTGGGCTGTTGTTCAACCCCTTACATTCCAAGATAGAATAATCATTTTTCATGGTTGGAAAAGTGGGAGTCAATGGTTTTAACCAACCTTGACTCCACCAACTTCTCACCCATTAACTTAATTTTATCAACTTCCTTCCTTCTCCCCACCTTAGGAGGTTTCTCAGGAGCCCCCTTCTTAAGATTCTTTTGTTGGAGCCCAAGAATGGGAGGTGACTTACTACATTTCTTAGATTCTGGTTCTTCCTATCCAACCAGAGGTACAGACATAGTAGAACCAAATCAACATTCTTTTCCATACTTTCAGTTTCCACTGGTTCCTCAAAAGACACAAGGGCAAGATCTATATCCATTTGAGTAACTTCCATGCCACCCACTTGAAGATCCTAATACACAAAATCTTTGGATTATTTTTGATCTATCACCAAGTCTCCTAATTCAAGATCCACCATGCCAAGATTTACCTCTTGTTGGCCTATATCCTCTAGGGAATCAAGTGGTTGAATATTCCATCTTCCTTCCTATCCTTGAGAGTCCTTTTATGCCCTTTGTGCATATTATGAGGCTTGATTGGAATGAAACTATCCTTATTTGTAGCAAACCCAGATATAGGAGCCTTCCCTTTATCCATCTTAGGGGGTTTTCGGGAGCCTAAGCAAAGAAGACAATGGAGGAAAAATCTAGGGGATCTTTTTTGAAGATGACCATACTCATGACAACAAGGTAGAGTTTAGGGTTAAAGGTATAGGGTTGAGGGTTGAGGGGGAGGTATGGTGGGAGAGAGAGAGAGGTATACAGGGAAGGAGAGATGGAGAGGGAGAAGTAGAGAGAGAATGGTGAGATATAGAATAGAGAGGGAAAGAGAGAGTGAGAGAAAGATGGGGAGGGGGAGAGAGAAACAAAAAGGGAAGGAGGAAGGCTGAGAGATTGAGAGAGAGTGAGAGAGAGAGGGAAGGATGGAGGGAGAGGTAGAGATGGAGAGAGATATAGAGAGAGGGAAGGATGAAGGTTGGGAGATTGAGAGAGAAGGATATAGAGAGATATAGAGAGAAGTATATAGGGAAGGAGAGATGTAGAGGGTGAAGGAGAGAGAGAGAGAGCAAGAGAGAGAGAGAGATGGGGAGGGAGAGAGTGTGTATGTGAGAGAGAGAAACATAGAGAGAAAGAGAAATGTTGGGAGATTGAGAGAGAGAGAGGGAGAGAGAGAGGGAGAGAGAAAGAGGAAGGTTGGGAGATTGAGAGAGAGAGAGAGAGGAAGGAGAGGAGGAAATGGTGCATGGGCACCAAGTCCATTTTTGTAAATATGGTCTTAAGTTTGGTTTTAGGTTGTTTTGAGTCTAAGGTCATGTAATAATGTCATAATAGAAAATTTGAGATGTAATTAGAGTCATTTGGGTTTAGTCTTACTAATGTTGCAAAATCTTGGAAAAGTTGTCAAAATGCAAAATTGCAAAAATGCAAAAAAAGTGCAAAATGGGAAGTTGAAGGGTCAAGTCGGTTTCTTTTAGTGGAAACATAGTTGAAATTGATGGGTCATGATTTTCAATTCTTTAAAATCCTTAGTGAACATTCGGAGTTGGGTTGGCCATTGTAAATTTGAATTTGGAATATTGAAATCACTATTTTCCTATGTTTTCATAAAGAAATATTTTGCTCCAACATACAATACGGCCTTGTATGACCTGTAGGAGATCATTTATGCACTTGGATTGATGGAGGATTGATTTAATTTCATTTTGGTTTTTATTTCATATAATTTCATTAAGTTTCAAGGTTTTTATTGTACTTTTTTCTGTTGACTTCCAGAAAACTCAAAATTTGAGGGTTTGATAGAGTAAAATGGGATCCTAAGCAATTCCACCTGGTGAAACTTGTTCTAACTTGGTGGAATGGCTCCTTTAGATGTATTTTTTTTGTTCTTATATTTTGTAGGGGCAAGGAAGGCAGCTTGTTGAAATTAAGGTCATGCCCTAATGGTTTCCAGTCATGTTTTGAGCCAAGAATGGTGGCTAAGAATGGAAGTTTGATGAAAAGGTGTTGGTAGAGAGTGGAAGATAATTTGGAGAGCATGTGCAAACCCTACAAGATATGTTTGAGGCATTGGTAAGGTGAAAGAAGGATGGAGTTTGGAGATCCAATAAACCCTCCTTACACAAGCATAAAATGGACTAAACAAAGTTTTTGTGTTTTGATAACCTTGTGGTTGTTTCATTGGATAAAATTTGTGGATTCAGTCCATTTGTAACCTATTAAGAGCTATAGAATAAGGTTTTATGATTGGGGAAAATTTTAGCATATACTTGCTTCGAAAAAGAGGCCTAATTGGCTTATGGGGTAGCATAATAGTCCTATTTTGAAGGTGATGATTTGAAACAACCCCATACACAAGTTTGATATGTCAAAGAATGTCATAATGGGTGTCTAGAATGCAAATCTTTTTGTGGTTTTGAGGACTATTTTGGAAGATATGCACAATTTTCTCTATTTAATATGCTATAAGGAGAATATGATGAAATTGTGAAAAGTTGCTAAGTTAGGGCTTAAAGAGTTGAAGGATTGTTTGAAATTGCTTGAATTGTGATTGTTAGACAAACTCCTCCCTACTCTGCATCAATTAGTATCAGAGCATAGTTTTTTGATCTTTTGAAGGAGAAAAGTTGAAGTTTGAGGAAGGAAAAGTGATGATTTCAAAAGACAAGATGCCTTCTAAAGGAATTGGAGCCCTTGGTATGGAAATAAGATTGTTAAATTAATCACAAGAAGCACTTTTAGCTAGATTTTTAGCATTGGAGACAAAGCAAAGAAGAGGAAAGGCCACTGAAGAGGAAAGTGACAGAGAGGAAGAGGAAGAGGAAGAGAAAGAGGGTGAGGATGAAAACCATCCAAGAGGAAGAGTCCAAGGTGATGATGATTTGGAACTAGATGAGAGGAGGATGGTGAAAATTCTCAAGGTTGTCAGAGGAGATGCTTCTGGTGAAAAAAAATAGTTTCCATTGTATAATGGAAAGTTGGATGTTGAAGAGGTATTGGATTGGATAGATGCACTAAATAATTACTTTGAGTACAAGGAGGTTGTAGATGATCAGAAGGTAAAGTTTTCTAAGACTAAGTTGAAAGGTCATGCTTTGACATGATGAAATTATGTGCAAGAGGAAAGAGTGAAAAGGGGAAAAAATCAGTTCATGAGATAGGATGGTGTCAAAGATTAGGAGCCATTTTTTTCTAGGTGATCATGCTATACAAACTTTCAAGAAGTTGCATAGTTTAAAGCAGCAGGATAAGGATGTCATGGCCTACAAGGAGGAATTTCAAAAATTAAGCATTAGATTTGGTCTTGTTGAAGATGAAAATGAGAAGATATCAAGGTACATGAATGGTTTGAGATTCCAAATTCAAGATGAATTGAGTTTGGCCACTCCTAAGATAGTTGAGGAATGTTTTCAGTTGGCTGTTAGGGTAGAAGAGAAACTAAAAAAAAGACAAGGAAGAGGAAGAGGTAGCACTGGTAGAGGAAGAGGTATAAGGAAGACCTATGAAGACCTAGAAGATACAAGTAAAAGAAAAGACCAAGTTGTTGATCAAAGAGGTGGATTCAAAAGATTTAGAAGAAGATTTGGACAAGGTAGAGGTTCAAGCTCATTTTTAGGGAGATGTTACCATTGAAATAAGTTTGACCATCAAGAATGGAAGTTTCCAAATAAAATAGCTTATAATTCAAGTGGTGGTGATAAGAGAGTTCAGTTAGTGCAAGAGGATGATTGTGAAAGTGTAAACTCTCCTAATTAGCTTGTTGCTCCAGAAGTTGGAGAATCCTTAATGGTGAGAAGAACACTCCTCAAAGCATCCAAGGAGAAAAAATGAACACAAAGGAGAACACTTTTCAAGACCACCTGGAAATGCAAGGGAAAGGTATGTAAAGTAGTAATAGACTCCGGGAGTACTAATAACATGGTGTCTATTGAAATGGTTGATAAACTAAAATTGGAAAAGATACTTCATGAAACACCTTATAAAGTGTCTTGGTTGAACGAGAGTCAATATTTTTTGGTGAATGAGCAAACTTGGGTTGAATAGGATACTTTGTGATGTATTACCTATGGATGTGTGCCATTTGTTGCTTGGAAGACCATGGCAATTTGATAGACATGCAATTTATGATGGCAGAAACAATACTTATTAGATTGAAAAGGATGGAAACACTTTCACTTTGACTCTATTACTAGAAGATGATAAAGGACAGGGTAAGGCAGTAAAGGTGATCATGTTAGGCAAGAAAGAGTTCATAAAGATAGAGGAAGACAAGAATATGGAAGTTGCAGCCACTTCAAGACTTGAATATGCTAAGACAATATATTTGAAGAGTGATTCAATGTTGGGAAGGAAAGATGATGAGTTGGTGACAAGAACAGTTGTAAAGAAGGTCAAGGATGAATTGATCATGAAGATTCAAGATGAGTTTGTATTGTATGTTGCTAAGAAGGTAAAAGAGGTATGGTAATCCTTGTTTGCACAAGAGGCTGATGGTCACTCACAAGTTGGTAGATATGGGGTTTATGAACCTGATAAAACAAAGGTTCTAGGAGCCAAAAATTCGAGAGAAGAAATGAAGGAAAAGGTGAAGTGAGTAAAGGTGAATGGAAAGGAAAAATGGGCGAGTTTAAGTATGCATCAAGAGTTAAGAAGAAGACAGTTCAAGACAAGGATGACAGAGATGTGTTTGTAGGAATGAAGGTAGGTTGTTCAACTGAAGAGAAGGTCAAACAACATCCATCAAGCAAGGTGTTCAAGTTGGAACAGTTTCTAGAAGTCAAGGAGTTTCCAAATGTAAAGAACAATGCAAACCTTCAATACTTGACTTAGTAGTGGAAAGGGCTACCCGATGGAAGACTATTGGGAGATCAAAGAGATGGTGTGATAAAGCATGATTCACTGTAATACAGTCCTCAAGGGACTTGAGTTCTTTTCAGTCCAAGTGTATGGTGCAGGGGCACCAAGTCCATTTTAGTAAATAAGGTTTTAAGTTTGGTTTTAGGGTGTTTTGAGTCTAAGGTCACGTAATAAGGTCATGATAGACCATTTTAGATGTAATTAGAGTCATTTGGGTTTAGTCTTCCTAATGTTGCAAAATCTTGGAAAAGTTGTCATAATGCAATTTTGCAAAAATGCAAAAAAAGTGTAAAATGGGAAGTTGAAGGGTCAAGTTGGTTTCTTTTGTTGGAAAAATAGTTGAAAATGATGGGTCATTATTTTTAATGTTTTAAAATCCTTGGTGAATGTTGGGAGTTGGGCTGGCCATTGTAAATTTGAAATTTGAATATTGAAATCACTGTTTTCCTACGTTTTCATAAAGAAAACTACTGCTCCAACATAAAGTACAACCTTGTATGGCCTGTAGGAGATCATTTACAAACTTGGATTGATGGAGGATTTATTTAATTTCATTTTTCTTTTTATTTCATAGAATTTTATTAAGTATCAAGGTTTTTATTGCACTTTTTCTGTTGACTGCCAGAAAACTCCGAATTTGATGGTTTGACAGAGTAAAATGGGATCCTAAGCCATTCCACCTAGTGAAACTTTTTCTAACTTGGTGGAATGGCTCCTTTAGATGTAGGTTTTGTGTTCTTGTGTTTTGTAGGGGTAAGAAAGGTAGTTTGTTGAAATTAAGGTGATGCCTTAGTGGTTTTTAGTCATGTTTTAGGCTAAGAGTGGTGGCTAAGAATGGAAGTTTGATGAAAAGGTGTTGGTAGAGAGCGGAAGATGATTTGGAGAGTGTGTACAGACCCTAAAAGATGTGTTTGAGGCATTGGTAAGGTGAAAGAAGGCTTGGAGTTTGGAGATCCAATAAACCCTCCTTGTACAAGCATAAAATGGCCTAAACAATGGTTTTGCATTTTGATAACCTTGTGGTTGTTTCATTGGCTAAAAGTTGTGGATTCAATCCATTTGTAACCTATTAAGAGCCCTAGCATAAGGTTTTGTGATTGGGGAAAAGTTTAGCATATACTTGCTTCGGAAAAGAGGCCTAATTGGCTTAAGGGGCAACGTAGCAGTCCTATTTTGAAGGTGATGATCTAAAACAACCCCATGCACAAGTTTGATATGTTAGAGAATGCCATAATGGGTGTCTATAATGCAAATCCTTTTGTGGGTTTGAGGAGTATTTTGGAAGATATGCACAATTTTCTCTATTTGATATGCTACAAGGATAATAGGATGAAATTGTGAAAAGTTGCTATGTTAGGGCTTAAAGGGTTGAAGGATTGTTTGAAATTGCTTGAATTGTGATTGTTAGAGAAACTCCTCCATACTCTACATCAAGAAAGGAGGGAGGGAGAGAGAGATAGAGAGAATGGTGAGATAAAGAGAAGTAAAGAGGGAAGGAGAAACTGTGAGAGAGAGTTCTAGAGTATAAGGGATAAGAGAGAAAGATGATGCAACATGTCGATTACTAAAATTTGACCTCCTGATTACTAAAATTTGACATGCTGATTATTGAAATTTGATCAAGTATGAAAAATTATAAGATCTTCCAAAAACTAGAATTTGCATTATAACCCCTAGAGATTTGAAACCACTCTCAAACATCTTGGAACGATATACATGAAAGATAAGGAGAAGAAGGAGAAGAAGGAGAAAGAAAGAGAAAGAAAAACAAAAGACAACAAAAGTTCAATGCAACACAAACACAGGCGTGTTATAACATGCTCACATTTTTTGTAATCATATAATGCACTCAAATTTTGGCTTAGTAATGACCGAGCCTAGGCTCAGTCACTACCAACCCATAATCTGAGCATATTTTGTTATAACATGCTCACATTTTTGATATTTTGGGACCAAAAAGTGGAGTGGCCACTTTTTGGCCCCCAATGTTTGTGCACTTAATTTTATCTAAGGGGAAAAATTCTCAACATTCATAGATCATCTTCATCATTCAATGTTGAGTGTCAATCACTAATGTAGGAAACTAAACATTGGGAGATTGCAATCTCTCTTAAGATTATATTCTCTCTTATGGGGGAGTTTTCCTTGCGTAGGGTTTTATCCTTAACCTTAGGGAGGGATAATTTCATTATGGGTATCTAACATGACATATTTTTTGAGACCCATCTTTGTATCCACCTTTAGCTACACTTATGGGGAGGTTGGTGCATATTTATTTTATTGCATTTAGTTAATTATTTTAATGCACTAGTATGCACCTAGGATAAACATACTTCGATAAGTATCTACTTAGGTTTGTGTTATCTCCCTAGCATATACTATTGTGGAATGGTACAAAAATTGATATGATACCATATAAGAGTTGTCTATGGGAAAAGCCTTCCCAAAATCTTGATGACACCAGGGTGTGTGCAAGAAGTTGAGTCCACTTTTTGGCCAAAAAGTGGAAGAGTTTTCCCTGATTTTCAGAAATTAACACATTTGACCTTAAAATTTGAAGCACTTAGAGATGGAATCTTCAAAAAATTCACTAATCATAAAATGTAGTACTTGGATTCTAGTTTCCAAATATGTAATTTTTTTCAATACCCAGATTGTAAAAATTGAGTTTCAATAGGCGTTTCTAAAAACCACTGTTTAAAAGTCACTTTTTTATACCATACCATGCATGTGTACGACATCCATATTTTGACCTAAATTATCATATTTTTCTGAATCCTTTTGGGAAAAGATTTGTGACTCATTGAAGCTTGTTTTTGATATTTTTTTGTAATTTTTTATTGATTTTTTTTTTGTTAAATTTTTATTAGGCATATTTGTCATTTTGAAAAATCATTGTGTATGACACACATAAGATGACCTAAACTTATCATTTTTTATTTATTTTTAACTGAAAAGAATTGTCTGAAGTTTTTTTTCGTGCAATCCATTCGTCAAAATGTTATGTTGATCAAAAGTTATTAAAATACTAAAAAAACCTGATAATTCAAGTTTATGGACTAGTTTCATTAGAAATTAATTGAAAAATAGAAAAAATAATCAAATTATTAAAAAATTACATATTTGGAATCTGCATTGTCTCATCTATAATAGGTTTTAATTTTGTAATTTTTTTTTGCAAAATAGGTCTTCAAACATATGTCCAAAGTCATTATTTTCCTGTGACATTAACAGGACCTTCAAGTTGTAGGTCAAACCAGGTCCAAAGCTTAGGTTCGGGTCCCCAAGCCATTTCCGAATGAAAAAACAAGCCCCGCTCAATTTTTTTTTTATGGTTCTATGAAACGGGATCCCATTTCAAAAAAATTTCCAAAAATGGAAAGTTTTCAAAATAGGATCCCGTTTTGAAAACTTTCTATTTTTGGAAATTTCTGTTTTTTGAAAAATCAAAATGGGATCTCGTTTGAAAATTTCCAAAAATGGAAATTTTAAAAAATGGGATCCCATTTTTTAAATTTAGGCTCAGGATCCTATTTTTTGCAAGCTAATTTCATTTTTTTGCCTAAGGAAAAAATTTCCACGTTTTGTGGTCTCATCTTCTTGCATTTACCCACCAAGAAGTCATAAAATTCAAATTGCACATGACAACTAAGGATTGAAGATGCAACACATGACTATTCTGTTAGTCTTAGGATACAACTACAAATGGATAGGATCTAAATACAATGATGTATTGCCACTAGATTCAATTGAGACTACATTTTGTAATATTTGGCTATATTGTACTTATGCTATTATGACATTTTCATGTTATCAAGATATTGAAAAGATTTACCACATTAGAAAACCTTGCAAGGTATTTGAGAAATATATATTCCATTCCACAATCATATAGTTTGTATGGTTTTGTGAGTTTGAGTTTGATGTGACCTCTAGTTTTTGTGTAGTGATTTTCTTAGGTGTAATGATTAATAGAAAATGAACTAGTGGAAGTATCAATCCCCTAGTGTGGTCAAGGTTATAACAATTATGTAAGATATCTTGATGCCCTAATTCTATACTTCTAAATTTGGCTAAGAGCATCTTATGTGAGGAGGTTCTTGTGAATAATGGGTATTTGTGCTCCTATGCCACTATTGTTGCAAATATTTGTGAAAAGTGGTATAGTTTGAGGAAGTAAGGGGTGATTTGAGCTTCTACTCTTCCTTCCTAAGAATGCAACAATGGCAGAAGACAAATTGGGGAAAACTAAGAAGGTAGAGGTTGGCATGGGTGGTTTGCAAGTTTTGGTGGGTATCAATTTGGATGAGGTTGAACCTGTGGTGATTAAGGAAGATTTAAGTGCTATTAACAATGAAATTGAGACCATAATGAGGTTTTGTTAGCATTTACACTAAGTAATCAAGTTCCTCCTAGTTTCTCATAATAAAGGCACACTTGAAGTTACCAATGCATATATTTTACCCCATATTTTGAATGAACACTTTGAAAGGGCCTCAAAGCATTCATAAATTATTCATAATATTAAATTTGAAGGTTTATGTCATTTGGATAGGAATTATGAGCTGAAACCAAAGATGGTGATGTAGTGACAAAAAATGTATCCCTTTACATTCTCTCACTTGTTTGGGTCCTCCTAGTTAATTTGGACTTAATTGCGCCTTAATTTAGTGTTGTAAAGTGTATCCCTTTACACTTTCACTTATTTAGGGGCCCCTTAATTAATTGAGCTCAATTTTACCTTAATTAGCCCTTTAATTCATTTTTCAAGCCTATTAATTACATTTTTCAAAGAGGAAACTCAACATTCATTAATGCCTTAACATAACACTTCTCATTGAGCAATGTGTGTCCTAGGTTTATGGACCTATGACCCATTCGCCCATGGGCGAATGGGTCCTCCCTAGACCTTAGGACCTAAATTTAAATTATGTTTTTGGTGGTATTTTAACATATTCAAATATGTGATTCAATGTTAGCTTGTGATATTTTAATTTCGGGAAGTTGAGGATATATACCTATAAATATAATGTTACTTCACTATGTTTCACCTAGCATTTTTCATCTACGCAATCTAAGATCTTCAAGAGGGAATCTTAGCAATTTTGGGGAACATCAAAGGCATTCAAGAGCAGATTTATCTAAGTTTTATTGTAGCATGCAAGATCCAATTGTCATATCAAAGTCTTCTTGCATCATGCATGTTCTTGGAGCTAACATTTTAATGTAGGTTTCATAATCAAGTCAAGCATTCAGAGTATCATTTCAAGCAAGATTCAAGTGTCAAGATCCACATCCATTGAAGTAATTTCATGCAAGTTGCAGACCTTCATTCAAGGACTTATCTAAGGGTTTGTTGAGTGGTAACATAGCTTTGTTCATTCTTCATTCCCTCTTTCATGCTTTTATTCATTTCAAGGTTTTATTACAAAAATAGGGTTTGACCAAGGCAAACCCCCATTCACCAAAAAAAAAATTCCCTCTCACATTGTGTTTGCAGATCTAGGTGGAAGAAAGCTTATAGATCTCTTGAAGAGAAAATTTGAAGTAGACAAAGTTGCAAAAGTTGTCATCTCATAGAAACTCATCTACATAATTTATTTTTGACATTCTGACACTGCCACTTGGAAAAATTGTAAGATTCAGATCTATATTAGAGGCTCTTGAAAGTTGTAGAAAAACCTTGATAGTGGACCCATTTTCCCCTAGGTGAATGAGTCTCAATCGGCTTCAAAAAGTCACTTTTGGTGATTGGTAAACATAGTTCTGCCCTTCTCAAATCTGCAATTTAATTTTTGGTTATGCTTATTTTGAGTTTAATATTGTTTTAATTTTAATTTGGCATGATTGGGTTAGTTTACTATTTTCATTTTTTCTCCCAAAAGTGCCTGGTGAACCTGATCTTCATCCTTTTGTCATAAGAAAATATGCAAATTGACATCTTGAGTTGACTCTCCTAAGGGTTGTAAGTCAATTCTTTGTGTGGATCTCATTTCCTAATGAAATAGAGGAAAATAGGTCCCTAATTGGTTCATCATACCCCTATTTTGATACCAATATAACCTATTTTCTTTCATTTCATTTTGGTGAACCCGACATTTGATTATTGTATCTTTCTGATTTTGGGGTCTATTTTAGCTCTAGATCTAGATTTGGCATTCATTTACATTGCATTGCATTGCATTGAATTGAATCTCATTTAGGGTTGATTAACTTGCATTAGTTTGCATCTCATTTAAGGTTTTAGGATTGCATTTTTGCATCTTTTAAAATCTGGAAAATACAAAAAAATCAATCATTTTACATAACATTGCACAATCATTCATTTACATTTGAAAATTGAATGAAAATTGTATATCAAATTAGGTATCCTAGTTTGTCATTTATCACTATTTTGAATTTACATTTAGGCTTGATTTTGCAAAAAAATCAAACACAACCCCCTGTCTTAGTCCAAAATCTAAAAATCATCATAATCAACTCAGAAATCAGTAAAATTCATTTTTCAAAACCCCTCAGTTAGGACTCATTCACCCATGGGTGAATGAATACTTGATTAGGGATTTTTCCCACATTTTTGGGCATTAAAATCTCTATTTATGTATTTTGTTTTGCTATTTTCAGCTTGCTATTATAGTTTACAAAAATTATGTTATCTCAAATTGATCATATTTAGCTTCATTTGATAAATTCAGTGCATTGCCTGAATTCAAAATTGCATTTAAAAGACATCATTTTCAGAATTTTGCATAGCATAAGCCAAAAATTATCTTGCTTAAGATCTAAAAATTTGTAATCTCTTTATATTTCAATTCATTCTTGCATAATGGACATGTGTATTGGTAATATATGGAAGTTCGTAATCTCTTTGGTCAATGTTTCAAGTTGTGTCTTTGGCAATGATCTTAATGCAATAGAACCTAATCATGCTCAATCAACTCCTAATGAATGTCCTTGTGAAGTTGAAATCATAGGAGAAGATGATGACAACATGCATGAATTCATAAACACTTTCCTTAAAAACCTTGAGAACAATGCATCATTTTACCCTTCCATGCAATAGCCAACACCTCTTACTATCCCGCAACTTGACATGTTCGGTCTTTTACATCCTGAAATTGAGTCATAAACTAAACCTAAACCTCCAACAATGAGTGAACCTAGTTCCGCTAACCAAGTGCATACCTATCCATCTTATGTTAATAAAGTGACTAACACACCCATCAACCTAGAAGAGACTTATGGCCAAGGCTTTAAGATCTTAGCTATTTACAAGGATGTGACATAACAAATGAGCATGAGGTTCATAAGTTGTTAGAACAAATCCAAATTCAAGATACTAAAGGACTAGGATATGAAGATCCTTCTCCCTCCACATCTTCTAAGGATACAAATGTCCTCCTTCATAATGACCAAATCATGTATCATAAGGATGATAGGATCATTTTAGGTCCTTCTCCTTTGAATCTACCTCAACAAGATCCTCAAACAAGCAAGAAATACAAACCTTACAAACTCAAAAAGTTTCCATTCCTACATACTAAAACACAAATTGAACGAAAAATGGAACACCTTCTTCATTTAGGATGGATTACATTTCCATCTCCTAGTAAAAGCAACAAGCCTAAGAACATGAATTATTGTGCATATTAGATAACTCTTGGGAATATTACTGATGAGTGTTGTGTCTTAACTTAGATAATATTGCATGATTTTTATCCTAATGATCATGATTCTTATGATAAAATAGTTGGATAGCAAATACATGAACTTTGCTCCTTTCCATGTAATAGTTGTAGGATCATAGCATACTCACTATTGCATGTATTACATTCATTGCAAATCTTCTTTATTGCAAGGAGCTCATTCTCACCACCTTTCTCATCTCATCCTTGCCTTGCACTTAGTGGGGGAAAGGGGTTAGATAGCCTTGTCCTAGTTTGGCACTTGATGTTGTCCCTTTGGTTAGTTGTCTACCTTTTGCATATATTGAACAAGATTGGGATGCAGACGACATACTATAGGTTGACTCACATGTTCCTTACTAGCCTTGTTTTTTTTTTTCATGTTCTTTTTGTGATTACATGTGCATAATGTGATCTCCCCATATTGCTCTATTTGTATCTACATTCTTCTATATGTCATAAATATTTATCTTTTTTTTTGTCTTGTGTTTTCCTTTTGGGGATGACACAAGGCATCAAGATATTTAGGTATCTTCCATGTTGACCCAAAAGCTTTTTCTTTGTTTTCACTCTCTATGTGTCATTTCTGAGCTCTATAATATCATTATAGCAAATATATACTGACCCCAAATCCATGGATCCCATATGTGTTCGCGATTTCATTTTGGGGGCAACCCCTTCCTCTCTTTTTCATCATGTGGCTTTATTTGGAAACATATGACTTGGTATAGGGCTTTTCGAATAAGCTCTCATGTCTTCCTTTATTATTAGCATTGATATTTGCTACTTTAAAGTTGTAAGATTTGGCTATGGAGATAGCCACCCAAGATCTAAAGGCCTATGGAAAGCACAAAATGCTTAGAAGATCAATATAACAATAATAAATTGAATTCCTATCAATTAATACAAAAAGATCCAATATAGTTATGTGTACAATGTAGTAGAGACCCCTTGGTTATATAGCCAAGGTGAGACATAAGATGTCATAGGATTATGACAAATGTCTTAATCATATGACATGAGACAACTTGACAAAACTACCTAGGTCACATTTAGTAGTTGTCAAAAGATAAGATAACAACTAATGAAAACTAACACCTTATAGAAAGAATCTTACAACCTAAGTAAATTTAACATGTGAATATGTCCACCAATTACCTAGTGATTGAAATAACTAGGTACAAGACATTTTTTCACACCAACACCCCCCTTAAGTGAAACTTAGGGAGAAGATTATGACACCAAGATTCAAAGATGGGTCCCGATGACTAGGCCATGTTAGGTACCCATGTACAAATGCAATGCAATCCCTCACAACTAGGGAAAGGGAGAAAACCCAGTGTGAAAAAACTCCCCCTCAAAAAAGAGAACAAGACAAGAAACTACTCTAAAAAAAGGATGAGAAGGAAAAAACCTCGAGTGAGGAAAAATTCCCCCCAAAAGAGATACTGAAGAAGGTTAAGTGACCCCCATTGAATGGTGAGTCTCAGCTCAAATGTCACAATGTCAAGAGTCCCCAATCTTAACTAAAGAAGGAGACAATGTAGAACAATGTGAAGACTGATGAAGAGCGGACTAAGGATGATGATGAGTCCTCCAAATGCTACTCTAAAAGAATGTCAAACTATGACAAGCGTTGATAGAAAGAATCAGGTACAACTGCAGAAGATGCCACATAACTGGTGACTAAGCTAAAACTGTCAACTCATGAGTAACTACAAAAAATTTTGATGAAGAACTATAGATAAATCCACACTACAACAAGAATAAGGTCAAAACCAAGGAGACAACTGTACAAGTATCAATTGGACACTCTCTTGACATATTGGTATATCCCTATGACAACTTGGAGACAGGTACCAATTCTTTGGATCTATAGAACCAAACTTCTGAATACATGGAGAGTGCTTTAAATAGGATTGTCTATATGGTATATAGTCCATCACACCGAAATGTATGGGTAACCAACCATTGCATTTGTTGAGTATATAGGAACTAACATTGGATACATAGAATAATCCAAAGAAGCATACAATACGACATAGTACACTGAAATAGCAAGAGTGTGGCGCTTTATTTTAGTGTGATTACAACATTAGAGGAGGGGAACTATAAAAACCATAATGAAAATTAGGGAAAAATAGTGTGAGTAACTCTGAAGAGCTTGAAGAGACCTTTCTAATGCCGCAAGAATCATGAAAATGGAGGAACAGTGCAAAAGTTATGAGCTCAGGAGTGTAACTTGGACATCTAACTTCAACGAGCAAAAAATGTAGCCAAATAGCAAAAAAATTGAAAATCACCTATACCAATGGAAAATTGAGCTCGGCAGCTTTTTGGCAATATTCTATTTGCAAAATTTTGCCATTTGGAGCAAAATTTATGCAAAAATGAAAAAAAGGCCTAGAAAAAGGCACTTTATTCTAAACAAGAGAAAAAAACCATCACTAAGTGAAAAAAAGAAAAACTAGCAAGGGTAAAAAATCAGGCCCTTGGTCATGGCATATGACCTTTGTTGTGAAAAATTGTTAAATTTTTTTTTTTATACTATCCCACAATCATGGTGGGCAGGTAGAGCAGGCAAAGCGGGGGTGGTGTCCCAGTGGCCATGCCACCCCACCTCACGGGTTCTCCACAATAGTTGGCTGCTTCAAAGATGCGTCAACCTTAATAATTTCTTAAACAAAGCCTTATTTAAACCAACCTTTTAATATTTATAACTGTCGATAAAAACCAGCGAATAAATGCTTTGTACCAACTGACACAGTCGTGCGATGTAACAGATGCCAATTTGATAGCCAAAGAATCCAACATAGTCAAGGATGGACCAATTTAATATGTGCCCAATCAGAGATTTGGCTTAACCATGACCAATTGGAGGAAGACACAGAAAGATCTGACAAGTACGCCCAATGAGATGTGGAGAACAATGCAAAAAGATCAATGAATAGAAGATTTGTACCTATGATATGTGGAAGAGATAGCAACAATATCCAACAGACTATGTGCAATAACTGGTAGAATATGATGTGACAAGTCGATGTGCCTAATTGTCGATGAACAAAAACGCATACCACTAGCCAATAGAAGATGTTGTGCCCTTTACGATGGAAAAGATGGACTAGAGGTTTATTTCCCTCTAGGCCACCGATGCAAATAAAACCAACCACCACTTTAACTGTTCACCAAATTTTTAATGGAGAAGTTAGTTTTGATGTGAAAGGACTCCCTGAAATATTCCAAATAAAAGCCAATTTGAATAGCCTGTGATTGGAGGGTATGATCAATGATGAAGTCAACGATTTGACAAGGGCCTTTGGGCAGCACTAAAACCCTCATCAAGTACCTAATGACATCACCCTACACAGAGAATGCTAGGAATATACCAAAAATATTCTGCCCTAATACAATGAAATTTTTGTTGAAAATAAAGAAAAATTTGCCCCAAATTTATTGATAAAATTGTAGAAAATAATTTTCCAAATATTTTATTGTGAAAAAATTGTACTGCCTAGGTGGGTCATCCCTCCTGAGGTTGATGAGATTATCATGGAGTTCCAATACCACATGCTCGAGAAGCTACCTGCACAGCTCCCACCTCGTCGAGCAGTAGACCATAGGATCGAGTTCATCCCATCTCAGTCTCCTACACAAGCGCCCTATAGATTGTCGGGGCTAGAGATGGTCAAGTTAAAGAGGCAGCTCGAGGAGCTTTTTGGAGGTAGGATACATCAAACCATCTCGCTTCCCATATGGTGCAAGCCCCAGTGTTGTTCCAAAAGAAGAGGGACAAATCCTTAAGGTTATGCGTGGACTTCAGGGCCTTAAACAAGTTGACCATCAAGGAGAAATATCCCCTATCCCTCATAGCAAATTGTTTCGACAGGTTGTCTGGAGCATGAGTGTTAAGCAAGTTAGACTTGAAGCAGGGGTACTACCAGGCAAGGATCGCACTAGGGGATGAAGAAAAGGGTGCATGTGTGACCCAGTATGGGTTGTATGACTTCATGGTGATGTCATTTGTACTTTGCAATGCCCCAACAACATTCTACACGTTGATGAACAATGTATTTAGGTCCTTGTTAGAAAAGTCTGTTGTGGTTTACCTCGACGACATATTGGTATACAGTCAAACCATGGAGGAGCACAAGCAGCACTTGGCAGAGGTCTTCGAGTTGCTCTACATGGGAGCACCAACTTTTCATCAAGAAGGAAAAATATTCCTTTGCATAGAAGGAGGTCCATTTCTTGGGACACATTGTTGGAAAAGGTCTAATTCGCCTAGACCTTGAGAAGCTAATAGCCATTGCATATTGGGAGCCTTCAAAGGATGTTCATGTAGTTAGGTAGTTCCTAGGTTTGGTGAATTACTACCATAGGTTCGTGGCGAGTTAGTCAAGGTTGGAAGCTCCCCTAACGGACTTGCTCAAGAAGGACTGACAATGGACCTGGTCGGCCAAGTGCCAAGCAGCGTTCGAGTCCCTCAAGGAGCGACTCACCTCAGCACCAGTCTTAGCCTTGCCTAATTTCAGTGGTTCATTTGAAGTTCAAAGTGATGCCTTAAACTTCGTCGTCAAAGGGGTGCTCATGTAGAATGGGCATCTGATTGCGTACGAGTCTAGGAAGCTCAAGGACCACGAGAGGAACTATATAGTGCATGAAAAGAATATGATCAGGATCATCCACTGCCTTCAAACTTGGAGGAACTACTTGTTAGGGGTTCCTATTGTGGTAAAGACAGATGTCTCCTCGACTTACTTCAAGACTCAAGCCAAACTAACTTTGAAGCAAGCAAGGTGGCAGGAATTCATGGCCAAGTTTGACGTTGAGATCTAGGAGGTTTATGGTTTGGTTCAACCATTGTTTGAGATCGATCTTTTAATATTCCACCCCCCACCCCTGCAGGGTGGGAAATGTTGGGGCAACTAAGAAAGGGTGTGCGTGTTCATGTGGATGATAGTTGGGTTGGGTGGGAAGATCTAGTTGGGAGAGGTAGCCCCAACTACTAAACCTACCCACCCGCAACTATTGAAAGCCACCCTGCTTCGGGGCCTATAGTTTGAAAGGCTAGCATGGCAACCCGTGGATGATAGAACCATACTACCAGCTGGGAGGAGGATATACATCTAGATAGCTACTAATCATTATCATTTCAATGCTATAGCATCTTGACCCCTCCTATCTTATCTCCTTTTCGACTCGATCGAGGGCCCAAATATAGATACGGGCTCGCCCACACTATCTCCTCCCACAAATTAATCTACCCTCTCGGGAGGGGCCGAGAGGCCCTCGTATGCGAGGTTGGGTGGGGGGTGTTGGCATCATTGGGCCTATCTCATCCGACAGGTATTTAATGCTTTGATGGAGATTGAGGGGCACATTTATGCTCTCTCCCAATATATATAGCTTATGCTCGGGTGGGTGGGAACTATTATATGCCTACTCCTACTCTATAGATAAATGGGGTATATAGTTGGGCTAGGGAGGAAGGCCTACTAGATCTATAGAGAAATGGCTTCTCAGTTGGATGAGAAAGTAGCTAAAGGTCCTCGGGGGTGGGTGGGAAGTAGAAGTGGATGAGTGTCGTGTTGTTATATCATCTCATCATGGCCTAAATATAGGGGATCTACTATTACATAGAGATAGGGGTCAATACCAAGAGGCTAGTTCTCTATATAGGGTCGTCGATCGAGCATCATTCATCCATAATTTTTTTGCTTGTTCGAGAGATTAGTTAGTATGTTATGGTGATTCAGACTTGTATTCATAGCCACCTTTCCTTAGCTTAGTTCTGAAATCAACTCTATATCTAGGGGACCCTTAGATATATGGGCCACCTCTTGCCTCTAGTATCAATAACCATTTCAGGGCAACTATAATTCCCCAAGGCCCCCACCAGGGCTTCGATGAAGACCACCTTGCCCTTTAGAAAAAAACTCACCCTTCGGGACCATATCTACGGACCCCACCGACTTGAGGCATATCAACAATAATCTACCGACTAGCAGAGAACCACGACTGATTCCCTCCTCAACTGATTCCCCCCCACCCGGAAAACCCGCCTGCCTCCCAACCCACCCCAAAAATTTCTTGTCTCCCATGCACCCAAGGCATTCCTTCTTTTGGCACGCCCATATTGGAAACTTTATGGCCTCCCATGCACCCCCCTGCATGCATCGAGGTTGGTTTGGTTGCAAAGATTCATTGGAACTATATAAAGTAAAGGGCCTGGAGCCGATTGGTAATTATAGCTATAGGGCTCATCCAACTACTAAAGGAAAGGCCCGACTAAATACTAAGGAACTACTATAGTTGCTATAATGTCCCTCCCCCTCTATAATTCCCTCCCTCTTAGGGGACTAAAGGGGCCCACCCAATCAAATTTCCCATTAGAATAGTAGGGAGATTCGCTGGGGTTCTAGCCATTTATCAAATAGGCGTTCATTGGCTAGAACCCCAGGGACTATAGTTAGGGTGCTAAGGTTCAGGTGGGAGGGAATCATAGGGTTCCTGGGGGGCATAGTTATTAACCCTACTTGTGAACAGGTGAAAATACATGTTAGAAAACGAGCAACAAACAAAAAAGTGCAAACAACAAGTATGGACACCCTACACCTCAAGATTGGGCAATTGATTAACTTAACAAAACAAAATGGAACCTTTTACCTTGTTGAGTTGTCTTTTGGTTGGCCCTTTGATCTTTGATGTAGTGTATGCTCCTTTGATGGAAAAAGGTGCAAGTGTGAGGTGTAAGATGAATGAAAAATAGGTGATAATGGATGCAAATGCAAGTATTTGGCTAAGTATGGCTCAAGAGAAAAATTTGCAAGAGTTTGGCTAGCACAATGATCTCCTCCCCAGCATAAGAGAAAAGAGGGGGTATTTATAGAGAATCCAAAATTCCTTAGAGAAATGGACGGTTGGGATTAAGCCAAAAAATCTAAGATGTAGGGCTATGGTGAGTTGAGAAGTCACAAGCCCTCACATCTTGACATGTGGCATGTGAAGTGGTTTGAAAAAGATGATGTGGACATGAGTTGGAAAGAGAGTACATGATATGGAGGTACTATATAGTACCTTGGGATTTGGTCAAGATCTTCTCATAAAGGAAGTCTTTGTCCCCATGTGGATGAGAGGACATGTGAAGAATTAAAAATTCCTCAAATATCCACATGGGAATGAGAGAAGGAATTTAAAATTCCTTGGAATGCATTGGGGGATTAAATGTGAATTAAAAATTCACATGGGGAAAGGGGGTGCCTTCTCCAAAAGGAGAAAGTCTTTAATAAGGTTAACTTATGACACATTCCATAAATGACATGGAGATTAGGTTGACTTAATTAAATGATTAAAGTTGTGTAAGTACTTGACTAGACAAATTAATGACATATTAGAGGCAAGTGGGAAATTAGGAAGAGTTCACATGTGACTTGATGTGACAAGTCAAATATCACATAGGGAAGAGAAAAAAGAATTTAATATTCCTTGGAAGGATAAAGGAATTAAAATTTCTTTGAGAGGTTGATTAGGCTAGTTAATGAAGGATTAGAGGAGGGTTAGGTGGGTAGGAGAGATTAGAGGCCAACTTGCAAAAGTTAGAGGATGTGACACATCCTAATCAAGGATTAAACATGCACACATCCCTAATGATGAGATTATGAGAATAATTAGGATTAAAAAATGGATGTGACATGTGAGGAATTAAATAAATGTCATATTTATTTAATTCATTTGATGAAAAGGAGGATTAAATAAATAAGATATTTATTTATTAATTAAATACCTTAGGGATTTGGTAGAATTAAGGATATTAATTAAATAAAAGTGATATTACTTAATTAATGCAAATAAGGGGATAAATTTGGATAAATTAATTGTCTAAATTTAGGTGTCTACACTACTATTCTAAGGGCCCCTAAGGAAAATAGGGTGAGTGCGAGGCACAGGGGAGGGCCCCTACTATTCTAAGGTTGCTAGTTCCAGATCTACTACTTCTGCTGAATCAACAAGATTGCTCAGTTGACTGCTCCAGTTTTCGACTACTAAATTTTTTGTTGGATAAGCAGTCTGGTGTCTATAGAAAGAATCTTGCCTTGCCCCAGGCGACCAACTCAACATTAGTTAGTTTCACCGACCACTTCGTAAGCAAAACCAAATCAACCTTTACTGAAGCACTCTGGATCTATCTACTCCTGGCCCTACAGGGCTATCATTGGATATGATTTCTGAGCTCAATCTCGCCTTCCTTCTATATTGTTGTGATTATCAAACCGATACACCTTCTTGGAGCTGTCTCTACTCCACCTAGAGCTGAATTTGCACCTGGATATAGATATGGATTGATCCGATAGTCCCAACCCATGCCTTTTTGCTCGCCCCTACCTATACTCGCTTCAATGCCAGGTCAACTCTCCTTGTATCCAGACCTCTATAACCTCCGCTTCTCTTGCCCTACCTTACTCAAGAATCTATGATCAATCTGAATGAATTCCCTATGATTCAATTGGTTCATTTGTCTCCTCCTCCCACCCACCTTGAAAGCAGTGTTGGCTTATCCAGGCAAAAAAATTTGCCTCAGCCTCCAATTGATAGTGTCAAAAATCGACGATTTGGTAGTCGATCTCTAGGTTTTTGGGCCTCCCAGATGCAATGGCAGGGTTTTTTTTACCCAAACTACTCCGAAAAATATGGCTACCTTCTGAATTAGACAACCAACACCCAAATTCAAACCCTTGTAGATTTGGCCTCCAATGTCCAATTGGGATGAAACAAAAGGAAAATCTAACTTTCTCGACCACTCTGGATGTAATGGTGAGCTCAGATTTGATGCAACAAGCTCCCAAAATGCACCTACAATACAAGCCAAAAAAGGAACCCCCCCAAGAATCTAGTATTTCTATCACACTTTTTTGATTTTCCATATCATTCAAAGATGCAAGAGAAGAGCACACTCAATGTTTCAAGAAAATACAAGATTGCACTCAAGATCTCTCAAAGACTAACTAAAGACACTCAAATTGTTCTTATACCATGTAAGGTTTGGCTATGGAGATAGCCACCCAAGATCTAAAGGCCTATGGAAAGCACAAAATACTTAGAAGATTAGTATGACAAGAATAAACTATGTTTCTATCAATGAATGCAAAAAGAGCCAATGTAGTTGTGTGTACAATGTAGTAGAGACCCCTTGGTTATATAGCCAAGGTGAGACATAAGATGTCATAAGATTATGACATGTGTCTTAAGCATATGAAATGAGACAACTTGACACAACTACCTAGGTCACATGTAGTAGTTGTCAAAAGATAAGATAACAACTAATGACAACTAACACCTTATAGAAAGAATCTTACAACCTAAGTAAACTTAACATGTGAATATGCTCAATAATTACCTAGTAAGTGAAATAACAAGGTACAAGACATTTATTCACACCAACAAAAGTAAATTTCTCACAACATGGTGTTTAACAAATTCTTTAAAGCAGGGGCATACATTGGCATTATTATTTTTGAAATTTTTTGACATTCCTTATATTTCATTGTGCAATTTTCTTACTTCTTGTGATGCAATTTTTTTGGTGTCATTGGGTTTGATGTCCTCTGAGAGTGTGACCTTTCTTGGCATACAACTTTCCTCTTAATGGTGATGCTATGTATTGCATTCCCTAAGTTGTGAATCTTTTATCCTTGACTTGTCCTCTCTTGGAGACATTAGACACGATGTTCCCTAAGAGGATACCTTACACGAACTAAGCAAAATCCCTTTGAACATGTTTATTTGCATTTTGTTCATAGGTTCTTAGCATAATACAACTTGTTCGACCTTATGAAGCTCACATTTATTTATTTATTTTTGTTTTGTGGTGCCTTATTAAAGCTATTAGAGATATAGCTTTGGTTGGTATGGGAGCCTAATAAGATTCTCTCATTTTCCACCCCTTCTATGTTTTGTTTTGTTTTGTGGTGTCTTATTGAAATTATTTAAGGTATAGCTTTGGTATGGAATGGGCTCAGCCTAATAAGATTCTCTCATTTGCCACCCTTTTTATGTTTTGTTTTGTTTCGTGGTGCCTTATTGAATTTATCAGAGGTATATCTTTGGTATGGTATGGGAGCCTAATAAGATTCACTCATTTGCCATCCTTGGGGGCTCACCTAGTGGACAGTCGAAGTTCCATTAG